>CM037588.1:75222743-76422743 GCA_021018995.1 Chloranthus sessilifolius | reverse complement strand
TAGAAAGAGCTTCTAGCAGTGGTCTTTGTTGTGGACAAGTTTAGACCTTACCTATTTGGGTCTAAAACTGTCATCTTTACTGACCACTCAGCATTAAAGTACCTACTGTCCAAGAAGGATGCAAAGCCTAGATTGATTAGATGGATACTCCTATTACAGGAGTTTGACATCGAAATCAAAGACGAGAAGGGTGTAGAAAATGTGGTGGCTGACCAGTTGTCCAGAATTATGTTGGAAAAAGGTGATGATGACCTTGCTACAAATGATGTCTTCCCGGATGAGCAACTATTTGCCATCCACTCTTTAGTCCCCTGGTATACACATATTGTCAATTATCTAGTTATAGGCAAGATCCCTTCCCATTGGACAAAAGTCGATAAAGACCTATTTTTCTCACAGGTCAAATTCTTTTTCTGGGAAGAACCTTGCTTGTACAAGTATTGTGCAGACAAAATCATTCAAAAATGTGTCCCTGAAAGTGATGTCCCCAGTATTCTGGCCATGTGCCATGAAAATGCCTGTGGGGGTCACTTTAGTGGGAGAAAAACAGCTGACAAAGTGCTGCAGTGTGGGTTCTATTGGCCTTCTCTTTTCAGAGATGCCAATACACACTGCAAGACTTGTGAAAGATGTCAAAAACTAGGAGGGCTTTCTAAACAAAATTCAATGCCTTTACAGCCCATCCTTGTTGAAGAATTGTTTGACGTGTGGGGTATTGATTTTATGGGCCCCTTTTCTCCTTCAAATGATTTTCATTTTATCTTAGTGGCAGTGGACTATGTTTCCAAATGGGTAGAAGCCATTGCCACAAGAACTAATGATAATCAGGTGATCCTTAAGTTCATAAAGTAGAATATCTTCTCCAGATTTGGTACCCCTAGAGCCATTATCAGTGATGGGGGGAGCCATTTCTGTAATAGAAATTTCGAGAGCTTGCTCAAGAAATATTCTGTCACCCATAGGATTGCTACTCCCTACCACCCACAAACCAGTGGATAAGTTGAAATTTCAAATAGGGAGATCAAGCATATCCTTGAGAAGACTGTGAGGACAGATAGGAAAGATTAGGCTGACAAGCTTAATGATGCACTGTGGGCTTATAGAACTACCTATAAGACCCCCATTGGTATGTCCCCATTCAGACTGGTCTATGGCAAGGCCTATCATCTCCAGTGGAGTTAGAACACAGGGCTTATTGGGCCATCAAATATTTAAATCTAGATCTAACCTCGGCTGGTCATCACAGGTTGCTACAGCTGTCGGAATTGGAAGAACTAAGGATGGATGCATATGCCAATGCCAGGATCTACAAGGAAAGGTCCAAAGCTTTCTTTGACAAAGGGCTATTGAGAAAGAGTTTCATTGCTGGTGATAAGGTTTGGTTGTTTAACTCTAAACTTAAATTTTTTCCAGGCAAATTGAAATCCAGATGGGAAGGTCCTTACATTGTCATGCATGTTTCCCCATCTGGTCCTGTGGAAATCAAGGATCCTAAGTCCAGGAGACTCTTGAAGGTGAATGGTCAGAGACTTAAGCCTTGTTTTGAAAAACCTGCCGACCTTTTGGACACCATTCACTGTCAAGGGGATCCTTCTTCAAACTGATTCCACAGGTGTGTCATTACTGTATCATATGTACTTAGTTTTTGGTTGATTTATCTTGATTTCTTTAGTTTCTATTTTCTAGGATTTGCTAGTGGCCTTATCTGAATTTTGCCCTATCTGTTTTGAACTTTTGATGCTTGGCATGATTCTTACCACTTTTGAATTGATAGCTTTTGTTGAATGCCTAATGTGAAAGGTCATTTTTGTTGTCCTGGAGTGTATGATTGAGTTTACATGTGTCTCAAGACAGTCATAGGAGAGGGTCATGCCCAGGATTCAACCACAGCAAACAGAGAGCACATGCTCTTTATTTTATTCCTTACTGTCGCTAGGTCCAAAATAAAATTCTGGGAGACTATTGCGAGATTCAAAAGCTATCGCGAGGTTAAAAAGGAAGCCTGGGAGAATGTCACACAGTTTGCATAGAAACATTCAATGCCTATCACGAGTTTCATGTGTGCCTGACAACCTCTAGCGCGGTCCACATCGCGCTATTTAGTAGCTCTCGCGAGATTATCAGGTTGTCGCGAGGTTCATAAGGTAAACTGGGAGACTCTCGTGCAATTCAATAGAAATACTTCATTTCCTATCGCGAGGTTCTAAATCTGTCGCGAGATTCAAAAATGAACCTTTGAACTTTTTGCGCAATCCAGATTTAATCCACACCTTCGCTAGGTTCATTTCCAAGCCCGCGACCAGATGTTCCAAAGCGCGCCGAGCTTCGCGATAAGTATTTCAACCCCGTGCTTTGTCCCTTTTTCATTATTTTCATCCTTCTTCCCTCTGCGAAACCCTAGCTTCTGAAGCTCTCCCCTCTCCCCCTCCAGCATCACTCCTACAGCTCATCATTCTCCTCACAATTCTACAAAGTTGTTCCTGACATCACCACCATCCATTGCCCTCTGCTCAGAGATCTTGAGGTGCCCTGTGCGTCAAATCAAACCAAACCCTAGATTTCAGCCCCCGCTTCTCCTACTTTAGGACAGAGTTAGATATGGCTCCAAAATCTGCACAGAAGAGAAAAGGGAAGGACAAGGACCCTGCAGAGACCACCCCTAAAAAGGCCAAGACTTTAAAGTCCCCCCAAAAAGGAAAGGAAGTGGTTGAGGAGGCAGCGGTACCAATCACAAAGTTCTCTACTCCTTCTGAGCTCATGGAGTCAATTCCTTTGGAGCCTGAAATAACCTTTGATTCACCATTTTTTGAAAAAGAACCTCTCTCTGCCCCTGCAATACAATTTCTGAGCAAAGCAGGCCTGATGCCATTGATGAGAGGAATTCCAGCACTAGCCTATCCTAGGCTAGTGCAGCTGTTTTATCAGCACATCAAGGTCCAGAGGGACAATGATGGACAAGGGTGCTTCCTGGTAATGATTGACGACTTTGATATGTTAGTAGGCCCTAAGATGATCGCTGAAGTGTTGGGCATCCCACTAGCATTCAATCCTAACTGTGGATATGGCCCCCCTTTGACTGCATCGATTGATACAATTGCACGGGCCCTAACTAGAGGATTAAAAGCCACCGGGGACTCAACCAGAAGGAGAGAACTAGAACCTGAATTGCTCTTCATCGACCAAGTCCTGCGGAAGAACATATATTGCTCAGGACATTAGCAGGAGAAGAGAACCCCCATCGCGGATGCTGTCTACTCCTACCACATGGGCCATGGCTTCCATGTAGCATGGTTAATTTTTGAGGCAATGAAGGACGTAGTGGCGAAGTTAGGATCAAACAAGAAGCCTCACACTCTACCCTATGCAAGAATCATTACCTTGCTACTGATTAAGGGGGGATACAAGATAAGAAGGAATGAGCAGACCACAACCCTTTCCCCTACTACCTTTGCCAAGAGGCAATGGGGAATCAGTAGGAGCTTGATGGAGACCCTGAAGAAAAAGAAAGCTGAGGCTCAGGCTCTGCCCAAGCAAGCAGAAGAGGGAGCCGGATCAGGGTCCATCCCTGCTACAAAGGAAGTGCCCCCAGAGCCTGCCAGTACCATCAAAGTAGCAGAACCCATTCCCCCTCCACCTTTTACTTCTGCATCCACTACCCCTCTAGCATCCATCTCTCACCCCCCTCTGTTTTCATTCTCCATACCCACTCCCCCTTCACCTGTGCTTGGTTCTTGGGAGGACTCACCATCCCCTACCTTACCTCCGTACACAGCCACAATTCCCCCTTCATTTCCACCTAAGCCTGCCAGCCC
This sequence comes from Chloranthus sessilifolius, assembly GCA_021018995.1. Classification (NCBI taxonomy): domain Eukaryota; kingdom Viridiplantae; phylum Streptophyta; class Magnoliopsida; order Chloranthales; family Chloranthaceae; genus Chloranthus; species Chloranthus sessilifolius. Next base: position 76,418,931 of record CM037588.1, on the reverse strand, counting down.
CCCACTCATCTCATACAAAAAACGAAAAACCACTGAGACCATTCCAACCATCTCCCAGACACCACCCTCAATCCCTTCTATCCCCATTGACCCACCCCACCTTGAAGAAACCACCACTGCAACCTTATCTACTACATTCCCTCTCCCAGACATGGACTTAACCCTTAACACATCCATAGGCTTCCAAGCCTTCATCTCCACTTTCCTTGAAACCATGCCTACCTACTACACCCCTCTGCCAAACTCCCCAACTATCTCACAACACCATTCCCCAGAACCCCACTCTTCCCCTCCCTCCACTTTCCATCATACTCCCTCCCCCCCTTTCCAACTAGTACCCTCTTCTTCCCAAACCCAACCTCCTAACTTTGACACACACACCCTCATCCTACCCCTTATCCAAGACATACAGGCCTAATTATCCACCAATACCCAAAAACAGGACCAGATGCAGGCTGAACTCACCTCCATCCAATCCACCCTACACACCTTAACCACTCCACCCATTCCCCCACCACCCACTTCACCCCCCTTGTCCTGTTCACTAACAAAACTGCCCAAACCAACTTCCCTCCTGAATCATTAATCCCCCCACCATCACCATTACCTCTTCCCCACCCATTTCCTTTACTCCCTTTCACCTTTCCAATTTTCAATCCCCCATCACCCCCAACTCTTGTTGAGCCTACACCCTTCACTTTTCACCCTATACCCTCTACCCCCCCTCTTATCCTACCCCCTCCCACCTTCTCTGCCAAATCTACAAAAACAGACCCAGAACCTGGCCCCATTCCCCCACAACTTGACTTCCCTACTATCATCTCCCTCCTCCCCTCCAGGACCAAGCGCAATTTGCCCCTTCCACCTCTTATCTTCCCATTACCCCAAAACATCATTTTTACAGCCCTCCCTACCTCACCATCCTCCATCACATGAAGGATAATGCTTACCTGAGGAAGGATGTCCTCAGGGGCCTGGCCAAGCTATGCCAATCAATTGAGACCCCCCTACTGGAGAAGATTGATGAGATGACGGAGGCCCACAGAAAACAAATATTGGGCATCTCCTTGGGGTGGCAAAATATCCTAGAGGAATTTCAGAAAGCTAAGGCTACAGCTACTTATCATCAGATCAATTGGGAGTCCGAGAAATCAAATGCTGTTACAGCGAATGCCCGGGCAAGAATGCTTGAAAAATGACTTAACAATGCCTAGGAAATCTAAAAAATTCAAAAGGAGATCCATGAGACTGACGCCCTCAAATTTCAAATCAAGATAGCCTCATTGGAATCCACATTGTATGTTGCCTGCAATGAGCCTTACCATCCGACCCCAATCTCTGTTCACAGGCCTCAGCCTGAGCCAACTACTACTCCAGCTCCACCTGCCCAGTCTGAGGAGGCACCACCTCAGCCTCAGAAAGCCAAAGGAAAAGCTCATGCTTCACCTCCTAAGGAGCAGTCTCTACCTACAGAGCAGCCTCCACCTCCCAAGGCCTCTGCTGCACCTCCACAAGAGCATACTTATTCTCAAAGGAGGAAAGTCACTGGCAAGAGGTCTGCTCCCAAAGCTGTCCCCTTAAAAATTGGCAAAGAGCCTGCTGCCCAGTCTGAAGAGGCACAGTCCCCTGCCAAACCTGAGTCCACTGGTAAAGGAAAGTCACCAGTGGTCGCCACTGTGGAATCCACAGCTAAAGGAAAAGAGAAATCCCTAGTGGTCTCCCATGCAGAAGCTGAAGCTAAAAGCAAAGGCAAAGGAAAATCCCCTGCCACCCCCCTGCTAAGCGCAAAGGAAAAGCCCCTCAAGAACTTAAGGAACCAAAGGCTCCCAAGGCACCAAAAGTAAGGGTGAGGGCACCTAAAGCTCCATCTGCAGTGAAAACACCAGCCGAAAAGAAGGAGAGGGAGGAAAAGAAGAAACAAGACAGAGCTGCCCTTAAGGCAAAGGCTAAACAGATGGGCTAGGATTTCCTTACAGATTCAGATTCAGATTAGATCCTAGCGTCTAGATTGTATCTTGGGTTTTTCTTCTTATAATTCCACTTGTAACTATTTTATTACACTTTAATAGAAATTCCAGTTTTATTTATTGCTCTGTTCTGTGTGTTTCTTTCTGATTGTTTGGTACTTTTGATTTTATTCTTTTTGCCATTCATGGGAGAAGATTTTTTGGGAGGATATTTTTCGTTGACCCGTAATCCATGTAGCGGATAGATGTCGTTGGTGGCTGAATAAAATTTGTGCAATACCTGCCTCAGGCTTTTCAATGGCTTCCTCTTCAAATTGATGTGCCCTGTGCAGTGTACCTCGCGAAGATCCCCAACTTAGCTGCGCGAGACTTGACCTTCACTCATCACTGATTGCTCTTCGCGAGGATCCCCGCGCAATACACTTACCTCTTTAAATACCATGCCTCTCTTTGGACATTCATTTAATTCTACTTCTCTTTTCCAAAGAGCCAGTTGTGTATTTTCTTCTTTCCCCACACAACACTCATTTATTGTCAAGTGTGAAAAGGGGCGCAAATTCAATTTCACAAATTCCTGTTCCCTCGTCCCTCTTTTTTAAACCGGCCCTCAGTCCCTTTTCATCTCATCCCTCCTCTTCTAACCATAGAAGTCCATACCTCCTCACACAAATGACGGATGACAGCCCCTTCGGCTTCCCAATCAAATTTTACCCCATCTGGGAAGATCCCCCACCGCCAAAGGAGCTGGACCCCTTGTAATTTCTCTGGGATGAGTATGATGAGGTCTAGCGGATCCTGGCCAAGGAGGAAAAGAAAAAGAAAAAAAAGAGAGAAGCGAGAGAAAAAGAAGAAGAAAAAAATGGCACCACCTGTATCTCCCCCTCCATCTTCCTCAAACCCTCCCCCGGCTACACATTGACCCCCCCCTCATTTACTCTTTTCTTTTTCCATCTTTTTGTCATATTTTCTTTTTATTTCAATGAAAGTTTCTTTTACTTCTATACTGTGCGCTTGTTGCATCTGCTTTCTCTATCTTCTTCGTGTTTATTTTTGTCCATCGTCAATTCTACTGCTTTTTATCACCTCTGAACCAGTGAGGACACTGCTCCAAATGGTTTGGGGGTGTGGCAGTCTGCCAATAGAATAGTTAATTTTAGTGCAATAATGGTGGCATAACTGAAATGAATAAAGCTAATTTCCACTAAACTTGATACAATGAGGAAACATGTAAAAAATTTTGAACATTTTTGCAGACTTTTAGAAACAGAAAAAGTTGAATTTTGACACCACCATGAAACTAATATTAGAAAATTTTTGAGTTAAGTACTCAGGGAGCCTAAGAGGAGAGAAACAGACGAAAATACAACCCATGAGTTAAATTTGAAGACCATACCTAGTGAGATTTGAGCGTAAAATTTTCTTTTGAAGAGTCTTTTTGGCATTATTTCTGCTCTAAGGACTGATTGAATCAAGACTTCTTCACTAGAAGTTGTGCAACTCCAAATCAAAACTAATTGACAGCACTCTTGAGACTAAGGAAATGATCTAAGGCCCTTATTTGGACAGTTTGAGCCTAAAAATCCAACCTTTTAAAATCTGCCTTTTTGCATATACCAATTGAACGTTAAAAGCATACACTTCTTTCACAAACACCAAAACACTTGCACCTTAACCTCATTACTTGAGTTTACCTTACCCTCACTCTGAGAATTCAGCAGGTAAAGGAGAAGGAAGAAAAGATACTGACAATGGTCCAATATTCTGTGGAAGGTGAAGAAAAGCATCTTGTGAACAATTGTGTATCAACGGCAGTTGAGTGGCATTTCATCAAAAGAATGAATAAAGAAAATAAAAAAAGGAAAAGAAAGAGAAGTCTAGAGAACATCATCATCTGAAAAGTGAAAAGAAGAGGAGAAGCTGGCCACTTTGTCTCTGAAATAGAAAAGAAAGATGAAGTTTTTACTGAAATGAAGGTTGTGAAGTCATGAACCACTCCTGACCTTGCTGATTTCTCAATTTGGATTCCCCTTTTACCCCTTTTATTCTGTACACCCCTCAGCCATAAGCCACATTACAACCCATTCTAAAAAGACCTTGTGGATCCAAAGTCAAATGAGCTGTCATGTGGAGATGAAGAGTTGTCCAATCTATGGTGAAAATCTTTGAAGATGTCAGAAATTAAAAGCTTGGCCTATGCTCATGCTTGCAAACCCATTTGGGGTCTGCAACTGCTCTTGAGCTGTTAAGAATGTGAACATCCTCAGGATATTAATGTTGAGAGATAGCCCAAGTGAGAATTGGGTCTGAATTTTAACCCCATTGGGATTGTATCCAACCTAAATTTTGAATCAAAGGTAAGCTGGGTACTAATTTTTAAACATTGAAATTCTAATGTTAAATGAATGATGGTCAGGCAAACACATGTTAACTTCTAAGTTTTAAATGGCCTGCAACATCGCTGTAATTTCCTCTAAGTGTTAAATAAATTTACTGTGGAATGAAATTTTAAATATTCGAATTTGTGTTGTCATTGTCTGCACTATACTTAACTGACTCTAATGGTGAAGTTTGTGGGTGTCTTCACTGAAAACCCTCAGGAGACTTCACTCCTCCACTAGGGATCACCTAGGGGTTTAAAAGGCTTGGTACATATGCTAAATGTATCTGTGATCCCTACGAAAGTGGTGTTTACAGCTTTGCTAAGGGACTAGCAAAGATTAGGTTTGGGAGTGTGTTAAGACCTGAAAAATACCACTTTTTGCCCCTTAAATTAATCTCTATTGGACCCTTAATCATTTAATAAAAGTGTTTTAAGCCTGTTCTGTAGGTAATGAACTGCAGCTATAATAAGGCCTTAATCCTGCTAAGGAACCCACTTTTACCCCAGAAGTCTATCAGAAGAAGGGAACCTGGATCCAGATGAGAACTTGACTGCATGAAGGCAAAGCACAACAGCAATAGAGCAAGAAATGAGCCTCGTGCAGTTGCCGTATGGCTCAAAGGATTCAGAAAGTAAGCCTCACGCAGTCCTCGCAAGTTTCCCAAGACTTCATACCAAGTGTCCATATTGTTCTCCTGCAGTTTAGTGACAGAAGGGCGTCAAAATCATGACTCGTGCATCTCAAGAAAGCAGCACTAAAAACCTCGCGCAATTCACTCTAATCAGCTGAGGAGAGAGGGAGCTTCAGGTATTTCTGCATGCAGCTATCGCGCAGTGATCGCGGGATGCAAAACTACAAAAAGACTTCTCGCACAGTTAAGAGACCAATGCATTTCACGCCCTCGCGAGGATCCTTGCAAAGATCCATTGAGGAACAAACTGCTCACACGATTCTCGCGCCATTCAGAAGGAAAGTGCAATCCAGTGAGGATTCAATGCTCTATCGCGTGACAGCTTAAGCTGTAAACTAAGACAACCCCGCGATGGCTAGAATTTCAAGTTAATCCAATCTCACGAAGATCGTGCTACCACGCGACAGTCTTGGAAACCAGTGCTACCTGGTGAGGCTCTGGACTCTAACTCTCCGTCACTTCTGTAGAGGACATTCTGGGAACTTCCAGCAATTAGGGCACGCACTCTAATGCTCCAATTTCTGTGCACGTGCCTTGAGGCATCCAAGGAATAGTATTAGGCCACATGGCATCGTTAAAATTAGGGTTTCCTAACCCTAATGCGCCACCAAATTGAGTGCTATATAAACCTAAGCCTGGTTTAGGTTTAGGGCCCCCTCTTAGAATAGAATTCTGTCTATCTTCTTCTTGCAGTAGCTGTAGACCTCTTGTAAGGTTTAGGTAAATTTCTTTTTACTTTTTCTTCTCTCCATAGCCGAGCACTTGCTAGCTATGCCTCTGTATGCTTATTTGGTTTAGAATTAATGGAATTTCATGATTGGGTGTATTACATGTATGGGATTGAAGTTTGAGATTGAGTTGTTCTGTACAAGGCTGCTGCCTTGAGATCGTCCATTGATAGGTTGTATTATGAGCAATGGAGGACTATTTTTAGAGACCTATTTTGATTCAAGTGACCTGTGTGTCTGGGCTAACATGCTCCCATACAAGCCTAGCCCCACCACAGGATCCACTAGATCTGAAATCCCCATTAGTGCTTGTGCTTGTAGCCTTGTGAATATGGTGGTGACAGCAGTGTTCTTGTTCTGTTTTGGTCCTCTGTGAGGAGGATAGCCTTTGGGATAGTCTGTGACCATTTAAGTGGACAGATTATAGCCTTAGAGTGAGGCCAATCCACAGATCCAAAACAGATTCTTCTTCTCTGCACTCGTGCTTGTAGCCCTATGAGAGATTGTGCAGAGCCAAACCCTCCTGTATTTGTATAGACCCGCCATCAGATGGAAGATCTGGTTTGGTTCTAGAGATTGTAGGCTTGTGACTGGATCACTGCAGTCTTTCTACAGCAGTGGACAGCTAGACCTAAGACTGTACTTAAACTCTTGCTGGTTCTATGTGTCTGGGCTAACATACTCCCATACAGGCCTAGCCCCACACATAGCACTTTAGAGGTTGAGGTTCCCTATGGATTCTTGTACTTGTAGCCTGGATGATGTAGTCCTTACAATGATAGACTTGTTCTGACCCATCTCTGGACTGTGGTTCCCCAATTAGATAGTCTGTGACCATTTAAGTGGACAGGTTATAGCCATAAAGGGATTGGATCATGGCATAGAGATGAGTTGGATTCTTTCTCCTCAGTGGTGATAATGTAGCCATTGGACAGGACTTCTACAGTAGTAGATCTGAATTTGAGTCATGAAACCCATCAGATCTGAACCTAATAACCTACTTCTCACCCTTTTATATTTATTTTCTCATACCCCATCCTTCTTCTCACCCTTTTTGTAGTTAAGTCATTAGATTACCAGAGAATGTAGAAATAAGTGACCTTTAATCACCTTCCATTTAGGACTGCCAGATCTGTAGTCAGATCTGGAGAGCCTACTACTGATGGCTCCCTTGGAGCTTTAGATCAACTTTCCCTGTGGGACAAACTCTTACTTATCAAAACTTGCTACAACAGGCCCTATATCTTGTAGCACTGTGCATATTTTAGGCTTGCTGCTCTGTCATTTTTAATCCACCTTTCATTCATTTTCATTCACTCCATTCTTATCACTGCCTCTAATAAAGTTAGTTGCAAGCACACAAAAATATTCCAACAACAGGTATGGAGGTGGCATTCCTTCTTGGTTCCATATCCAACACCAAAAAGTCAGCAGGATAAAAGAATTTGTTAACTCCCACCAAAACCTCCTCAATTATCCCCACAGGTTTCCTTTCAGATTCTGCGCTGTGAGACAGGTGCATGATTGCATTGTGCGTAGGCATACCTGCACACGATGGTTGTGTCGGGATTGTGTATGGGTGGAAGTTTGATTGTATGCTCCTCGGGGTGTGCGTGATTGTGTTTAAGCGCTTTTGTATATGAGAATAATTGCATTGCGCATTTTGTTTGGGGCGTTTAATTAAGCGGATGTCTATATATATCCGAATTCCTTTTAGTTTTCTTCATTCGTTCCTGTTTTTCTCTACTCTCTGAGTTTTAGCGATAACTTGTGATCTACCCATCAGATTTTGATGTCGTTTCTTCCTATATTTGTGATTTTGCATGATCTTCAGTCCAACGGGGCTTCCAATAGTGGTGCGACCTTGAGAATGGGCGGTATTGGGAAGGAGGAGGTCGGCCTTCAAATTGGTTCCTTTTAGGGAGCATTGAAGGCAGCATTGAGGCGGGGGTGGCAGAGGAGGTGAAGATGGAAGAGACGGTGTTACAAGTGGAGGGATGTGTTCCTCAACCAATCCTCCATCTTGCCTTTTCTGAAGCGTCCGATTGGACGCTCCGAGCTCGGGCCATTGGGCTTAGTTTCCATTTTGGGTTGTAAATTAGGTCTTTAGGTTTTCATTTTGGGTTGTAAATTAGGTCTTTAGGTTTTCATTTTGGATTGTATATTTAGGAGGTATGCCTGCTGTGATCTTGTAAAAGAATTTAATAATATTTCATTTTGTTGTGTCTATTTGGCACATTTACATTATTTTTAATTATGCAATTGATTGGGGCTTTCATTTATGGTTTGAGGTATTTTGTTTCAGTCCTATGTTTGATTTTAGGTATGACACTTGTTGGAAATGTGTGAATTTGGGTTTACTTTTAAAAATTCTAGATGGGGTGTTAAGTGTTTTAATCTTATTGGCCCATCTATTTTGTGATGGATTTGTGATTCTAAAGGGGGCAATTGTCTAGTTCAGATTTAATTGGATAGAGGAGTGTAACACTTGTCACTTTGTGGTTTAGGGAGCATAGGTTATAAATGAGGGGTCAAGGGCTTGGGTTTTACTTTGAACTTTGCTTCAAATTGGGGAAAAACTTGGGGCATTTTTTTTTCATTATTATTCTGGGGCTTTTTTGTTTAGTTTATTAGTTCATTAGTTTATTAGTTTATTAGTTTTGTATCTCGGGTGCTAGACTCTAAATGGGTTGTAATTTTTATTTATTTATCATTGTTGGGGATGAGCGGCATTGGGAATATGAGGTAGCAACCGAATTGGTACCCTGCTAGGGGAAGAGGTGGAAAAGTTAATGGAGGGGGAAAAGAAACCAAAGGAAGGAGCGGTGTCAGAGTTCTCGTGACCGACGCTAATGGTTACTTGGTAGGCTCTGCGGATTATCCTCAAGTTGGTGTCCCTTTTGGGGCTTCCAAGATTGGCCTTCCATAGGTGTATCCGTTAGATTCTGGGTGGCTTTCTGTGAGCCACTCTGCCTTTTCTGCCACCTCGGGAGAGAAAGATGAGATTTTCTTTTGTCTTCATTCAGGGTGTGCTTCCTCTCCAGATTTTTCTATTATTTTTCCCTAGTTTGGGCAGGTTTTGGAGGGCTCCCTCTCCTATGCGTCTATGGGCTCGGCTGTTTTTGAGTGTTTGTCTTGAATCGAATTCCATCTCACACTCCGAGATCGTAATTATTTTGTAAATTCAAAGGTATGCCCTTGGTGTAATTTGTAATAATTTTCCCAAGTTAAATAAATTTTATTTGTGAATATGTGAAATATTCTTTAATGTAAATTTGGCTTAGTTAGGTTTTATTAGTTTTAGTTTTTTTTTTTTTTATCGGATGTATCGCAATTTAGCTGGGGGCATGCTCATTTAATTAGGAGGTATTAAGTCTGGTTTGGTCTTAATTTGGCATGGGTTTTGGACGGGATTAAATGGTTTTAAGTGTTTAAGTGTGGATGTATAGGTGAATTTTGAGTTTTTTTTTTGTGAAAGTGTAAATGCCTATGTGAAAGTGTGTGTGTGAAAATTAGACTGTGTGTGGGGTTCAATGTTTTTTCCTAAGTCTGAGCTCTCATCCATGGCAGGTGATGGCTGGCAAAATTTTTTTTGGTGAACTTGGGTGATTGTGTGCAGTATCTAGGGCACTTAATAAGATTGCGCACAAAGTTCGGGGCGCAGGAATGATAGGCCCAGGGGTGAATTATGCAATGGTTTGATGCATGCAATAATATTGTGCGCTTGGCTAATGGCGTATAATTAAGCCAGTTTCCGCTCAACATGTAGGCGACACTTGGGTTTGCGCACCTATCTTAGAGTGTATAATTAGATTGTGCGTTCCGTTTAGAATGCACGACCGGTTGGTGCGCAAGCGACAAATTGATTATGTGCATTGCTGAAGGCGTATATTTTTGTTCGTGTGGAGGAGATATAGCGTGCAATCCAATTGTGCGCCCGTATTTAGGCGCACGATTAGGTCGCGCTCTATATAAGCCCAAGGTTTCGATTTCAAACGCCCGTTTTCTAAATTTTTCGTAATCTCGAGCTCTTGCTTCCCTATTCCTTATTTTCATGTTTTTTGTGATTTCTTGCGATCTACTCGTTCGTTTCGAACGCCGTTTCTTGTGTTCTCTTTAGCTTTTCGAGCTCTTTGATCTGAGATGGAGTCTAAGGGCATTGACCACCTTTCATAGACTACCTCTAAGGTAGAGCTGCTGGCCAAGGGGGGAGGTGAGACGTCTAAGGTCCTCAGCGATGGTGATGTTGAGATGGTTGTCAAGGAGGAGACCCCTAAGACTGGTGATAGAGACGGTGAGGATGGTGAGGATGCTACTCCTCACGAGCCTACGATCAGGATTTCACTGGAGGAGTTATTCATATGAGATCAAGTAGGTATCGGTGAACAAGAGCTCCTGTTATTTCCAGGCCTTTAGGATACAACGTAGACTTCTTAGGATGGAAATCTTCTAATTTTACGTTAAACTTGCATACTTGTATCTAGTTTCAGGTTACATTTACTTTATCATTCTACATTATGTTTATCATGTTTTGCATGCTTGTTGTGGATTGTCCTTCTTATTTGTTTCATTATTGTCATTTTTACCGTTATTGTCATTAGGTAGGTTTTGTCAGCATTTGTGATTATGATTCAGGTTGGTGTAGGCCTAGGTTAATGTGTATCTCGTTTCTCATGGTTCATTAGGAGCCTCCAGTACTGGCCATCAGCACAGCATGGTCGGAGTCCCATGCCTGGTACCGTGCCCTGCCTGAGTTCCAATGAGTGCGATTAGTGGCTTTTGGCTTCGGGCCGATTTTAAAGTTGGAGCCCTTTTCAGTCGACCGTGGTCTGATTGGGGTGATCAACGAGAGATGGAGGGAGGAGCAGTAGGCATTGATATTCCTATTAGTATGATGTTGTTCACCCTGAGGACTGGGTCTGTATCACCGAATTGTGGTTCGAGGGAGCACCCATCACGGGGCAGATGTTGAGTACCGACACAGTGGGTTTGGGATAGGGATTGTCTGGACCACGTGGTTTTTTAATACTTTCACGAGTGGGTTTGTACCTCCGAGGTGTCACTCGGAGGCAAGGACAACTTTTGATAGGCGTCGCGAGGCGATGGCATGTAGGGGGCCAGTGACGGAGCCGGGAGTAGCGGTAGATCGAGTACTTTGGGTGTTTTTGATGCATTTCTTCGAGGCAGTCCTCTTCTAGTCCTTGACCCAGGGATGTGTGACCGGTCTCTTCCTGACACTATTGAGGGACCTAGATCAGGTGCGCACCTATGCTGGGGGGTAGTAGCGTTGGTGTACCTCTATGAGCAACATTACCATAAGAGGTTTCCTCCCTTTTATCCAGGTGAGTTTGGTTGTGCAGTAGTTTCATCGGTGATGTTGTAGTGATTTTAGTGTTTATTTTAGTGATGGTTTATGACATTGTTTGTTTAGTTTTGGGCATATGACCACTTCTCCTTCTTGCGCCTGCGGGTCCCGGTGGAGATTACTTTCACATACCCTCAGATGCATATATGGCGGCAGGAGCTGGGGATCCACCGTTGATCTTCAGACCTTCAGACCACGCGGGGTCTATTTAAGGATATGCACGTAGGGTAGGCATGTATTGTCTATATTGTTGGAGTGTTTTATGTGTTTTAGGTCGTAGATCTGACAGGCCGTTTTTTATTTACTTCTGGTTACAAGTGATTTGGAGGCCCTATGGTGCAGAGGAGGACGCAGGGCAGCTGGTGGTCCAGTCTGGTCAACCCTTCTTTGATGTGGACATCTGGGTCCATTGTTTCAAGGCGGAGTGTATCCACCTTGTTGCCAGCAGTGAACTCCTTTCTCGATAATTGTGTGTCATAAGGTTTTCTCCTTGTAGATTCTGGCATTGGAGTAGGCATCCAATTTCAGTTCTTCCAGCTTTGACAGCTGGAGCCTCCTGTGCATGCAAATAGAAGCTAGATCAATATTCAATGATTTAATAGCCCAATAGGCTTTGTCCTCTAACTCGATTGGTAAATGGCATGCCATGCCATACACCAGCCTAAAGGGAGACATCCCTATTAGGGATGTCTATAAGCCCAAAGAGCATCAGTCAACCTCAGGGACCAATCCTTCCTATCTCCTCTCACAGTTTTCTCCAAAATGTGTGTTATTTCTCTATTAGAAATTTTCACCTGCCCACTTGTCTGTGGGTGGCATGGGGTGGCAACTCTATGTGACACAGAGTTCTTTCTATGTAAATTCTCAAACTGTCTATTATAGAAATGGCTTCCCCCATCACTAATGATAGCTCTGGGGTGCCAAACCTAGAGAAAATATTGTCCTTCAAGAAGTTTAGGACAACTTTTTGTGATCATTGGTTTTTGTGGCAATGACTTCAACCCATTTGGACACATAGTCCACAACCATAAGAATAAAATTGTATCCATAGGAAGGACCCATGAAGTCAATCCCCCAAATGTCAAAGACTTCAACAACAAGTATAGGTTGTAAAGGCATGGACTTTTTTTTGGAGATACTTCCCATTTTTGGCATCTTTCACAAGCTTTACAATGCTGTCATGCATTCTTGAAGAGAGTGTGCCAATAAAATCCACTTTGGAGTACCTTAGCAGCCGTCTTGTTGCCACTGAAATGCCCTCCACAAGCCTGCTCATGACACATGGTTAGTATGTTGTGAGATTCATCATCAGGGACACACCTCCTCACAACTTGGTCTACATAATGCTTGGACAGGTATGGATCCTCCCACATGTAATGTCTGATCGGGGTAAAGAACAGTTCCTTGTCCATTTTGTTCCAACGTGGGAGAATCCTACCCACAGCCAAATAGTTCACTATGTTTGCAAACCAAGGTGTAGAAGTGCTGACAGTAAACAGCTATTCATCAGGGAGAAAGTCATTGATAGGCAACCTATGAAACTCAGCAGCTAAGATCCTGGATAGGTGGTCTGCAAGCATATTTTCAACTCCTTTTTTTTCCTTTATCTCAGGATCAAACTCCTGCAATAGGAGGATCCATGTGATTAATCTTGGCTTGGCATCCTTTTTAGACAAAAGGTACTTCAGGGCTGAGTAGTCAGTGAACAATATAATCCTCGATCCCAACACATAAGACTTGAATTTTTTCAAAGCATAGACAGTTGCCTTGCTTGCATAGGCAATCACAGAAGGTGTTTTGTCCTATCTTTGCCCTAAAACTGCACCAATAGCAAAATCTGAAGCATCACACATCAGCTCAAATGGCAAAGAAAAATCAGGTGCAGATGTTAAATAGCCTTCCAAAAGCTTTAAAGCAAGGAGGCATTCATCATTAAATTCAAAAAGAACCTCTTGACACAACAGGTGACAAAGAGGTTTTGAGATTTTACTGAAATTTTGATGAATCTCCTATAAAAACTAGCATGCCCTAAGAAGGATTTGACTTATTCCATAGTTTTTAGGTGAGGAAAATGTGCAATCAAATCAATTTTAGCCTTGTCTACCTCAATGCCTCTGTGGGAAACAACATGGCCAAGAACAATGCCTTGATTGACATTGGCTAAGGCTGAGATGGTGTAGACATTGGCTAAAACTGTCCCCAAAGACAGATAAATCATATATGAATATCTCTAAAAATTGATCAATCATGTCAGAAAAGATAGTATATATACACCTTTGGAAAGTTGCAAGGGCAATGTATAATCCAAATGGCATCCTTCGATAGACAAAGGTGCCAAATGGACATGTAAAAATAATTTTCTCTTGATCTTGTGGATAAACAGGGATTTAGTTATACCCAGAATATCCATCAAGAAAGCAATAGAAAGCTTTGCCTGCCAACTTGTCCAAAATCTGGTCTATGAAGGGTGAAGGAAAATGGTCTTTTTTGGTTTTTAAATTGAGCTTTCGATAATCACAGTGATTCAAGATATCTTAGGTACCACCTGAGTAGGTGTCACCCATTTAAAATCTGAAATAGGATAGATGACTCCAGCATCTAACAATTTGACCACTTCCTTCATCACCACCTCTTGCATGTGGGGGTTTAACTTTCGATGCATCTCTCTAGAGGGTTTGGAACCCTCTTCCAAGTGGATCTTATGCATATAAACAGTAAGGTTGATGCCCCCAAGATCAGCAGTAGTCCAGCCTATTGCTCTCTTGTGCTTTTTCAACACACTCAACAGCTCCTCTTCTTGCTCATCAGTAAGAGAAGAGGAGATTATCACTAGTAACATTTGGTTTGCCCCAAAAAAAACTTATTTCATGGTCTTGGGCAGCTGTTTCAACTCCACATCAGGTGGACTATGAGTGAAGGCAATAAAGGTACCTTTGATGGTGGTGGAAGAGGCAACACAACTTGTTTCTAAGGAGGTTACCTTGTTGCTGGCCCCACTTCAAAATTTAAGGCTTTCACCTCTTCCATAATTTTACTCCACACATTTTCAAAAACATCACACAAATCATCACAATATAGCAGTTTGGGCAAAGTCTCTTCCACAAGCTCATCCAACACATCAATCAAAAATCAATCCTCACTATCCAAGTAAGGCTGACTTGGTGCATCATAAACATTCAATTATACTTTAATATTGCCAAAAGACAGCTCCATTACACCTGATCTACATTGTATAAAAGCATTGGCAGTGGCCAAGAAAGGCCTGCCCAAAATCACAGGAATAGAGGTAGTACAGTTGCTTGGCTCCATGTCAAGAACAAGAAAATTTGTTGGATAGAAAAACTTGTGAACCCCAACTAACACATCTTCTATCATTCCCATAGGACTCCTTTCAGATCTGTCTGCTAGCTATAGCACCACATGTGTTGGCTTTAATTCTCCCAAACCTAACTTCTCATAAACTGAGTATAGAAGTAGGTTTACACTAGCTCCCAAATCTAACAAGGCTTTCTCAATGGTGTGATCCCCAATGATGCAAGGGATTGTGGGAACTCTAGGGTCTTAGAGCTTGTTGGGGTTGCAATGGACAACACTTGGTTCACTTTCTCAGCATAAAAGACCTTCTTAGAAAGGTGTATCCTAGATTGTCTTTTGTGTGTGCACAAATCTTTCAAAAACTTTGCATAGGCTGGAACTTGCTTGATTGCATCAAGTAAAGGCAATTTAATCTTCACTTGTTTAAATTTCTCCATCATTTTCTCAACTTTAGCATTCCCCTTGTCCTCAAATCTATTTTAGCTAATCAGAGCTCAAGGGAATAATTATGTTATTCTGAGCTGCTGATGTGGCTAATTTTACTTCTAGAGGATCTTCACATTGGTCAAGATTGGACAAGTACATGTGAAGTAGCTAAAGAGTTCCCATTCGTGCCCATATGCATTCTAAAAATACCCCCATGGGTTGTTAAAGTGCCTTGTAATGTATGCACAAAGCACTGAAGTAAGCAACTTAAGTGGCTAGAACTGAGAAGTTCCTAAATTGAATGTCGAGAGGTTCAGGGAACCTCTCGACAGGTTCTGAGTCCACTTGGTACTCCATTCAACAAGTTGGTGCAGGCTTTCGACAGGATCTGTGACTTCTCAACAGGTTCTGGAAATTGTTCGACAGGATTGGAGCCAAATCTTAACTTCTATCCGAACACCACTCATCCTCTCGACAAGTTATAATTCAACCTGTCGACTCCTTATAAGGCTCCAGTTGAGCTTTCGATAGGATATGTTCTACTTCTTGATAGGTTGCCACAACCTTGCGCCAATGAACACAATTTCAGGTAAGTCCTCACGAGGTTGACTTTGTCTGTTTGCTAGGTTCAAGGGAACCTCTCGATATGTTGGTGGATCCTCTCAAGCTCCCCTACATCTTCAGGTACTTCGATAGGTAGCAATCTACTGTTTGACAAGTTCATCCACTGTAGCATTATCCTCACAACAGGTTCTACCAACCTCTCAAGATCTTCACTTTTCCACCTCAGTATCTATCGACAACTTGAAATACACCTTTAGAACCTCTCGACAGCTTGGTTTCTTCACCTTTTACTCCTCGACAGGTACTGGGGAGCTCTCGACAGCTTCATATTTACACACCCAACCTCTTGACAACTTCATTCCCCTCTCTGGAACCTCTCGACAGCTTGAGTTAACCTCTCGAGCTCTTCTTTTCTTTGCTTCCATAGCAGGTACATAGCTTTGGGGTGTTATCCTTCCTCTACCCAGTTCTTAGCAGCCTCTTAGTGGGTTCAATCCTCATCAGATGCAAGTAGTCTTGTTCCCATGTGTGCCCATGTGGACACATGTCATTGTAACGGAGCTCTGAGGCTCAGTGGCCTACTTGATTTGCTGGCCTTTTGGGCTGCATGAGCATATGTTGAACAGCAGGTTGCTTCTTTGGCATTTTTGGATGGTTGTCTGCACTAAGACTGTAATTTATTACATATCTACAAAATACACTCAAAACACATTATTATTCAACTCAAAGGTCCATCATAGGTCAGGTTAAGAGGTGAAAAATAGTATTTTTCACTGCTAAATAGAGCCGAGGGGACCAGGGTCACCGGGGCGCGTGATGAGGTGGATGCCCGAGAGCTCCTGAGGTGGTTTCGTGATATAAGCAGTGGTCAACTCTTTTCCCGCCCTTTCCATGGGAGCGATTCTTTTGCGGTCGATGGTCCCGAGTTGGCCTTCGCCCTGAGAGAGAGACTGGTTGCATTAGAGCAGGGCCACTTGGGTGCAAGCCTCTACGGAGCACTGGATGTGCTACACAGGTGATGGAGCGGACAAGATGTGCTCCTTGTCTAGATGAGGAGATGTTATGGTCCTTAACGGATTCAGTCTTCCAGGCTAGGACCTCAGAAGACAAGCTAAGGGCTCAACTCGCAGAGATGCGGCAATCTCTGGTGAGTAATTTATTTATGAGTTTGTTCACTTTCATTTTTAATTGTTCCTAGTTGAATAGTCTTGTTTAGTTCATGTTTCTCAAATTGAGAGGGAGAGCGAGGTCGTCAGGTAGGCAACATTGCTGGAGTCTTATCATAGCCAGGAGCAGGCTGACCGGGTTGCAACGGCTAGGCTACGTTTCAAGATTGATCGACTTGTAAGTGTTTATTTTGTTTTTATTTTATTAATCATTAGCATTTTGTTGATGTTGTCAGGCCTGACATGTTCATTGGTATTTGCAGAGAGCAGAGCTTTCTGCCACTGGGGCTGCTGCTCCACCGTTTTATCCGTCTTTAGTTGCCCCTTCTAGTCAAGAGGAACCGACGATGGCTCAGCTCCGAGCGAAGCTAGAGAACTGGGTAAGTTTCTTCACTCTTTTGAGTTATCCGGCCTTGCGTTGTTTAGTAGTTTGTTAATGTTATGTTATATCTCTTCAACATCGCCTTGCTGAGGAGTTTCAGGCGAGGGAGGTGACTGTCGCTTCTCTACATCCAGAGAGTCAGGTATATTTTATTTATGTGTGGTTTGTTTGGCTTTTATTTGTTCGTTAATTAGCTATGTCTAACGAGTTTTATGTTTGTTTGGTTCACGTGCAGGTTATTCCTGACTCTGTTCCCTAGGCTCCTCCTCGAGAGTCGACTCATGCTCATTCCCAGGTATATTTGGTTAGCGTGGTTATTATTATTATTATTTTTTTCAATTCTTGATTATGTGACACCATTATATCTCTGATGTTCTTTCTTTGTTTCTTGTAGCCACCTGCGTCTGAGGACTGTTAATCAGTGAAAAGTTTAATTTTTCACCTCCTAACCTGATCCTTGATGGGCCTTTGAGTTGATTAATAAGTGATTTTGAGTGTTGTTTCGTAGTTGGCAATAATGTACAACAAAGCATTAAAAAATATGCATAAAAGGCCAAAAAGGAGATAAAGCAGAGTCAACACTGGTAAAGTGACCCACGCATGAAAGTTGCGGTCATCAGCAGTAAAGGCTCACAATGATGCAGTCGAGCAGTTGAAACAGCCTGTCGACAGGTTGCACGATGCTGTTGAGTAGTCCAATGAAGCATTCGAGCAGTTGCTGAAGCTCACAAGTAAACTTAAGCAGTTAAATGAACCTATCGAGTGGTTCCATGTATTACAGAACGAACCTGTCGACCAGTGGACAGAACCCGTCGAGAGATTAGCTGAAGCCAACCAACCTCGTGAAGTGTAAAAGGCTGAAATCAACCCATCGAGAACCTATCAAGCACCTGTCGAGAGGTTGTGCCTGAAGCTTTACACCTATCGAGAGGTACTCTGAACTTGTCGAGAAGTACTCTGAACCTGTCGAGATGTGATTTTTGAAGATTCTTGAAAGACATGACGCTTCAATCACTTGATGCACATGTTCAGTAGCAGTTTGACAGCCTTGGTGGGAATTGTTAAAACTCCAAAGGTACCTCTGATCTAACTACCTTATGTGGGCTCAACTAAGTCTAACAAATTGGAGGAAATGCTTGGTGGAAAATCAGCCACATCAATAGGGTTTTAGCAAAATTGATACCCTCCTTCTCTGATTCACTAAATCAGATCTGAGGCACTTGGGAATTTGTATAAATAGGGGGGAATACAACAGATGCATGGCATCCAGAGTTTGAGCAATTTCAAATTAGTTTTCCCGCCTAATTTCTAGTCTTCACTCTTTTCTATTCTCTCTTTAGCCCAACCATGGTTGGCTAAATTCCTCTAACAGCTAGGGTGAAGTTAGATCTGTAAATTGAGTGGTGAGAGAGCATTATATAAGGATTGGAGAGTATAGAGAATGTAGATCTGAGAGAAATTTGTTGTAAGTTGGAATAGATCAATGAATTGCTGGTTTTAAAGTTTCATTTAATCTGTAGATCTTTTGATTTCCATCAAATTTTCATAGATTTTACGCTCCTATGGATGCCTGAGCTTGTACCATGCATCCATAGCATCTGTAGTGATTTTATTGTTCCAAAATTATCTCCCATGGCTGGATTATATCCATGGGATACTCTGTGACAATTTTAATGGACATAATATACCCCTAGGACTAATCCATATCTCAGGATAGATCTGGATTGCTTTACCTTGCATTTGAGCTTGTAGCCAAATGAAGGATGGTTGCAAATCCATCCTCTGCACTGTTGTCTGACAAATCAATTTCACAGTGAGACTGATCTCAAGCTGTTAATTCTCGACATTTGATTTTTATTTTACCAAAACTTTTGCTCTCCTCTTTAAATCATTCTTTTGCTCACCTATAGTTTAGTTTTTAAATCTATTTTTCTTAGTTTAAAGTGACAACCAAACTCTTTCTCTCTTCCTATTTTTCCTTGATTTTTAGTTAAAATAGGAATAGGTTCCCCGATCTATAGTAGATCTGGAGATTTACAAAATTTAGATCACATTTCCCTGTGGACAAACACTTTCTTACTTTTAGAACTTGCCACAACAGCCTTGATTCTTGCAGGACTGAGTTTAGAATGCTGTTTGTGTGTTGATTCAATCCATTCCATTTGTCATATTTTTGCTGGCATTGATTTTTACCATCTCACCTTTTAATAAATATATCAGCATAGTATTTAAATACAACAAGTTTTTGGCGTCGTTGTCAGGGATTTGTAGATCTAAGTTTGGTAAATCTGAGTTTTAGTTAGAATTTTTATAGTCTTAGTATTTGAATTAATGTTGTTGTAATTTTGTAGTCTGTTGAATTTGATTTCAGATCTTAAGCTGTAATCAAGAAAGCAGTTCATAGCCTATAGCTAGAGCACATCTTGCTTGAGTTTGCATTTCCTATTCCTTTTATTATAGTTTCAGTTTTGTCATTTTATCATTTCTTTATTTCTGCAGTATTTTGTGTCTGTGGTATTTGTCTGCTATAAATTGTTGTTTCTGTCTTTGTAGTGTGTGTGTTGTATGCTTGGTAGAAGATCTCAAAATCTCGAGCTTTTTCCTTTAGATCTTGAAGTTGAGAGGCTTCTTAGGCCTAGGCATCCCCCCACACACCTGTTATTATTTGTGAGCCATTTGTGATGGGGGAGCAATAAAGAACCTTGAAGGAATTCAATGCACCTGGGGCATATACATCCCCTTTCTGCATTCAATTCCTTGCTGTTTAAGGAAATTATGAGATCAAATCATCAATTATCTAGATGCTCCCTTCATTTCATGGGATGAGCAAGGAGGATCCCTATAAGCATATTGATGAATTCCTTACTCTTTACACCACATTCAATATTGCTGGCTTGAGAGAACAAGCCACCAAACTGAGGATCTTTCCTTTTTCACTAAAGGACAGAGCCAAAACTTGGCTCTCCATACTCCCAGCCAACAGCATACAATCATGAAATGATCTCCAATGCCAATTCCTAGCTAAATTTTTCCCTATGTCTAAAACCAGTCAATTAAGGAAGAGCATAATTTCCTTTGCTCAATTCTCAACAGAGGATTTCCATTAGGCATGAGAGAGGTTTAAGGAACTGTTGAAACAATGTCCCCACTACCTAATTCTTGAGTGGCCGCTTGTCCAAAGCTTCTACGAAGGAATTGATCCCAAGAGCAGGGATATGGTGGATGCCTCATGTGGGGGTACTTATCTGCACAAGACTGCTGATGAGGCTTGGGAGCTTTTTGATATTATAGTCAGTAAAAATTTCATGCAGCAAGAATCTCTATCTTGCAATGATATTGAGACTCCAGCTAAACTGGTAAGGGAAGCCACCTCTAGAGGAAGGATGTATGTGGTCAATGTGTCTAATGACATGGAAAGAAAAGTGGATAGTTTAAGCCTGAAATTTGATAAGTTGATGAGTGTGATGCAACCTAAAATGGTTGCACAAATTGAGGAGGCATGTCTGATATGCCAGTCACCTTCACATTCAGTAGTGGACTATCCATCAGCTGGTCAGTACCCAGAGCTGGTGATGTAGCATGCTAATGCTGCTCAATCTTATGGACAGCAGCAGATTACCGGGTATCCATGGAGAAACCACCCCAATCTAAGGTGGAGGCAAGACAATTTTCAACCCCAGCAGCAGCAAGCAATGCCTTATAGACCTGGCCAGCCATACTAGCAGATTTGTTTCCAAGGCCTCAGTATCAACAGCCAATGGCACAGTCTAGTCATCAAAATTTATCAGCTCCCCCACCTGCCAGAGCATCCTCATTTGAGGAGCAGGTTCTGTCCTTATTACCCAACCTGAGCTCTTTATTCCAAACTGTAAATTCTCATATCCAAAGCATTAAAAAGATAGAAGACCATCTTAGTCAACTATCTAATACTTTGACTAGGAGGGAAGAGGGCAGACTGCCAAGTCAGCCAATGAACAATCCTAAAGGTCAATATATGGTGGGTGAGTCTTCTTCAACTCATGAAGAAGCTAGGCTATTACTACTTTAAGCAGTGACAGGTTGGCAGATAACAAAGTTGACATTGAGACCACTAGGAATGCAGAACAAGAGAAATCAGTCCATGGAAATATGCAACAAGAGCAGCATATGAAAAATAAAGGAGCTGCTGTAGAGTCCCAATAGAAAAATGAAAATCAAAATAAAGAAAAAATTGATAAAAGTGCAAAGGCTGCAGATGAGAGACTAGTACCTCATCTGCTATTTCCTCATGCCCTTCAAGCACCTTCTTCTTTTGATAAGGGGACTGCTAAAGTAAAGGTAATGATGGAGACTTTTAAGCAGGTAAAAATTAATTTACCTTTACTTGATGCCATAAAGCAAGTTCTAGCCTATACAAAATTTTCAAAGGATTTGTACACCCATAAAAGGCAGTTTAGGATTCAACTATCCAAGAAAGTCTTTTCTACTAAGAAAGTAAACCAGGTCTTGTCCATTACAACTGCAACTAAACTCCAAGATCCTAGAGTTCCCATAATTCCCTACATTATTGGAGATCATACCATTGAAAAAGCTTTGTTAGATCTGGGAGCCAGTATTAACTTACTTACATATTTTGTATATGAGAAGTTAGGTTTAGGAGAATTAAAGCTCACACATGTTGTCCTGCAACTGGCTGACAGATCTGAGAGGAGACCTGTGGGCATTATTGAGGATGTCCTGGTTTGGGTTGATAAATTTTTTTACCCAACAGATTTCCTAGTTTTGGACATGGAGCCTAGCAAGTGTGCTACCTCTATTCCTGTGATACTGGGCAGGCAATTCTTAGCCACTACTAATGCCTGCATCCAGAGTAGCTCTAGGGTGATGGAGGTATGTTTTGGAAACATGAAAGTAAAGCTCAATGTCTATAATATAGCAAATCAACCTCACTTTGAGACTAAGGACTGTTTCATGATTGATGTGCTTGATGAGCTTGTTTAGGAGACCATGCCCAAGTTGCTCAATTAGGATGATGTTGTTGACGTTTTTGAGGAGATTTGGACAAAGATAGTTGAAGGGGAGGCCCCCACACATTTGACTGTAGAGGTGAAAACCTTGAATTCTCTAGTGGGGCCAGCAAGGCACTCTCATTGGAAACCTACTATGTTGCCTCTTCCCTCACCTTGTAAGGCACCTTTGCTACCTTCACTCATTAGTCTACCTGATTTGGAGTTGAAACAGCTCCCAAAATCTCTCAAATATGCATTTTTGGGGCAGGATCAGAAATTTCTTGCAATCATTTCTTCTTCCCTCACTATGGAATAAGAAGAATAACTGCTTAGTATGCTCAAGATGCAT
Organism: Chloranthus sessilifolius; assembly: GCA_021018995.1. Lineage (NCBI taxonomy): Eukaryota > Viridiplantae > Streptophyta > Magnoliopsida > Chloranthales > Chloranthaceae > Chloranthus > Chloranthus sessilifolius. The sequence continues at coordinate 76,396,609 of CM037588.1, read as the reverse complement.
AGAAAAGCAATAGGAAGGACTATTGCTGATCTGGGATAAATTAACCCAACTGTGCGTAGGCACAAAATTCATCTAAAAGAGGGTTCCAAATGCTCTAGGGAGATGTAGAGAAAGTTAAATCCTCATATGCAGGAGGTGGTAAAACTACTTGATGTTGGAGTAATATACCCAATTTCTGACTCTGAATGGGTGTCACCTACACAGGTGGTGCCTAAGAAGTCTGGCATCACTGTAGTACCCAATGAGTCTGGAGAATTAATGCCAACTAGGGAGACCACTAGTTGGAGGGTCTATATTGACTATAGAAAATTGAACTCCAAGACTAGAAAGGACCATTTCCCACTGCCCTTCATTGACCAAATTCTGGATAAGTTAGTAGGCAACGCTTACTATTGCTTTCTTGATGAATACTCTGGTTACAACCGGATCCCTGTGTATCCATAAGATCAGGAGAAAATAACTTTTACTTATCCCTTTGGAACCTTTTCTTACTGAAGGATGTATTTTGGACTGTATAATGCTCCTGCTATTTTCCAGAGATGCATGTTTGCAATTTTTTCTGACATGTTAGACAAATGTTTGGAGATTTTTATGGATGATTTTTCTATTTATGGTGATGATTTTGATCAGTGTGTGCATCATCTATCCCTTGTGCTTCAGAGATGTGAGGAAACCAACCTAGTATTGAGCTGGGAAAAGAGAAATTTCATGATAACTCAAGGAATTGTTCTTGGTCATGTGGTTTCTCCGAAGGGGATTGAGATGGATGTTATTCATGGAAAAGTACCACATTTCACCTCTTAACCTAGTCTTTGCTGAACCTTAAAGCTCACTAATAATCATTTGCCAAGTGTGTTTTATAGTTAACAATAAACGGTGCAGCTTAATACAAAATCTCTGCTTTTTGGTCCAAAGAAGTGAAAGAAAATATGCAAAGATGACAGCTGAGCCAAAGCCTAATGAAACACCCTGGTCTGCTCACCATGGTGACTAATTTAATAGTCATCATTGACCAAAAGTCTAGCAGATGAAAGAAGTTAGCTGAGAATGGAGGAAGCTGTAACAGCAATAAGTGCAAGGCATCAGAGGATCAAAAGAATCATCTCGCAGAGTTGAGGAGCTCCTTCATGGAGCTAAGGATGCAGTGGAAGCTGCCCTCGTGCAGATGGGATGCACAGTCAAGAGGAGAGCATTAAAGACATCGCAAAGATCTCGTGCCTTAAAACCCTTAAAATTTATGCTCGTGAAGCTCTCGCGGAGATCGAGCCATAAAGCAACTGCGCACAGAACATAGCGAGTCCATATGTATTAAGAACAATTTCTCACCTCACTGAGTTCTCACGAAGCTCTAGAAGAGAGAGACGCCCAGAATTTTCCTCGTGCAGCTCTTGCGTACTCTGAAGCTTAACCAGTTACTATGTGAGTGTAGAAGCCTACCTGCGTGAGTATCTAGCGAGAGAGAACTTCTGAAGCTCTACTGCACGAGAAATTCTAGGCGCTCCAAATCACCTTCATGACAACATTGCAGCGTAAAGCAACTACATGATCAACAGAGGATCTTCTATGCAAGTGAACAAACCTCCTAAGCCAAACGCTCCTAGATGAAGGTAAAGCAACTATGCGAGTGAATTGATGCAGATGCCAGCCCTGCGAAGCTCGGGTTTTCCATTTCTCAATCTTAACTCAAGGACTTTTTAAGAATTTCCCAAGTCTAGGGCACACTTCTCGAGGTACATATTTCAAGGCGTACATCTCTAAGCATTCAAGGGTTGTAATAGTGCGACATATGCTCTAAATATTAGGGTTAATCTCTTTTGAACTAAGGCCTTATGGAGAAAGTATATAAGTTGTACTTAGAGCTTAGTATTTTAATCTTTCCTTCATCCTCTATCGGCTGAGAATTCTAGCAGGCTAGGGTTAGGATTTGATCATCTCTTTTTCTTATTTTTCTTCTCTCTTAGCCTAATATATGTTGGCCAATCCTTCTGTAAGTAGCTAGGTTTAGTTTTATTTCAGTTTTGTAATAGGCCTTATTTACATTGGGAACTTTTGAATGAGCAGTTGTGTACAAGCTTACTTTCATCAATGGATTGTTGTTTTAATGATTAATTAAATCTACAGATCTTATGGTTCCTTAGATGTCTATAAGATCCGTGCTTTTGGACTAGCCCATTTAGTTTCTAGTAGATCTATTATTTATCATCTGACTTCCCTTCACTCAATAGCCCCATGGATAGCAAGCCAGATCTGTAGCTAGATTTGGAGAGCTCGTAGCCCTGGGACTCCATGGTGGCAGCAACAGTTTATATGTTCTTTCTCAGATCTCTGTGGTATGGACAGACCTATCGAATACCTTATGACCATTTGAGTGGAGAGAGTATAACCCTAGGGTGCTGTCCAGCCACATGTCTGAGAAGGATTCTTCTCCCCTGCACATGAGCTTCCAGAGCCTTATGAGGAGGTTTGTACAGGAACTGGCTCTCCTCTGTTTTACTTGATCGATATCAGATGTTAGATCTGATTTCTCTGTAGTAACTGCAGCTTGAGGCTGAGTCATTGCAGGCCTTTTGTAGTAATGACCAGCTAAATCTAAATCTTTATTCAACCTATTACTGGTCCTTTTTGTGGGCATAGTGAGCCGTTGGCCTTGGCAAAGCAGTTAGGACTTTATGGGTTGGAAAACCAATGGATGTTAGCAAGATCTATGCGCAGATCTGGGGAGCTTGTAGCACTGGCATCATATAGTGTCTGTAATAATATTCATGGCTTGCTCTGGTCCAGTGGTTGGGGAAATGATCAGTTCACTCCTCTGGATTAGATTAGCAACTTCTAGCTTGATCAATGGGATTTGATCGACTCTATAGGATAGGCCATGGCCATCTGAGTAGACAGCCTATAGCCTTAAGAGCACCCCAAATGGCATGGGTTAAGTTGATATTCCTACCTTGTTAAGGTTAGTAATAGCATCTTAGCAAGGATCACTGTAGAGACAGTCTAAATCTGAGTTACATTACTGCATTGACTCTAGCTTAGCCTGCGTACTTCCCATCATTTGTGTATTTTATTTTGGCACACCATCACCATCTTCTTCTTAACCCTTTCTTTAGGATAGGGCTGCACTTTATTTCTCTTTTGTTAGGATTAATTAAGTGTAGTCTTGACACCCAACTCTCTTTCTTTAGGATTGTCAGATCCATAGCCAGATCTGGAGGCCTACTATTATAGCCCATTTTGGGTTCTAGATTAATTTATCTGTGGGACAAACTCTTACTTATCAAAACTTGCTACAATAGGCCCTTATCTTGCAGGTCTAGGATGTTGCAGGATTGTTATTTTCACCATATCTATATCCTCAGTTCCACTTTGATGCTAATTTTCTTTCAACACCACATAATAAATCAGCACATCCGAGAAGGACAACATGTTTTTTGTGCCGTTGTCGAGGATATTGATCTTTTTAGTAGACCTGAGTTGTACTATAATTTAGACTTCCAAATTCTTTGTAGCTGTGCCTAATCTAGAATAAAGTACTACTAATATTTTTTAGAATTTTGCAGAAAGGGACAGCAGAAGGGAAAAGCTAGAGTTGCAGCTAGAGTGTAGCTAGCTCTGTTTGCACTTCCTTTCCCCTAAATCTCAGTCCATTTATGTTTAATTCCCTGTTACTTGTTTAATGTAAATTTATGTAGTTGTTAACTTTGTTTGAGATTATTTTTTATGTGTGCTTGTCAGCATTCTCTGTACTTACTGTGAGTGTAAGTACATGCATGGTAGAAGGTCTTTAAACCCTGAGTTAGAACCTCCAAATCTAAAGGTTGAAAGGATCCTCAAACCTAGACACACCACACAGGGTCCCGCTGTTGAAACTGAACCAGCTATCATGGCTGAGAGGCAGAGAATATTAAAGGAGTATAATGGACCTGGGGAGTACACCTCTCCCTTCTGCATTCAATTTCCCTCTGTTGAGGAGAATTATGAAATTAAATCCTCCACCATTAATATGCTGCCTTCGTTTCATGGGCTTAGTAAAGAAGATCCCTACAAGGATATCGACCAATTTTTATCACTTTACACTACTTTTAATATTGTTGGCTTGGGACCTGAGGCTACTAAACTCAGGCTTTTTCCTTTCCCACTAAAGGACAAAGCCAGCACATGACTATTAAAGCTCCCAACCAACAACATACAGTCATGGAGTGACCTTCAAACCAAATTCCTGGCCAAGTTCTTTCCCATGAACAAAATTAGCTAGATGAGGACAACTATTCTGTCATTTACTCAGTCCTCAACGGAGGATTTTTATGAAGCTTGGGAAAGGTTCCAGGAGTTGTTAAAATAATGCCCCTACCACCAAATCCCAATGTCGCAACTAATGTAAGTATTTTACCAATGAATTAATTCCAAGAGCAGGGAAATGGTGGATGCTTCATGTGGTATTAGCTACCTCCATAAGATAGCTGAGGAAGCTTGGGAGTTGTTTGACATAATAGGAGAAAATTTCATGCAGCAGGAGTTTCTATCACGCAATGATAGCCAGACCCCAGCTAAGATGGTGAAAGAGGCCACCCCTAGAGGTGGAATATATGAAGTCAAGGTGCAAGGTGATTTGGAGAGGAAGGTGGATAATTTGTCCTTAAAATTTGACAAACTAATGAATGTGATGCAGCCCTGGATGATTGCACAGGTGGAGGAAGCATGTCTGATATGCCAATCTCCCACACATTCTATTCATGATTGTCCATCTGCCAACTAGTTTCCTGATTTTATTATGGAGCATGCCAATACTGTTCAAAGTCTTGGGCAGCAACTTGCTGGGTATTCTTAGAGGAACCACCCAAACCTGAGGTGGAGATAAGATTCATATCCTCAACCCCAGCAGCAGCAAGCTGCAGCTCCTTACAGGACCCCAACACCAGTTTAATTAAGGTTACCCACCAAGGCAAAATTTTCTGTTACCTGCCCCACAGTCTAAACAGTTAGCCCTACCCCCACAATAGTCCAGATCCTCTTCATTTGAAGAGCAGATGCTGGATTCAATGTAAAATTTAGAGAGCCTAGTACAGACTGTTAATTCTCATGGACAAAACATTAAGAAGATCGAGGACTAGTTTGGTCAAATTTGTAATGCTTTGAACTGAAGGGAGGAAGGAAAATTGCCTAGTTAGCCCCTAACAAATCAAAAAGGTCAGTGTATGATTGGCAATACATCCTCTGCTCAGTAGGAAGCAAGTGCTAAGTTATCCAAAGATTGGTAATAATTGTACCATATGTAGAAAAATTCTATTTTAATTTGTGTTCTTTAGAAATCTGTCAGTTGTGTTTTTAGTGTGATGTTGAGTTGCTTATATTTCTTTCTCTGTGTTTGAATTTTGTGATTAAGCACATGTGCATGTTGGTCATTTGAATTTATTATGTATGTTTATTGATGAATGGTTGAGGTGCCCTTATCATAACTTATGTCCAGTTAATCTGAAAAACTATTTTTAGGATTCTGCAATATTAATGAACTGATATTGAAAATATGCATATATTTCTCATGACTGAAATGTAGTACCTATCTAAGGGTTGGTGCTCATGCACAGTGGTTGGATGCACAACAGCATTGATGCACCAACCAATGTGCTGCACTGAACTAACAGAGTAAAGGTTGAAAAGAAATGCTGTCTCATAGAGCTAGAAGGCTTAAATCTACTGTGTGAGCCATTTCGTGGCTTTCTCGCATGCTAAACGCCTAAACAATGGCTGTAATAATGCCTCACGGAGTGTTCTGTGTTGTTCTACGCGAGCCTAATCTACGCGAAAAATGTGTCATGTGTTGTTCTGCGTGAGGTAAAGATTCTGAAAGGTAAAATAGCTCTCGCGCACCAAAGCCAATGATCCAGCTCTACGAATTTCAATATGAAGCATTGTTCTTCAGCGTGACAGAACTTCTCACGGAATTAAATGGCAACTGCACGAGAATTCTACTCTGCAAGTACCTGTTGCCAACTCTGCGAGCTATGGGATTTGCTCTATAAACACTGTGAAACCCCTCATTTTCTTCATTTCATCTCTCTACCCTAGCTTCCCCGCACCAAAATTGAAATCCCCTTTCTCTTCTTTCTTCTTTACTTTTTAAGCCACTCCACCTCAGCCATTTTCCTCCCACCAGTTTGTTCCTCTACTCTAGGTCACTTTGTACAAGGTTTGGAGGGATTTAAACTATTGTGCCCATTTGTAGGTGGAGCCCTAGCTCTCAATTGGTAAGCCCTCCAACTTTCGCTCTGTGCTTTGATTGGTTTAGTAAAATAGAGAGAAGAAGGGCAAGAATTTGGTGCTTCTGTGCTTACTCTGTGTGTTCTGCATTTTCTAAGAGTGTTGAACCTTAATTTTGATAAGTAACACCCATGGCCACGGGTTCAAAATATTTAGATATATTAGCTACAATGCTGAACCCGTCTTCTAGTGGCAGCTTTGTGCCGACTAGAAAATCCGCAAGGATTGTAGAGGTCTCCACATTGGAGACCTCTAAGATGTCCACACCTGTTATTGAGCCCCAAGTTTCACAAGCCCAGTTGATTTTTGAGGAGATTAAGGACCTATATGAGAAGGTAAAAATAAAGAAGAAACCTCATGCCCTTCCCTACTGCAGGTTTATTATAGCATTGCTGAAGTTTAGGAAATACCCCTTTCATAGGGAGGAGGAGACAGTGACCCTGAATCCCAAAAAGAATGAAAAGAAATAGAAAAGAATCAGTGGCATAATGATGGAGAAGAAGAAAAAGTAGAGGGAGGAGTTACTGAGAGAGGCAGCCCCCACCATTCATGAAGCAGCTGCTCTGCTGTTACTACTGATGCTACTGCCTCCTCCACCTCACATGTGCCAGCCAGCACAACCATCACCTCTCCAACCATTTCCTCTACCTTCATGTCAGCCCCAACTCTTTTATCACAACCTCCACCCTCAACCCTGACCTCACAGCCCTTAACAGGTTCAATACTCTTACCTGAGCCTATATCACCAATCACCACAATCATAGCCACCTCAATCTCACCACCAACCACCATAGCCACTGACACCCTACCCATTTCTGTACCCTAACCTATGTTTCTAGCCCACGTTAGCCCACCTGTCAAGACCCCATACCAAAAGAGAAGAAGAGCTGCCAAAACCCCCACTGGACCCCAGCCCACCTATATCTCCCAATCAATTATAATCCTGAAAATCATAACCATTCCAGACCCCATACCCACACCCACACCCTATGAACCTGAAACCCCTACTTTTGAAACCCCATCGTTTGTACCTATCACATATAAACCCCTAGACAAATCCATTCCATTATCCCATGGCCATGCCCCATTTATAGGAGAGGAATTTTCTACTATGATGTTCACTATCCTAGGAGACGTCAACCTAGAGTATACTCACCTCACCCTTCACACTCCACCCCTACACATCAGACATCACCCCAAGCCATTACTTTCACTCATAGACCCACTTCTCGCTTTCAACCAGTTTCCCCTATCGAACCCACAGCCACTACAATACTTGACCTATTACTCCAAATCATGTACCTCTTACTCTCCCTCCAGTCTCAAATATTGGCCAATACCCACACCCAAGTCTCTATTGAGGCATATATTTATTCCATAACCTCCACTCTAAAAAATCAGGCCTACCTAGAGACCAGCCTACAGGCCATTCAAGCAACCTTAGCCACTTTACCCCAATAATCGCTTTCACCAATTATCCCTTCCTCTCCACCTTTACCTACTCCACCCCTTTTCTCCTAATCTTTATCTTTAGCTATGCCCACAACCCTCCCTACCTTCACTGAAGCTATTACACAAACTGACCCTGAACCTATCCCAAAACTCCCATCAGTTGTAGCTACCTCTGATGCTACGACAGATGTGGATGACCTAATACCCACCTCTTCCAGGTTGATCCAAGCAGAACCTGAACTGGAGCTCCAACCTGAGCCCTCATCTGAAATACCACAGCCCACCCCCTCTTCATTTCTGGCTGGCCCTTCATCAAGTGACAATCAGTCCTTGGCTCGTGCCTCTTCTTTTTCCATCCCCCCATACTCTGCCCTCCTTCATATAATGAAATCCAATCCTTACCTTAAAATGGATATCATTCGAGGGATAGCTGCTATTAGAACATTAATCAGGATTCCCTATGAAGAGAGGATCCATCTCATGAAATTGGATACCGAAATGTAGCTGAAGAACATAGCTAAGGGCTGGAAAAGAATGTTGCGTTTTTATGATATCCAAGAGCATATGACTGTACAAGCAAAGCTGAATGCTGAACAAGAGAGAATGGTTGCTACAACAGAAAACCTGAGGGCTGATGGATTGGAGAAAGGTTGGCTGCATCAAAGGAAATCAGGGAGCTCTTTACAGCCAGGACTGCATTGGCTGAACAAAAGGATAAAATCCTAGAGTGGCAACTTGCTCAATTAACTGAGGGAGTATCTGCCAGCACTGCTAAACCTGCTCCAGAAGCTGCTGCTGTGAAGAAAGATAAAGCAAAAGGGATAAAAATTAAGAAAGAACCAACAAATGATTAGATGATTAATTTTTACACATGTATTTAGTTAGGAAGTAGTGTGTAATTTTATAATTTCTTTCCCTTATTTTGTACATAATCTTGCATCTCAATAGAAATTTCTTTTTGTTATAAAATATTCCCTTCACTATCCTTTATTTTTGTTTGTTTATGTGTTGTTTGTTTTGTTGTGTGTGTTTTTCTTTCCTACTATTTGTTTTCTAGTAATATCTTTATTTTGAGCTTGTTGCACATCCACTCTACCTTTGAATCAGTGAGGACATTGCTCCTCATAGGTTTGGGTGTGTGGCTGGACCAGCCAATGAAATAGTTAACCTAAGTGTAGCAGAAATCAAGTAAGATAGAAATGGAGCCATGTTTACTTTAGAATCATAAAAAATAGGAAATTTAAAATTTTTTCAGACCTTTAGGCATTACAAGCATTTAAATCTTAGCATTTCCATGATGTGAACACCAAGAAAACACACTTTTATTAACACTTAGTGAATCATTAAAGAGAGAAAAAGGTAAGGACATGCCTAACAGTTGAATGGAAGACCATAACTAGTGAGATTTGGGCCTATAAAAAATTTTTTCCTTCCTTTGAGGAGTGGCCGAGGCAATTCTTTAAGCTCTAAGGACTGGGTGAGTTAATACCCTCACCAAAAGTTAGGCACCTCCAAGTTGAAACAACTGACACCACTCATGACACCTAGGAAAGGATCAAGGCCTTCTCTTGGACAGTTTGAACTTAAACAGACCAAATCCTAATCAACTGCCCTTGAGCACATACCTTTTGAACCTTAATTTCTAATTTTCTTCAAAATACACCTGAGTACTTGTACCTGAACCTATGGACCTGATTCAAAGCTACCCTCACTCTGAGAATTCAGTAGGTAAAAGAGAAGGAGCTGAAGATAGAGTCAACATTGAGTGAATGGAAAAGAGATACCTAAAACTTAACAGTGTAGCAGCTGAGGAAAGCTGGCAAGTCAGAAAAATAAAAATAAAAAAAATATAAAAAGAAAAATGCATTCAAAAGAAAGAAAAATAATAATAAAGAGGAATAAGAGAGGATTCAGGAGGAAAAGTGCATGGGAAAAATCGAAAACAAGAGGAGAAGTTGGCCAATTTAAGTCTGAAGAATTTTAAAGAAAATGAAATGTGTTGAACTAAGAAGGTGAAGTCATGAATCACCTCCTTCACCTACTGATTTCTCAATTTTGAATCCCCTTTTCAACCTTCCATTCTTTATAACCTATCCCATAAGCCATATTACAACCCAGTCAAAAGATCCTGTGATCCAAAGTTGAATGAGTTGTCATGCTAAGATAAAGAGCTGTCTAATCTATGGTGAGGATTAGCCAATGATGCAAGAACTTAGATGCTTTGCCTATGCTCATGCTTGCAGACCCATTTGGGGCATGTAACTGCTTTTGAACTTAAGTGAAAATGGAAACCCTCAAAGTTCCTTGTGAAGGCCTACCCTAGTGAGCATTGGGTCTGATGTTGAATGTACTGGGCATGGCCTAAACCTAATTTTTGAATTAATGATGAGCTTAGTACTGACCTACATGTGATATTTTCCGTTGTTGTGAGCTAATTGGAAATGATGTGCATCTACGTAAAGGTTGTGATGATTAAATGTCTGCGCATATTATATGTTCAAATTCCTCATATTTTTTCGATTTAATCAAAGGTGAACTGGTGCTCTATTTCTTGGCAGCTGACCTGATAATTTTATACTTTTACTAAATATTTTATTGAGAATTTTGTGGGTATCTTCACTGAAATCCCTTAGGAGACTTCACCCCTCCACTTGGGATCATCTTTGGGTTTAAAAGGCTTGATGCAGAAGCTACATGCATCTGTGTTCCCTTCAAAAGTGGCATCTAAATTCTTAGAATAAGTTGCTTTAATTTCTCCTTTGCTCAAGGACTAGCAAAGATTAGGTTTGGGGGTCTATTATTCATTGAAAAGTATCACTTTTTACCTCTTAGCCAAGCCTTTGCTAGACCTTGAAGCTCACTAATAATAATTTGTTAAGTGTGTTTTGTAGTTAGTAATAAACTGTGCAACTTAATACAAAAACCCAACTTTTTGGTCTAAAGAAGAGAAAGAAAACATGCAAAGATGATAGCTGAGCCAAAGCTTAATGGAACACCCTGGTGTGCTCACCACAGTGACTCATTTGCTGGTCGTTATTGACCAAAAGTCTAGCAGATGAAAGAAGTTAGCTGAGAATGGAGGAATCTGCAACAACAGCAAATGCAAGGCATCAGAGGATCAAAAGAATCTTCTCGCAGAGCTGAGGACCTCCCTCGCGGAGCTAAGGATGTAGTGGAAGCTGCCCTAGCGTAGATGTGATGCACAGTCAAGAGGAGAGCATTAAAGACATTACGAACATCTCGCACCTTAAAACCCTTAGAGTTTGTGCTCATGAAGCTCTCACGGAGATCGACCCTTAAAGCAGCTACACGCAGAACATAGAGAGTCCATATGTATTAAGAACAATTTGTCACCTGACGAAGTTCTCGCGAAGCCCTGGAAGATAGAGAAAGCCAAAAATTTTCCTCGCGTAGCTCTCACGAACTCTGAAGCCGAACCACTTACTATGCGAGCGTAGGAGCCTACTTGCGCGAGTATCCAGCGAGAGAGAACTTCTGAAGCTCTACTGTACGAGAAATTCTAGGCGCTCCAAATCACCTCCGTGATAGCAGTACAATGCAAAGCAACTTCTTGATCAACAGAGGATCTTCTACGTGAGTGAACAAACCTCCTAAGCCAAACGCTCCTCCGCGATGGCAAAGCAACTACACGAGTGAATGAATGCAGATGCCAGCCCCACGAAGGTCAGGTTCTCCACTTCTCAACCCTAACTCAAGGACATTTCCCAAGGCTAGGGCACACTTTTCGAGGCACAAATTTTAAGACACATCTCTAAGCAATCAAGGGTTATAATAGTGCCACGTATGTTGAAAAAATTAGGGTTAATCTCTTTTGAACCAAGGCCTTATGGACAAATGTGCGACCGTGGATCCTCTCGAACCCGTCGCGGCAATGTGCTCGCCTTTAATAAAATGTGGAGTCGCCACCCGGAGCTTTTGGTGACCCGGGAAACCTTCAAATTGATATTTTGAGCACCGAAGTGCTAAATATGACTCTGATTTACCGGTCTTTGCCAAAGGCTCTAGGGTAGGGGCTTCGGTTATCGATCGGGAAGGGTTTAGGCACCCGATCAACCCGCACGTAGCGGTCTCTATCTATGGCCAAAATAAAAATAAAAAGGGCGGAGCTTCCCCTTGCCCGAAGGCAATACGGTCCTATCAAGCTTTGAGCCAAACCAAAATTTCGACGGCGTAACGGCTTGAATCCTTGGACGGAGGAGACACCAAGAAGGTAGAGGAAGAGAGGGGTGAGCCGGAGCTCACGGGCCCTTGTTGCATCGTGGAAGATCTTCGCTTTAGCGTGCTTCCGATGGCTTAAATGGTGTGAAAATGGGTTCTAATGCTAGGATTCAATAAAATAGGGGGTCTAGAGTGAAGCTAGAGGCTAGGTTTTAGCTAAAAGGAGTGATCTAATGGTGGAAATGGACTAAAATAGGTGAAGTATGCATGCCGAAATTCTGGAAAAATATTAGCATTTTCTCTCACTAGGGTTCTCTCTTAAGCACTCTCTAATCCTTCAATAAAAATTCAACCCTTTGGGAAGAGGGGGGCCTCTCTATTTATAAAGAAGGGGAGGGTTAGGGGCTTACTTAAGAGCTAATTGGTTTAGCAATTAGGTAATCCCCCATCTATTTTCTAGGCTTTCAAGATCCTAGGGTTTTGGGAGATTGATTTTAATGGCAGATGATGGGGTGAGACCATGGGTGACTTAAGGGTTGCCAATAAGCTCAAAGGGGGTGCAACCAATCTCAAGACACCCACCTCAACCAAGGGGATGGTCAAAGGGTCAAACTAGATGGAGGAAATTCGAGCTACTGATGACAGTTATTGTAGCTAAGCTGGGCGTGTATATTATATACGCCCAGTTTAGGAACAATAAACTTCACCAAAAATAGGGGAGCCTTGGGAAGATGAAGCCCGTGGTGGGTCCCACCTATACTGGGCGTATATATTATATATGCCCGGCCAAATTTCCCCCAAAAAATGCAGGCGTATATAATATATACGCCTGACTAATCTGGGGCAAAAATGGCTAGGCGTATGTAATATCTACGCCTGCCTAAAATCTATGATTTTATGTGAAACTTAAAATGGCCATAACTTTTGAACCGTAGCTCCCAATTGGGTGATCTTTGGCTTGTTGGAAAGCTGGAGAAGTCCTCTTTCCAATGGCATATGACTCATCTATGGTAATGGTCTGTGTGAAATTTTGTGGCTCTCATCCCATCAACTGCTCAGAAGGGTTCAAGTTGGGTATGGGAAGGGATTCTAGGGTTTAGAGATGATCTCTAAGGGTTGGGGAATGGTTATGACAGGTTTAGGGTGATTCCTAAAGGTTTGGGTAGATCCCTAAGGGTTCAGGGTGATTCCTAAGGGTTCTGGGGTGCCATCGGAAGCACAGGGGTACATCTCTCTCGAAGTACAGACTGATCAGGCCTTGGGCCAAATTTGGGTGTCTACAGATGCCCCTCTTTGGTATTCGATCACTAATGATCGGATGTCAAAGACAAGAGACATTCGAAGAGGTCTAAGGCGAGTTTGATGGGTCCGCCTCAGTTCAACTCAATTCTCAAACATCCATGGTGATGGTGAGTGTACGTAAGCCCTCTCATTTCGGGATATCGTCTGTACCTCAGAGCTAACAGTCCCCAAGCGCATTGCGACATTACTGGGCATAACTACGATGATCACAAAAAGTGTAAGCCCGCTAGCCTGGATATCGTCCACTTCCTGAGGGAAATTATAGATTTCTGATGTTGAGTATTAACCTGAACCAAACGGCCCCATGAAACGGGATGATCGATCTATGCTTCGGAATTGATGCGAAGCACACAAAGCGAAGGCCTTCAAACTGTGTCCAATCCTATGGGATATTGGTAGCTCCATTGGGTTGGCCACAGGTGCCCTTACCTAGGTAAGGCTCAATGTTTCTGGGCGAACCCATCAACCTCGAGGTTGCTTTAGCATGATTTACCCGAGTGGGTGATGAGGGGATTGGGTGAGGGGTTGCTTGTCCGGGTGGCGGTGGAGTTGGGTTTTGGCCAAAATAGCAAAGGGATGGTGGGAGTGTGACTGGGCTGGAGGGATGGTGAGATGTTTGAGGTGTGGTGGGCGCGGGGTGGGCGCGGGGTGATAGGGATATGAAGGGTTTGTATATGAGGAGGTATGATGGGATGGTGATGGATGAAGTGGATGAAGTGGGGTAAATTGAGGACGATGGAGTTGTGCATTGAGCGGGATGGCTTGGATATGGCGGGGTAGTGGGTGGAATGGGGGGGTATAAAGGGTTTGTGGCATTGTGGGATGATGAGGGGTTAGTAGATGAAATGGGATAGATTGGGGATGATGGAGTTGTGCATGGAGTGGGGTAATTCGGGGGCGATGGAGGGGTGTATGGGGTAAATTGGGTGGTGGGATTTGAAGGTGTGTATGGAATGGGGTAACTCGAGGATGGCGGAGTAATGTATTGGGTGGAGGGACTTGAGGGTGTGTATGGGGTAGGATAATATGGGGATGGCGAGATTGCGTAGGGAACAAGATGATTTATGTGTGACGGAGGGGTGTACTGGGTAAATTGGGCATGGGGTGGATACGCGTATGATTGCGGCGGGGCTGTGCCCGTTTGGATTTGATAGGCGGGAGCGGGGGTGGAAAAATGCTGCCCTAAATCCAAGGGCTCCTCTTGGCAAGCTGGTGTGGGAAAATAATCGGCAAGATACAGTGGCTCGATCACCTCAATAAATAGTTCATCCTCGATCGGCCTGGGGAGTGAAAATTCCTCCTGATTGCTAATATAATCTGAAGGGTCAAACTCTTCTTCTTCTTCCTCTATCCAATGTATGTTAGGCCTGGGGCCTCCTGGGTGCGGTGGTAGAGAAGCTTGATAGATATTCTGGTTCTGCCCTTGGGGAAGTGGCGGGGGTATGATCTTTCCCGCCTCTATCAGATCTTGGACCGCGTGCTTTAATGGGAAGCGCCGGTCCGTAGGGTGACCCGGTCCCTGGTGGAAATTGCAATGCAGATTCGGATCATAATTCCTTGGTATTGGATGGGGTGGCGGGCGAGGTTGGAGTAAATTGACCAAGCCTTTCTGTAGTAATACCGGCAATAAGACACTCAAGGATTGCCCCAACGGGGTGAATACTCGTTCAAAATGTGCTTTCATCTGTTCTGGGGTAAACGAGGCTCTTGGGCTGTTGCTTGGCCTTGATACTTGCTCGAAACGGGTCGGGGGTGGTTGTGTAACCTGGAGTTATATCGGGGGGGCGTTGGTATTGGCCTGGGGGTAAACAATGTTCTGTACCTCTGTCCCTGGTCTTCTTTCAATTCTTGGTTCGACGGCTTTTCGAGCCCCAGTGGCCCCATTGTCCACATTCCTTCCTAACCTGCCCTCTCTAATGGCGTCTTCGCAACGATTGGCATTTCGGACGGATCAAAACTTGATCTCGATATACTAAAAAATCTGCGATGACGGGGAGGGCTCCCTTGGTTATCAATTCAATCTGCTCATCATCAGGGATCTGATGAGTTACCTAAGCGGCAAAGGCCCTCCACCTTCCCAAGTAAGCACTGAATGTTTCATCATGTCCTTGCTTTAATCGGGCCAAGTCCGACTTCCTTGGTTCTATGTCCATGTTATAGACATATTGTTCTTGAAATAATCGTGTCAGGTCCTTCCAATTTTTTATCATGGATGGTTCCAGGGATGTGAACCATCTCAGTGCTGGGCCCGTCAAACTCTTCTGGAACACCTTGATGAGGAGTCGTTCATCTCCGCCATACTGGCACATATCCCCGCAGTAAGATTTCAAGTGGGCGATGGGGTTGCCAGTGCCATTATACTTATCGAATGATGGCATCTTGAATTTCTATGGCAAGGGTACATCAGAGAACAGACAAAAGTCTGAAAAGTTTGTTGAGTGTAGTTCCATTCCTCCCATCTTCATCAGCTGCTTTTGTATTCTATCTATATGTTCTTTCAGCTACTCTGGTTCCTTTGAGGCCGCGGCGGGGACCGCTTCCCCCTGATTTGGTTCGACCCTAGGTGTGATGACGGTGGGCCCGGGAGGGTTAAAACTGGCAGCTCCTCCATTATTGCGAATCTCATCCTCCTCGTACTGTTGGTCATGGTATTGGTGAGGGGTGAGCTCTGCTATTTGGACTTGGGGGGTGATGGGTTGGATGACCTGGTGGGGCCATATGGTTTGTAGGGGATTAGAAGGGATAAATGGGTGAGCATTTTGTGGGTAAGTGATGTGCTGAGTTGGGTGCACGTTTTGGGGGTGATGGGGGTGTGATTGAGGTGATGGGATATTGTGGTTTTGAGGAATGGGATGGATTGGATTTCCCATCGAAGGTGGGATGGGGGCGTAAGGGGTATAGGTGAATGAAGGGTATTGGTGGGGGGGTATGGGGTTAGTGAATGGGCTTTGATGAGCGTGGGCAGATGGGCCTGTCCATGGGCCCTGGGCTTGGGTTTGATTGGTTTAGGTCCAAAGGCCCTGGGGGGCTTGGACCTGGACCTGGGTCTGATGGGCTTGGGCTTGGGCCCATGGGTTTTGAGAATTTTGGGCCTGGGCCTGGGTATGATGGGCTTGGGCTTGGGCCCATGGCTCTAGAGGTGTTTGGGCTGGGGCCCATGGATTTGTGTGGGTTTGGGTCTGGAATTGAGGTGGGGGATTTTGGGAGGTTGGGACGAGGGTGGTTGGGCATGGTTAGGAGGGAATGGGGTATGGAGGTTTTCGAAATTGGGATGTGGGGTTTGAGAGGTAGGGTTGCGAGAAGCAGCCCACAGGGCATACATCGTTCTCATGTCCTCCATCGAGGGCATGGATTCAGGTGTGAGATTGGGGGGTGATGGATCACTTAAGGATGGAGGTGGTTGGGAGAAATTGGGCATGACCCGGGTAAATGGGGGGGTATGTTGGGATGTGGATGGGCCATGTGGTGGGAATGGTATGTGAGATGGGGTGGATGGGATGTAGGATGTTGGGGGCATGGGTGATGAGAGGGATGGAACGTGGGAAGTAGGCAGGGGATGGGACTCCCTAAGGGGTCTTTGAAAGTATGGGGATGCGGTAAGGGTGTTTGGATGGGAGATGGGGATGTAGGGATCGGTTGGGAAATGAGGGGTTTCAGTAGGGGATGAAAAAGGGGTATGTTGGGAGAATGTAAGGGAAGGGGATGAGGTGGGGGTAAACACGGGCGCCCCAAATGGGCTCGTGATATCGAACCTGGTTTGGGTGAAGGTGTCGGAGATCAGGTCTTCTCCTATACGGGAATGGGAAGGGGATGATGGTGGGGATGTATCGACTCTTGACATGATCCGCTGATGAGTGTTGTACTGATGTCCCGGGTAAGGGCCAAATACCTTCCTAGTTCTTCTCCTACGGGTCGGGTTTGAGGTCGCCGTAGTGACGGTCACACCAACGTATATTTTTTATTGTTCTTCTTTGTTTGTTTTTTTTTTAGGTTTTGGAAAATGATGCTGATTTGATTTTTTTGTTTTTGAAAAGTGAATTTTTTGTTGTTATTTTTTATTTTTGATTTTGATTGATTTTTATTTTTTTTGAAGGTGGATTTTTTTGAAGATGAGGATTTTCTTTCTCTCTTTTTTTTCAAATTGCAATTAACTCCCCTCTACTTAGATGAATGATGACCTGGTGCCCAGGGTCAACTCCCATTTCGGGTGATATATGTACCTTTAGTAGGTCCCACTAGATCCATTACACTTGAAGAAGCCAAAGGAACCCTTTCGTTCTATTGAAGGCGAGGAATCCACAAATGACCCGATCCCGAGCAAATCAATAAGAAGTCGCCTTCTTTTGGTTTGGGGGCATATTGGGTGTTAGAGAATGTGGAGGCTACCGCGGACACTAATACCGCTAATCGGGGAATTGGGGTGGTGGGTTGGGCCTAGTCGGTTGTTGCAGCCAGATATATCTTGGGTGTATATATTATCTGCCTTGACCAAAAAAGTACAGATTTGGCTGAGAGTATATATTATATACGCCTGGCTTAAATCTGGGGATTTTGGCTGGGCGTCTATATTATATAAGCCTGTGTAAATCTGGGGCTTTTTTTGTGGGCGTATATATTATATACGCCGGGCAAAAGGTTCTGTCAATTATATTTTGACAGTGGACAGCAAGCCCGAATGTGGGTCTTTGAACTAGTTTCTTGGGAGAAATGCTCCCGGGGACTGCTGTGTATGTTATCGGGTCCCTCCTTTCCGTTTCCTAGGGATACACGGCTGAATTTTGAGTTTTCTACGCTCTCACCAATGCGGGTTTTACGGCTTGATCGGAATTGGTAACCCAACCGATATACCTCCGGCGCAAGCGCCTTCTCAGGTACTGGAAGGGGTGGTTCTTTTCAGGATCATCACCACTAGGGCTGCCGCCTTACTGGGAACCGGGTAAATTGTATCTGTGCCTAAACCCCCCGAAAACTACCCAAAAACACAAAAATAAATTCAATTATGTCCCCATACTGTTGGTTCACTTTTAATCACAAACTTTTATAGGGGAGTGAGATTAAGTCCAAAATCGGGTCGGGGATGACAAACCCGTGTCGCCTCAACGGGCCGGCGTTCAAAGGTGAAATATGATGACCGAAATAAAGTGCGCAAGTAGGCCCGCCAAACGGCTAAGGCTTGTAAATGACCGAAATTTAAATGACGTGAAAATAAATGCGAGCGGGCTCGCCAAACGGCTAAGGCAGCTGAAATGACAAGAATCGTAAAAGCTGAAATTTAAGGCGCAAGTAGGCCCGCCAAGCGGCTAAGGTACTTAAAGGACTGAATCGTAGGGGTGAGTACGTTAGTAAAAACAATAAAAAATAATGGAAAATAGCAGCAAATTAGAACAAAAAATAGCCATGGTTAGTAAAATAATAAAATAAAAGGAAAGGCCAACAAGAGGGGAAGCGCTAGGGTGAATATCCCCAGCGGAGTCGCCATCTGTGCGACCGTGGATCCTCTCGAACCCGTCGCGGCAATGCGCTCGCCTTTAATAAAATATGGAGTTGCCACCGAAGTGCTAAATATGACTCTGATTTACCGGTCTTTGCCAAAGGCTCTAGGGTAGGGGCTTCGGTTATCGATCGGGAAGGGTTTAAGCACCCGATCAACCCGCACGTAGCGGTCTCTATCTATGGCCAAAATAAAAATAAAAAGGGCGGAGCTTCCCCTTGCCCGAAGGCAATACGGTCCTATCAAGCTTTGAGCAAAACCAAAATTTCGGTGGCGTAACGGCTTGAATCCTTGGACGGAGGAGATACCAAGAAGGTAGAGGAAGAGAGGGGTGAGCCGGAGCTCACGGGCCCTTATTGCACAGTGAAAGATCTTCGCTTTGGCGTGCTTCCGATGGCTTAAATGGTGTGGAAATGGGTTCTAATGCTAGGATTCAATAAAATAGGGGGTGTAGAGTGAAGCTAGAGGTTAGGTTTTAGTTAAAAGGAGTGATCTAATGGTGGAAATGGACTGAAATAGGTGAAGTATGCATGCTAGAATTCTGGAAAAATATTGGCATTTTCTCGCACTAGGGTTCTCTCTTAAGCACTCTCTAATCCTTCAACAAAAATTCAACCCTTTGGGAAGAGGGGGGCCTCTCTATTTATAGAGAAGGGGAGGGTTGGGGGCTTACTTAAGAGCTAATTGGTTTAGCAATTAGGTAAACCCCCATCTAAGGTTTTCTAGGCTTTCAAGGTCCTATGGTTGATTGATTTTAATGGCAGATGATGGGGTGAGACCATGGGTGACTTAAGGGTTGCCAATAAGCTCAAAGGGGGTGCAACCAATCTCAAGACACCCACCTCAACCAAGGGGATGGTCAAAGGGTCAAACTAGATGGAGGAAATTGAGCTCACGATGGCGATTCTAGCTAAAATTTGGGCGTGTATATTATATACGCCCAGTTTAGGAACAGTAAACTTCACCAAAAACAAGGAAGCCTTGGGAAGATGAAGCTCGTGGTGGGTCCCACCTATACTGGGCGTATATATTATATACGCCCGGCCATATTTCCCCCAAAAAAGGCAGGCGTATATAATATATACGCCTGACTAATCTGGGGCAAAAATGGCTGGGCGTATGTAATATCTATGCTTGCCTAAAATCCATGATTTTATGTGAAACTTAAAACGGTCATAACTTTTGAACCGTAGCTCCAAATTGGGTGATCTTTGGCTTGTTGTCAAGCTGGAGAAGTCCTATTTCTAACGGTATATCGCTCATCCATGGTAATGGTCTGTGTTAAATTTTGTGGCTCTCATCCCATCAACTGCTCAGAAGGGTTCAAGTTGGGTCTGGGAAGGGATTCTAGGGTTTAAAGGTGATCTCTAAGAGTTGGGGAATGGTTCTAATAGGTTTAGGGTGATTCCTAAAGGTTTGGGTAGATCCCTAAGGGTTTAGGGTGATTCCTGAGGGTTCTAGGGTGCCATCGGAAGCACAGAGGTACATCTCTCTCGAAGTTAAGACTGATCAGGCCTTGGGCCGAATTTGGGTGTCTACAATAAAGTATATAAGTTGTACTTAGAGCTTAGTATTGTAATCTTTTCTTCATCCTCTGTCGGCTGAGAATTCTAACAGGCTAGGGTTAGGGTTTGATTATCTCTTTTTCTTATTTTCCTTCTCTCTTAGCCCAGCATTGGCTAGCTAATCCTTCCGTAAGCAGCTAGGTTTAGTTTTATTTCAGTGTTGTAATAGGCCTTGTATACATTGGGATCTTTTGGATGAGCAGTTGTGTACAGGCTACAACGTTGAGGTAGTCCATTATTTGTTTTGCTTTCATCAATGGATTGTTGTTTTAATGATTAATCAAATCTACAGATGTTATGGTTTCCGTAGATGTCTATAAGATTCGTGCTTTCGGACTAGCCCATTCAGTTTCTAGTAGATCTATTGTTTACCATCTGATTTCCCTTGGTTCAATAGCCCCAAGGATAGTAAGCCGGATCAGTAGCCAGATCTGAAGAGCTCGTAGCCCTAGGACTCTATGGTGGCAGCAACAGTTTACATGTTCTTTCTCAGATCTCTGTGGTATGGACAGACCTATCGGATACCCTGTGACCATTTGAGTGGACAGAGTATAACCTTAGGGTGCTGTCCAGCCACATGTCTGAGAAGGATTCTTCTCCCCTGCACATGAGCTCTTAGAGCCTTGTGAGGAGGTTTGTACAGGAACTAGCTCCCCTCTATTTTACTTGATCGATATCAGATATTAGATCTGATTTCTCTGTAGTAATTACAGCTTGAGGCTGAGCCATTGCAGGCCTTTTATAGCACTGACTAGCAGAATTTAAATCTTTATTCAAGCTGTTACTGGTCCTTTTTGTAGGCACAGTGAGCCGTTGGCCTTGGGAAAGCACTTAGGTCTTTATGGGTTGGAATACCTATGGATGTCTGCCAGATCTGTGCGCAGATCAGGGAGCTTGTAGCACTGGCATTACGTAGTGTCTGCAATAGTATTCATAGACTGCTCTGGTCTAGTGGTTAGGGAAATGATCAGTCCACTCCTCTGGATTAGATTAGCAACTTCTAGCTTGATCAATGAGATTTGACAGACTCTATAGGATAGGCTGTGGCCATTTGAGTGGACAACCTATAGCCTTAAGAGCATCCCAAATGGCATGGGTTAAGTTGGATATTCCTACATTGTTGAGGTTAGTAATAGCATCTCAGCAAGGATCACTGTAGAGACAGTCTAAATCTGAGTTACATTACTCCATTGACTCTAGCTTAGCCTGCTTACTTTCCATCATTTGAATATTTTATTTTGGCACACACCATCACGATCTTCTTTTTAACCCTTTCTTTAGGATAGGACTGCATTTTATTTCTCTTTTGTTAGGGTTAATTTAGTATAGTCGTGACACCCAACTCCCTTTCTTTAGGATTGTCAGATCTGGAGGCCTACTATTATAGCCCATTTTTCGTTCTAGATCAATTTCTCTGTGGGATAAACTCTTACTTATCAAAACTTACTATAATAGGCCCTGTATCTTGCAGATCTAGGATGTTTCAGGATTTCTATTTTCACCATATCTGTATCCTCTGTTTCACTTTGATGCTAATTTTCTTCGAACACCACATAATAAATTAGCACATTCAAGAAGGATAACAATGGATAAAGCAAAAATTGATCTGATTTCACATTTGCCTCTTCAAAAACTATCAAACAAGTCAGGTCTTTCTTAAGACATGGTGGGTTCTACCAGAGATTCATCAAGGATTTCAGCAAAATTTCTAAACCTATGTGCAACTTGCTATGTCAGGATGTTCCTTTTATTTTCATTACTGAGTGTTTGATTGCTTTTGAGGTCATAAAGAACTATTTGACTTCTGCTCCCATCATGCAAGCCCCTAATTACTCCCTCCCTTTTGAGCTCTAGTGTGATGCTTCCGATTTAGCCATTGGTGCAGTTTTGGAGCTGAGAAAAGAAAAACTACCTAGTGTGGTTTATTATGCTAGCAAGACACTGGCTGTTGCTCAGCTCAATTATGCCACCACTGAGAAAGAGCTGTTGGCTGTTGTTTTTGCCTTGGAGAAATTTAGGCCTTATATCTTAGGGTCTAAAATTATTGTGTTCATTGACCACTTAGCCCTAAAATACCTGTTGTCTAAAAAGGAAGCCAAGCCTAGGTTGATCAGATGGATCCTCCTACTATAGGAGTTTAATCTAGAGATCAAAGATAAAAAGGGTGTGGAAAATATGGTTGCAGACCACTTGTCTAGAATTTTAATGGCTGATTGTGCAGACATAACTGTGGATGATTCCTTCCCGGATGAGCACCCCATTATTCCATCACAATGAGTGTTCCCTGGTTTGCACACATTGTGAACTTTCTTGCGCTAGAAGGATTCCCCCTCATTGGTCCAAGATGGACAAAGACCTATTTTTCTCTCAAGTCAAACATTTTCTGTGGCAGGACCCTTACCTTTACAAGCATTGTGCATATTAGATTGTTAGGAGGTGTGTGCCTGAAAGTTAGTTCCACAACATTCTTTCTATGTGCCATGAGTAGGCCTGCGGAGGTCACTTTAGTGGGAAAAATATAGCAGCAAAAGTGTTGCAATGTGGGTTCTACTGACCCTCTTTGTTCAGAGATTCCCATGTACATTGCAAAGCCTGTGCAAGATGTCAAAGAATGGGAGGCATTTCCAAGAGAGATTCAATGCCATTACAGCCCATCCATGTTATGGAACTATTTGACATCTGGGGGATAGATTTTATGGGTCCATTTCCTCCTTCCTATGAGTTTAATTTCATTCTTGGGGTTGTGGAATATGTGTCCAAATGGGTAGAAGCTATTGCCACAAGAACCAATGACCACACAGTTGTCGTCAAATTTTTGAAGGACAATATTTTCTCTAGATTTGGCACCCCTAGAGCTGTTATCAGTGATGGGGGAGTCATTTCTGCAACAAACACTTTGAAAGCTTACTTAAAAAGTACTATGTTATGCACAGAATAGCTACTCCATATCACCCACAGACTAGTGGGCAAGTGGAGATTTCTAAACAGAGAAATCAAGTATATTTTAGAGAAAATTGTGAGGACTGATAGGAAGGACTGGTCCCTAATGTTGCAGGGTGCTCTTTTTTCTTATAGGACTGCCTATAAGACCCCAATTGGGATGTCTCCTTTCAGATTGGTATATGGCAAAGCATGTGATTTGCCAGTAGAGTTAGAGCACAGGGCCTATTGGGCCATCAAAGCATTAAATTTTGATCTAACTACTGCTGGCATGCATAGAAAATTATAGCTGTCAGAATTAGAGAAGCTGAGAATGGAAGCAAATGCCAATTCAAGGATTTACAAAGAGAAAGTCAAGGCTTTCTTTGACAAAAACCTGCTGAGAAAGAACTTTGTGGTTGGTACCAAGGTATGGCTTTTTAATTTTAAACTTAAATTTTTTCTAGAGAAGTTAAAATCCAGATGAGATGGACCCTACATTGTGCTGCATGTATCCCCATCTTGAGTTGTTGAAATCATGAACCCCACTGATGGAAGGGTTATGAAAGTGAATGGTCAGAGGCTAAAAATTTATGTTGAAAATACAGTGGAGCCTGCTCAAATCATTAACTTTCAAGAGCCTCCTACCAATGAACGATCTACAGCTTTATATACTTTGTACCATAGCTATCTGTTATTTTATTTTTGCTACTTTTAATAATTCTATAGTTTTGTCTGTATAATGTCTGAGAAATACTTGCGCTTTTGTTGGTACTAAGGTGGACTTTAGATTTTTGAGGAGTGATGGACAGCACAGAGGTAAAGGCCATGCATTAAAGCATAACTGAAACCTGTCGATAGGTTAAAAGTACAATTCTACATGTTCTGATGGTATTTTAAGAGAATTCGACAGGTTTTGAGAACCTGTCGAGAGGTTCAAGGAATCTATCAAATCCTCTTTTCTGAAGAATTGGACTTGTCGAGAGGATGAACGAACTCCTCGAACTCTTCATTTTGGAGCTCTCTGTGCTTTCGATGGGTTCATCTGTTCAATAGGTTGAACCGAATTGCTCACAAACCTCTCGAGCACTACATTCTTAGAATTTTTAACCTGTTGAAATAGTGTTTTGGGTTTTAAAACCCTTCAACAGGTTTATTTTTGGGCGTTCTTTGTTTATGCTTGAAATCTCTCTTTTCTTCCTCACAAATTCTACTGTGTCTCTCTTATTCGGCTCGCCAGTCACTCTTCCATCTGCTCTTTGCTCTTACCAATCAGATCAGCTTTGAAAAGTCATCGTTTTGCACCTAGTTGCTGTTTGTTTGGTACATTGTACTTCCTTTACAGAGAAACCCTAGATTTTGGGTCAGTTCCTCACATTCTATCTTTTAAATTTTACATTTTTGTGATTTTGGCACTTTGTGGGTGAAGAGTTGGTTTAAAGTGGAATAGGACTTTGCTGTGTTGATTTGTGAAGGAGTTTGTGTGTTCGAATGGCTGACCCTAATCAATTTGAGGAATCTCTGTCAAATTTGGTTCAACCCTCCCGCAAATAAACTAGGAAATCTAGCAGACTAGCTTCTTCTCAGTCTCAAGTGGACCCACCTACTAAAAGAAAGTTGAGTGAGATATCTTGGTCTAAGAAGCTCGTGAAGTCTAAGAAATCCAAAAAGCCCAAAGCCAGTAAGAGTATGAATTAGGAGGTACCTATGGTTCCTGAGCTCGAGGCTGAATTTAGCCCACTACAACTCCAAATGAATTTATGGATGCCTTGAATCTGATACTTGAGTAAGCATTTGGATATCCCTTACTTTACTCGGGTAGAGAGTAAAACCATGGCTTATTTGGAGAAGATTGCTTGGGAGCCCTTGCTGACTCCGTTGAAGGAAAAAGTGTACCCCAAGTTGATGAAATTATTTTTTCAAAATATTCGGTTGAAAGAATATCCTATGCCATCTGAACCAGTGATTGTAGTGTTAATTGATGACTGGGAAGGAGTGGTGGATGTCAAGGACATTGGACTGGTGATGGGGATTCCTTTTCAAAATGATCCATCTAGAGGGTTAGATACCCCTGACAGTGTAACCTTTAGGGATATGGCTCATCATTTGACTCAAGGTATCGTTGGATCTGGTGAATCTCTTATGAGGAGAGATTTGGAGCATGGTTTGTTGTTTTGGACAACATTCTCAGAAAGAATGTTTTTGTGAGTGGGCATCAGCAAGAGAGAAGGTTCCCTATAGTAGATGCCCTCTATTTTTTTTTCAAAGGACAATTTTTGAATGCACCTGAATTAATTTTCAAATGAATCCAAGATGTTCATGAAAAATTTAAGAAAAGGCAGATGGTGCCAGGATTACCCTACAGCAGAATCATAAATGCCTTGTTGAGGCAAGGGAAGTATGTGGTCAAAAAGGGAGAACCTACTGAGGACTTGCCTCCTTTGAAATTTGGGAAGAAGTTGTGGTCAACTAGCATGACCTTAATTGGAAAAAAGAAGAAACATGTTGAGGGTACTTCAGGGGAAGCCACTGTGGCCACCACAATGGATGTTAGCATTGCAACTACACATACCAGCTCAGCCCTTGTGCTGACAATCTCCTCAGCTGAATCTACTGTGGGACTGGTGCCAACCGCAATCACCTCATCCATTCTCCCATCTCCCATACCTTTCATACTTGCACCCGTATCTCTCAACGCCACAACCTTCCATATGTCAGCTCTTCCTACCATTAATCCATTAATCTTGCCCACACCCACCATTAGGACCACATAGCACAGAAAGCCTCACTCACCTAAACCTACAACTAGTATACCTAGCCCATCCATTCCAAGTCCAGAACCTACAATTCCTTACCCACCTTCACCATTCACCTACATTCCATCTGATATTCATCCCCTCATTCCCACTGACATACCTACCTCTCTTTCACCTATCCATACACAAGACCTGGAGCACTTTACTACTGAGGAGTACTCTACCCTAATTGACTCCATTGTGGAGGATATTGGGTATGAGTACACCCCTCTTCTTGATTCTCCACAGCCTGACCTTTTCCAACATGCCACTACCTCACCTTTTATTCCTATTGCACTTACCCAGCCTGTTACCCAATCCCTACCTAACTCATTTGCCCAAATCCTTTCCCTCACATCTATCCAATCTCAACTCCATACCAACAATGGGAACCAATTAGTCATGCAAACCTACCTCCATTCCATTGAATCCACTCTACTGCCATCTACCCCACCCTCCCAATCCCTTATCCCTTCAGTTGTTCCTGTATCTTCTCCATAGCCTTCCATTTATGTGGCCACTACCACTTGCCCCCCTTACTTATGCCTCCTCCTCCACCTAGAAAGATTTTGAGGAGGAGGTACCCATTATTCTTTCTCCCACCCTGGTTCCTGCCTCCACCCAAACTGAGGTGGAGGATCTGCCCCTTATTTTACCCACCCTGGCCTCTACCTCCACCCAAACTGAGCCTTTCGAGGAGGTGCTACCAACAACCCTTCCACACCCTTCAGCTGTCCCATCTTCTTCAACCATTGTCCTGGCATCCTCAAACCTTGTGACCCCATTTGCCACCCTAAAAAATGCTATGGCTGCCAACCCTTATACCCACAGAGATGTCATAAGAGAGATGGTTGAGCTTCAAACTTTGGTGAAGCAGCCATTGGTAGCTGAAATTGACCAGCTGGAGCTGAATCATAGAGTGGAGAAGAGGAAGTGGGAGCAATTATTGATGGACACCCTGAATTAATGTGAAGAGCAAAAGTAGAAATCAGAGATGTTGGGAAGACTTATGGATACACTCCAAAAATCCATCTCAGTCATTCAGCCACCCTCATCTACTGGAGTGTCCTTCAAAGATCCCTCTCAACAGAAGAGCAGCACCAAGCCACAGAAGCCAGCTGCCAAAAGGACAAAGGCTAGTGCTGCCAAAACTAAAAATTTGAAGGAGTATAAGAAATGTGTAGAAAAATATGGATGGGACCAAACTACTTTTTTAAGCCCAAATTCAGACTAGGAGTAGGATGTTTTTATACTTTTTACCACTTTGTACTTTAAATTTTTTGTGCTGTATAAATTTCATATTTAGGATTTTGTTTGTGTGCCTTCTTTTATACAAATTCCTGCTTCTCTGTCATTACTTTCTGTTAAATCAAATATCTCTTTTCTATTATTAGTTGTGCCTTCTACTTTCTTCCTTTTGTACATCAAATTATCTTCTTGAATAGTCCTATTCCTACTATTAATCTCGGAAAAGTACCACTTTTCGCCCCTTAACATGAGCTTTGATAGACCTATGAGTGGACTAATAAAGGCAGTCATAGTGCAGAAATCTATCTCTCAGTGCAGTTCAGACCCAATAATGGCCCACTTAGAGCATGCAGCAATAGCAAAGCAGCTTTGAAGGAATAAAAATACGCTAAAAACAACATATCGAGAGGTTACTGGAACCTGTTGATAAGATCTGAAGGCTGAAAAAAGGAAGAAGTCATGAGGATGGGAGAATTCGATAAGATTCAGAACCTATTACGCAGTCGAAAACAAAAAGGGAGCATCCTATCGAATGATTGCCTGAGCTTGAACAGAACCTATCGAAAAGTCTGAAAACCTGGCGATAGGAGCCAGAAGAGAACCTATTGAAACTTATTGCATAGAAATCAACCTATCGAAAGGATCCCCCAACCTGTCGAACACACCAGATGAAGGTTGTGGATGTTGGAGCTTTACTTTCAGCACCAACCTATCGGAACCTATCGATAAGATCCTGAATCCTAGCGAAAGGAACAGAAGGCCTGTTTGGAACCTGTCGAAAGCCTCAAGAACCTATCAAAATCGACTAAAGGACTTCTCAGAAAAGCTGCTGTGCACACACTACAAGTTGGTGACCTGTAGCACGCAATCCGAGGCACTCTGATGACCGACACAAAGTTTCTAGAAGTGCTGTAGAAAACCCTAACCGACCCATGTGCTCTCCCCCAACTCTAACTAACTGAGAGAGCCTTCTAGAAGGGGAATAAAAGAGGGAATAACATAATTATTCCAGCTAAGCTGTGATTAGCGGGAAAAACAGAACTGATGCTGAAGGGGAGAGCTATATAAGGAGGAAAGTTGTCAGAAAAAGGGGAAATTAATTCTGGAGATCAGAGCTTACATTGAAATTCTCTATTCTTCCTTTTTGCCCAACTATGGTTGGCTAATTTCTTTGGAGCACTAAGGAGTGAGGTTAGATCTGTAATTGGGGAGAGTTGAGAGTGTTATTGAGGGTCAGATAATGCACAGACTACAAATCTGAGAGCATTTCATTGTATAGTGAGTTTATTTCAATATAATGCTGCTTTTATTATTTTAATTACATTCATAGTTCATCTGGTTTCATTTGGTACTCGATCAGATTTGTGTAGATAGGATTCAGCTCACCCACTTAACTGGTAGACCTCTTGGATACCATTTGATCTCCCTAGGTCTGATAGTCCTGTAATTGCTTATGTCTAAGCCCTGGCAGTTGCAGCATTTGTAGTGATTATAATATTCTGATGGAAACCTGAGAACGGAGTGAATCTATTGGATGATCTGTGACCATTGAAGTGGACAGATCATAGCCTTAAGATCAATCCAAATCTCTGGCTTAGATCAGATCTTTTTACCCTACAGCTGTGCTTATAGTTAGATGAGGGATTGATGCACTCTGAATTCTTTGTGACACTATCAGTTCAATTCAATTGCAGCAAGACCAAACTCCAAGTTGTTTGTCTCCATTTTCTGTATCCAATTTCACCAAATATTCCCCTCACTTGCAAGATCTGAACTCTGGATTTAATCTCAATTAATTTATGCATTTAATTATGTTTCTGTAGTTTAGTTTAAAGTGATAATCCCTTAAAACCTCTCCTCTATCTTCTGCTATTTTAGTATTAGGTAGGGTGCCAGATCTGCCTTAGATCTGGGGATTTACTTAATTTTTAGCTCATATTTTCCTGTGGACATACCCTTACTTACCCTTTAAAAGTTACTACAACAGGCCCTGAATACTTGCAGGTCTTTGTGCCTACTTGCCTTGGTGTGTGCAACCAATAGATCCTTTAATTGTGTGATTTTAAACCTCTTTTTGAACACAAGGTAAGAAGCCAACAAGTTTTTGGCGCCGCTGCCGGGGAGTTTTGATCTAGGTAGTAGATCTATGTTTTTCATTTTTATAGATCTGATTTTTATTTTTATTTCGTAGCTCTAATTTTTTTAGTTTTTATTGTTGTTCTATTTTTATTACATTCCAACTGCTTGATTTAAGGTTTGCTGCAGTTTTTGTATAGAAAACCAGTTTTAAACTACAGCAATTCTGATTTTTTTTTTTTTTTGAGTTTTCTTTGCCTTCTAGTTATTTGAATAAGTGCTGCTGTCACTCTTTTGTCTTTTTGCAAAAATGAGGCAATGGCTTGAGTTTTCTTTTTGTTCTTGTCAATATGCTTGAATAAGGTACTGCTACAGTTTTTAAATTTTTACAGATCTGGAGCAGTTGTCGCACGAGGATCAAATGGATTGTAGCAGGAGCAAATCTGCTTGAGTTTGCATCCCCTTCTCCTCTGCATTCATTTTTTATTTTTAAATTCTTTAAAACCAGCCGTTCTGCTGAGTTTTGAGTTTGTCTTATTTTAAATTTCTGCTATTGGCATGTTGATTTTTAGATAAAAAAACCAAATACAAAAATAGAAGAAAATATAAACACAAATAGAAAATTTCTGATTTGTTTCTTATTATTTTTTAGCAATAGTATATAAGGGTTCTTGTTGAGCCCGGGCTGATCCAAAACAAATTAAAAAATAGAAAATTATAAAAACA
Source organism: Chloranthus sessilifolius (assembly GCA_021018995.1). Taxonomy (NCBI): domain Eukaryota; kingdom Viridiplantae; phylum Streptophyta; class Magnoliopsida; order Chloranthales; family Chloranthaceae; genus Chloranthus; species Chloranthus sessilifolius. The sequence goes on along the minus strand of CM037588.1, from coordinate 76,366,601 downwards.
TAAAAATATCTTCCAGATGGGCTATTTTTCTTTATTTTTATTCATTACCCCCATCTGGAACTGTTGAGATCATGGTTTTAATTTTGAGGATTCATAAAGGATAATGAGCAGTGGATCATATGCTGTTTTGAATATTCAATGGACCCATTGATTTTGTTTTCCTTCGAGATTCCTTCATCATTAATGGGTCTCTGCTATGTATGAACCTTGTTTTTAATGTGTGCTTCCATGCTTCATTACTCAGAAATTCTTTTTGATTCATACACACCATCAACATAAGGGTCGGTCTTATGAATCTTGCTTGCCACTGTATGTTATTACTGCTGATCATTTTATTAATTCACATTGATTCATAAGTAGCTGATGGGCTCAGGCTTTTGGGTTTTCTCTTGGTACAGGGAACTCATGATTTGGTATTAGGATTTTTTGTTTTAGGAACTTTAGTTTAAAATTCTATTTTCAAATCACTGATTTTTCGTTCTTAGTTTAATGTGTCCTAGTTTTACTGATTTTTTGCATTTTTTTGTGATTATAGTTAGTTTCTAACTTTGTTTTCCTATTTTTTTTATCTACAACTCTATTTTTGTACCAACATTTTTTGGTTTTTGTAGCTTTGTATTCATTTCCTTACTTTGTTTTTATTGTTTTTTTGCTATTAGCAATAGTTTCCTTTCATTTGCATAGCAGTCCTTTTATTTTTCTGTCCATACATGTAGTTTTGAGATTTTATTTTGTAGCAATTCTAGCTTTGTTTTGTTATTTTATCAGTAATTTCCTGTACTGGTATATCATTTTTTTCATTTTCCTACTCATATGTTCAATTTTACTTTTGTTATTTTCTGCTACACATAGTTGTAATTTTTCTGCTTAGTTTTTCTTTCTTCTTTTACCCTGTTGCCCCTAGTTTCTCATTGTGTAGAACATTGAGGACAATGTTCATCTTAGGTTTGGGGGTATGGCAGGTGTGCCAATGAAATGAGTTAATGCTAGTGCAGCTATGTTGAAAAAGTTTTTGAAAATAAAGTGACTTCCCACCTGATTTTTGGAAAAAGAGGAAATTAAAAAAAATTTAAAACTGAAATGAGCTATAGTTTTAACATTTTTCATAAAGTAAATGTCAAAAATTATCAAAAATTGATGATTAGTGAACTTAAAAGGAGAGAAAACTGTGAGGATACACCCCAGAAATTTGATGGAAGGCCATACCCAATGAGATTTGGGCCTGAAAATTTTTCTTTGAAGAGTGTCTTGACAGTTTTCTCTGCTCTATGGACTAATTGGATCTAGTTTTTCCCACTAGAAGTTAGGAAAATCCAAATTAAAATAGCTTGACAGCATTTATGACATTGAATACACGAAGTAAGGCCATCCCTAGGATAGTTTGAGCTTAAAATGTCCCACCTTTGAACTGCCCTTGACACATACCTTTTGAGCCTTAAAAATCCCAATTTTTCTTTGCTAAAAAACCAGAGAATTTGAACCCAAAACCCCTTGACTGTTTTAGTTCACCCTCGATCTGAGAAATCAGGAAAAAGGAGGAGAAGTGACATTAGAGGAGCAAGGTTTAAAATTTGGTTGAAAAAGGACGCACATTTGCTGGTTTTGTGGCATTCCAGCCCATAAAAAGAAAAATGGAGAAAAATACAAAAAGAAAAACATACAAAAAGAAAAGGAAAAACAGAAAAATCAAAGAAAAAGAATGAGAAAGAGAAGTCATTTCATTAAAAAACTGAAAAGAGGACTAGAAACTGATCACTTCAAATCTGAAAATTTAAGAAATAGATGGAATTGTGCTGAAATGAAGGTGTTGTCTAGACCACCTCCTTACCTTTACTGATTTGTCAATTTGAATCCTTTTTACCCCATTATTCTTTTAAAAATTTCACCCATAAGCCACATTACAACCCAATAAAAAAACCCTACTGATCTGAAATGGATTGAGCTGTCATGTGGAGATGAGGATTTGTTTAATCTATGGTGAAAAGAGTTAGAAAATTTCAGAAGTTAGAGCAATGCCTATACTCATGCTTATAGTCCTATTTGAGGGTTGTAACTGTTCTTGAGCTGTGTGAGAAATGATGCACCCTTCTACTTTTGTTATGAGTGAATAGCCTCTGTAAGATTTGGGTCTGAAATCAAAATTGATTGGGGCATTATCAAAACAGAATTCTTAAATTGAAGGTGAGCTCTACATTAATTTTTAGGCACAATGCCTTGATATGAACTGATTAATGATGAAGGAATTATAGCAGAATTTTAGGTTTTAGACTGATGATATTTCTGCTTAAAATCCTCTAAAACTGAATGGACATGGTGTGGAATTTATTTTATTTTACTTGAACTCTGTTTTAGCATGTTGCATGAGTATTAACTAATTTTATTGGAGAAGTTTGGGGGTACCTTCACTGAAAACCCTAAGGAGACTCCACTCCTCCACTAGGGATCACCTAGGGGTTTAAAAGGCTTGGTGCATGTGCTAAATGCATCCGTGTTCCCTATGAAAGTTGTATTTAATTTTGTAGGTTAGATGTTTTAAATTTCACTTGGCTCGAGGACTAGCAAAGGTTAGGTTTGGGGGGGTGATGAGTGGTGAAAAATGCCACTTTTTACACCTTTAAACCTGGCTTTTGGTAGGACCTAGAGGGTTTAATAACAGTTTTTAAGTGTGTTTTGCAGATAGGGATGAAATAAAGCATAGTGCAGTTTTCCTATGTAATAATGAGTAGCTGTGCATTTCAGCTGTGTGCATTTAAATATGATAGAACAACACCAGTACACATGGAAAGCCAACCTATCGAAGTGCTGCAGTTATTGCACCTATCGAATGAAATTGCCTCAGCTGAACCTATCGATTTGTGCAAATGGACCTATCGAGCAGTGCTGTAGGGCAGCAATCAACCTATCGAATGGTTCATGCAGCTAGAAACCCAACCTGTCGACTTACACTTCATGCAGCTTCCAACCTATCGAGTTCACTCTTGTAACCTTGTTGAGTGGATGCTTTCATGAAGCAGGAACCAATCCTATCAAATGGTTCATTGGAGGCTTTCAGCCAACCTATCGAATGGACCAAGCTATCTTCAAACCTGTCGAGTGGAACTCCTCTGCAGCTCTTACAATCCTATCGAGCAATCCCCCAATGCTTCACTTTTGGAACCTAGCGAATGGTTTAAAGGTCAGCAGCCACCAACCTATCGAGTGCTGTAGTTGCTGAACCTGTCGAACAATGCTTTGTACCTATAGAATCCTCCAAAGAACTGCCATGCATCTTATCGAATGGTTCAATCCACCAACCTATCGGAAGCATAAAAAATGCAGCTTGTACCTATCAAATTCTTGAGCTCCCTATCCATTGAATTTGTCGACAACCATCCAACCTCACAACACCTTGCTACAGCCCTACACTTCAATCCCACCAACATTAAGTTGCGGCCATAAGATTAAGCATCAGTAGTTTAGCAAAGCGGATCCCACATTAGGCTGTTTGAAAATAATGCCAGCAGGGATATTTTAGGACAGCCAATAGGATGGCGAATTTGTGAATAAACCCAGTAGTTCGGGCAAGTTGTTGACAGAAAAAATATGAGGGGCACAGTTGGGTATTTCTTGGTTAAACAAGGGCAATTCTCGGAACTCCAATGCACAGGAAATTCTGCACATAGGTGTGAACTAATTTTTTGCGGGGAACAAATTAGCTTCAGCAGGGCACAAATAAAACCAGATCCCTATCTCTTCTCTGATTGCTTGAAACTCTTAAACAGGGATAAAGCTTAAACTGAAATCCTCTCCTCTGATTGGCTGCAATCCAAAGCACATGGATCACTGCAAATGTATAATAGAACTCCTTTCCGTTGTTTTTCGGCAGCAAGGAAAGTAGAAACAAAGGAATAGCCTGAGTTCTCCTTAGCTCATTTAGGTTTAGTTTTAGGTTTTATTTTTCCCTTTTCTCTTCCCCCTTCTCTCTCTAATCCAGCATGTTGGATTAGATCTAGGTAGCAGCTCAGATTTGTTTTGTAATTGTAATTTCGGCATGAAGAAATGTGGATCGATGCACAGTCTACAGATCCGGGAACAATGTTATTGTAAGTTGTTTTTATTAAAGTAATAAATTGTTGATTTTAAAGCTTAATTAAATCAAAAGATCTTGTGGTCCCATTAGATTCTCAATCAGATTTTTGCGCTCGGCAGAAGCCCAGGCCCTTTTCTGGTAGATCTCTTAATGACCATTTGATTTCCTTGGGTTTGATATGCCTGTGGGTGCCTGTGCTTGTGGCCTTACATCCACAGCATCTGTAGTGATTATCTTATTCTTATTGAAGCCATCAGATGGAGAAATCTATTGGATGATCTATGACCATTTAAGTGGACAGATTATAGCCTTAAGATCAATCCAAACCATCGGTCTAAATCAGATTCTTAGACCTTGCATTTGTGCTTGTAGCCAAATGAAGGATTGCTGTAAATCCCCAGCTCTTGCTCTATTTTGCAATAAAAACTAGGCCCTAGCTATCTATTTCTCCCCATTTTATATTTTATTTTACCATCCATCTTCTTCAATCTTTTAGATTTAGTTTTATATTTCAATTTTAAAAATTAGATCTAGTGACACTCGAAAAGCTCTCTTTCTTCTTAGAATTGTCAGATCTGTAGCCAGACCTAGAGGTCTACTATACACCTTCTAGGTTTAGATCACTACTCCCTGTGGGACAAACTCTTACTTATTAAAAGTTGCTACAAAGGACCCTGTATCTTACAGGTCTAGGATAGTTTAGATGTGCTGAATCCATCCTCTGTTTTACTTTGATTTTATTTTGCTTTTATCATTACACAACAATCAGCACGCTAAAATTCCCCAACAAGTTTTTGGCACTGCTACCTTCTTTTCATTGAACTCGTTGTTATTCACTAAAAAGTACCACTTTTCACCTCTTAACCTAGCCTTTGCTAGACCTTGCAGCTGACTAATAACTCTTGTTTAGCTTGTTTTGTAGTTAGTAATAAATTATGCAACTTAACACAAAGTTCATACTTTTGGTACCAAGAAGAGAGAGAATTCAAGCCAAGAATGACAGTTGAGCCAGAGACTTATGGAACACCATGATGGTACACACCATGGTGACTATTTTACATGTCATAATGGATCACAAAAGTCTAGCAGATGAACCAAACATAGATGTGAGTGGAGAGAGCTGAAACAGCAGTAGCTGTAGAACATCAGAAGAGCAAATGAACTAACTCGCATAGTTGAGGTGCTGCCTCGCATGGCTGAAGCTACAACAAAGCTCCCTCACACAGATGTTACATATAGCATAATAGAGCTTACGAAGAAGTCGCGTAGCTCAATGAAGGGATTATCACAGAGCAACCTCTCGCACAGCAGTCGCGCACTTCAGCTGTAATCCACACTTGAAGAACTCATGAACCTTTCACGTACTAAGCCTCCAGAAATCTAGCTCGCAAAGTTCTCGCAAGGATCAAGGCTTATATCAACAGCGCGCACTATCCCGCGAGGCCAATCTTTACAAAGAACAATACCTAGCTTGCGAGGTTTTCCCGTGGCTATGAAGGAGAGAGAGCTCAAGAAGCTCTCTCGCACAGCTCTCGCACGCCTAGAAGCTTAACCCTGTATCGAGTGAAATGTGCTACCCACTTGACAAGAAACAGCATGAAATGTAAAGGCATCTATGTGAGTACCTTGCGACAAGAGATTCTGAAGCTCTACTATGCCAGCAAGCCAAGCACTGCAAACTCTTCTGTGTGAGTGCATTCAGAGCCAGAGTAGCTGCTCAATAATGCGAAGTCCACCTGCACGAGTGAGCAAACCTTCCAAGCTAATTCTCACCTCGCAAGGACTCTGCAAGCTGCACGAAGGAACTAAAGAGTAAAAAGCTACTACGCGATAAGCCTGAATCCTTCTGTGCGAGAAAGCAACATTTGAAGCCTAATTTTACCTCACGAGTACTTTGTGAGCCACGAGAGATAATTAATGTGCAGAACCCAACCTCATGAAGCTCGGGCTCTCCACTTCTCAGTCTTAACTCAAGGACCTTTTGAGGATTTCCCCAGGTCTAGGGCACACATCTCGAGGCCCTAATCTCAAGGAATATATTCCAAAGCATCCAAGGGTTGTAATAGTGCCACATCTGCTAGAAAAATTAGGGTTTACTCTTCTCTGAACCAAGGCATGAGGACTAAGTATATAAGTTATGCTTGTAACTTAGAATTATCATCTCTCCTTCAACCTCTGTAGGTTGTGAGCTTGAGCAGGCTAAGGTTCAGGTTTGATCACTTCTTTTTCCCATTTTTCTTCTCTCTTCGTCCAGCACTTGCTGGCTAAATCTTTTTGTAAGCAGTTAGGTACAGTTTTATTTAGTTTTGTAATAGGTCATGTAATCTTTGGGATCTTTGGTTGAGCAGTTGTGCACAAGGCTGCTATCTTGAGAAATTTCATTATAGGTAATTTTGTTCAATGAAATTTGCACTTTAAATGTTCATTCAATCTGCTATTTTCCTATTTGCCCATAGTTTTGTTCAGGCTATAGCATGCATTTAGGATTTGGACTGATTGAAAGGCCCATGGAAGCTTGAGCTTGTAGCCCTGGGACCATGGTGGTAGCAGTAGTTTACGTGTTCCTTCTCAGAACTCTGTGGTGAGGATAACCTCTGTGGATAGCCTGTGACTATTTAAGTGGATAGACTATAGCCCTAGGGTGATTCCAAGTCCAGATCTGAGAAGGATTCTTCTCCCCTGCACTTGAGCTTGTAGCCTGGTGAGAGGTTGTTGATGGAACTGGCTCCCCTCTGTGTTACTTGACTAATATCAGATGTTAGATCTGACTTCTTTTATAGTAATTATAGACTCGAGGGCTGAGTCATTGCAGGCCTTTAGTAGTAATGATCAGCTGCAATTAAAGTCCCTTATGGGTTAGAATTCCTATGAATGCCTGCCATATCTGTAACAGATCTGGGGAGCTTGTAGCTTGGCAAACATAGTGTCTGCAAGAGTTTTAATATTCTGATTTGATCAGTTGGGTGGAGGACACCTATTGGATAATTTGTGACCATTTGAGTGGACAGGTTATAGCCTTAAGATCAATCTACTCCATTTGATCATATTAGTTTTCTAATTTTCTTCTTGTGCTTTAATCCTCCCTATTGGATAGTCTGCGACCATTAAAGTGGATAGGTTATAGCCTTAAGGGACTAGGTTGAATCACAAGAGTGAGTTGGATTCTTCTTCCTTGCTAAGGTTTTTGATAGCACTTTAGCAAGAATTCCTATAGAAGCAGATCTAGATCGGAGTTACAAAACTGATATGAATTTGGCCTAGTAGTTTACTTCCCACTATTTTATCTTTATTTTAACATACCACCACCACTTTCTTCATAACCCTTTCTTAGGATAGGGCTACACTTTATGTCTTTTCTTTTAGTAGGTAATTTAGTGCAGTTGTGACACCCAACTCCCTTTCTTTAGGATTGTCAGATCTATAGCCAGATCTGGAGGCCTACTATTATAACACATTTTGGGTTCTAAATTATTATCTCTGTGGGACAAACTCTTACTTATCAAAACTTGCTATAATAGCCTTGTATCTTGCAGGTCAGTGATTTGGTTTTGTGCTATATTCATCCTCCATTTTCTTTTGTTTCATTTTACTTCCCTTATTTTATCTTTATCATCTTGATAATAAGAAGTAGCAGACTAAATCAACCAATAAGTTTTTGGCACTGCTATCGGAGATATTGATCTTTTTAGTAGACCTGAGCTATATTATATTTGAGTTTAGAAAATTCTTTGTAGCTGTGCCTTAAGTAGAATAAAAAGTACTGCTAATTTTTTTATGAAATTTTGCAGAATTGGACAATAGTAGTAGGGAAAAGCTAGAGCCACAGATGGAGTTTAGCTAGCTCTGTTTGCACTTCTTTTACCCTAAAAGTCTGTCCCTTGATGTTGAATTCCCTATCATTAGTTTAGTGTAAATTGTTTTAGTTTTTAATTTGTTTTGAGAATTATTTTGTGCTGTGAGCATTTTCCTTGCTGAATTTGTGTGTGTATGCTTGGAAGAAGGTCCCTTAACCCTAAGTTGGCACCTCCAAATTCGAAGGTTGAAAGGGTCCTTAGACTAAGAAACACCACACAAGGCCCTATTATTGAAACTAAGCCAGCTGACATGGCTGAGAGGTAAAGGACCCTGAAGGAATACAATGCACCTGGGGATTTCACATCTCCCTTTTGCATGTAATTCCCTTTAATTGAGGGAAACTATGAAATCAAGTCCTCCACCATTAACATGTTGCCATCTTTTTATGGGCTCAGTATGGAAGATCCTTATAAGTACATTGACCAATTTTTAGGACTTTGCACCACTTTTCATATTGCTGGCTTGGGACCTGAAGCCACGAAACTGAGGCTTTTTTCTTTCTCACTAAAGGACAAAGCCAGCACCTGGCTCTCTAAGCTCCCAGCCAACAGCATTCAAACAAGGAGTGACCTTTAAAGCCAATTTTTGGCTAAATTCTTTCCCATGAATAAAATCAGCAAGATGAGGAAAAACATTTTATCATTTACTCAGTCCTCAACTGAGGGTTTTTATGAAGCATGACAGAGATTTCAAGAGATGCTAAAATAATGCCCCCACCATCAAATTCTACAGTGGCAACTTCTGCAAGTATTCTACCAAGGAATTAATCACAAGGGTAGGGATATGGTGGATGCCTCATGTGGTGGTAGTTATCTCCACAAGACTGTTGATGAGGCTTGGGAGCTATTTGACATCATAGGAGAAAACTCCATGCAGCAGGAATCACTACCTAGCATTGACAGCCAGACCCCAGCTAAATTGGTGAAAGAGTCCGCCCCTAGAGGTGGAATGTATGAAGTTAAGGTGAAAGGTGATTTGAAAAGGAAGGTGGAAAACCTGAGTTTAAACTTTGACAAATTGATGAATGTGATGCAGCCTAGAATGGTTGCACAAGTGGAGGAGGCATGTCTGATATGCCAATCTCCCACACATTTACTCTAAGATTGCCCATCAGCCAACCAACTCCTTGATTTTATAATGGAACATGCCAATGCTACCCAAGCATATGGGCAACAACCTGTTGGGCACACATGGAGAAACCACCAAAATTTGAGGTGGAGATAAAAAACATACCCTCGGTCCTAGCAGCAGCAGTTGGCAGCTTCATACAGACTCCAACACTAGTTTAACCAAGGATACCCACCAAGACAGAATTTTCAGTTGCCTACCCCACAACCCAATTAGTTGGTCTTGCCCCCACAACAGCCCAGATCCTCTCCCTTTGAAGAGAAAATGCTGAAAATTTAGGAAATTTGATCCAAACTGTAAACTCTCATGGGCAAAGCATTAAAGAAATAGAGGACCAACTGGGTCAAATCTGTAATGCTTTAAGCAAAAGAGAGGAGAGTAGGTTGTCTAGTCATCCCTTGGCCAACCCTAAAGAATAGTACATAATTGGGGAAGCATCCTCTACCCATGAGGAGGCTAATGCAATCACTACCCTGAGGAGTGGCTGAGTGGTTGATAATTTTGTGGGTAAGGCAACTGAGGAGGTCATAGAGAATGAAAATGAAAAGAATGTGAGTAGTGAAGAATCAAAGAAGTCATCCCCTGCTGTGGACCAGTAAGGACAAAATAAAGGGGCTAATGTCGAGCCCCAACAGCCAACAATAAGTGAAGAAAAAAGAAAAAAATAAAAAATTAGCCATGATGTGGTTAGGCATGCAGTTGTGGCACCAGCAGTCCCAAAACTTTCAGTTCCTTATGCATTAGTTGGCCCATCTCCTTTTGATAAGGGGAATGTACAAACAGAGGAGATGATGGAAACTTTCAAGCAGGTCAATATTAATTTGCCCTTCCTTGATGCCATAAAACAGGTCCCTGCCTATTCCAAATTCTTAAAATACCTTTGCACACAAAAGAGGAAAGCAAGGGTGCAGCTATCCAAAAAGGTTTTTACTATTAAACATGTTAAATCAGTTCTGCCCATTGCCACACCTGAGAAATTACAAGACCCAGGGGTACCTACTATCCCTTACATAATTGGAAACCACACTATTAGAAGAGACTTCTTAGACTTAGGGGCCAATGTGAACCTGCTCCCATATTCTGTGTATGAGGAACTAGGCTTGGGGGAGCTAAAAGCCACATCTGTTGTGTTCCAACTGGCTAATTGGTCTGAGAGGAGACCTATGGGTGAGGTGGAGGATGTTTTGGTGGGGGTGGACAAGTTCTACTATCCTGTTGATTTCCTTATTTTGGACATGGACCCTTGCAAAAGTAAAGCCCCAATTCCTGTCATCCTTGGAAGGCCATTTTTGGCCACTGCAAATGCCTGCGTACAAGATGGACATTGAGGAGGTGATGGAGGTAACCTTTGAGAACATGAAGACCCAATTAAATGTGTACAATGCTGCTAGGCAACCTCTGATAGACATTGAGGACTGTTGTGCAATAGATGTACTAGATGTCCTTGTGGAAGAAGAATTATCCAATCTGCTGGATTGGGGTAATGTTGATGATGAACTGGAAAATTTTTGGAGTTTGGTTGAAGAGGAGGCCCAAGTTCTCATGACAGAAGACAACACCAAAATAGAGTTTTATGTGGGCCTAGTGCAGCATTCCAGTTGGAAACCTATATTGTTGCCCCTTCCTTAAACCACTAAGGCACCTTTGTTGCCTTCCATTGAAAGTCCCCCTGAACTAGAGCTGAAACAACTCCCAGCCACATTAAAATATGCCTTCTTTGGAAAAAATAATAAGCTTTCAGTGATTATCTCCTCCTCTCTCACTAGTGAGCAGAAGGAAGAATTATTGAGTATTCCCAAGAAGCATAGGAAAGCAAGGGGTTGGACAATAGCTAATCTTGGAGGCATTGATGCCTCAGTTTGCATGCATAGAATTCACTTGGATGAGGGTACAACACCCTCTAGGGAGATGATAAGGAAGTTTAATTCTCACATGCATGGAGTGGTCTTGAAAGAGATAGTGAAACTGTTGGATGCAGGGGTAATTTATGTCATTTCAGATTTAGAATGGGTATCACCTATCCAGGTGATACCTAAAAAGTCAGGCATAACAGTTATTACCACTGATTCTGGAGAGTTGATGCCAACCAGAGAGACCACTGGCTGGAGAGTTTGCATTGATTACAGGAAGCTCAACTCTAAAACCAGGAAAGACCACTTCCCCCTCCCTTTCATTGACCAAATTCTAGATAAGATGGCTGGGAAGGCATTTTACTGTTTTCTTTATCGATACTCAAGATATAACCAAACCCCTATGTATCCTCAAGATCAAGAAAAAACTACTTTCATATGTCCCTTTGGCACCTTTGCTTACAGAAGGATGCCTTTTGGACTATGCAATGCCCCAGCCACATTTCAGAGGTGATTGACAAGTTCCTAGAAATCTTTATGGATAATTTCTCAATTTATGGGGATAGCATTAACCAGTGCTTGAGTCACCTTGAGCTGGTTTTACAAATATGTGAGGAGACCAATTTGGTTCTAAGCTGGGAAAAGAGTCACTTTATGGTGACACAAGGAATTATATTAGGCCATGTGGTCTCTCACAAAGGAATAGAGATTGACAAGGCTAAAGTGGAATTGATTTCATACCTAGCACCACTCAGGACTGTCAAACAAATCAGATCATTTTTAGGACATGATGAATTTTACAGGAGGTTCATTAAGGACTTCGGCAAAATTGCACAGCCATTGTGCCACCTGTTGTGTCAGGATGTGCCATTTGACTTTTTTGCTGGGTGCCTTGAGGCCTTTAAGGTCTTAAAAAAGTGCTTTACCACTGCTCCTGTAATCCAGGCCCCAGACTACTCACTCTCCTTTGAGCTGATGTGTGATACATCAGACTTAGCCATAGGTGTTGTCTTAGGACAGAGGAAAGGTAAGCTGCCTGCAGTGATTTATTATGCCAACAAAACATTATCTGAAGCTTAGCTCAATTACACCACCACTGAGAAGGAGCTCCTTGCTGTGGTGTTTGCTTGTGGACAAGTTTAGACCCTACTTGCTGGGGTCTAATATTGTTGTTTTTACTGATCACTCAGCCCTTAAATACCGATTGGCTAAGAAGGATGCCAAACCAAGGTTGATCAGATGGATCCTCCTATTACAGGAGTTTGATCTCAAGATCAAGGATAAAAAGGGAGTTGCGAATATGATGGCTGACTACCTCTCTAGAATTATTTTAGAAGAATGTGCAGCTATTTGCCATGTAGTCTAGTGTGCCCTGGTTTGCACACATTGTCAATTTTCTTGATGTTGGTAGGATCCTCCCTCACTGGTCCAAGATGGACAAAGACCTATTTTTCTCTCAGGTCAAATATTATCTTTGGGAGGATCCATACCTTTACAAGCTTTGTGTAGACCAGGTTGTTAGGAGATGTGTACCTGGAAGTGAGTTCCACATCATTCTTTCAATGTGCCATGATCAAGCCTATGGAGGTAACTTTCATGGCAAAAAGACTACAGCAAAAGTGTTGTAATGTGACTTTTATTGGCCTTCTTTGTTCAAAGATGCAAACATACATTATAAGGCCTGATGTTGGATGTATTGGGCATGGCCTTTAACCTTATTTTTGAATTAATGATGAGCTCAGTGCTGACATACATGTGTCGTCCCCCTTATTGTGAACTAATTGGAAATGTTGTGCACTCATGTAGAGGTTGTGATGATTAAATATCTGTGCTTTTCATGTCCAAATTCCTCACTCAATGTTATTGAATCAAAGGTGAACTGATGCTTTATTTCTTGATAGCTGACTTGATAATGTTGCACCTTTGTTAATTGTTTCATTGAGAAGTTTGTGGGTATCTTCACTGAAAACCCTCAGGAGACTTCACTCTTCCACTAGGGATCACCTAGGGGTTTAAAAGGCTTGGTACATATGCTAAATGTATCCATGCACCCTATGAAAGTAGCAATTAAATTTTTAGAGTAATTATTTTAAATTTTCCTTTGCTCAGGGACTAGCAAAGATTAGGTTTGGTGGTGTGTTATTCACTGAAAAGTATCACTTTTTACCTCTTAACTTAGCCTTTGCTGGACCTTGAAGCAGACTAATGACCATTTGTTAAGTGTGTTTTCTAGTTAGCAATTAAATATGTAGCTTAGTATAAACTCCTTGATTTTTACCCTAAAAGAGGGAGAGAATACACTCAAAGATGATAGCTGAGACAAAGCCTAATGGAACACCATGGTAGTGCTCACTATGGTGACTCATTGTTGCTGATCACCATTGACCAAAGTCTAGAAGAAGAGTGAAGTTAGCTGAGAAGGGAGGAGACTGCGACAGCAGCAAGTGCAATGCACCAGAGCAGCAAAAGATAGACCTCGCAGAGTTAAGGAGCATCCTCACGAAGCTAAAGATGTAGTGGAAGAGGCCCTCGCATAGATACGCCGTGTAGTAAGAAGGACAGCTGAAATGACCTCACAAAGATCTCGCAGGTTAAAGTCCCCAGAATCTGTGGTCGTGAAGCTCTCGCGGAGATCAAGAATCAATGCAACCACACGAAAAACACAGTGAGTCCATGTGTACACTGAACAAAATGTCACCTCGCGGAGTTCTCGCATAGCCCTGGAAGAGAGACGCCCAAAATTCTCTTCGCATAGATCTCACGCATTCTGAAGCCTTACCGTTGACTATGCGAGCGCAGGAGCATAACTATGCGAGTACTTAGCGAGAGAGAGCTTCTGAAGCTCAACTGAGCGAGAAATCCTAGCGCTCCAGATCATCTCTGCGATAGCATTGCAGCGCCAACAAACTGTGCAATCAAATGACGAGCTAACGTGCGAGCAAGCACTTCCCACCAGTCAAAGGCAACTTTGCGAAGGCAAAGCAGCTGTGCGAATGAGCTAAAAGCAGATACCAGCCCCGCGAAGCATGTGCTCCCCACTTCTCAGTTTTAACTCAAGGACCTTTTTGGGAATTTCCCAAGGCTGGGGCACACTTCCTGAGGTGTAGATTTTGAGGCGCATATCTCTAGGCATCCAAGGGTTGAAATAATGCCACTTCTGCTAGAAAAATTAGGGTTAATCTCTTTAGAGCCAAGTCCATTTTGACAGAGTATATATGCTGTACTTAGAGTTTATTATTTTCATCTTTCCTTCATCCTCTATCAGCTGAGAACTCCAGCAGGCTAGGGTTAGGGCTTGATCATCTCTTTTTCTTATTTTTCTTCTCTCTTTGCCCAGCACTTACTGGCTAACCCCCTTGTAAGCTGCTAGGTTTAGTTTCATTTCAGTTTGTAATAGGTTTTTGGTATACATTGGGATTCGGATGAGCAGTTGTGTACAGGCTGCAGCCTGGAGACAATTCATTGTAAGTTTTGTGTTCATCAATGGATTACTATTTTAATGTTTAATTAAATCTAAAGATCTTATGGTTTCTTTTCATGTCTTTAGGATCCATGTATTTAAGACTAGCCCATTCAGTTTCTAGTAGATCTATTGTTTACCATCTGATTTCCCTTGGTTTGATAGCCCCATGGAAAACAATGTTGGATCTATAGTGAGATCCAGGGAGCTCGGAGGCCTGTGGACCATAGTGGTTGCAGCAGTTTTCATGTTCTTTCTCCGACCTCTGTGGTATGGACAGAGCAATGGGATACCCTGTGACCATTCAAGTGGATAGAGCATAGCCCTAAGGTTGGGTCCATTTACATGTTTGAGAAGGATTCTTTTCTCCTGCACATGAGCTTCTAGAGCCTTGTGAGGAGGTTTGTACAGGAACTGGCTCCCCTCTATTTTACCTAGCCGACATAAGATGTTAGATCTGATCTCTTTGTAGTAATTGCAGCTTGAGGCTGAGTCATTGTAGGCCGTTTGTAGCAATGACCAGCTAAATCTAAAGCCTTATTCAACCTGTTGCGTGGTCCTTTTTCTGGGCACTAGTGAGCAGTTGGCCTTAGCAAAGCACTTAGGATCTTATGGGTTGGAATACCTATGGATGTCAGCCAAGTCTGTGCGCAGATCTGGGGAGCTTATAGCACTGGCATTACATTGTGCTACAACAGTTATCTAGGCTTGATCTGGCCCAGTGGTTGGGGAAATGATTAGTCCACTCCCCTGGGTTAGATTGGCAATGTCTGTTTTAACCAATGGGATTTGACAGACTCTATCGGATACCCTGTGACCATTAGAGTGGACAGAGTATAGCCCTAAGAGCGCCCCAAATGGCATGGGTTAAACTGGATAGTTTTACCTTGTTGAGGCTTTTAATAGTGTCTCATCAAGGAACACTGCAGAGACAGACTAAATCTGAGTTACATCACTGCTTTAACTCTAGCTTAACCTGCTTACTTCTCATAAATTTTGTATTTTATTTTGGTACACACTACCACCATCTTCCTCTTAACCCTTTCTTTATGATAGGGCTACATTTTATTTCTCTATTTTTAGGATTAATTTAGTGTAGTCATGACACCCAACTCCTTTTCTTTAGGATTGTCAGATCTGTAACCAGATCTGGAGGCCTACTATTATAGCCCATTTTGGGTTCTAGATCAATTTCTCTGTGGGACAAACTCTTACTTATCAAAACTTGTTACAATGGACCCTGTATCTTATAGGACTGTGTTTATTTCAGACTTGCTGTGGTCACTCATTTCCAATTCCCCACTCTTGATTTATTCTCTCCACTGTTCTTAATAAAATAGCAGCAAGAGTTTCGAAGTAAATAAACCAACACCCTCCGTCCCAGATATGGAGCAACACTAGCTGTCCTGCCTCATGGCACTCTCCTTCATTGCCAAAGGCCACTTCCTTTAAATATTTAGGCAATTGCAAGTTCCCCTTTTAGGGAACTCTTTGGAGGCACTCTCCTTCATGTATGTAAGGGGGCTCTTGCAAACACAAACCTGTTCACCTTTTAGGGTTATCCAGTCAGTAGGGACCCCCCTACTGAAACACAAACCTGTTCACAGTTCGGTTCAAGTCACCTAGGCTAGCTCGGATAATTCACACAGGTTTAACTTTATTCTAAAATATGACAAGCTATCCTTGGAGTTATATGAACCCACGTCTCCCACATTTTCTTGGTAGTGACTAACCAATAAGCTATAGAGGATTTATTTCTATAAGAATACATCAAATATATAATATTTTTATCTTACAACTCATCCTACCCCTAGCAAATTGGGTTCATTCAACAGTGGCAAACGGTGAACCCAAATCTGAACTGACCGAAACCGTGAACCTTGTAACATTGGGGTGTATTGCTCACATTGGGCAACAGGGGAATTCATTGGCGTGTGCATTGCCAATGAAGGTGTCTTTTATTAAATGACTGGTATATGATCATTCTCTATTTTTTCTTTCAATACCCACACGTTTTACAAGCAGAAGCATAGCAAATTGATATAGATGGTTTATCATTGACTCAGTAAATTTTACAGCAAACGACTACTCGGTTATGATTCTTCTCACTACCATTATTCTAATTAAAAACTGCCGAAGGATATATCTACCCAATTCCTTGTTCAGGTATGTCACATAAGCACTGGTCACAAAAATAAATTATGTAATGGAAGTATATGTTTTCAAAATAAAACAATCAAGATAGTAACAGTGAAAACCAAGAAATATCATATTAACTGACAATCTAAGATTACACCAACCTTGTTGCCCATTTTAGTCCACATGCATTACATAATGTCCTTTGGCCAGCCGGCCCATGATGCATTGCTGGAGTGGCCTTGGCACTAATACCACAATGTTGACAACTGCAGATAGCATATAAATATTACAGCATAAACTACCGCAATAAATAGAAGAGATTAACACATCTTTGAAAGGAAAAAATAGCTAACAAAGATTTTTGTCATGCACTCATAAGAAATTATGTTATCTGCAAAAACTAATTATATTAGCATGCTAAAAGGATCCTTTCTAACTTATGCAACTGCTTGAGGTGGATGGCTCGTGTCTTTACTGGCACTCTTTGTAGGATCTGAACTTGAAGAATTTGTCTTTGCTGATGTGAACTGGCCATGTTTACGATGCTGCCTGAAATAGTCATTAATATATGTCATCTGAATTAATATGATAGCTCATCCTAGCCACAACAAAAGATACAACTAAATAGAGATCCGGACGAATGAAAACCTGATTGACCGAGATGTGTGGGGCTTTGGGATATATTTCTTCGTTACTGATACCGACTGAAAGTCAGGATTGATTGCGAATGGATGGAGACAGAATGAAGGAACGAGACTTGAAGGACACAACATAGTTGTAACATTAGCTTTCTATTCGTGCAGTCAGATAAAAGGACTTCAATTCGGTCAGCAGATATATATATATATATATATATATATATATATATATATGTATTCCTACATGATGTCAAAAAGACCATATTGTAGACTTTGCATAAGGCTACATTGAAAGGTTTTCAGAACCAATAGTACAGCTCCATTGAAGGACAGCAGGCTCTTACTACTACAATGAAGGGACAACCCTTCATTGCAGTTGAGATATATCCTGCCGCTGTGCAACTAAGCCTAAAGTGAACCACATTGCAACACTTCTGCAGGCCCCGTTTCACACTATTTAGGATGCTGAGTATACTGAAGTGCAATGTGAACAGGAAGGAAACCAAACGTACATGCTCCCCATAGAAGGCCTGGCATTTCAATGTTGCGAACTGACTCTTCCAGTTTATTCATGTCGGTCTCATCGTCCCAAGGTTTCTCATCCAAAAGAACAGAAGATTTCCCAGCTGAAGTCAAATGTTCCAGTTCTGTCAACCTACCAGCAGTAACAACAGATGAACAGATTAAACAAAAACTTCAAACATCCTATCAAAGTCTGTTTGCAATATGCAATTATGGGGGTACCAGAGTACCAGAGGGGCTAGGTGCAGCCATAAAAGCTAGTGGGTACACTGATAATAAATAAATAAAGCTAGTGGGTACCACAAGGACTGAGGGTCAATGAGGAGAACTATAGAGATTATAAATTATGATATATAAGATGCTAAAACCATATGATTTTTTTTATTCTCGACAGAATCCAGAATTATTGACCTTAGAAAATTTCTTTTTTAAAGCCCCAACACCTCAAAATTTTGTGAAATTTAAATAGAACCAATAGGATTAGCAAAGACTAGTAACTAAGACCAGAACCAATGAAGATTCTTAAATCTTGAATGCAGAAAATGAAATAAAAGAAGTAGGAAAAAAAAAAAAAAAGGACAGAAGAACATGTTTTTCTCCTTCCCTAACACTGAAATCCTGTTTGAAGACTCGCTCCACGCCACCTCCTTGAAGAATTTAATTTTTGTCCCCAAGTTCAATTTACCCTTCACAATTTCAGAGATCTTGGGCCCCAACTTCACTGAAAATTTTCATTAGACAATAGTTCAGAGGATCTTGGGTTCCAACGTGTGGATGAACTCATGCATCTAACCCCAGATGACATGCCACAAGGAAAGTGATCCCAAAACAACATTGTTTTAGGTTCACGTGCTAAATGGAATGAAACTAAGGGCTTAATAGTTTATTGTGTGATTGAACTTGGCAAAGCAGCATGACCATGGTCTTCATTATCAGGAGGTCTAATTACATAAAAAGATTAAAGCCCTCTACTCATACAAATATCATTTCTTAGAATGAGACATGATATACCAAGTGTACAAATAATATAAACCATAGCCTTCAACTTACTACATAGATCTGCCGAGTTTCCAATCAATTAGGACCCTTCGAACTTAAGACTGCACTAGTAGCTAAAACAGGACCTACACCCTGCCAGAAATGAAATGCCATTGATCAACAGGACCAAGGAATGTGCTACATGATATGTCATTTAGAATTTTAAATTTTAGTTACCTCATAAAGAAACAAACAGGTTGAACCAGCCTGAGTGAAGCGGACAGAAGAGAACCGCGGACCGGTTCTCAACTCAATAGGTAACCTTGATGCACTCTAACACAGTTGGACCCGGACCGATCAGACTGGTGCCCTTGCTGGTTCAGTGTCCAGTCCGCGAACTGGCTTATCCTCAAGCTTCCTTCTTATTATACTTGAAAGTGGAGCTAGAATTGTCTCTGCTCCATTAAAAACAATGTCCTGGAGGGCAGAATAAATCCTACTGCAGTCCACACAACAAAACCACTTGCCCTTTGGATGTTCCTGTGGTGAAAGATGTGTTGACTATAAACAACATTATTTGAACTCATTCAGAAAATATGTGGAATGATATATTAGAAATATCATTCGAGTTGAATTTACACCTTTTCAAGTTCAAAGAGATCAGAAGGTATATATATATATATATATATATATATATGAAAAATTAAATTGCAAGTTAGCAGGGACATACAATTGGGCATAACCTTGAAGACCAATTGTGAGAACTCTGTCATAAAACCTTTGCACAAGCCTGCTGGTTATGAACCTGTCACAAACCTGCAAAGGAATTATAAAACCATGGTAACCAGCACCATAATCCAGTATAGATAGTATGAGCAATGCAACATAATTTATGAATGCCACAAAAATTGTTTTGACAACAACTAAGCAATTAATCTTGGATTACTATAACTTATGTCGCAAAACATCGGGTCCTTTTATGGGAGATCATGCAAGTTTAAGATGTCATGCTTACCCACCTATTTTAATTTATGGTCTGTAAAGGAATTTTCCCGTTCGTTTAGTTGATCTATCATGTACTCATTGACCATATTGCTAGCATTATTCCATTCCAACATGCTTGATGATTAATAAAGTGACATCTATTGGTTTTGTTCCAATTTCTTCTCAAGTGATGAAATTTGTATGATAGTAGTCCAACACTTTGTTGAAGGCATGCACCTTCATGGAGTGTTTATACTATGATTCTAGCTACATTAAGATCAAATAAGCCTAAATTAGCTCATGAAGTTTGGAAAATCAACTCAAAGTTTGTGAGAGATTAGAATGAAGTTGGCAACTATGGTTACAGTAAAATTTGTATTAAAGTAGCCCAACACTTTGTTGAAGGCAGGTGGCTTCATGGAGTGTGTATACTATGCTTCTAGCTAAATTAAGAACAAATAAGCCTAAATTAGCTCCTGAAGTTTGGAAAATCAACTTGAAGATTGTGAGAGGTTAGAATGAAATGGGAAACTATGCTTATATACCCATTTGGGCAATAACTGATGCTAAGACAGATGGTGCTCTATGGAGTTGGGCAATGGGACTGGGAATAACTGCTACCAATATGATGGTGCTCTATGGAGTAGGAAAACACATATCCACTTGTATTGGTTTTCAGAATTAGCATAATACCTCAAGTCTGAGGAGGATTTGTGGTGGTCTGATTACCATGTCTTACGCCACATACAGTCCGGATTTTGGAAGCTTTTGTGAGCCATGAATGGATCCCTCACCATTAGTCTATGGAAGGATTTCGTGTGAAGTGTGTAAATGAAGGATGTGTCCATGGGAAAGTGGAACAGTACACTTTTAAGGCCCTACTCGCCGTAATTCCAGGAAAAAAAAAATCAATTTTGCAACGAGCAACCCATACTTGTGATGCTCTATGATTTCCTAGCTTGTCGAGCATCGCAATATCAGGCGGCGAGGGTTGGAACCCCGAACCCCATCTATACTAACGAACAGCCCCTACTCTCATGTTGTGTCACCCTACAAGTTCACTTTATTAATCACTTCACAATCAGATAGCAAGGATCGGGCATGATGAAGTCATGAAGATAAAAACAAGTACTCAATAAACTAAAAATAGCAGAATATCTGTTCAATCCAATATCAAATATTAAATACCAGAAGTTCAATCCAATATCAAATAGTAGAAGTTCAATCCAATATCAAATATTTGTTCACAAAGACTTAAATATGGCATGATGAAATCATGAAGATTAAAAGAAGTTGAAAATAAGAAGCTAATTGATAGGAGTGTACCTGAGGGATTCAGGTGTTGAGGATGAAGATCATTTTGTTTCATCGATGATGAAAATGAAACACCTTGAAGATGAAAATGCAGGCGCTTGATCACTTCATCCATGTGAATAGCCAACCTGTGAACTTCACTTAGTCAAAAAATACACCCATCAACAAATTGGTACCATCCAATCCAAGCACTTCAATAACCCACCAAAAATACATAAAGCGCTTCAATATGGACAACTTGGATTCGTCAAGGAAGTGTGCAATAACTTTAATAGAATTTAAAACAGTTTTAAACCATACAAACAAGTTTATATTCTTCATGTGCAAGAACTGATGTGTATAAAATGCATAGATTAGTAAAGGGGAAGGTAATGAGCAATTACCAAACACTATGATAGAGAATCCTATCACACATTTCCTACTGCATGCGTAAGGGGTGCAACTCGCTCAAAATTTGGGTACACCAAGGCATGACTCTAAGATGCATGCACCGTTTGAAGATCTTAAAGGGCATGTGTACTTCAAAGCTTCCACAAGTCAACTTAAAGTCGGTGCATTGGTGGCCAGGTGATGCCCCACAATCAATCTCTATAGTATAGAATAGAGAGATGATCTTTGTTATGGTCCAACCTTCGAAGACTTTGCAGATTTATAATTCATATAGGCCGACCCAACTAGACCCAGCTATAGCTGATCCGACCCAACCTGACATTAACAAACCCAATATAATCAAAAACCCACCTAACTAATACAAACCGAGCTGAGTTGGACTATAAACTAGGCCTAATCCAAATTGGACAAACCTAGCCCTACAAACATGACCAGAATCTAGCCCAACCAAGCTTAAACCCATAAAAACTCTATTGATAAAGCATATTACTTGGGCCTGACCAATCTCAAGTCTTAAGCAATTGCCACTTAGATGAGAAGCTCAATCGTATTCTATCGAATGTGGACCCACTTTGTCCATACTTATATGAGTAGACCCAACCTAATTTAAGCTCCTCATAGCGTGATCAGACCTGGCTCGATTGGATCTAGCTAGACACGAGCATAATTTAATTTCATCCTAAGTAGGCTCTTTATAATCTTTTCATATAACAAATCAATCCATTTAACATGCCCAACATTATGCAACAATCCCTAATTATTTTTCAAACAATGAAAGAACTAGTCTAAACTTTATGTAAACAAATATCAAATTAAGGCTTCTATTGTCAAGGACATTATACCAAACTCTCCATCCCATTGGGAATTGGGGAATCAAAGGTTGCTCTAATCCGTTATACAAATTTCCACTAAAAAAAATAGAATAAGCAGCTAAAAGAGCATAGAACTTAGCATAAACCGCAACCCACGATATTATAAGACAAAGTTATATATTTCAAACCCCACTTAAATCCACCCAAAAATCTATGTAATAACAAGGATTTGAGTAAATAGTCTGATCATACAGGATAGGCAAATACCAATAAGAACCTGTATTCTAAAACCCTAAATTTTTGTGCCAAAACATAGTATAGAGAGCAACGATTATCAATGCTAATTCTACCTAGAATCCAAGTAAAAGTTGCTCGTGATTCCATTAAGATTAATGTAAATACATACATATATATATATATATATATATGAAATCTTGTTCAGAATCTTAAACATAACAGAAGAAGAGCAATCGGGAACATGAAAACCAACATAAACGCAGATCGCTCCATGTAAAAATAGGCAAATCAACAATTTAAAAAAATAAAATAATAAGAACCCTTTCACAGTGACACATATATTATATCAAAAGGTAGATCAAATCAAAAAATATATATATAGATCTCAAATAAAATTCGGAAAAGCATCACAAAGATCTGAAGATTTAAAATTAAATAAACAAAAAAATGAAGAGATTAGTGAGAATAACCAACATACAGATTTCGAATTGGTTGAGAAGGTTGAATCAGATCAAATGGCACTTTAGATTTGGGATTGTGGAAAACCAACGATGGTGGGAGAGATCGACCGGACTTGAGGACCAGAGCAAGAGGAGTTTAGGGCTGAGTGATGAAATTAGGGCTAAGCGCGAGGAAGCTTTGAGCGTGGAATGATTAAGTTGCAAGGAGTCGGTCGGCTGCTTTAGTGGCCAGGAAATCACTCCTCTTTTGTAGTGAGTAGCATCGCCGACTGGAGGAGCAAGAGCAATAGTCGCTCGCCTCGCATAATGGAGAGAGAGAGAGAGGGGTGTGTCATGTTGGAGGGGAGATTGAGAGAGGGAGAAGGAGAGAGAGGCTCTGGCTCGTATTTCTTGTGGGAAAAAGAAGACCAAGAGAGTAGACCGAGAGCGTGGGAGGAAGAAGACAAAGAAGATTAGTGTGCCAGTTAATATTTGAGCACAATATTTGAGTTCTTATTTCCTTTAGCAATTAATATTTGGCGTGAATTAATTTTTGGGTACCTGAGGTCACATGTTCAAACCCGCTTATATGTAAAAAGGGGATTAAAGTGGGCAATTGTATCACTTAAACCTCAGTCTTGGGCCGTTGCATTGGTTAATTTCTTTACAATGGCCATAAACCATGATTGATTTTAAGTGAATAGTGTTGTTTATTCTTCATTTTCACGTAGTGATACTATTTCTTCTTTAAATCTGTGAGGAAACTACTCCTCATAGGTTTGGCGGTGTGGCAAGGATTGCCAATGATGTAGTTAACCTAAGTGCAATAGACTCAAGTGAGTAAGATAGATATAAAGCTGTGATCACCCAAGAAACTCTGAAAATGAGGAAATGTAAACAATTTTGCAGATCTTTAGGCATTATAAACTTTTAAATTTTAACACTTCCATGAGGTGAACACCAAGTAAAGTCACTTGTGTCAGTACTTAGTTAACCATTAAAGAGAGAAAAAGGTAAAGACATGCCTAAGAGTTCAATGAAGACCATACCTAGTAGGATTTGGGTCTATAAATTTTTTATTTCTTTGAGGAGTGTCTTAGGTAACTCTTTGTGCTCTAAGGACTGGCTGAGTCAATGTCCTCACTAGAAGTTAGGCATTTCTAAGTCAAGACAGCTGATAGTATCCATGATATTTAGGAAAGGATCAAGGCCTTCTCTTGGATAGTTTGAGCCTTAAAATACCAAACCCAGTAAATTACCCTTGTGCATACACCTTTTGAGCCTTAATTTCCAATTTTTCTTCAAAATATACCCGACTATTTATACCTAAACCTATGAACCTGATTCAAACCTACCCCCACTCTGAGAATTCAGAAGGTAAAGGAAAAGAAGTTGAAGATGGACAAGCTAAGGTCAACATTGGGTGAATGGTGAATAAACACAAAAGGAGGATAGCTGTGCAGCAGCTGGAAAGAGAGTGGCATTTAAGAAAAATAAAAATAAAAAGAAAAAAAAAGGTTATCCAAAAGAAAAAAAAAAGAAAATGAAAAGGAAAAGAGAGAAATCAAGAGGATATTCCATTGGAAAAAGTAAAAGAAGAGGAGAACCTGGCCACTATAAGTATGAAAATTGTCATAGAAGATGAAATGTGTTGAACTTAAGAGGGTGAAGTCATGAATCACCTCCTTCACCTGCTGATTTCTTAATTTTGCATCCTTTTCACCCTTCCATTTTTTACAACCTACACTCATAAGCCACATTACAACCCAGTTATAAGGCCTTCTGATCCTAAGTTGAATGAGTTGTTATGTTGAGATGAAGAGTTGTCCAATCTATGGTGAGGAATAGCAAATGATGCCAAAATTTAGTAGCTTTGCCTATGCTCATACTTACAGACCCATTTGGGGGCTGTAACTACTCTTGAGCTTTTGAGAAAATGAAAACCCTCAAAGTTCTTTGTCAGACGCTGCCTTGGTAAGCATTGGGTCTATTATTGAATCTATTGGGCATTGCCTAAAACCTAATTTTTGAATTGACGGTGAGCTCAGTACTGACATGCATGTGTTCTTTCTCTTGTTGTAAGCTAATTGGAAATGATGTGCATGCATGCAAAAGTTTTAATGATTAAATGTCTGTGCATATCATTTGTTAAAATTCCTCACATATTGAGTCAAAGGTGAACTAATGCTCTGTGTATTGACAGCTAACTCGATAATGTTGCACTTTTATTAACTGAATCATTGAGAAGTTTGTGGGTACCTTCACTGAAATCTCTCAGGAGACTTCACTCCTCCACCAGGGATCACCTAGGGGTTTAAAAGGCTTAATGCATAAGCTAAATGCATCTGTGCTCCCTACGAAAGTGACATTTACATTCTTAGAGTAGCTATTTAAATTTTGGTTTGCTCAAGGACTAGCAAAGATTATGTTTGGGGTATATTATTCACTGAAAAGGATCACTTTTGACCTCTTAACATAGTCTTTGCTGGACCTTAAAGCCACCTAATAACTCTGGTTTAGCTTGTTTTGTAGTTAGTAATAAATTGTACAACTTAACACAAAGTCCATACTTTTAGTGCCAAGAAGAGAGAGAATCCAAGCCATGAATGACAGCTGAGCCAGAGACTGATGGAACACCATGGTGGAACACACCATGGTGACTATTTTGCATGTCATAATATACCACAAAAGTCCAGTGGATGAACCAAGCATAGATGTGAGTGGAGAGAGTTAAAACAGCAGCAGCTGCATAGCAGTAGAAGAGCAAATGAACTAACTCACACAGTTGACGTGCTGCCTCACGTTGCTGAAGCTGCAGCGAAGCCCCCTCACATAGATGCTACATATAGCACAATAGAGCTCACGAAGAAGTCATGCAGCTCAGTGAAGGGATTATCACAGAGCAACCTCTCGCGCAACAGTTGCGCACTTCAGCTGCAATCCACACTTAAAGAACTCGCAGAGCTTTCGCGCACTAAGCCTCCAGAAATCCGGCTCACAAAGTTCTCGTGAGGATCAAGGCTTATATCAACTGTGCGCACTATCTCCCGAGGCTAATCTTCACAAAGAACAATAGCTAGTTCGTGAGGTTCTCGCGTGGCTATGAAGGAATATCCTTCAGTGTGTTCATATCTTCCACTATCTTCCAATATTTTACAGTTCATAACTTACAGTGTTCGAAATTTCCAATTGCAGTGCTCCAGTCAATGTACGGTAATGCAGTATGTAGTATGTACGGATAACCCGCCATATTGGTCCAGTCAATTTACAGTCATTCAGTCAGTGTCTAGAAAGATTATGCAGTATGTAGTATGTACGAAAAAATCCTACTGTACCGGTTCAGTATTGATGTAGTGTACAGTGTGTACGAATAACCTGCCATACCAGTCCAGTCAGTGTATGATGTATGCAATAAGTACGAAAAAACTAGCCATACCAGTCCAGTCAGTGTATGTAGTATGCAGTAAGTATGGAAAAACTTGCCATACCGTTCCAGTCAGTGTATGTAGTATGCAGTAAGTACGAAAAAACACGTCGTATCGGTCAAGTATGCAGTATGAAGTGTACTGTCAAGCAGTCAATATCCAATATTCCACTTCTTAAATGCAGTCAATCTCATAGTATCGATTTCAATCACAACTATCACATTTTAGTCCAAATATTAAAATATAGTCAAATCCACAAGTTCTAAACCCATTACTATGATCACAACCTAACTTAAACAGATACCACATCAAATCAGATTTGAAGCATCAATTTACGAATTTCAAATGAAACGATGATTCAAGTCAAATATGTAAACATCAGATGTCAGTTCATATTAAAATCTCAAGTCCCTATTTCAAATTCAAATGTTCAACACTCTTCAAATGTAGTGTGTACAGTCAAACAGTAAATGTCCAATGTTCAATTTCTTAAATGTAGTCGATCTCACAAACTCGATTTCAAATCACAATTACCACTTTTCAATCTAAATATCTAAATACAGTTAAATCAACAAGTTATAAATAAATTCTTTGCTAAGATCACAACTTCATTTAAACAGATATCACGTCAATTCAAATTCAAGGCTCCAAACTCAAATCATAATTTCTAACACACTCAATTTATCTCATGAGAGGCTATGAATCGAAAACAAAGCAGATCATATCACAATATCTATGAATCACAGTCAAAAATATAATTGGTAGTGAGTTTCCCCTACCTCAACTTGAAGCCAAAACGAAGATCTCTTCTTTCAAGGTGACATTCCCATCACGTCCTTTTGATCATACCCTAGAACACATCAATTTACTACATATTAGTAAAAAGTAATTAATAATCGCAAGTTCCAAATTCTACAAAAGTTTTTTTTATCAAAAAAGAAAAATTCCAGAAACTCACCAAATTGATTGATTGAATCACAATCCGATCGATCAGTTTCAAAAATTGATCAATCGAAATTCATTTCGATCGGTCAATTTCCTTCACAAATATACAAATATCTGTTTGTATAACCTATTTGACACTCGATCGATCGGTTCCCAAATCGATTGATCGGTTTCACAAATTGATTTATCGATTATAAAATTGATCGATCAATTTACTCAGAAACCAATCTCACTTCACACTTTCGACCTGGTGGCCTCCCACAACATCCACTCGAGCAGAATCAAACAAAGAGAGAACCTCGAGAGTTGAGCATAGAGCCTGGCGAAGCACAATTCGATCGGTCGATTTCCTTCATAAAACCACCTACTTGTCGACAACTTGTTGACCCTCTTTAGGATCCTGTCGAGACACAAATCGATTGATCGAATTTCTATTCGATTGATTAGTTTCCTTTAGATCCCATACCATTTTTGTTTCACCAAACTCTTCACATTTTGTCAAAATTGATCGATCGATTCTCATTTCGACCGATCAGTTCTGTCAGATTTCTCACATACGCGGGTTTCAACTTCCCAAACTCATTTTTCTGAAGATCAAGCTCCTATATTTCTAATTTTTTACTCACATCTTAAACAAAGGCTAACACAACTATAATTAGTGACTTATCATAATTACCTTACCTTTAATTGATCGATACCTCGATCTACGTGTTCACGCCCGAGTTAGGGTTTCCTAGTCAAAATAAGGCTTTCTCGTGCCATTTGATTGTAGCCGTGTCAAATCGGCATTCTCTTGTGATGACCCGAAGAAGAAGTTGTGCGGAAGATCAACAACGCTCAAAGAGGAGGCAAAGAGGAAGCTCTTCCTCTTCTCTTTCTCTCTAAGCTCTCACTCTTCTTTCTTCTTACTCTCTTCTCAACCAAAAACCCAAATGAAATATAATATTTCATTACCTTTAGTCTTAGCCTTTTGTACTCATGGGCTTAGTTGGGCGATGAGCAAGCACACCACGAGTCGGTGCACGACTCTCCATCAAAGGCCAAAACTTTAGATCTAAGTTCACCTTTCACGCCAAAATGTGCTATTATAAATAAATTATTTAAAACTTCAAGGTGAGATTGTGCGTCGTGCCCAACACGTACATGAAATCGGGCATGCTCGGATTTGGATTTTTTGGGATGATACATAATATATATATATATATATATATATATATATATATGATAAAACATATCCTCATGGGCACAATCCCGTGCTAGTATTACAATTTTCATTTGTGCGCTTACAATAGGTTAAGACTTAACTGAAATATAGTTTATATCAAGAAAACAAGTTTTTGGCGTCATTGCCGGGGATAGCATATTTTATCTTTATATTAGTCTAAGAAAACAAGTATTTATCTTTCTATTTTTATATTTCATTATATTTGTAACTTTCTTTGATCACTTCTTAAACCTTTTGCGGGTTTATTCGGAGTAACAAAGCAAGGTTTCAACTTCCCCTGATCAGAGAAGCCAAAGGCTTATATTTGTTTTCTCTCCCTGCTTTCTAAAATAAAAATTGGATAAAACTGAACGTAAAATAAATATTTATAATAACTATTTTAGCCACCCTGCTCTACTCTAAGTCAATTCAAAATGGCAGGTAAAGACCAATTTATGTCTAAGACAATGGGGGAATACTATGCATTCACACCTCTTACACCTCCCACATGTATTCAAATACACCCTACAGCCGGTAATAGGACTTTTGAAATTACACCCAATGTGCTTCAAATACTTCTAACTTTTCATGGGCTAATGGACGAAGACCCCTATTTGCATTTAAATAAGTTCGTAAAAGTGTGCACTATCATTAGAATTAAGAATTTGATAGAAGCATCCACTCGGTTGAGGTTGTTTGCATATTCCCTTAGAGATGAAGCAAAGTAGTGGATAAACTCTTTACCTCATAATTCGATTGCTAATTGAGAAGGAATGGAACATTTGTTACTTATAAAATTCTTTCCAATTTGCAGAACGAATAAAATCCGGCATCGTATTATAGCATTTCATCAATTCCCTGATGAGTCTCTTCAGGAATGTTGAAATCGTCTTAAGGATCTTCTGCACAAGTGCACTCACCATGGGGTTACACATTGGTAACTTGTTCTCACTTTCTATGAAGGCCTTGAAGATGGAAACCGACATATGATTGATGGGGCATGTGGTGGTATATTCCTTAAATTGATAGCAGAAGAAGCTTGGGTACTATTTGAGACCCTTATCCAGGAACCGGTGCAACACCACGCATCGGGTGAGACTGATTCGGATACTTTAACAAATATACTTCCTAAGTAAGGAGGATTATATTAATTAAAGTCAATGATGAAAAGGCTTTCAAGGCTGAAGCTGTGGAAAGCAAAAATTCAATCTCTGGTGGGTATAAAATCATACCCAGCATCTCAAAAAGGAGAAGCTTATGGTCCTAACCATGGCCTAACTCAGATAGTTTTCGAACCTCCAACTATTTCTCCTTACCCCACAGAAGCTCAAAACCATACTGCTACGGAGGAATCCTTGATGCAAATGGCAGAAAGTTGGATGCAACATAGTCATATCCAGACATAGTTACTCAACCCTCTTCATCAATCTATCGTAAGGTTAGAAACTCAAATTGAGCAACTGACTCTTTTTGAAAGAGAGAGTAACTTATTTCCTTCACATGTAGTTGGTACGTCTAGAGGACGTACATTTATGGGAGGCACATCAACTCCCTTTGATTTAAATTAAATTCCTCTAGAACCTGTCGAGCTACCGACTCAACCATAGCAAACACTTGTAACATATATATATATATAATTTAATATTAGAAAGTACTCTACGATCTACAGTGTACAAGAGTGCATTCAATCGTAGAGACCTTCTTGTCATGTCATAATCACTTTAAACATATCGAATTATGATTTCTCGTAATTTAAAGGCTCGAATCATAGAGATTACGATTCGAGGTGTCATAGTGTTTCATTTTCATTCTACAAAATTGCAAATGACAATTCAAGGGAATAGGCAATTCAAGTGAATGATCTTATCGATTACATTGGAATTCGAACGCATTTAATTCATAGAGGAAGCGGACATACATCGCATTCAATTTCGCCACTTGCCAACTACCCAAGCCTATAAGCCTACACCTTGACATGTGAACCCGTCCCTTCCCTATAAAACTAGACTTTCACCTTCCCAAAAGCCCATCTCTTTCATCTTCCTTTCATACCCTAATCCTTATGGCAAGAGAGCCAAACCAAAGCGATTTCAGTAAAAGACTTGATAGAGTCCTTGAGATACATAAAGCTAAGCTTTTGATAGCAATACAGAGAGTAGAAGATCTGAAGCGCCAACGACCTGTTCCAGATGCTAAATCGTCCACTGAAATTGTCCTTTACCCTAAACTTAACCGAATAATGACACCACATTTGAAGAACCCATTTTCCCCCACTTCCTAACCTTTATATAATCATAACCCACCTTGAATGCGAGTTCTTATAGGATGATGGTGGGTTGAACTGTCCCTCGCCACCCCTCTCCATTGCTTATCTCCTTGCCCTGCCTGCGTTACAATCTATTCATGAAATCATCCCAAGGGAGCAGTATAAGGTGAAGGGTGATTGGAGATGTGTCCACTTCCGAACTCTACATAGGACTTCCACTGTGGCATTGCATTTCATCTAAGGGAGACCTATGATATGCTCTATTTGGGAGGGATTTTAAAGGGCAATGGGATGTGTTCCGACAGCTTTTAGAGTAGCGACCTCACAAAGGGGAGAATACTCCCTTGGTAGGAAGGAATGAGATACTTTAATTAACGGTAGTTAGAAGCTGATGACCGATCTTTATCGAAGACATCTTCTCTCGGACGTTGTTGCCAGTGTCGTAGATAGCGTGTGTCTAGGTTTTCATAGGTTTATACTTTTATGTAATTAGTTCTTACTTTGTCAGTATTTTATATCTATAGATTCCTTTTCATGATCATTGTAAATATTCAGATAATATATAACATTTTCTTTTAACTAACTCTCTAATTGTGTAATTATACTAATTTTTCTTCAATTTTTATTATTGATAACTCTGAGAATAAAACGGATGTGTTTTCCACAAGTTTAGGGGACATTCTCTATAGATTTTTTTTCACATCCCCGTATACAATCGGTAATACCAGTAACTCACAGGTATGATCTTTTGACTGTATCTCCCCTGTTTTTGTGCCAATGAGGGCATTGTCCAGTTTAAGTTTGAGGGAGATATACATCTAGCATAAATATTAGTTTCATTTTTTAAATAATATTTTATTTTGTAAAAAAAATATTACATAACTATTAGAATTTTTGCAAATTTTTTTTTTCTGTTTTAGTTTCTAGTATTTTTAGAATTTTTAGAATTTTAGAATATTGAAATATCACATTGTGAATATGATAGAAACAAAAATATGATTCCAAAATAACATTACGACCCATCGTAGTAGAAGTTTAATAATAAAAAAATAGAATAGTTACAGTTCATGTTTTAGCTCTTTGGACACTATATCAGAATGAATGTTTGAAATAATTGATTAATCTGAATTGCAATATTTAGACTTTAGTTTCAAAATTATATAAACCAGTGAGCTTTAGAGACTAATCTTTTCTTTTTATGAGAGAGAGATTGCTTCTATTCAAGTCAAAATTCCTTTGAACTTCTTTACTATTTTTATGAAATCTCATATTTCTGAATTTAGAATCAAAATATTCTATGACTATGATAACCTAATTTTTTGTCTAGAACTATCTATTACAAATATCAAAACAATAAGGCATCTATGCTAGTATATCGTAAAGATGATTAAAGGTCATCTTTTGTTTAAATCAGAGCCAAAAACTCAAAATCTCAGAAAATAACTTATCCTTTGAACCCATATGAGAAGCCTAAAACTGAAATTCTTTGTACCAATAATCTGATAAACCCTTAACCATATGTACTGCCCAAAACTTTTAACCTTTAACCCATATATTTTTTTAGAGTTTAGAATGCAAAAAAAAGGGAAGAAGAGGGAGTGATGAGAGTAACAAAAAACAGATAAGAGACCTGCTAAAAAAGGGTACAACAGAGAAAAAAATATGGGAAAGGAGTAAAAAATCGAAGAAGCAATAAAAAGGATAAAAGGAAAATCATGAAACACGATTTTACAAGTCTTAGAAAAGAAGGGGGATTTGTAGAAAAATATAAAGTAAATGGGAAGAAGCATCCAAATTCGTGGATACTTACTGATACTGAAATAAAGAAAGAAGAAGAAAAGAAGGAGAAGAACTAAATTCTCAGAAATTTTTTGAATCCTTTTCTACCTTTCTTTGACACCTTCTAAAATCCAAAGCCCCGTTACAAATTGATAAAAAAGTACTTAAAGTTTGAAGGTAACTTCACTGAACACCATCAGGAGACTACAACTCCTCTACGAGGGATCACCTAGGGATTTAAAGGCTTGTTGCATCTACTAAATGCAATTGTTCTCCCTACGAAAGTGGCATTTAAATTCTTAGTATAAGATATTTTATATTTCCTTGTTTGCTAGGGACTAGCAAAGCGTAACTTTGGGGGTGTGATTAGTCACATAATATACTATTTTATTACCCTCAACTTAGTGATGCTAGACCTTAGTTTGCTACTAACAAGTTATGGATGTACAATTATTAAGGAGAAATAGTAAAAGAGAACCAAAGTGTTAATATTCATCAAAATAAACTCCTAAAGCAATAAGAAAGATGATTGAATGAAAAAGATAAATTATCGCCTACTGAAAGATGAAAAACCGTACTTTACGATTTTGCGAAACGCTATAAAGGAAGAAGTGAGAAATCATAATTTATGATTCTTCAGAGAAAGCCATTCAAAGCTTAAGTATGATACAACAGAAGACGATTGATGGTAAAATAAAGAATCGTTCTATTGAAAGCTGTATTGAAAAGCTAGAAAATCATGATTTTCTATTTTACAAAAAGGATGCTTTTTGAAGCTGTTGTTCACGTGAGGATCTACACCGCCATGCATATAATCAGAAGAATTCTGGACTTAGAAGTCTCACCAATCACGGATCTGAGAAGATTTATGAAGGAAGACTCTTAAAGTACTCTTTGCTGAAATAAAGAAAAAAATTCAGAAGAACATCGACTGTTAAAAGCAAGGTAAGATAGGATTAGAAGTAGAGTTATATTAAGAAAATTTTATTTCAGTAGTTTCTTTTATTAGAATTAGGAGTTTTGTAAACCGACCCCTTATGATCGATAAATAAGAGGGCTTGGTTTAGGAATTAATCATCGAAGAAATTCTCAGTATCAATTGATGCCTAGGTTGGGTTTTTTTTCCATCATTAGAGTAGTTTAGTTTAGATATCCAAGTTTCCTCGATCACAATTGACGACTAGGATTGAGAGCTGAAAGATTATAGTAGATGTGACAACCCGACTTTTCCCCATACAATATCCGGGAAAGGTCGTGTCGTCGGATCACCTAATATGATCCTTTCTTACAAGTGCATTGCATACAAAGTATTGATTTACGAAAGCGATTTAACAACTCTGATTATGAAGACAATATGGTAACCACTGGTATTCATTCTTCTATCTAAAACAATAAAATAAACAAAGATATATAAACAGAAACAAAAAGGTGCAATGTCTAGCTTTCCAGTGATGACACTCGTCCGTCATCTAAACAATGGAAAGAAAACCTATACACGCACAGTAGTAACTATATCTAAAAATATTGTACTATTTCTTACACAAGTTTCTCTCTCTATCAGATTTAAGGAAAGAAGTCCTCAACAAACTCTTATTCCCTTTCCTCCTCGTCTTCCTCCTCCTCGTCCTCGGACTGGTATATAGGATCCCCCTCGTGGCCAGGGTCCTGATCAAGGCCTGAAATTTGATATGGAATCACAGGATGTGCTATCATCAAAGCTTAGTAAGGAACTAACAATGCTAGCCCATATGTTAGTATGCCAATTCACGCTCTTGATGCATAACATACAAATCAAGTACATCTTATTTATTTCTAGTTTAGCAATTTATAATATAAGCAACAAGTAATCATGCCATGCTAGAAATAAGTACAAGGAATCATGCTGAAACATCATTAGCTTAAACAAGCTATCAGACATAAAACAAAATTCCAGAACCACAACATATACGAAATACAAGAGTTTCAAGCTCCCGAGTTAGCGGGATCACTTGTCAACCTCTCGAGTTAGCGGGATCACTTGAACAGAATATGTCAAGCTCCCGAGTTAGCGGGATCACTTGGCTCAATCAAAGGAAGCGCGTACAAGAAACAAGAGGTATACAGGGAATCAAAGGAATACAAATAAGGATGTAAGCATGTGCATTTATTTACAACCAAAAACTAGCATGTATGTAACTTCAGATAATTTGCTTATCAAAACAGAATGGAAAAACAACATATAAACAAGCAAGGTCAAATCCCTACCTTATGATCAAGCCTACATGTTACACGTGCATGAATCCAAGCTAATGTTCCTTTTTATGAGCTCCTCGTGAGCACCTAAGATGCATACAAATGTGTTTAGCATGTTTATCATACACACTGGGTCACTATAGACCCCTCATGTGTAGAACTTATGATCAACTGGACTTAAAGCTCAACACAGTACACACATACAAGCATACTCAGGGTTGCCTCGGCAAGACACAGGGTTGCCATGGTAAGCCCTTTAGATCTCACCTTGCCGCTGCAAGCTTGAGGTTGTCGCGGCAAGCCTGATGAACATGGCCTGTTGCGTGTCTTTCTCCTCTGGGTTTGGTTCCAGTTGCTTGAGCTTTTTACTCTATACACTTATGTCTACACTCATGTTTTTCACCCTATTTACAGGCTAAAATTCTAGCATATGATTGATTGGCATAATTTAATCGGTATGTAAGGTTCCGGAGCGTGGAAATCGAAGATTTTGATTCCGAAACCCTCACACCAATCTGATTTCTCAGAATTGTCGATCCGACCATATGTGGTCGGCATCAATACCTTCAATTTCATACACGAGAAACTAATCTAATATGTGGTTTGCATTAGGGACTACCTCTTGGTGGATTCTTTGGTTGCGACAACGTTGGAATGGCATTGATGTCGAAATCGCGAGGTTAATTTAGAAGTTCTTGATGGTAGGTGTGTGACAGAATTCCAGAGATCAGTCGGCCGCCTTCCGCAATCTCTCTCAGCCGAATCGTAGGGTCACCTTGTGATCCAAGGGTTTGAAGAGATTGAAATAAGAAATGAGTTTGAGAGATAGAAGAAAGGTTTCTTTCTTCTTTGTAGGGTTTGCTCTGGTTTGAAACTAAAAAAAAATTGGTTGGCTTGGATTTGAAATTCAAGTGTGAGAGATGAGAGGAATAGTCGTAGGGGTTCGATCTCTTTTGCACTTGACGTGCATGGGATTCGACTGTGACTCACAACTACGTGGGAGTTTAGCTGGCGTAAATCAAGTTATAAGCCTTATAAGGCTTGGATCCTATGTTTAGCGGCTATACTCATTCATTGTATATGTGACATACACTTGAGCGAATGTTTGTTTCAGGCGTGCTATGCCGACATACGGTTTATCGATTAAGGCATGGGTCAGACCAGATTAATTCTATACATCATATACTGGTCGTGGGTGTATGGATTGGTGCCAAAGTCCAATTATACATCTGATACACTAATTTGAAGTGCATGGTGAAACTTAACTTAATTACTTGTTAAATTTACTAGGCCACTAAGGGTCCCAAAATTTATCAGTTATTATCACTTATATTAAATCCATTCTTGGTGTCCTATTTTAGGCACAAGTCCGAACCTACCCCAATCCATACCCAGTATTGTCAGGTAAAAATTTACCAGTTGTTACACCCTCACCTCCTTAAGGGATTTTTTTCCTCGAAAATGAGTGAAGACAAGGAATTGAGACCAGGTCATGGTGTATGCACTGTTGAAACGCTGTTTATAGCCTATGCACTTGACACAACTATAGAAAAGCATATCAAATTATAATAAAGTGTAAATAGAAAATCAGTTGAATGTGAACAGTGCCATTGGAAAATTAATTAAGCAATAGGAATGTCGAGAATAATGTCACACGATGAATATAGCAACAGTGTAAATAGTAGCAGTGGTGAGATCGACAACATCCATAATTATAGAGATGGTTAAATAAGAAATTAAAAATTTAGGCACTTAATAGTAGAAAGTTTGTGCTCACTAGCCTGCGTCATAGGTTGCTTGCCACTCCTTGTACTAGTTGCTGATGGATTGGTAGCTGCTTGAGTAGCTTCTGGCGCTAGAGTGGCTATGTTGCGAGTGTATGCAGACTCGAAATTCTGTGCCCGACCAATATAAGGAGACTAGGCTGTCTTGAAGGTGTGTTCCATTAAAATGGTGGTGGCCTCCTCAATGTAGTCTACTCATTGGTGGAGCATGTAATTATTCTAGTGTAGGTTATCAAATTGTTGGAGGGTCTATTGGTGGTTTGCCATCATCTGACGAGCAATATTGAAGAGTGCAAGGGCCTCTCCTTTAGATGGAATGGGTTCAGGGGCTACGGCTCTGGGCGGTTGCTGAGGAGCTTGTTTTTATGGTTGGCAAGCTTGCCAAGTTTTAACAACAAGTTGACATCGCTGATAAGTGTTCTTCCACTTGGCTGGGGTAAACAAGTGAATATGATCGGTTTGTTGGTACTCCCCAGACAGAATCTGTTACAAGATTTGATTATTAGCGTCTTTATGACCCTCAAGGAGTCGGGAGATAAGACGCGCATATGGAAGAGATGTCATAGGGGTTGGGACACTGCTGAGCAGATGAATGCTTCTGTATTTAATCCCTTCCCAAACCATTTTTGGGGCATTGAGCCACCGGTTTTCATGAACGGCAAAGAGAGCTTGTAATAGACCATCTCATCTCTCGCGCTCATGTTGCATCGGGTAGAGATTGTTCCTAAAGACAACATCGAGAAACCACATATCTTGTGGTAACTGGCTCCTACGAACACTTTGACTGAGAGTAGTTTGTCCTTCGGTCATTTTAGTGGTGATGTGTTCAAATTTCACATCTTTGAGTCTAGGGGCTAAGAGACCTTGACTACAATCATATGTCGCACTATAGTCCATAGCATTGGCTATGTCATGTAGGTCCAAGTGAAATTTACACCCATCAATTTCGGTATCTAATTCACCGACGCACTCGATGACTTTTAAATTCTGGTAAAATAATCGGACGAGTCATGGGTGAAAATGGAGATGTACGGGTTGAAGTAGGCCTTCGAGACCCGCTCGTTTAAGATACATCAAAGACCATGTGGTCATATCGGTAGGGGCTAGCAAAGATTTGTCAAAAATCAAATCAAGTTTGATCGCTATATTGTCCCACCAAGGAATGGGCACTTCATGATCCATGGGTGGATCAGAACAAGATTGGGATGTCGATGGGGCCTTGCCCTTGGCTTTCGTCGATGCTTTGGGGCATATGGGTGTAAGTTTAGAAGTCGTGGTCTTCTTAGGAGGCATGATAATGAAAATAATTAACAACGAAAGGAAAAATGATGGTTTTACCTCCAATTGATGCTTAACGGTAAGAAGAACGAGTGAAAATCGTGTTGAGAAAGATACGTCAACCAGGATTCTCGAACCTCTGAGGGATTTGGCCGGAGAAAGGAAAATTTTGAACTCCAAAATAGGTATGTGCGTCACGGGAGGTGGAAAAATTGAAGATCCCACAAAACAAAATGACAAATGATAGGGTTTGGGGTTTCTCGGGCCCTTGTTTGTGTTTCTCAGTTGCTACGGCAACTTGAAATGCTTGCCGCGGCAAGCAGCTTGTCGCGGCCATCCTCATTTCTTGCCAGGCAAGGCCACTAGGCCTTCTCTTGCAGGTGTTGGCATATGCTAGTTTGTTTTAGGTCAAAATCTTGACACCCTTATGTGTCAAACGTCACTATGTATTATCTTAAATTGTTTTACGATCAATTTTATGTGTAGACGGGCTCCAAATATTTTATTTCCTACCAATCTTTGACGTACATGTTTAGGTGTAGTTTGACTACCGTGAGTCAAATATTTTCGTACTTGTATGAATAGGTCATGTATGGAGCATGCAAATTTTTTTCCTATTTAGCTCTTGACCGTTAAGACCCAATTATATAAACAGTTTAATGGTAGCACATACAAAATATGTTCGAAAGTAATAATTCAACCTAACTGATGCAATAGATAACTTACTTTAGGCAAATAGTTGGGGATACTGAGCCCGAATATCTGCTTCGCATTCCCAAGTAGCTTCATTCGCACCGTGATTCTTCCATTGGACCAAGACGAGTGGGATACACTTCATTCTCAGAATTTGGTCTCGGCGATCCAAGATTTGAACTGGTTCTTCAATCACCGTCAAGTCTTCCTGAACATCAAGTGGTTGATATCCACCACATGGGTTGGATCTTGGATATACTTCCTCAGCATAGATACATGGAAGACATCATGTATGCTGGATAAATGTGGAGGCAACACGACTCGGTATGCTACCTCACCAACTCTGGCCAAGACTTGGAATGTTCCTACGTAGCGAGGACTCAACTTTCCTTGTTTCCCAAATCGCATCACACCCTTTTTCAGTGAAATTTTGATATAGACGTGATCGCCAATCTATTATGGCAGATGTTAGAAATTTATAAACATAATTAGATTCAATGCGACAAGTGTACTTGGAGGTATTTCCATTACCTAAAAATCAATGCTGGTGCGCTTGTGATTAGCATAACTCTTTTGCCGATTCTGAGCGATTTTTAGCCTCTCACGAATGACATGTACAACTTCATTTGTACTTTAAATCAAATCAAGGCCTAAAATGATATGATCTCCAGCCTCCTCTCAGTTAATCGGAGATTTACATCGACAGCCATAGAGTACTTCAAATGGTGCCATGTCGATGCTTGATTAGAAGCTATTATTGTATGCGAATTCGATAAGGAGTAAGTGCTCATTTCATGATCCTTGGAAATCCAACATACAGGCCCATAACATGTCTTTTATCAACTAGTTCACCCTTTTCGTCTGTCCGTCGGTCTGAGGATGAAATGCCAAACTAAACTCCAACTTCGAACCCATTCCTTCTTTGAAACTCTGCCAGAATCGTGACGTATACAACGGATTGCGATCTGGCACGATACTCACTAGTATGCCATGTAGTCGAACTATCTCTTTCAAATTGACTTCAGCTAATTAGGAAGCTATATACTAAGTGTTATAGGGTAAGAAGTGTGCTAATTTGGTAAGATGATCTACGATCACCCAAATCGCATTTTAACTCTTCTGCATACGCGGCAATCCAAGGATAAAACCCATGGAAATGTTCTCCCATTTCCACTTTGGGATGGGCAGTGGCTGTAATAGGCCGACAGGATGTTTGTGCTCAACCTTCACTCATTGGCAAACCAGAAATTTGGCAACATATTTGGCCACTTCTCATTTCAATCCATTCCACCAAAATGCTTTCTTCAAATCCTGATACATCTTCGTGCTACCAGGGTGAATAACATAAGCTGACTGATGAGCCTCTTCTAGAATTTTGTGGGACGATGCATTATCACTTGTTATGCACACTCGACCTCGAAATAATAAGGACCCATCATCCTTAATAGAAAACTTTGGTTGGAGCCCACTGAGTACTCCCTTTCCGATGGCAATAAGCTCTGCATCGTGCATTTGGAGTTCTCAGATCTTATCGAAGAGTGGATTGTATCATAACAGTCGCAAGTAAACTTCCAGTTGAATTCACTGTAAGGGTGGCACTAGATGAAACTAATTCATTGAGCATCTTCCATCTTTGTAGCCGTATCGCAAGATGAGATAATTGAGCAGTCGACTTTCGACTTAGTGCATCATCAACTACATTGGCTTTGCCAGGAAAGTACTGGATAGAGTAGTCGTAGTCTCTTAAGAACTCCATCCATCTTCTCTTCCTCAAATTCAAGTCCTTCTGTGTGAAGAGATATTTGAGACTTTTGTGGTCAGTGAAAACTCGAATGTTTCACTGTAGAGGTAGTGCCTCCAGATTTTCAATGTAAAGATGATTGCTGATAATTCTAGGTCATGAGTGGGGTAGTTCTTCTCATGATCTTTCAGCTGTCAGGAACCATAAGAAATTATATGCTCCCTCTGATTTAATACACAACCTAACCCACTATACGAGGAATCGCTTAATACAACGAACCCTCCACTACCTAACGATATCGCTAGCACGGGG
The DNA here is from genome assembly GCA_021018995.1 of Chloranthus sessilifolius. Lineage (NCBI taxonomy): Eukaryota > Viridiplantae > Streptophyta > Magnoliopsida > Chloranthales > Chloranthaceae > Chloranthus > Chloranthus sessilifolius. The sequence continues at coordinate 76,326,126 of CM037588.1, read as the reverse complement.
GCGAAGGTAAGTCTCCTTTTCAACTCTTGGAACATGCCTCATTTCACTCGAATTTAACATTATTACAAGTGAGTTGCGTGAGTGGTCTAGCAAGTTTTGAAATTTTTTCTACAAAACATCGATAATATCCTACTAAACCAGAAAACTTCAAATCTCTGTTAAGGTTCGTGGCTGCTCCCATCGTACTACGGCCTCTATCTTTGCAGGGTCTGCAGTAAAACCGGCTTCGGAGATGATATGGCCTAGAAAGTTGACTTGATTCAACCAAAAATCACATTTACTGAACTTCACATACAACTGAGAATCTCTCAATGTCTGTAAAGCAAGATGCAGATGATCTTCATGTTCTGCTCGCTTTTGAGTAGATAAGAATATCGTCAATGAAAACTATGATACACTGATCTAAGTAGGGCTTTAAGACTCGATTCATCAAGTCCATAAATGATGCAGGCACATTGGTCAACCTGAAGGGTATGACGAGAAATTCGTAGTGACCATATCATGTCCGAAAAGCTGTCTTCGAACTATCTTTAGCTTTCACTTTCATTTGGTGATACCCGGATCGTAGATCAATCTTCCAAAAGAACTGTGCTCCTTGTAATTAATCAAAGAGATGATTCTAGGGAGCAGGTAACGATTCTTAATTGTCAGCTTATTTGATTAGCAATAGTCGATGCAGAGGTGCATCGAACCATCTTTCTTTTTCACAAACAACACCGGTGCTCCCCACGGGGACACACTCAGTCTGATAAACCCTTTGTCAAGAAGCTCTTGCAACTACTCCTTGAGTTCATTTAATTTAGTTGGTGCCATTCGATACGGCGCATATTGGTTCGATGCCCAGGGCCAAGTTCATAGCAAACTCTACTTTCCTGTCCGGTGGCAATCCTGGTAACTCATCAGGAAAAATGTTGGGGAATTCATAGGCAATCGGCACATCTGAAAGTGAAATTTTCTTTTCCTCTTGCTCTTGACTTTGAATTAATGCAATATACCCATGAGCACCTTTATCGAGTAATCACCGTGCTCGAATTGCTGAGATGAAGGGGAGTCTAGTTGACAGTATGCCGAATAATTTAGCTAATTTCCTCCCTTGGGGGTGGAAAGTAACGATCTTCCTTCGACAGTCGACATTTGCATGGTGTTTGAACAACCAATCCATGCCAAGGATTACATCGAATCCTTGCATATCATGTAAGATCAAGTTGGCGACTGTCGCATATTCCCAGTAATCTTGGATTAGGACAATAATTGATGATACACAATGTCAATAGTGCGAGATTGTCCGATCGGAACTGACACGTCCAAAATAAATTTAAGAGATTCTAGGGTGGCTCCCATCCATTTAGCAAACTGAGGTGTAACAAATGAGTGTGCAGATCTGGGATCTATCAACACTCGTGCCTCATAACACAAGTAACCACCCTCTGGATACAATTGGAATGTACCTATTGCATATATATAATATAGTTAGCTAGGTTTTAGTTACTAATAGGGTACTAAATGCACATATCTAATATTTAAATAGATACACCTTCATCTAAAAGACAATTAAATAAATGATAAAATAATTAACAAGCATACCTTAAATAATATCATTGCTAGTTTGTGCACCCTGCGCCGATACAGAATAAGCTCGGCCTTGTACCGTAGGTCACACAGATCATAAGACTGGTCCCACCTTTGACATAGTTCCCACCATCTCAGGGCACTCCTTAATCCTATGTCCAATCTTACCGCAATGAAAGCACACACCAGATGTCTTTGGACACTCATCCATCTTGTGTGCCTTCCCAAACTTCCCACATATATCGGCTAAGGCTGCGAACGAAGTTGTATATGAACCCATGCGAGAAATTGTTGGTTGTGTTCGTAAAACTCTTGATATAGACTGGGCAGGCTGGTTCAAAGTATGTGGAACCCGAGGAGGTAAGGGGATAAATTTGCTGGATTGTAGAGCCGCGTATAGGCTACTACAGCAGGTTGGAATGCTAGCTGCATGGGGTTTCATGGTCGTGTACTTGGTTGGCCAAAATTAAAAGATTGAGCCTGAGCTTTTCTGCTTCTATCCTGTTCCTCTCTTCTCTTGAACATATTTTTGACATTAGTCTTTGCTATGAGGGCCAACTTCAGCACATATGCATATGTCATTGCTTGAAACAACAAAATTCTCTGCTTAATAAGGGGCTTGAAACCACACTCAAACTTTTATGTTTTCATGAGCTCAATGGCTACAAGCAATGGTGCAAATCAGGAAAGGCGAGTGAACTCTGCTTCATACTCCCTGACAGTTATCTAGCCCTGCTATAGGGTTGCAAACTGAACTTCCATCCGGTATCTCTCAGGTCCCAAAAAATACTTTTCATTGAAGGCTTCAGTGAATTCTACCCAAGTCCAGGCTAGTCCAGGTCCTCTCGACCTTTCCACAGACTGCCACCAGGGATCTACTTCACCCTCCAGTTTGTATGCTGCCCAGCTAACCTTCTCGACTTCAGTGCATCTAACCCGTTGAAGTACCTTCTCAATCTGTGTGAGCCATTTTTCAACCTCCATTAGGTTGTGCTGACTATAGAAACCCAGCGATCGAAGTCGTACAAACTCCTGGAAGCCCTCTAGAGGTCTTCTCTCAGCTAACATGGCCATGGAGTTTACCATGGTTTCCATCAATTGAGGATTTTGTCCCGCATTCTGCTCGACTATAGGAATAGGCCCCATCTGGTTAGCATCCACTACAAGAGGAGTAGTCTCGTGAGCATTTTCCATCATAGTACGACTCTCTGCCATATTCACATTTTCTCTGCTTTTCGAGGTAGTGTCAGGCTCATAACCCGCTACTTGAATTACATTCGGGCCTGTGCGATGGGGCAACGGTGGTCGACCCCTTCCTCTCCCTCGTCTTGGAGGCATCGCAACCTGCTATGATCAAGCAAAAACTTGATCAGATAAACATTGACATCAACCTGTCTCAACCTAGACCCGGACACTAAATAAAAATTATGAACCTTGGCATATGTCCGTGCCCAAAAGGCTTAATGTCGGGCTTTGATGCCACCTGTGATAACCAGACTTTCAACATACAATATATGGGAAAGGTCGCGCTGTTGGATCACCTAATATGATCCTTTCTTACAAGTGCATCGCATACAAAGCATTGATTTACATAAGCGATTTAACAACTCTAATTATGAAGACAATATGGCAACCACTGATTTCATTCTTCTATCTAAAACAACAAAATAAATAAAGATATATAAATAGAAACAAAAAGGTTTAATGTATAGCTTTCCACCGATGACGGCCGTCCATCATCTAAACAATGGAAAGAAAACCTATACACGCATAGTAGTATGTATATCAAAAAACAATATACTATTTCTTACACAAGTTTCTCTCTCTCAAAATCTATTTCTCTCTCTATCAGATCTAAGGAAAGAAGTCCTCAGCAGACTCTTCTTCCCCTTCCTCCTCTTCCTCGGGCTGGTATGTAAGATCCCCCTCGTGCTCAAGGTCCTGATTAAGGCCTGAAATTTGACATGGAGTTGCGGAATGAGCTATCATCAAAGCTCAATAAGGAACTAACAATGATAGCCCATATGTTAGTATGCCAATTCACATTCTTTATGCATAACATACAAATCAAGTACATCTTATTTATTTCTAGTTTTACAATTCACAATATAAACAACAAGTAATCATGCCATGCTGGATATAAGTACAAGGAACCATGCTGAAACATCGTTAGCTTAAACAAGCTATCAGACGCAAAATAGAATACCAGAACCACAACATATACAAGAAATAAGAGTTTCAAGCTCTCGAGTTAGCGGGATCACTTGTCAAGCTCCCGAGTTCGCGGGATCACTTGTCAAGCTCTTGAGTTAGCGGGATCACTTGAACTGAATACATCATGTTCTCAAGTTAGAGGGATCACTTGACTCAAGACACCAAGCTCCCGAGTTAGCAAGATCACTTAGCTCAAATCAAAGCAAGCGTGTACAAGAAACAAGACGTGTACTAGGAATCAAGGGAAAACAAATCAGGATGTAAGCATGTGCATGTATTTACAACTGAAAACTAGCATGTATGTAACTTCAGATCATTTGCTTATCAAAACAGAATGGAAAAACGACATATAAACAAGCAAGGTCAAATCCCTACCTTATGATCAAGCCTATGGGTTTCACGTGCATGAATCCAAGCTAATGTTCAGTTTTACGAGCTCCTCGTGAGCACCTATGTCGCATAAAAATGTGTTTAACATGTTTATCAATAGACCCCTCATGTGTAGAATATACGATCGACTAGACTTAAAGCTCAACATAGCACACACATACAAACATACCTAGGGTTGCCTCCAGAAGGCACAGGGTTGCCATGGCAATCCCTTCAGATCAGACCTTGTCGCAGCAGGCTTGAGGTTGTCGTGGCAAGCCTAATGAACATGGCTTGCTGCGTGTCTTTCTCCGCTAGGTTTGGTTCCAGTTGCTTGAGCTTTTTACTCTATACACTTATGTCTACACTCATGTTTTGGACCCTATTTACTGGCTAAAATTCTAACATATGATTGATTGGCATAATTGAATCGGTACGTAAGGTTTCGGAGCATGGAAATCAAAGATTTTGATTCCGAAACCCTCACACCAATCTGATTTCTCAGAATTGTCGATCCGACCCTATGTAGTCGGCCTCAATACCTATAATTTCATAGACGAGAAACTAATATAATATGTGGTTTGCATTAGGGAGTACCTTTTGGTGGATTCTTTGGTTACAACGACGTTGGAATCGCGAGGTTAATTTAGAAGTTCTTGACGGTAGGTGTGTGACGGAATTCCAGAGATCAGCTGGTCGCCTTTCGCAAACTCTCTCGACCGAATCATAGGATCACGTTGTGATCCAAGGGTTTGAAGAGATTGAAATAAGAAATGGGTTTGAGAGATAGGAGAAAGGTTTCTTTCTTCTCCATACAGTTTGCTCTGGTTTGAAACTGAAAAAAAATGGGTTAGCTTTGCTTTGAAATTCAAGTGTGAGAGATGAGAGGAATAGTCGTAGGGGTTTGATCTCTTTTGCACTTGATGTGCATGGGATTTGACTGTGACTCACAACTACGTGGGAGTTTAGCTGGTGTAAATCAAGTTATAAGCCTTATAAGGCTTGGATCATATGTTTAGTGGCTATACTCATTCAGTGTATATGTGGCATACACTTGAGTGAACGTTTCTTTCAGGCGCTGTGCCGACTTACAGTGTGTGGATTAAGGCACGTGTCATACCAGATTTATTCTATATATCATATATTGGTCGTAGGTGTACGGGTTGGTGCCAAAGTCAAAGTGTACATCTGATACACTGATTTGAAGTGCATGGTGCAACTTAACTTAATTACTTGTTAAATTTACTAGGCCACTAAGGGTCCCAAAACTTAATTACTTGTGCCTAAAACCTTGGTGTCAGGTTTTAGGCACAAGTCCGAACCTACCCGAGTCAATACTCGGTATTGTCAGGTCAAAATTTGGCAGCTGTTATAGTAGATATCTATAGTTTCTCAAAAGCAATTGACGCCTGTGGCTTAGGGGTGAAAGATATAATTTTATTGCTTTCTAGTTTAGATTTATTTTTACTATAATTTACTGCTTTGTAAACATCTCCAAGTTTTAATTTGAGATTTATAGATTAGTGTAATGGAATTAATCATCGAAGAAATTCTCAGCATCAATTGATGCCAGAGGTTGAGTTTTGTTTCGATCATTAGAGTAGTTTAGTTTAGATATCTAAGGTTCCTCGATCACAATTGATGACTGGGATTGAGAGCTTGAAGATTAGTGTAGATATTTATAGTTTCTCAGAAGCAATTGATGCTTGCGGCTATGGGGTGAAAGATATAATTTTTATTGCATTCTAGTTTAGATTTATTTTTATTAAAATTAGTTGCTTTGTAAACATCTCGAAGGTTTAATTTGAATTGACGAGTCAGGTTGAGATTTGTAGATTAGTATAATGGTTTTTAATTTCCATCTTTGATTTTCTGGAGTTTGATTGACGCCCAAATTTCTGGTAGATTAAAGATTAGTATAGATCTATATTGAAGGATGCCAGTTTTTGATTGAAGCCCAAATTCTAGAGGACTGAGATATAGTGTAACGACATCTTAAATTTGTAAATATTCGATAACCGAGGATTGCGATTGATGACCACAATCTGAAGAAGGAGGATTTAGGATTTACTTTTATGCAAATTTAGTTTAAGAAACCATTCTCTTATTCATATTTCTCAAGTAGTTTAGGATCTAAAAAGATAAATATAAGTTTTCAGAAAATTAATATATATATATAAATATATGATAAAACATATCCTCGTAGGAACGAACCTATGCTAGTATTACAATTTTCATTGTGTGCTTGTAATAGGTTAAGACTTAACTAAAGTATAGAATATATCAAGAGAGGCCACCTTTCTTCTTCTTCCACTTTGGGAGGATGCTGGGTTTGGCGATGCCATGGCTACGACACTGTTGGTATGCGCTTTTTCATGGTTCCTTTTGGTCCTCGAAAGAAGTGGCCCAATTCAATCCATGAGGACTCTGACAGAGGGTGATAGAATAATAAGCTATGAAATATTGAATGCTGAACAAAAAAGGAAAATTCTAAATGGAGAGTACCTGGGATGATGCGATCGCCAACTACAGATCGTTATCGATGCTACAATGTGTCAGTGATCACATGTGGGGAGATGCGGGGCGACTCCTTTACTAAATGTCGGCCGACCGACTCCAGCAACTAAAATAGCCTAAGGTCTATCTAGCCTAGCTTCCTAATCCTTTTAATCCTACTTTAAAAAGGGGGGTGGTGGCCCTCTATGCTTGGGAGGATTGACCCCATTCCTGGGTACCCTCCATAAGCTCCCTTAGGCAAATCAGGTGGCCAAGGTTGAGAAAATTGGAGAAGGTTATGGGGCCTTTGGGCAGTAATTTCCTAAGGACTATCTAACGTTAAGGGCGCTTATCCTTCTTGTACTCCTTCGAGAGTCAGGATTAGCCATCCAGTGTGGGTAACTTGACTACCTGGGGATCCTAGAGAAGAGTTTGCAGTTCTAAAAGTCTAGAAAAGCAGCTCGACCCCTTTCTTCGAGAGCCCAGAGAGAACCTCAAATTTTCTAAGAAGTAGAAGTTCAGAAGAGTGGAGAGAAAGATAATGAATTGGGCTGTGTTCAATGGCTATGGGGTAGGGGACTTTTTATAGGTATCGGGTGAATTATATGCCCGATAATGGAAGCAGCTCGACCCCTTTCTTTAGGGGTCGTTGTGTAATTGCCGTGTTGGTTTCAATTGCACGTCCTATCCGGGGCGTGTAATTGGATTTCGCGCCTTGTCCGAGACGCTTAAAAGAGTTTGAGTCAGTCACAGACTAGTGAGTGACCGACTAACTAGCTCAGCAGGGGAGTTCTAATTCCAACACGCTTGGAATTAATTGCTCGCCCTATGGGCGGCGTGTAATAGGGGAATACAGGCGGTCTAAGAATTTAGAGGACTGGTCTAACTAGGGACCAATTATGCACTGGTGATGGAGCTAATTGGTGTCGCTCCAAGTGTGCCATAATTGTGTGCATTATGAATCAAAAATTAAAGAATTAAAGAACGCTAGGTTATATGGATGTTAACTTATGAAAGGGATATCAGCACATTGGGGCTAACACTGGCCTGCAAGATCAGGGCCAATTGTAGCAAGTTTTAAAAGTAAGTATTTCAAGATCGTCCACAGAGAATTTTGTCTAAACTGAGAGATAAACCTCCAGATCTGTGCTACCAGATCTGGCTCTATAATTATCTAAAAAAAAGAATAGATAAAAGAGAGTGTTGGATTGTGTCACATTTAACTATAAGCAAATAAAGAAAAGAACTAACTACATGATCCAGATCCGAGTTGGGGAGATGTTTAAAATAAGACAAATGCGTAAATAATAGCTTCATGTACTTTAGCCTGAATTTTAATGGAGAATCAGTAGTTCAGCAGAAAGTGATTCAATCTTCATCCTGCTACCAACACGGATGTAAGAGAAATAAATCGAATTAAGGAATAGGTTTAGACTTATGGCTATGATCATCCACTTAAATGGTCACGAGATCATCCAATAGTTGTGGCCTATTCTTTAGTTCGTAACATGAACATCATTGTAAATCTTTGCTAGAATTAGGTTTCGCATAGGGTGATGAATTAAGGAAGTTGCATGCGGATGAGTGAATCTAAAGAAGTCTAATGCACTAAGGTGAACATTCGAACCCTCGACATGACTCCAATGGAGAAGACACAAATTACAAAGACAACCTTTTAAAATCCAAAATTACAATTACTGAGCACGGCTTCTTAGAGAGCCCTCGGACTTAGGTCTTGAATCCGAACTTGGAAGTACAAATCACTCACAATGGCTCTCAAAGGTAAACTACAAGAAGGGATTACTGGGGTTCGGATAAGTTATCTCGACCGGAATGAGGGAAACAGAGATGAAAACTCTAAAATCTGGATGCCCAATTTGGGCTAATGGCTTCTCTATTTATACTTTTTCCTCCATCCTGCGCATGGCTGGATTGACCAATTAGGAATGCTTTAGATCTGGATTGCCCAATGAGGGTTGAGCACGGGATCCAGGATCTGTATGGAAATGCTCGATCTGGTTCGCCAATCGGTGCCGAAGCATCAATTCTGTTATGGGTTTGAAATTGCTTTGAGCTTGGAAGTTCCCGGAGTAATTTAACTTTGGGCGCTCACATGGGTTGGAATATGCCTTCGGATCTTGATTGGAACCTTCGAATGTTCTGGTCTTTTGATTGCATTGCGGCTGCAAAGTTTCTGAAATACCCTTCTGGACCGCAAATCCCGAATGCCATTTCACATAGTTTAAGGGCTTTTTAGCAAAGTAGTTTGGCTCGAAGCTCTCTTCGCAAAGCATTTTGGCAGGAGATCTTTTGTGGGTTTGATTCTTGTTCGAATTGGTCTTCTCTTCTTTTCGTGAGAGGTAAATCTTCTATTGACGATTCTGTATCCTTTGAAAAGCTCATTTGCGCTTTATTCTCTCTTCGCTTAGTCTCGGGTTCTTTGCGAATAGTAGAAGTTCTTCAATTGAACTCTAGGCTCCCATTCTTCTTTGCGAATTGACTTTTAACTTGATTTTTCTTTGCGAATGGCTCTCTCTCTTGCTTGGTGTCTTTATACGCTCTTTTAGACCCTCTTTAGCCATTCTTTGAGTTTTCTTCACTCCTTCTTTAAACTTGACATGACATCGACTTTTTGATCTTTTGGGATGCTTTTCGATTTGGACTGTCGATTGTTGTTAGTAAAATGCACACTAAAGCACTTATTTAGTCTTCTCAAGGGTCTTTCAAGGCTCATGTTTAGGGGTGAAAATGGTATTTTCACTACTTAACACACCCAAACCTAAGCTTTGCTAGTCCACGAGCAAAGAAAGCGTAAAAGCAAAATAAAGAGCCACTTTTGTAGGAAGCAGTGCATTTAGCATATGCAACAAGCTTTTAAACCCCTAGGTGATCCCTAGAGGAGGAGTGAAGTCTCTGAGGGTTTTCGATGAAGGTACCTAAACTTCTCCATGGGACAGTTGGCATTAGTGCCTGTCATCCCATGAGCAATCAAAGATCAAAATTAGTTACTCTTGAATCAATGTTTAAACAGAAATTTAGGTTTATTGTTTGCAAGGATTTCAACATTTATAAACCTTATGAATGTTTCACTCTTTCCAATCTGTGAGCAGCCATAGAAATCATGCAAATGTGTCAGCAGTAGTTCATCATTTGAATAAGAATTAGGTTATACGTCATACTTAATCGGCTCAAGTTCCAACCCAAACACTTACCGGTGTACTCTCATCAAGATTTTTGTTGAAGGGTTCATTTTCACTCAAGCTCAAGAGCGTTACATCTCCCAAATGGATTTGTAAGCATGAGCATAGGCATGATTCTCAGTCTTGGCAGCCTTGACATCTCCTCACCATAGATTGGGAAACTGCTTATCTCCACATGACAGTTCACTCAACTTTGGATCACAAGGACTTTTATGTTGGGTTTGTTGTATGGCTCGTGGAGTGAGGTTTGAGGATAGGAAGGTTGAGCAGTGTTTGGATTTTTGAGAAGTCGAGAATTGAAGGAGGTGGTTCATGACTCCACCTTCTTGAGTTTAGCTTCTTTGAGATTCTCGTGTTCAAAGTACTGTTCTTCTTCCTTTGATCTTGAATTTTCAACATAAAGTTTCCCTTTTGCCTTTTTTTTGCTTGCTTCTTTTTCACATTGTTTTCTTTTACTTTCACCACCATCTTGCCCATTTTTGAGGTATTTCTTCTTTATTTATTTTGATATTTGCCCGTAAATGTTCCATCTTTACTTCTTTCTCCTTTAACTCACAATTCTCAAGGTGAGGGAAGGTTTGAATTGGTTCCATTGGTTGTGCAAGAAAATGGGTGTTTTGATGAAGCATTGTAGGATTTATAGCTCAATTGGGGTACAAACAAGGAGATCTTTCTTGGTTGGTTACATTAGCTCAAGTGGCTAAAGAAGGCCTTGATCTTTTCCTCGGTTTCATGAATCTTTGTTGCTTGTTTTGATTTGGAGTTTCCTAATTTCTAGTGGATCTAATGCCTCGGCCGGTCCTTTGAATCGGAAAAGGATGCCTTAGTCACTCTTCAACGAGATGTAAAACATATAGGCTCAATTCTCACTTATGGTTTTTCCTTGAGCTTTTAAGTATATCTTTACCTTTTTCTCTTCCTGTGGACTTGCTATGTGCTAATACAAGTGTATTTTCCTGGTGTTAACATCATGGAAATGTGGAATATTGTAGGGTTTAGAATGTCTAAATTCTTGCAAAGAAAATTTTAAAATTTCCACATTGTCATGATTCTTAAGTAAATTGATTCATTTCCTGATTACTTTGGTGATTGTGATGCCCTTATGCTAATTATCCCATGGGCAGGACATTTGCCATACCCCCAAACCTATGGGGGCATTGTCCTCACCGGTTCAAAGGTGGCATGGTCACATTATAGGAAAATTGAAACAAAGCACAACAATAAGAAGAAAAGTAAGCAATGAGAAAAAAAAAAAAAAAAAATGACATGGAGAATGGGAGGAAGGAAAGTTTATTAACTAGAAATATTTTACATAAAAAAAAAGAAAATAAAGATGAATAGGACAGTGTTTTTAGGGAGGGGGTGGGGGCGGTGGAGGGGTGGAAGTGGCAGGGGAAGGTTGAGTTTTTGTTTTTCTGAGGAGGCTGGAGTTGGGCCTCCTTTCTTTGGCCAAAATCGCGAGGACCTCTTCAAATTGGGCGGAGGATCTGCACCTTCGGTGGTGGTGGGTCCACCACATGGGGTAAGCGGTGTGGTGGCTTATTGGCTTGAGTCGTCGGTCATTTTGGAAGGTGGGGAAAGATGTGGGGAATTTGGTAGAGGTTGGTTATTTATAGGTAAGGTGGGGAAGCCAAAGGGTGGGACTTGAATGGGGTGGCTACCTCCTCTGGTGGGAATGGGCAAGTCTGCTAGGAGTAAGGCAAGGTTGGGTGAGATGGGTGGGGTTTGAATAATAGGGGTGGTGGGTGGAAGGGGTATCTGGAATGGCAATGATAGATGGAGGGCTATCTGGGATAGGGAGGGGGTGGGGTGTAAGGGACCAGGCCTTCAATGGCTCGAGGTGCGAAGAGCCGATGACCTCGGGATGTGAGGAAGGGTAGGGGCTGAGGCTCGGTGAAGTTTGAGGCTCCTCTTCTACTGCAGCCTGTAAATGGTTCTCTTTCAATTCAGAGAAAGAGCGGGCTGTTCAAGTGACATGTTCTTCAATGGGCTCAATTACAGGTGAATTAGCGTGAGGTGAAAGGAGCGGCAGTTAGGCAGGTGGCGGCGGCGGGCAGAGCTGCAGCAGGGCTCCAGCTTCCCTCATTCTTCTTAACATGGCACAGCTTGTAGTCCGTGCCTTTTTCCAAAATTGTGAGGTTAATACCTCAAAGGGCTCTTCTCTGAAATGTCAAATTTGGCTCTCAAAAGGGTCATGAATCAGTCTTCCAAAAGGTAGGCTGACAATCTTTTGTTCCTTTTTACTTTAGCACTAACATCAGCCATGGCCTCCAGGATTAGCAAAGGGCATTGAAGAATTGCCCCTTTGAAAAGTAAACAGGGCTTCTAAAATGGGGTTCTCCTTTCTTGGGTGTGCCTGTGACATAGAGGCTCCCTCGTAAAATTGAATCCATCAGAAGATACTGAGGGGGATGATCTCTCCTCATTATGGTTTACCCAGATCCATCAATTCCTTGTGTCTAATGGGCAGCCATGTCTCTAAAAGAGATTTGTCTCAGGAGGGGCCAGGGTCCCTCGTGGTTAAATCGAAAAGGAATTCCCAAGGCATGCCCAATGTCTTGTAGATTACTAGAAGATCACAGCTTGTCTATGAAGATTACTAGGGTTGGCACATCGGCTGATCTTCTGTCACCATGGTGAGGTTTTGGTACCACAACTTTGTCATCCGTGGGTAGATTTTCTCAGGTAAAGGGGTAAGGATGGTGTTGATGGAGGCTGCCGTGAGATATCTTAAAGACAGTTCACAATCTGGTTTGGAGGAGAAAAAAGTTTCATCCACCAGTAATTCGGGGAGTATCTTCAGGGCATCAATAAAGGGATTGGGCAAAACCAAATGGAGGTAGGGAGGACAGATGAGTGGAAACATCGGTGCTCTTCATGGCGACTTTCTTTCTTTCCTTTCATTTCTATCTGCTTTGTTCATGGATAGTTTTCTCTTTGTAGATTTTGGGGCTTTGCCTTTGGCTTTTGGGGGTGTTTTGGCTGTCTTCTTGGCTGAAGATTTAGGGAACATGGCAGCAAGGGATTTCTCTATTTTTCCCATATTTAAAATGGCCTCAAGTGTATGCTTAACTACCAGCAATCACAGAAAAATTTGAGCAAGAATAGAGAAAGTTACCGCGATCTAGGGGTTTCCTCTGTTTGGGTTTCTTTGCTTTGAACAGATCGCGCAGCTGGGCTCTACCCTTTTGATTTCGACAGAGAAAAAGCGCAGAAGATTAGAATAGATGGTGGTTATTCGTGTGGAGCTCGTGAGAGAAGAGGGTGAGCTAGGGTTTTGAAAAGGGGTTTTGCTTGGGAGAGTGTTTGCAGATATCCAGTGACTTTCAAAATGACCTAATATACTAACAAGTAAAATCGCAAAGCACCCTTAAGTGTTCAAAAGTTCCAAAGAGTCCTTTTTCTATTTGAATAGCAAAAGTGTCTTCGAAAGGTAAAAATCTTGAGAAAGTGTAGTTCGCAAAGAATTGAGCTTGATGTCTATTGAAATGGATTTGGCTCCGGAAAGATCTTTTCGCAAAGGACTTCTCCCATTTTCTATTCGAAAAGGAAATTTTAACTATTGAGCGAACATGGTTCTTTCGAGTAGTTCATTCTGACTCGAATCAATTCGAATAGAACTTTGAACTTTTGAAAAGTACTTTTTACTTTGCGATTTGAACTTTGAAGTGTATTTACACTATGCATGCACAAGAAAATAGATGTAAGCAAAGAAAATCGGAAAAAACAATGTTGTACAAACATATTATACACTTTTCTACCATCGATTTTTGGAGATTCATGATGATAGGTGGGCGAAGGGCTCGGGTGTTTTCAATGCATGGTTTGAGCCTCGACCATTTACCTTGAGTATTCTTCCATCCTTGGGATCTGAAATATCCACAGCCCCGAGGGGAGGCCTTGATGATGTGTGGCCCTTCCCATCCGGATCTCAATTTGCCAGAAAGAATTTAAGTTTAGAGTTGAATAACCATACCTTGGACCCCGGTATGAACTCTTTTCTCATGAGGCTCCTATCATGGAATGATTTAACCTTTTCTTTGTCTGGAGCTAGTGTAGGCATCCATCCTCGGTTCTTCCGATTCGGTGAGTTGAAGCTTCTGTGGTTACGTAGCAGTTAGATCCATATTAAAAGTTTTGATTGCCCACAAGGCCTTATATTCTAATTCTCTTGGTAGATGGCATGCCTTGCCATAAACCCGATCTGAAAGGACATCCTATAGGAGTCTTGTAGGCGATTCAGATGCCCACAAAGCATCATTAAGCTTAAAGGACTAGTCCTTTCATCCCTTCTTCTGAGTTTTTCCAAAATGTGTTTGATCTCTATTTGAAATCTCCACTGTCCACTTTGGTTTGTGGATGATAGAGTGGCTACTCTGTGAGTGAGAGTACTTTTTAATAGAGAGTCAAACTCATTGTAAAAGTGGCTTCCCCATCACTAATGATGGCTGGGAATCCAAATCTGGAAAAATGTGGTCTTTGAGGAATCTTAAAACCACTTTGTGATCATTGGATTTGGTAGCTATGGCCTCAATCCACTTGGAGACATAATCCACTACCAAGATGAAATTGTTTCCATTAGAAGGGAAAGGGGCCCATAAAATCTATGCCCCAAACATCAAACAACTCAACTACCGGGATTGGCTCAGGGCATTGAGTTTCTTTTGGAAATCGCTTGATTTTGGCGATTCGGCAAGATTCACAGTCTTTGTAAGGCATCTTTAAAGATTGTGGGCCAATAGAAACCACAGAATTTTAATTGTTTATTGCCATGAAATGGCCTCCACAGCTGTTCATGACACATTGACAATATGCCGAGAATTCATGGTCCGGACACACTTCGATCACTTGTGCACAATTCTTGAATAGATAAGGATCTTCCCAAATGAAATGTTTAACTTGTGAGAAGAAAAGATCTTTATCCATTCTATTCCAATGTTGAGGAATCTATCCAATAGCCAAGAAGTTGACTATGTTTGCAAACCAAGGATCGTGGGTATTGATGGCAAAAGTTGCTCATCAGAAATGATTCATTAATGGGTAAGCTATCATCCTCGATTGAGAATTACGGATAAGTGATCACCACCACATTCTCCACTCCTTTCTTATCCTTAATCGTAGATCAAACTCGTAATAGGAGGATCCACGATTAATCTGGTTTGGTATCCTTCTTAGCAGAAGGTACTTTAGGCGAGTGGTCAAACACCACAATTTGTGAACCTAAAACATAAGGCTGAATTTTTCCAATGCAAACACAATGGCCGCATGACTCTTTCTCGCTTGTTGTGTAGTTGAGCTGGGCATCTATCATGGATCTGTGGCATAAGCTATGACATGGGGAAGCTTATCCTTTCTCGCCTAGGACGGCTCCTAGGGCATAGTCTGATACATCACACATCAGCTCAAAGGGCACTAAATAGTCGGGGGCGCAAGATGGGAGCTGAAATCAGACATTTCTTAAGGACCTCAAAGGCTATCATGCATTCATTAGTAAACACAAAAGGAACATCTTGACACGAAATGAAATGAGTGGCTTGGAAATTTCGAAATCTTTGATGAACCTCCTATAAAATCCTGCATGCCCTAAGAAACTTGATTTGCTTAATAGCCTGGGAGGAGGCAAATGTGCAATTAGATCAATTTTGCTTGGTCCACCTCTATGCCTTTATGGGAGACCACATGTCCTAGGACAATGCCTTGGTGACCATAAAATGACTCTTTCGACTTAGAACCAAATTGGTTTCTTCACATCTTTGCAACACCAACTTGAGGTGGTGTAAGCATTGGGAAAAGCTCCATAAATTGAAAAGTCATCCATGAAGATCTCCATGAATTGATCAATCATGTCGAAAAGATGGCATACATGCATCTTTGAAAAGTAGTGAGGGCATTGCAAAGACCAAAGGGCATACTCCTATAGGCAAAAGTGCCAAAGGCGGTGAAGGTGGTCTTTTCTTGGTCCTGTGGGTACCAGGATCTGGTTGCAACAGTACCCATCAAGGAAGCGGTAGTAAGCTTTGCGCAAGCTTATCAAGGATTTGGTCAATGAAGGAGGGGAAATGGTCTTTCCTTGTCATGGTATTTAATTTTCGTAGTCTGTCTGGACCCTCCATCCAGCTTGTTTGTCGGTGGACATAAGTTTACTGATTCAAATTTGCTATGATGATGCGATTTCTTAGGCACCACTGTGTAGGGTGCTACCAAGAGAATCTGAAATGGGGTAAATGACTGACATCTAGCGACTTGACAACTTCCTTCATTACCACTTCTTGCATGTGAGGATTCAACCTTCTTTGCATTTCTCTAGAAGGCTTGGCATCCTCTGTGGATCTTATGCATGCATATTTGGGTTTATTCCTCCTAAATCGCAATGGTCCAGACCAATTGCTTTCTTGTCTGCTTTAGAACTACTGACTCCTCTTCTTGCTCCTTTGTAAGGGAGGAAGAAATAATCACAGGTAGTGTTTGATGATCTCCCAAAAACACATATTTCAGATTTTTGGGGAGCTGTTTGAGTTCCAATTCAGGTGGGCTGAGAAAAGAGGGCAGCAAAGGTACCTTGGTAACTTGTGGAAGAGGGAGAGGAGCAGGTCTCCAAGAGAGAGAACTTGATGACTGTTGGTGAGTGCCTTGCACAAAGCAGACTCCCGTTGAATTTGATCTCCCTTTTCCTTCTTTCTCAGTGGATCTCCAATCATTTTTAAATTTTGTGGTGGAGTCTTTACCTTGCAGAAATGTTTGTAAAGACTCCTCCACCAGCTCATCAATGATGTCAACATGGAAACATTCCTCAGCAGAGAATTGAGGTTGAGTAACATAGCTGGACTGGGTCCAGAGGCAACCAAGCTTAGGCTCTTTCCTTTTACATTAAAGGACAAAGCTAGAGCATGGTTATCTATGTTAGCACCAAACAGCATCTCATCATGGAATGATTTGCAATGTCAATTTTTGTCAAAATATTTCCCAATGACTAAAACCAGCCAACTGAGACAAAGCATCATCTCTTTCTCCCAAAACTCAACTGAAACTTTCCATGAAGCATGGGAAAGGTTTAAAGAACTGTTAAGGCAATGCCCTCACCATCAAATTCCTAAATGGCAGCTGGTTCAAAGCTTCTATCAAGGAACTGATCAGAAGGGCAAGAACATGGTGGATGCCTCTTGTGGAGGTACCTACTTGCAGAAAACAGTTGAAGAGGTTTGGGACCTCTTTGAGGTGATTGGAGAAAATTCAACCCAGCAGGAATCTCTGCCAAGGGACACTGAGAATCCAGCTAGGATGAATAATCCCCAATTCACAAGAGGGAAAGTTTATGAAGTCAATGAGCTGGAAAGGAAAGTGGATAATTTGACCACAAAATTTGATAGACTGATGGACTCATTTAAAGCTCCAAATGGGTCAAGAGTAGAGGAGGCATGTCGATATGCCGGTCCCCACTCATTCCATTGATCAATGTCCTTCGCATCACAATTTTAACTCATGATGGAACAAGCTCATGCACTCGATCTTATGGACAGATGCAATCGAATGACTACCCATGGAGATCTCATCCTAATCTCGGTGGAATTAACAAAGACAGAGCCTCAAAAATCAATTACCTTTCAAACACCTCAGCCATATCCAGAAATTTTTATAATAAATCAAATTTTCAGACCTAACCAACAACAAGCCATGCGCGATGCACCACCCTGCCCTCCTAGATCCACGACCTTTGAAGAGCGGTGTCTTGAGTTCACTTCAAAATCTTGAACTGCCTCGCATCGTGAACCTTCACAATGAGCATTAAAAATTGAAGAAACTCCGGCCAACTCTCAAATTCATTGGCTAAGAGAGAAGAGGGTAAACTACCCAAACCAACTGTGAAGCGATCCTAAGGGACAGTTCATGGTTGGAGAATCCTCAAATGGCCATGAGGAAATCAAATGTGACTACCTTGAGAAGTGGAAGAATAATAAACAACAAGGGGTAGTGAAGAGGAAAAGATGAAGAACAAGTGCAGGAACAATTTGGATAGCAATATGGTCATTGATTTACATCGAAAAATTCAAGAAAATGAAAAAGAGCAAAATAACAAAGTTGTTGAAAAAGAGGAGGAGGAGAAATTTGTTCCGCACCACCCAGTTCCCCAGGCAATGAAGTCAGTTCCTCCTTTTGACAAAGGAGACACAAAAATTGAGGAAATGATGGAGACATTCAAGCAAGTTAAAATTAATCTACCTCTGCTTGATGCAATCAAACAGTCCCTCGCTATGCAAAATTTCTCAAAGAGGTGTGCACCCACAAAAGGCAATCTAGGATACATTTATCCAAGAAGGCCTTTGCTGTGGAGAAAATCAACCAAGTGCTATCAATTGCAACACCACCTAAGATGCAAGACCCTGGAATCCCCACAATCCCCTGCATCATTGGGGAGCACACCATTGAGAAAGCCTTGCTAGATCTGGGTGCTAGTGTCAACCTGCTTCCCTATTCTGTCTATGAGAAGCTAGGTTTGGGGGAATTGAAACCCACTCAAGTGGTGTTACAGCTAGCTGACAGATCTGAAAGGAAACCTATGGGGTTGATTGAAGATGTTTTGGTAGGAGTAGACAAGTTTTTCTACCCTGCTGACTTTTTGGTGTTGGACATGGAACCAACCAAAAGTACCACTGCCATCCCTGTCATTCTGGGAAGACCATTCCTGGCTACAGCTAATGCATGCATTCAATGCAGGTCTGGCATCATGGAGGTGTCTTTTGGAAATATGAAAGTTAAATTAAATGTGTATAATGCCAAAAATTCATCAATGTGTTTGTAAGGGTCTTCCTTACTCAATCCATGGAATGAAGGCAACATTTGGATGGTGGAGGACTTAATTTCATAATTTCCCTCCACTGTGGGAAATTGAATGCAAAATGGGGAATTATAAGCACCAGGGGCAAAGTAGTCTCTTAACAATCTCTGTTCTTCACCCATTTCAGCAGATGTCTGTGATGTATGTCGGTTTCTTAGGAGTCTTTCAACTTCTGAATTTAATGGGAGAATCTCAGGATTGAGGGTTCTCCTGCCAAACATACAACTCAGAGAGAGTTTGGTACAGCAAACCTGTCTATTTAAGAACTTTCCTTTCCTTTTACAATACAACACCTGGCAGAAAAATAACAACAAAATTAATAAATGACTGATAAATAAATGAAAATAAACATAGGTCTATCTATTTTAGAACAAACTTCCCCGGCAACGGCGCCAAAAACTTGGTGTCGCTCCAAGTGTGCCATAATTGTGTGCATTATGAATCAAAAATTAAAGAATTAAAGAATGCTAGGTTATATGGATGTTAACTTATGAAAGGGATATCAGCACATTGGGGCTAACATTGGCCTGCAAGATCAGGGCCAATTGTAGCAAGTTTTAAAAGTAAGTATTTCAAGATCGTCCACAGAGAATTTTGTCTAAACTGAGAGATAAACCTCCAGATCTGTGCTACCAGATCTGGCTCTATAATTATCTAAAAAAAAGAATAGATAAAAGAGAGTGTTGGATTGTGTCACATTTAACTATAAGCAAATAAAGAAAAGAACTAACTACATGATCCAGATCCGAGTTGGGGAGATGTTTAAAATAAGACAAATGCAGAAATAATAGCTTCATATACTTTAGCCTCTGAATTTTAATGGAGAATCTGTAGTTCAGCAGGATTCAATCTTCATCGCTACCGACGGATGTAAGAGAAATAAATCGAATTAAGGAATAGGTTTAGACTTATGGCTATGATCATCCACTTAAATGGTCACAGATCATCCAATAGTTGTGGCCTATTCTTTAGTTCGAACATGAACATCATCGTAAATGCTAGAATTAGGTTACCAACGCTAATTCGCGGGGTGATGAATTAAGGGAAGTTGCATGCGGATGAGTGAATCTAAAGAAGTCTAATGCACTAAGGTGAACATTCGTAACCCTCGACATGACTCCAATGGAGAAGACACAAATCACGAACCTTTTAAAATCCAAAATTACAATTACTGAGCACGACTTAGAGAGCCCTCGGACTTCAGGCCTTGAATCCGAACTTGGAAGTACAAATCACTCACAATGGCTCTCAAAGGTAAACTACAAGAAGGGATTGGGGTTGGATAAGCTATCCGACCGGAATGAGAAACAGAGATGAAAACTCTAAAATCTGGATGCCCAATTTGGGCGAATGGCTTCTCTATTTATACTTTTCCTCCATCTCGCGATTTGGATTGACCAATCAGAATGCTTTAGATCTGGATTTCCCAATGAGGGTTGAGCACGGGATCCGGATCTGTTTTGGCCAATGGAAATGCTCGATCTGGTTCGCCAATCAGTGCCGAAGCATCAATTACATTATGGGTTTGAAATTGCTTTGAGCTTACGGAAGTTCCATGTAATTTAACTTTGGCGCCACATGGGTTGGAATATGCCTTGGATCTTGATTGGAACCTTCGGAATGTTCTGGTCTTTTGATTGTATTAGGGCGTGCAAAGTTTCTGAAATACCCTTGGACGAGTCGCAAATCCCGAATGCCATTTCGCATAGTTTAAGGGCTTTTTCAAAAGTAGTTTGGCTCGGAAGCTCTCTTCGCAAAGCATTTGGCTTGTGGAGATCTTTTGTGGGGTTTCAGTTCTTGTTGAATTGGTCTTCTCTTCTTTTCAGAGGTAAATCTTCTATTCGAGCGATTCGTATCCTTCGAAAAGCTCATTTGCAGTTTATTCTCTCTTCGCTTAGTCTCAGGTTCTTTGCGAATAGTAGAAGTTCTTTGCGAATTGAACTCTAGGCTCCCATTCTTCTTTGCGAATTGACTTTTAACTTGATTTTTTCTTTGCGAATGGCTCTCTCTCTTGCTTCAGGTCTTTGTCTGCTCTTTTAGACCCTCTTTAGCCATTGCTGAGGCTGTTTCTTCACTCCTTCTTTAAACTTGACATGAGCTGTCAGCTTTTTGATCTTTTTGGGATGCTTTTCGGATTTGGACCTGTCTGATTGGTTAGCTGTAAAATGCACACTAAAGCACTTATTTAGTCTTCTCAAGGGTCTTTCAAGGCTCATGTTTAGGGGTGAAAAATGGTATTTTTCACTACTTAACACTAATCGATTGTGTCACATGTTACATGCACATAATCAGGTCTTTAGGCAGTCTACAGAAGGTGGAAGCCTAGTCCAAGTGGGACCAATTGTGCGCTACAAGTATTATCTGCAATCGAATTGTGCGACCTGTCTCAAGCATGGAATTCAGGTCTTAGGGAGGTGTGAGGGGAGAGCCAACCTGGTTCAAGTGGAACCAATAGAACGCCTGTTTCCATGCGTGTAATCAAATTGTGTGCCCTGGTTCAAGCGCTTAATTTGAGATCTTCTCGAGCCGGGTCGGGTCTGAGCCACAAACCTATTATTTCAGCCTGGGATGCAACCATATACTATTGTTTCAGTATATGTTCCCGTATTTACGGTTTTAAGGCTCCCGGAGAGGGTTCGTCCTTTTTCGAGAGTTGGGGGCAAGGTCAAAGGTTGATCGAACTGGTTTTTATACTCTGAGAGGGCGAAAATGGGGTGTCTACAGATGCCCCTCTTTGACGCATTCTTGTGGAACCAAGATGCGTCGAAGAGTAGACACCCCCTTTTCAGGGTGCCTTCTCGATTCTTTGAGAGATCACAAGTGTGAACCGTGGAGCTGACATGAAGTGCTTGGCTTTCTTATCTATCGACACAAGCTAAAAGGAGCATTCGCTGGCCAAAGTGTAGTAGTCTAATGGTGTATCTTCAACTACAGGTGCAAGTGGCATCCCGTTGCATATCGTGACGTGCTACATATCGTAGTCAAACTGAGGGAAATTGACACAATCATGGTATGGGGTGGCATCATACGAATGTCCAAAGACAATTTCAACCAACTAGATAATATGATGTAATATAATGGTGAAGGCTTTCGCAAGTCATGTTAGGCCGGGCGCGTCATTGCTCACATCAGCGACGCATCAAGAGTCCCTTTACAGTGGATATTTGTGATTTCTCAAAGTTGAGTATACTTGACGTTTGGTTTCCCAGGGGTAGGAATGAATTGGTGTGATGAGAAGTTAAAGTTTTGATAGATAGGAGGTTTTTGAAAATTTGAGATTATAACTTATGATCAATTCTGTAAAAAAGTGGCCGAATGCATGGCTTCCGAGACATCACTAAGCAGATCCATCGGTATGGGATTTGTGAACCTGAACTTCTTTTGGTTGTCCAGAAGACATTCGGTATGTCGGATGCTCCATCTAACCTTCTCATGAAAAGTGATGATTGTCTCTTATGGGAGGACTATAATGATTCACAGATTGGGAGAGACGAGTTTTAAAAATGTTTTACTTAATATTAGCTAACTATATCTTTTATGAGAATATTGAATGGTAAGGGGGTGATACGTACCTGATTCATTACCGATAGGAGGCCTTTTCAATGGAATGTGATGATCGTCGCTATGGGACATTTAGGGGGTTTGAGTTAATTGTGGGCTTTTTCACGATGGGACATTGGTTAACCTCCCCTTCTGATCGCGTGCTGTGATAGTCAATGATGGGATGGAACTTACCAGATTCATCGTTGGAAGGCTCTTGTATTGCTCGCGATGACGGGATGCGATAGGACATCTGAGAGCTTTTTTCTCTCCTCTTCCATTTCTGTGGTGGCAGGGCCTGATGATTGTTGGTGCGATGGGGCCATTGGGAGGTCCTGGCTTGTTGCCTACTTCTTCGCTATGAGACATTGTTGTTGATATTTCAGATGCAAATTATTGTGTGTGATGAAAACAAGATTAAAATCAAAGTAAAAACAAAGGATGGAATCAACACAACTAAAATATCTTAGACCTGCAATATATAGGGGTCCATTTGTAGGAAGTTTTAAAAGTAAGAGTTTGCGCCATAGGGAGTAGTGATCTAAAGCGAAAGAGGATTGTATAGTAGACCTCCAGATCTGGCAATTCTACCCTAATCTAAGAAGAAAGAGAGTTTTTCAGGTATCACTAGATCTAATCTATAAAACAGAATTATAAAACTAAATCTAAAAGATTCAGGAAGATGGATGGTAAAATAAAATATAAAATGGGGGGAAATAGACAGCTGGGGACTGGTTTTCATTACAAAACAGATCAAAGCATGTGAATTTGCAGTTGTCCTTCACTTGGCTACAAGATAAAGTGCAAGGTAGAAGAATCCACTCTAAACCAAAGGCTTGAACTAATCTTAAGGATATGATCTGTCCACTTGAATGGTCACTGATAGTCCTAGGGATTTCCTCCAAATCAAAGGTTTAAGGTAGAAGAATCCAATCTAGACCAGAGGTTTGACTTGTTCTTAAGGCTATGATTTATCCACTTAAAAGGTGACAGATCATCCTAGGGATTTCCTCCAAATCAAAGGTTTCAATTAGAACATGAAAATCACTACAGATGTTGTGGATGCAAGGCTTCAAGCTCAGGCATCCACAGGGATATTAAACCAAGGGAAATCAGATGGTAAACAATAGATCTACTAGAAACTGAATGGGTTATTCCCAAATACATGGATCTTATAAACATCTAATGAAACCACAAGATCTTTAGATTTAATTAGATATTAAAATCAACAATTTATTGAATCAAACAACTTACAATAACCTTGTTCTCAGATCTATAGTCTGTGCATCAATCCACACATCTTCATGCCAAATTACAATTATAAACCAGATCTAGACTGTTATCTAGATCTAATCCAATAGGCTGGATTAGGGAGAGAAGGGGAAAGAGAAAAAGGGAAAAATAAAAGTAAAACTAAACCTAAATGAGTCAAAGAGAACTAAAGCTATTCTATGGTTTCCTTGCTGAGAAATTACAGCAGCAAAGAGCCTTATTTATACAAATGCAGTGATCCATGTGCTTTGGATTGCAGCCAATCAGAGAAGAGAGTTTGATTTCAATTTATACTAATCCATGTGCTTAGCATTTTAAACCAATTAGAGAGAAGAAATAGATCTGGTTCTGTCCAACTAAACTGAAGTAGTTTGCATTCCCGCCAAAGATTTGAAAATCAATTCATGCCCATGTGCAGACTTTTCTTATGGCTTAGAGTTCCCAAAAATGCCCCTGCTGTCCATTGATATTTTCAGCTTATGAAACCCAAAAATAGCTTTGGCTGCACACCTAAAATAATTGCCCAAACTATTGAGCGGTGGGCCCCGTGCTGGATTATCATGAAGAGCCCATAAGCATTCTCAAGTGAAAGGTGGATGGGGACTGATTTGAAGTTTCTTGCAGCAGCTTGGTTTCAGACCCATGTCAGCTTCAAGTACCTATTCGTGAGGATGATGAATGATCTCGAGAGGTTGTATAGTGTACTCGAGAGGATGGATGGAGGTATGGAGGAAGGTGTCGATAGGTTCAAAGCTTGGGAGCTGGGTGTGTTCGATAGGATTTATGGGAGGATGGCCGTACCTCGATAGGATGTGGGGCTGGGTTATGAAGACTGCAGGTTCAGGTAAGGTGTCGAGAGATTGGGTGGATTAGATCTGGAGGTTGTCGGATATCCTCGACAGGTTTGCTGTAGGAAGCATTACAGGCTAAGGTGTCGATAGGTTCGCACCCAAATGGTCGACAGGATGGTTGCTGGTCTAAATGCACAAGTCAACAAGTTCAAGGGGAACACAAATCGGCAAGTTAGCTCACCTACTTCATGGAGATCTTGATAGGTTGAGTGCACATCTGTTCGAGAGGTTAGATTCTTGGGAGCTGAACCAGTCGACAGGTTGGTTGAAGGTAGGGAGCTGCTCTTCATGAGGATAACTAAAAGGGTGCTGCAAGTGCTCGATAGGTTCAAGGTTTCTTCAATTCGATAAGTGCACTCTCGGGTTTAGCCCCAATTCGAGAGGTTCAGCTTCTATATTTGTGGAGTTGATCTTGGGGACTGAACTATTCAAGTAGTTGGCTAAAGTGAAGCTTCAAGTGTGCACAATCCTCCTTGGTGCAACTCTCCAATGTTCAAATGTTGTTGCACCTTGGGATGTTGGCTTTGCTGGTTCAACTTGGGTAAATCCTGCTTGCATGGGTTCAGCTGCTGCCATTTGGAGATGATGGAGCTGCATTCGATAGGTGCAAGAGTGGTTCAACAATCCACTTCGAGAGGTGTTGCTGCTATATCTTCCTTGGGCTGTTTGGATGCAATGTTGCTCAAGAGTGTGCAGCTCATGTGAGTACACATGCTGAAATGTGCAGCTACTGCTGATGTGTTCTTCCTCATTGAAAAACCCCTACTCCTGCAACTTACTCTTCCAAGGTGTGCAGCTTGTGAAGATGGTCAGTAGCTCTAAGGTGCACTGCTTTTGTGTTAGAATTTCTTGAGTGCACAGCTCATAAACATGCTGAACCACATGATTTACAATGGGACATTAATGGTCCACAGCTCCAGTTGTGTGCAGTGATGGCTTGTTTCATTTCTGGTGTTAGTGATGGTCGGTTTGGTGCCATGATGGGATAGTTGTGGTTTATCTCCTCTTTGGCAGATCTTGCGTTATATGATGGGGTGAGTTGTGTGATTGTGTCGTGATGGGGCTGTGGAAAGTGATTCGATTGTGGTGGGATATTTTCATTTTGTGATCTGCTAGTTGAGATGTTGCTGTGATTTTGTGCCTTCATCGCAATGGGACTTTTTTAATTTATTATTATTTTATTTATATTTCTTTCATTGCTTTTCAGAGTTCTAGTGGGCTGATGTTCGTTGTAATTCCTAGAACTTGTGATAGGGTATCTGAGGATGCCCTAAATTTTTGTTTGTGTTATCACGATAGGGTTATGGGCTTGATAGCTTTGGGGTTCGGGAGTCGTGTGAAGGTGATTCTGTGTGATTGAATTTTGTCTAGATAGGGCATGTTTTTGTGCGATGGGACTTTGGAAATCCTCTCTATGGTTGGTGTGTGGGGTTTTGCGATGGGACAAAAGGGGGGAGACTGGATGGGGGTAGAGGGTTTTATTCAGTTCTGAGATCATGCGAAATCACCCATATCATCCGCGTCGGTTGATTTCATCGGCTCTAGGACCAGCGTGGTTCATGTTTGAATTTATCCACATGAACTCAAGCCCTTCTTGTTGGTGTTTATGCATTGTCGGGGTGGCATCCCGGGTTTGTTGGTACGCTCTTTCTGTGGGTTCCTCTCGGTCCTCGAAATAAGTGGCCCAATTCAGTTCGAGTGGACTCTGGCTAAGGGCAATGGAGTAATAACCTAAGAATTTTTAATTTCTAAAAGGAAAAGGCACATATTAAATTAAGAATACATGGGTTGATGCGATCGCCCACTGCAGATATTTATCGATGCTGCAATACGTCACTGATCGCGCTTTAAGGGGAGTGGGGGGCTTGTAGGTTGAACTCATTTACTGAACGTTGGCTGGCCAACTTCAGCAACTTTGGGTTGCCTTTAATCTAACTAATTTGGCCTTCTTGCTTCTGCTAGGACTCTAACGAATCTAATCTCCTAATCCTACTGGGAGTCTAATTGATCTAGTCTCCTGATCCTACTAGGATTTTAATTAAACTAGTCTCCTAGTTCTACAAGGAGTCTAATTAATCTAGTCTCCTAATTCTTCTAGGAGTTAAATTAAACTAGTCACCTAATTCTACTAGGAGTCTAATTAAAAAAAAGGAGTTGTGGCCCGTTATGCTATGGAGGATTATCCCCATTCCCGGGTACCCTCCGTAAGCTCCCTTGGACAAATCAAGTGGCTGGGTTTAAAAATCAGAGAGGTTAAGGAACCTGATTAGTTTTTTTGGCCAAGTGCTTCCTCCTTTGACAATACTTCGAGAATAGAGACTAACGGGTTGGTGCTGCTAGCTTGACTACCTGGGGATCCTAGGGAAGAGTATGCAATTCTAGAAGTCTAGAAGGCAACTCGACCCTTTTTGGAAGCCCCAAAGAGAACCTCAAATTTACTAAAAGGGAGAAGTTTCAGAGAGAGAAAAATAGTAAATTGGATTTTATGGCTAAGAGTAATTTTAAAAAGACCGAGTTTGAATTGATGATTAAACGCTTAGAAATTTGAAGATCTTAAATTTTATAGATTAGGGATTAGGAACTAAGGACTAAAATCTAGAACTTAAGAATTAAGAACTAGAATTAGGAACTAGAATGAAAATTAATAACTGGGGCCAAAATTAAGAATTAAAACCTAGAAGTTAAGAACTAGAAACTAGAACCTAAGATATTTCCTAAAGTCGGGCATTGAAGAGAGAATCTCGAAATCCCTCAGCTTGGGAGAGAGGAACTCGAAAATTCGATTGATGGATGTGTCAATTGGTGTAGTAGGGAGGTCTATTTATAGGTGTAAGGGTAATTATACGCCCTCTGGGTGATGTGTAATTAATCGGTCAGATCTAATTATGGGCCTTATCCAGTGTGCTTAATTTGGTTACGCACCCTATCTCGGGCAGTTAATCACTCTGAATCGGTGAACGACTCAGTGAGTGACCGGATGACTGGCTCAGTCGAGTGTCCTAGTTCTCGTTTGATTTTGGAATTAATTGATTTTGGAACTAATTAAGCGCCTGCTGACAGGTGCTTACTAGGGGAATTTGGGCGGTCATGGGAATTAAAAACCAGGTCCAACTGGGGACCAATTATGCACAATTGGTGTAGCTCTCAATCGATTACGCGTGCTAGTGCGGGCATGCAATAAGGTCTGAAGGTGGTCTTGGGAGAGTAGAGGACTGGTCCAAGTTGGATAAATTACACACTAGTGGTGGGGCATGCAATTAATTACGCGTGTTGGGTAGAGCGCGGAATAAAGTCCAAAGGTTGTTAACAGGAATAACGAGCCTGGTCCAAGTGGAACAAATTGCACTCCAGCTATGCTGCGTGCAATTGAATTGCTCGCCTCTGTGGGGGCACGTAATTTAGGACTTTCCTGGGTTGAATCGGGTCTGAATCGTAGAACTATTATTTCAGCCAGTGTTTCGACCATATACTATTGTTTCAGTGTATAGTTCCATGTATTAAGGGTTTTAAGGTCTTTGGAAAAGGTCAATCCTTTTTCAAAGATCATGGGAAAGGTTAAAGGTTGACCGAACAGGATTGCATACTCTGAGAGGGCAAAATTGGGGTGTCTACAGATGCCCCTCTTCGTCACGTCCTTGCAGAGTAAGGATTTATCGAAGAAGTAGACACCCCTCTTCTGAGGTGTCTTCTCATTTCTTTGGAAAATCACAAGTGTGAATTGGGGAGCTGACATGAAATGTTTGGCTTTCTTATCTACCAGCACAATCTAAGAAGGAGCATTCGGGGGCCCAGTGGTAGCTGTCAAGAGGTATATCCTCATCTGTGGGTGCAAGTGGCATCCTATCGCATATCGCGACCTGCTGCAAGGGGAAATCAAACAGAGGGGCATTGACGCAATTGAGGTATTGGGGGGTGTTATGCGAATATCTAGAAATAAGGTCAAGTGACCAGATAATTTGATGTAATTTGAAGTAGTGGCGAAGCCTTTCGGAGATCATGTCAGACCAGGGGTGTCATTGCTCACACCAATGGCACATCAGGCAGCCCTTTTCAGTGGACATTTCTGAGTTTAGTATGCTTAGTGTTCAGTTTCCCAGGAGAAGGAATGGATTGGAGTGAAGAGAGATAGAATTTTGATAGATTGGGGGTTTATTTATTATCATTTGTTTTTTTTTTTTTTTTCTTCTGAAAGTTTGTGAATTTGAACCTAAGATCAATTTAGTGGTAAAACGATGAAAAATGTGGCTTCTGAGATGTCACTGAGTAAATCTACCGAAATGGGAATTGTGGAGTTGATCGTTTATGTGGTTGTCAAGATGACACTTGGAATGTCAGATACTCTGTCTAATCTTCTCGTGAATACTGATGATTGTCTCTTATGGAAGGACTATAGTGATTTATGAGTCTAGAGAGACGGGTTTTGAAAACATTTCACTTAATATTATCTAACTATATTTTAGAGAGAATATTGAGTAGAAAGGGCTGCTTACTTACCTAATTTGTTATGGGTGGGAGGCTTTTGCTTGCAATGGGACTGGCAGACTGTTGTGGTGGTGTCGCGATGGGACATCAGAGAGTTTCCTCTCATTTTTCATTTTTACTATAGTAGGGCCAGATGGTTGCCAGTGTGATGGGGTGTCCAAATCGCCTGATAAGATGTTTGTGACGTGACTTGATAATTGATGGTTTCGATGGGACATTGGAGAAATTTCTATCTTCTTTTATCGGTGATCGTGTGTTTCTGTTGTGGTGGAATCAGGTGACTGCTATGTGATGGGGCATTCAGGAATCACCATGATGGGATATCATGGTAAGACATTTAGGGGGGAGATCCGGCTCTTTATGATGGGACATTGGTTGAGCTTCCCCTTCTGCTTGTGTGCCATGGTGAGTCGTGATGGGGCTCGGTGATTATGCGATGGGACAAGGGAGAGTGATTCTGATTGTGATGGGGTGAGTAGTGCAGAAGCACATCAAGAGGTGCTTTGGTCACGATGGGATTGTGGGGAGATGTCCCCTCACCCTTGATTGGTTTACGGTGGGTCAAGGTGATTATGTATGTGTCTTATTGAGAGAGGACATGGGTTTGTTTTGTTTAAGGTTTTTGTTGAGGGCATAGGTTTGTTTTCGTTAGGGTACATATTTGGTTCGAGGCATGTGCCATAGCTGGGTAATTATGTGCCTAGTGCGGGGTGTTTAATTCAATTATGTGCCTGTTTGGGTCCGCATGATTGGAGATTCAGTGGGGTAATTAAGCTTTGTAGTGTGCGCGTGCAATTCAATTGCACGCTCTGATCAGGGCGCATGATTGGGGAGTCGTCCGGTCAATGTACGGGTGACCTTTTGAATTGAACATGTGGTGGCAGGCGCGAGATTGACTTCTGGCACCTTTTGGGCGGACGGAAGTTTAATTGCGAGCTCTGGGCAGAGCGTGTGATTCGGATTATGCGCGGGCATTCTTGCGCATGATTCAATTGTGCACCAGTGTCCTGGCGCGCGATTAACCTGCGCTCCATATAAGCTGAAAAAGTTTTCATATTGCATATGCTTTTGGTTTGTCTCCAATTCTACTCTCCCCTGCTTCCTTGTGCTCTGATTTTCGTGTTTTTACGATATCTTGCAATCCGCTCGTCCTATTGTGATGTCGTTTCTTTCGATGTTCTGTCATTTTGCGTGCTCTGCATCCTCAAGTGGATTCTAATGGTTGTGTGATTGGAGGGTATCGCTATGGTTTGGGGGGAGTTAGGATTGAGAGATGGTATACATTCGTCATTATTGTTAGGAGGTGAAGATGGCATGAGGGAAGTCCTCCAAATCGATGGAAAGGGTGTTACCCAACGAATCCACCCGTCGCTTTTTTGTTGCTTCTGATTAGACGTTTCGCATATCGTGTTTTGGGTTTGTGTCCATTTTGGGTTCCATGTTTGTTTTAAGTTATAGGTTAGGTTCTAGGTTTTTATTTTGGGTTGTATGTTCAGGATGTATGCCTCCGGTAATACCTATAAAATTTTTATAAAAAATAAAGCGGTGTTTTTTTTTGGTTTATTGTGTTCGTTTTATTTGCGTTTGTTCGTGTTTATTATTCTATGTTTCTTGTTTGTTTTGTTTTGAATTTTTTTGGTCCCATGGTAGAAAAGTAAGAAATAAACTGAAAAAAAATAAAAACACCGGTTTGGGGTGTCAGTATTGTGACCTGAGTATTGCTACCAAGGTGCTAGCGCTCTTAAAAAATGCCCCAGTGTCAAGTGACGGTAGGGACTTTTATCGGCCTCTCAGATATCCTGGAGTATGTTAGTAATGATCCCAAGTCGAGAAGTAGTTTGATTATTCCGGCCACATGCCAGGCTCGATTTTGTAAGTGCTGAATGATCATCATGTATTGTAGCTTTTCAGCGAGGTTGGGATGAGTGGTAGGTAATATGTGATTGCATCACTTATCATTTGAGAGTTTTCAGTTTAATTTTGAAAGAGATTTTGAAAGTCATTTGACTCATTGTCCGAAAGAGAAACAAAGGGGCGAAGAAGAGGTAAGGCTTATTGATCTGAGGGTAGCTTCTTATTTACCCGATTTGTGAAATAGTAGTCAACTACTTTCTTCTCGGGTGGATAGTGATGTGCCATAATTGAGCTTTCTGTCATGGTCTAGCACTATCAAATCATCAAATTCTAAGGTTAGCAGGAGTTTTGTCCTCCTTCCGCCACCGTACGATGACATCTAGAAGTGTGAAGATGCCAGCGATGCCCTTGCAGTTTGCTTATACTTTCCTAATAAGACTATTAGGAATGCATTCATAATTTTCTTATACTTTCCTGAATTCATAGACTGTTCATTATTGTATTGCTCTCGTTCGGTTGTGCTTCTTTTCTGTATATTTTTTTGAAACAACCTGCTAACACAAGAACTATGAGGTTTGATGGAACCTTGCATTTTCATTTTTTCTGCTCGAACATCAACCCGAATGGCTGAAGAGGGTGTATGCAAATTCAGAGTTTTCAACATTTCAAAAAGGTTTCATGATTCAGTAGTCCTTTCGATCAACTCGTCTGAATAGGAAGGTGCTCAATGAGTCAGATGATTCCCAAAATGGTTTTGAAAATAAAGATCTACGAGTGGCGAATGCCTTGTGATGACTATGAAGGATGATAAGTATATAAGTATGCCTGTTTATGCTACGAGATATGATGATCGAGTTAGGGATAGCAGTTAAGCAGTGAAAAATATCATTTTTCACCTCCTAACCTGACCTTTGAGGGACCCTTGAGCATATTAATAAGGTGTTTAAAGTGTGTTTTGTAGATAAGCAATAAATTACAGCCTTAGTGTAAACATTCATCTAAAAAGGCCAAAGAAGTAATCTACTGCTCAACATATGCTCAAACAAACCAAATGCTAGCCAATCAAAGAATCCATAGAGCCTTAGAAGTTCATGAGAATGTCATGGGCCCAATCGAGTATGCATGGTACCATGTATAGTTGCAAGGAATGAAGACTGAACCCACCAAGAGGCTGCTGAGCGGTGAGCAAATGAAGAACAGCATACCAAAGATGTGTGCTAGTTTTGGAAACTCAAGGTAAAACATCTCGAGAGGACACTCCAAGCTGTCGAGAGGTTCCCAGTACCTGTCGAGAGGACCTCGAGACAAAAGGTAAGCTGTCGACAGGTTCCATGAACCTATCGAGAGGATTAGAGACTGTGCTCCAACCAATCAAGGGGTTAGAATGTAAAGAAACTAAGCTATCGAGAGGTTCTAAGGTAAGAGAGTGAAGAGTTTGAGAGGGTGACAGATCCTGTCGAGAGGTTTGAAGCGCAGTGAAGGATGCAGTCGACACCTTACCTAAAGGTGCAAGGGAAGTTGAGAGGTTCAACTGAACCTGTCGAGTAGTGTAATGCAACCTGTCGACAACTTATCTGAAGCTACGCTCATCCTCGCGAGGTTCAAGCAACCTGTTGAGTGCTATTTCCAACCTGTCAATGGATCAACGAGTGCTTTACAAAGATGTCAATAAGATTTTCTATAACCTATGGAATGGATGTAATGAGACTGACTGAATAGAAGGTGAAAATGGGCTCCAATCCTATCGACTAGTGCAACTTAGCCTCACAAGTAGTAGATAGGATTTTGTATAACCATTCGAGAGGATGAATGGAGAACTGGACAGAAGATAGAAATGTACTCCAATCCTATTGACTAGTCAGCTAAACTTCTCAAGAAGTCTCCAAACCTATCGAAAGCCACTTCAACCTGTCGATGAGAACACCAAGCAGTCTTAGAACCTGTCGAGTGATTCCCTGAACCTCTTGACATTCGAATTGGGAACTTCTCAGTTCCTTTCACAGCAGCTGCCAACTTTAGAATTCTGTGCACGAGTTCCAAAGTGCTTAGGGGTATTTTTGGAACACAAATGAACATGAATGGGAACACTCTAACTGCATCACATGTGCCTACCAGTTTTGCATCAATGGGGAAAGAGCTTCTAGAAGAGAAATCAGCCACATCAGCAGCTCAAAATAACATAATTATTCACTTGAGCCTTGATTGGCCGACATAGATCTAAGAAGGGAGGAGAAGAGTATAAAAGCTTAAAGAATTTATAGAGCTAACATCCAGAAATTGGGGAGAACCAGAGCTAAATCCGATTTCCATTTCCCTCTAAAAGTTCACTCTCTCTCCCTTCTTCCCCATTCCCTCCTTAGCCAATTATGGTTGGCTAAACCTCTTCAGTAGCTAGGGTGAGGTTGAGAGCTTTAAATCGACAGTATCAAAGGCTATGTAGATGGATTGTATGGTGCATAGATTGCAGATCTGAGCACAATAGGATTGTAAGTTGTGTTATTGCAATGTAATTATGGTTTTTAAAGGTCATTTTGATCTATATTTCACTTTTTCATATTTGATTTCCCTAGATTGAATATTTCACTCTACTGTCAAGCTTACCTTTCAATTATTAAAGAGTCAAGACATCAAAATAGGTCTTTCTTGCCTTTCAATTATTAAAGGGTTAAGACATCAAACTAGGAGGACAAAGTCAGAGGTATAAGCTTAAGGTAAGCAAGCAGTCTTTCTATAACCAGGGTTGTTGCCACAAGCTCTAAGAGATAAGTAAGGGTATGTCCATAGGGAAATGTGTTCTAAAATGTAGTAAATCTCCAGATCTCTAACAAATTTGGCACTCTAACCTATCTTAGTTTAAAACAAATAAAAATAGGAGAGAGGAGAGGTTTCTAAGAGATGTGACTTTACTAAAAACCACAAAAATCAAATGTAAAATGATCCAGAACTAATTAAACTTAGATTCAAGGGAATGGAAAAGATTAAAATCAAAGGTGGAGAGCAGCAGCTAGTGGATTTGGTCTTTACTGAAAATCAATTGAATAAAAGGCAATGCATAACACAGATTTACAGCAATCCTTCATCTGGCTACAAGCCCAGATGCAAAGTATAAGAATCCACTGTCAACCAGAGAATTAAAGCAGTCCTAAGGCTATGATCGGTCCAATAAAATGGTCACAGATCATCCCAGAGATTGTTCCAATTCAAGGATCTTGATTGGAACAGGTAAGCTATTACAGATGCTGTGGGTGCCAGGCTACATGCTCACTCTTCCACAGGAATATCCAATCCAGGGAAATCAAATATGAAAAAGTGAAATATAGATCAGAATCACCTTTAAAAATCACAATTATATTGCAATAATACATCTTACAATCCAATTAGGCTTAGATCTGTAATTTGTGCAACATACAATCCATCTACACAGCCTCTGAAACTCGTAATTTACAACTCTCAACCTCACCCTAGCTACTGAAGAGGTTTAACCAATAATAATTGGCTAAGGTTGGAATGGGGAAGAAGGGAGAGAGAGTGAACTTTTGGAGGGAAATGGAAATCGGATTTAGCTCTAGTTCTCCCAAAATTTTGGGTGCTAGCTCTGTAAATTCTTCAAGCTTTTATACTCTTTTCCTCCCTTCTGAGATCTATTGCGGCCAGTAAGAGTTTAAGAGAATAATTCTATTATTCCAAGCTACTGATGTGGTTGATTTCTCTTCTAGAAGCTCTTTCCCCATTGGTCCAAAACTGGTAGACAAATGTGATGCAGTTAGAGGGTTCCCATTCATGTGCATTTTTTATCTAAAAATAACCCTAAGGGTGATTAACACACCTTGGAACTCATGCGCAGAATTTCAAAGTTGGCAGCTGCTGTGAAAGGAACTAAGAAGTTCCCCATTTGAATGTCGAGAGGTTCAAGGAACCTCTCGACAGGTTTTGAGACTGCCTGGTGTTCTCATCGACAGGTTGAAGTGGCTTTCGACAGGTTTGGAGACTTCTCGAGAAGTTCAGCTGACTAGTCGACAGGATTGGACTACATTTCTATCTTCTGTCCAGTTCTCCATTCATCCTCTCGAATGGTTATAAAAATCATGTTGACTGCTTGTGAGGCTGAGTTGCACTAGTTGATAGGATTGTAGCATGTTTTCACCTTCTGCTCAGTCTCATTACATCCGCTCGGCAGGTTATAGAAAATCCTGTCGACATCTTTGTAAAGCTCCCGTTGAGCTTCCAATAGGTTGGAAATAACACTCGACAGGTTGCTTGAACCTCACGAGGATGAGCGTAGCTTCAGGTAAGTTGTCGACAAGTTGCATTACACTTCTCGACAGGTTCAGTTGAACCTCTTGACTTCCCCTGCGCCTTCAGGTAAGGGGTCGACAGGATCCTTCACTGCACTTCCAACCTCTCGACAGGATCTGTCATCCTCTCAAACTCTTCACTCTCTTACCTCAGAACCTCTCGACAACTTCACTTCTTTACCTTCTAACCCCTCGACAGGTTGGAGCACACTCTCTAATCCTCTCGATATGTTCATGGAGCCTCTTGACAGCTTAACTTTTGTCTCTAGATTCTCTTGACAGATACAAGGAACCTCTTGACAGCTTGGAGTGCCCTCTCCAGATGTTCTGCCTTAAGTTTCCACTATAGGCACACATCTTTGGTATGTTATTCTTCATTTGTTCACCACTCACCAACCCCCTGGTGGGCTCAGTCTTCAATCGTTGCAACTGCACTTGGTACCAAGCATACCCAGTTGGGCCCATGACATTCTCATGAACTTCTAAGGCTCTATGGATTCTTTGATTGGCCGACCTTTGGGTTGTTTGAGCACATGTTGAGCAGTAGACTGCTTCTTTGGCCTTTTTAGATGGATGTCTGTACTAAGGCTGCAATTTATTACTTATCTAAAAAACATACTTAAAACACCTTATTACTAAGCTCAAGGGTCCCTCAAAGGTCATGTTAGGCAGTGAAAAAGATATTTTTCACTGCTTAACACACCCCCAAACCTAAGCTTTGCTAGTTCCTGAGCAAAGGAGAAAGTAAAATCAATTATTGAAAATGAAAAATGCCACTCTTGTAGGGAGCATAGATGCATTTAGCATATACATCAAGCCTTTTAAACCACTAGGTGATCCCTAGTGGAGGAGTGAAGTCTCTTGAGGGTTTTCAGTGAAGGTACCCACAAACTTCTCCAATGACTCAATTAGTACCAATGCAACATGTTAAAATAAAATTCAAGTAAAATCAAATTCATTCCACACCTTGTTCATTCAATTTTAGAGGATTCTCAGCAAAAAATCAACAGTTTAAAATCGATACTCTGTTGTAATTCCTTCACAATCAATCAACCCATGTCATGACATTTTGTATGAAAATTAATGCAGAGCTTACCATCAAATTGAGAATTCTGTATTGGTAATTCCCCCAACAAACCTAATTTCAGACCCAAATCTTACCAGGGCTGTCACTCATGACAAAAATGGAAGGGTGCATCATTTCACACAACTCAAGAATAGTTACTACCCTCAAATAGGACTGCAAGCATGAGCATAGGCATTGCTCTGATTTCTTAAATTTTCTAATTCTTTTCACCATAGATTAAACAAATTCTCATCTCCATATGACAGCTCAATCTATTTTAGATCAGTAAGGTCTTTTTATTGGGTTGTAATGTGGCTTATTGGTGAGGTTTAAGAAGGATAAAGGGTGAGGAAAGCTTCAAAATTGAGAAATCAATAAGGTAAGGAGGTGACATGTACACCTTCTTCAATTCTACACAAGCTTCATCTTCTTTGAATTTTTCGATTTCAAGTGATCAATTTCCAATCCTCATTTCAATGTATCCAATGAAGTGACTTCTCTCTCATTTTGCTTTGCTTTTCTGTTTTTCTTTTCTTTTTCTTTTTTTTGTATTTATTTTCAATATTTTTTTATTTTCTTATGGGCTGGAATACCACAACTGCCACCAACTGTGTTTCCTTCTCTTCCAACCAAATATCAAACCTCACTTCTGCTTCTATTTCTTGAATTCTCAGATTGAGGGTGAACTAAACCAGGTCAAGAGGTTTTGGGTTCAAATTTTTTGGTTTTTATCAAAGAAAAATTGGGATTTTTAAGGCTCAAATGGTGTGTATCAAAGGCAATTCAAAGGTGGGGATTTTTAGGCTCAAACTGTCCAAAGGATGGCCCTACTTCATGTCCTCAATGTCATGAATGTTGTCAAACTGTTTCGACTTGGATTTTCCCAACTTCTAGCGAGAAAAGTAGATTCAATGAGTCCTTAGAACAGAAAAATTGCCAAAACACTCTTCAAAGAAAAATTATTCAGGCCCAAATCTCACTGGGTATGATCTTTCATCAAATTTTTGGGGGATATCCTGACAATTTTCTCTCTCTTCAAGTTCACTAAGCATCAATTTTTTAAAAAAATTCCTGGCATTTATTTCATGACAATGATAGAGCTATTACATTGTTCAATTTTAAAAAGTTTTTTAAATTTCCTCTTTTTCAAAATTCAGGTGGGACTTCACTTTATTTTCATAAATTTTATTCAATCATAACTGCATTAATATTAACTATCCCATTGGCACACCCTACCATACCCCCAAACCTATGAGTAGTGTCCTCACTGATTTAAAGATAAGGTGCATATACAGCAGGGTAGAATCAGACACAAAACTAAGTAACAGAATCAAACAAGGCACACACAAACAATTAAAACACATAAAAAATAAACATAAAGACATAAAGTTAATCACACAAAATATACTAAAGAAAAATTTCATTTATAACACAAAAATTTGTGCAATGTAAGAGAAAATAACTACAAAAAGAATATACACAAACACCCTAACTAATTACATGTGCAAATCTAGTCTTGGACACCTATTCCTTTTTCTTTCTTCAAAGCAGCAACAGGTGAAGTGGCTGGAGGGGTAGTCTCAGCTGCTTGTGCAGGCTCTCTAGCAGCCATTTCAGCAACTCTAATTTCTAGTATTTCTGCCTTCTTTTCAGTAAGTTGAACTCTAGTTTCATACAATTCTCTGGTGGCCTTTGTGACCTCTTTGGAGGCAGCTAACCTCTTCTCAAGTCCATCAACTCTCAATTTCTTTGTTGCAACTATATTCTTCTGAGCTTCAAATTGAATCCAAATTTCTTGCAAGTCCTTTAATATTTTTTTCCTCTCCATTTTGTGATCCAATTGCATTTGATGTATCTACACGTCATAGGACATCCAGATTGAGGTTTTGAGGTCAGCTATGCCTCTAATGACATTCCTTTTAAGGTATGGGTTTTATTGCATGACATGAAGGAGGGTAAAGTAAGAAGGTATGGAAAAGAAAAAGCAGGTAGTATGGGCTGCTCAACACTGGAAGAAGGGATGGATGATGGACTGG
Source organism: Chloranthus sessilifolius (assembly GCA_021018995.1). NCBI lineage: Eukaryota > Viridiplantae > Streptophyta > Magnoliopsida > Chloranthales > Chloranthaceae > Chloranthus > Chloranthus sessilifolius. The sequence continues at coordinate 76,288,049 of CM037588.1, read as the reverse complement.
GTGGGGTGGAGATTGAGGGTAAAGGGTGATGGACTTCAAGTTCAGGCTCAGGGTCAGTTTGGGTTGAAATGGAGGAGGGGATTAGGTTGTCCACATCTGTGGCAGCATTGGTAAAGGTAGGAGGGATATATGGAATAGGTTCAGTGGGTGAAATGGCAAGTGTGGTGACACCTAGGGTTAAGGGTTGGAGAGAAAGGGTTGGGGGGGGAATATGGATGGGTGTAGGGGTAGGGATTGGTTGTTCCACCTCAGCAGAGGAAACCACTGCCAAAGGAGATGGAGGTGGAGTGGGTAAGGGAGTAGGTGTAGGAGTAAGGACTGGAAGAGGTTGGATGGTTGAGGTGGAAGGGATGAGGGTGGACTGAATGGCCTGAAGGCAAGTGGCCATAGTAGCTTGGTTGGCTGTGTTTGTTTGAAGCAGGGCAAGGATGGTGGTAAGAAGGGAAAGGATTTAGGTAGTGGCCACAGGTAAGACTTGGGCTTGGGTAACAAGTGAAATGGGGTTAATGGGTTAGAAGGGAGACGTGAGGGCATGTTGAAAATGTGGGGTGGGTGTAGACTAGAAATGGGTAGGTTATGGGGATGAATATCCCTTAGTGGTTAGGTTGTCCTGGGTATCTGGAGGTGAGATCGAAAAGGTGGGATAAAGTCAAAGGGAATGGATGGCGGAGAAGTAGTAAGAGGGGTGATGGAAGGTGCAGGGCTGAAAGGTTCAACATCTGATATGGATGAGCTAGATGGAGGTAAGGTAGGGATGGGGTCTTTGGTGAGAAGAATAACTGACGGAGGTGTGGATGTGGTGATGGTTGAAATGGTGGGTGAGCTACTAGGGGGATGGAAACTGAGATGGAAGGTATGGCAGGGGAGGGGATGGTGAGGATGGCATCAGTGGAGCTAATTATAGTTGTGGAGGGAATGAATAGGTGGACATAGGTCATAGGTGTGGAAGGGATGAGTAAGGGTGCAAAGGGTACAAATGGAGGTACTGAGCTGGGACCAATAAATGTGAGCAGAGGCTCAGAGGTGACTAATGTAGAGATCTCAGGAGGAGGTACTGGGCTAGTAGTGGTTGTAGGGAGAGGCTCTAAACTAGCTGAAGTAGAGGTGTCAGGTGCAGCTACTGAGTTGGATGCTTGTGGAGCTTCTAACTCAAGGTCCTCTGCTAACTTGCTCTTGCTCTTCGCAATCATGGTCCTGCTGGTAGACCAGTCCCTCTTCCTAAACACTTTTGGCTTCACCCTCTCCACAGGCTCATCCTCTTTAAACACAAATTTTTCTCTCTTAAGCAAGACAGTGATGAGCCTACTGTAAGGTGACCCAGGCAAAGCTTGCACTTTCTTAATCTTCTCATTCACATCCACCATTGCATCAAACACCAGCTTGGAGGCATTCATAAATTGTCCCTTGAAGAAAAAGTGCAAGGCATCCACTATGGGGGTGCTCCTCTCTTGCTGATGGCCACTGACATATATATTTTTCCTCAAGATTGAACAAATAAACAACATACTGGGGTGTAGATCTCTCCTTATCAATGACTCCCCAAAGCCCACAATGCCTTGAGTCAGGTGTTTAGCCATAGCTCTAAAGGACACACTTCCAGGTTCTGCTTGACCATAACTTGTATCAAAAATTGATGGGACCCCGAAAGCCAACCCTATGTCACTGTAATTTACAACAATCTCTTGGTTATCAATTAAAATCTTCAAACAAGGATCAGTTGACCCAGGCTTGGTTTTCTTCCTAATGTTTTGATACCACAACTTGACTAACCTAGGATAGAATTTTTTATTCAATGGGGTCAGCATGGGTGTGAGGCCTGCCTTCACCAAATAATGTAAAGTATCCTTACACTCCTCTTCCTTAAAAAAATAGGGAATGTCAACAGTTGTCTCTAGAATCAGGCTAAATACATCCACAAATTCATTTGGAGTGGATAGGTTTACAGGGACTTCAGGTTCCTCCTCAGGGTTAGGCTCAGGCTCCGAAATTTCAGGCATAGGGTCAGCCTCAGGTATAGGTTCAGGTTCTATCTCAGAGGCCTCCTTAACAATTTCTTCACTGATTTGGGCCTTCTTAGCTTTCTTTGCTTTCCTAGGTTTCTCATATTTGTCCATGTTGAGCTTCCTCTAGGCAGGTGGGGTTTCCTTCGGCTGTGTAGCTAGCCTACCGGATTTCCTAGTGGTTTTGGTGGCGGATTTGGAAGGGGCTTTCAAAAGCTTGGCAAGGGTATCCTCTTGGTCAGCCATTATACACTCAATCCACACAAATTAATCTCAACAATTCACAGAAACCCTCTTTTTCCCAAATGAATTACCACACAATCTAACAATGAAAGTATTGAGCTTTTAAATCACAGAGTGAAGATGAAGGAAAACTTACCCACCGAAAACCTAGGGTTTTCATATCTTGATGTGCATGGCACCAAATTGGCAGAGACTAGGTGCAAAATGTAGCACTTGAGGAATTAAAGAAATTGGAAAAATGGCCGAGTGATTGGAGTAGACACCAGTGAGGTAGAGGAAGAAGAAAGAAAATGGAAATCAGCAAAGAGAAAATAAAGCTCAGAGATAAGTTGTTGAATGGCTGAATTGAGTTGTCGATAGGTTTAAAATGATGAAAACCAAGTCTCGACAAGATTGGGGGAAAGGTGTTGACAGGTTGATACAAGCTGTCGAAGAGTGAAAAGCAGCAGAATGTCTCGAGAGGTTCACTCAATCCTGTCGATGGATTCAAGGCTTCAGAAAAATTCACTTCGAGAGGTTCACATAACCTCTTGACAGGTACTCTGAACCTATCGAAAATGCACCCAAAAACCTTCAGAACCTATCGACAAGTTCATAGATCCTATTGACAATAATATTTACACCTTCAGAACTTATCATGAATTGACTCAAACCTCTCAACAGGTCTCAAATCTTGTCGAAAAGCATATTGAGAACCTTCAGAACCTGTCGAAATGTTCTCCACACCTCTCGACAGGTACTTTCTTAGTTCAAATAGATATTTATTAGTTCCCAAATCCATTTTACACACAGATTTATCAAGTTTATTTAGCTCCCATTGATTTCTCTTGCCTTGGAGTTGATGGTTCATCCTTGTAAACAATTTACGAAGGACTCATGATTTGTAAATGCAACCATCAAGCACAATTGGAAACCATATTTATAATGCCAATCAGATTTAAAACAGAAACAACAATAAATACTGATAAAAATAGCAACTATGACACATAGTATACATTGTTGAAAATCAGACATGTTGTGGAGGTTCTTGAAGGTGAATGGTTAGCACATGCTCTACTATATTTTCAACAAAAAGCTTGAGCCTTTGACCATTAACTTTCATGAACCTATCAACTTTGAGATCCTTGATTCCCACAGCTCCAGATGGGGATACATGCTCTACCATATAAGGTTCCACCCTTCTGGATCTCAACTTACCTGGAAAAAATTTCAATTTAGAGTTGAACAACCATACCTTGCTGCCAGCTGTGAACTCCTTCCTCAGCAGATGTTTGTCATAGAAGGCCTTAGTTTTCTCCTTGTAGATCTTTGCATTAGAATAGCCCTCCAATCTCAGCTCTTGCAGCTCTAACAACTGGAGTTTCCTGTGCCTGCAAGCAGAAGTTAGGTCAATGTTCAATGCTTTAACAATCCAATAAGCCTTGTGCTCAAGCTCTACTGGTAAATGACATGCCTTGCCATACACCAGCATGAACGGAGACATCCCTATTGGGGTCTTATAGGTAGTCCTATAAGCCCAAAGAGCATCAGGTAGCTTCAGGAACCAGTCCTTCCTATCAACTCATACTGTTTTCTCCAAAATGTGTTTGATCTCTCTATGAGAAATATTTACCTACCCACTTGTTTGTGGGTGGTATGGGGTGGTAACTCTGTGTGTCACAAAGTTTTTCTAAGCAAGTTCTCAAACTATCTATTACAGAAATGGCTCCCCCCCATCACTAATGATAGCTCTGGGGGTGCCAAACCTGGAGAAAATACTGCCCTTGAAGAAGTTGAGGACAATCTTGTGACCATTGGTTCTTGTGGCTATGGCCTCAACCCATTTGGACACATAGTCCACAGCCACAAGAATATAATTGTATCCATAGGAAGGAGGGAAAGGGCCCATGAAGCCAATCCCCCAAATGTCAAAGAGTTCAATCACAAGTATAGGCTGTAAAGGTATGGAGTTTCTTTTGGAGATACTTCCCATCTTTTGGCATCCTTCACAAGCTTTACAATGCTGCCATGCATCCTTGAAGAGAGTGGGCCAATAAAATCTACTTTGGAGCACCTTGGCAGCAGTCTTGTTCCCACTATAATGGCCTCCACAAGCCTGTTAATGACACATAGTTAGTATGTTATGGAATTCATCATCAGGGACACATCTCCTCACCACTTGATCTGTACAATACTTGAACAGGTATGGATCCTCCCACATGTAATGTCTAATCTGTGAAAAGAATTGCACCTTGTCCATTTTATTCCAATGTGGGGGATCTTACCCACTGCCAAGTAGTTCGCAATGTTTGCAAACCAAGGTGTAGAGGTGCTGATAGTTAACAGTTGTTCATAAGGGAAAGAATCATTGATAGGCAGCCTATCAAACTCCTTAGCTAGGATCCTGGATAAGTGGTCTGTAACCACATTTTTAACCCCATTTTTGTCCTTAATCTCAAGATCAAACTCCTGTAATAGGAGGATCCATCTGATTAATCTTGGCTTTGCATCATTTTTTGACAAAAGGTACTTCAGGGCTGAGTGGTCTGTGAAGACCACTATCCTAAATTCCAACACATAAGACTTGAATTTCTGTAAGGCATAGACAATTGCAACAATTCCTTCTCAGTTGTGGTGTAATTTAACTGAGCATCAATCATGGTTTTGCTTACATAAGCAATCACAAAAGGGGCCTTATCCTTCCTTTGTCCTAAGATTGCACCAATACCATGTCTGATGCGTCACATATTAGTTCGAATGGCAAAGAAAAATCAGGTGCTTGAAGGATAGGTGCAGATGTTAAACATCCTTTCAAAAGCTCAAAGGCATGGAGACATTCATCATTAAATTCAAAGGAAACCTCTTGGCACAAAAGGTGACAAAGAGGTTTTTTGATCTTGCTAAAATCCTTGATGAATCTCGTATAGAACCCAGCATACCTCAATAAAGATCTGCCTTGTTTCATAGTTTTTGGTGGGGGCAAATGTGCAATCAGATCAATTTTAACCTTGTCTACCTCAATGCCTTTGTGCGAAACCACATGGCCAAGGACAATGCCTTGGTTGACCATAAAATGTCTCTTTTCCTAACTCAACACCAAATTGATTTCGTCACATCTCTGCAACACAAGGCTGAGATGGTGTAGACATTGGCTAAAGCTGTCCCCAAAGATAGAGAAATCATCCATGAATATCTCTAAAAACATCAATCATGTCAGAAAATATAGCATACATGCACGTTTGAAAAGTTGTAGGGGCATTGCACAATCCAAATGGCATCGTTCCACTCCTCAAAGTGGAGGTAGATTTGGCTTCTTCATGTGTAGAAGTCTTACCCACCATGCATTGCCCTCTGGGGTTGTTCATGGGCTGACTAGGCAGTCTTCCCACCTCTCTCTTAGTCAAAGCATTAGATTGATGACCAAGGTGGTCCTCTATCTTCTTAATACTTTGGCTGTGGGAGTTGACAGTTTGGCACAAAGGACCTAAATTCTACAGTGAAGCCATAACTTGCTCTTCAAAGGTGAGAGATCTAGAGGGTGTTGGGACTGGTGCACTTTGATGCATAGGTTGAGCCATTGGCAGGGCCATAAGCTGTTAGTATTTGGGCCTTCGAAAGTAGTTCTGTTGGTATGGCTAGGCATTCTTATAAGGCATGGACTACTATTGTGGATGCTACTGCTGCTGGTTTTAGAATGTATCTTATCTCCACCTCATGTTGGGGTGCTTTCTCCAATGATAACCAATAGTAGGTTGTTGTCCATAGGGCTGAGCAGCATTCACATGTTTCATCCCAAAGTCTAGAAATTAGGCAGCAGAGGAACATTCCTCATGGGAGTGAGTGGGGGACTGGCATATCACACATGCCTCCTCCACTTTCGCAACTATTGGAGACTGTATTGCTCCCATTAGCTTATCAAACTTTTGAGTCAAGTTGTCCAGTTTCCTTTCCAAATCATTCTATCCACTCACTTCATACATCTTCCCTCTTGTAGTAGTCTCTCTCACCAATCTAGCAGGGGTCTCAAAGTCTCTTGACAAGGTCTCCCTTTGCATGGAGTTTTCACTAATGATATCAAATAACTCCCAAGCCTCATCAGTTGTCCTTTGGAGGTATGTACCACCACATGAGGCATCAACCATATCCCTACTCTTGGTTTAAATTCTTTGATTGACACTTTGAACAAGTTGTCATTCAGGAATTTGGTGATGGGGACATTGCTTCAAGAGCTCTTTAAATCTCTCCCATGCTTGGTGAAAGTCTTCAGTTGGGGCTTGAGCAAATGAAATAATGCTCTTCCTCACCTGACTTGTTTTAGACATGGGAAAAAACTTGGCCAAAAATTGACATTGAAGGTTATTCCAAGACTGAATGCTATTGGTTAGGAGCATTGACAACCAAGTTCTGGCTTTATCCTTTAATTAAAAAGGAAAAAGTCCCAACCTGGTTGCTTCCTCCCCTAAACCTACAATGTTGAAAGTAGTGCACATTCCTAGAAATTCATTAATATGCTTGTATGAGTTTTATTTACTCAAGCCATGGCATGAAGGTAACATCTGGATGATGGAAGATTTAATCTCATAGTTCTCTTGGATAGCAGGGAATTGAATGCAGAAGGGGGAATTGTACACCCCTGGTGCATTGAATTCTTTCAATGTTCTAGGTTGCTTGCCCATTGCAGAACTATCACAATCAATCACAAGTGTGTGTATGGGTTTCATAGGTCTAAGAAGTCTCTCAACTTCAAGATCTAAAGGAGCAATCTTAGGATTAAGAGATCTCCTACCAAGCATACATACAACAGAAACACAATACAAGGCAAACAAAATACAACACAGATTTCAGCAAAACAAATTCAAAAACACCCAACTACTACTACTGATCTAAATATTTATAGATCTACAAAAGTAAAGGAATTAGAAAATGCAAACTATAGCACAGCTTACTCCTCCAATTAGCATAATGCTCATCTCAAAACAACAAATCCAGATCTGCAACCACAAAATTAGACTACAAAAACTACAACAGTAATTAGTCAAACACAAAATAGGCAATTAAAAATCTAAACCTAAAATGAGGAAAACATAGATCTACCAATTTAAAAATACAACTCCCCGACAGCGATGCCAAAAACTTGTTGTCTTGCTTACCTTTCAATTATTAAATGGTTAAGACATCAAAATATGCGGACAAACTATAGAGGTATGGGCTCAACGTAAGCAAGGAGTCCTGCAAGAACCAGGGGCTGTTGCAACTAGCTTTAAGAGATAAGTAAGGGTATGTCCATAGGGAAATGTGTTCTAAAATATCGTAAATCTCTAGATCTATAATAGATCAAGCACTCTAACCTATTTTAGTTAAAAACAAATCAAAATGGGAGAGAGGAGAGGTTTCTAAGAGATGTCACTTTACTAAAAACCATAAAAAGCAAATGTAAAATGATCCAGAACTGATTAAACTCAGATTCAAGGGAATGGAAAAGATTAAAATCAAAGGGGAGTGCATAGGACAAATTTACAATAATCCTTCATCTGGCTACAAGCTCAGATGCAAGGTATGAGAATCTACTCTCAACCAGAGAATTGAAGCAGTCCTAAGGCTATGACCTGTCCACTAAAATGGTCACAGATCATCCCAGAGATTGTCCCAATTCAAGGATCTTGATTGAAACAGGTAAGCTATTGCAGATACTGTGGGTGCCAGGCTACAAGCTCAATTATATTGTAATAACACAACTTATAATCCTCTTGTGCTCAATTCTACAATTTGTGCAACATACAATCCATCTAGATCACCTCTGAAACTCTCGATTTACAGCTCTCAACCTCACCCTAGCTACTGAAGAGGTTTAGCCAACCATAATTGGCTAAGGAGGGAATGGGGAAGAAGGGAGAGAGAGTGAATTTTTGGAGGGAAATGGAAATCAGATTTGGCTCTGATTCTCCCCAATTTTTGAATGCTAGCTCTATAAACTCTTCAAGCTTTTATACTCTTCTCCTCCCTTCTTAGATCCGTTTCGGCCAATCAGAGCTCAAGAGAATAATTCTATTATTTTGAGCTGCTAATGTGGCTGATTTCTCTTTTAGAAGCTCTTTCCCCATTGGTCCAAAACTAGTTGGCACATGTTATGCAGTAACAGGGTTCCAAAAATACCTCCAAGGGTCATTAATACGCCTTGGAACTCATGCGCAAAATTCTGAAGTTGGCAGCTGCTATGAAAGGAACTGAGAAGTTCCCAATTGGAATGTCGAGAGGTTCAGAGATTACTTAGTGTTCTCATCGACAGGTTGAAGTGGCTTTCGACAAGTTTGGAGGCTTCTGGAGAAGTACAGCTGACTAGTCGACGAGATTGGAGTATATTTCTATCTTCTTCTAGTTCTCCATCCATCTTCTCGAATGGTTACACAGAATCTTGTCGATTACTTAGGAGGCTGAGTTGCGCTAGTCGATAGGATTGGAGCCCGTATTCACCTTTTGTTCAGTCTCATTACATCCTCTCGACAGGTTATAGAAAATCCTATCGACATCTCTGTAAAGCTCCCTTTAAGCTTTTGACAGGTTAAAATAAAAACTTGTTGTCTTGCTTACCTTTCAATTATCAAAGGGTTAAGACATCAAAATAGGAGGACAAAGTATAGAGGTATGGGCTCAAGGCAAGAACTAGGGCTGCTGCTGGAAGCTTTAAGGGATACAGAAGGGTATGTCCATCGGTAAATGTGTTCTGAAATATAGTAAATCTCCAGATCTATAACAGATCTCACACTCTAACCTATCTTAGTTTATATCAAATCAAAATAGGAGAGAGGAGAGGTTTCCAAGAGATGTCACATTACTAAAAACCATGAAAATCTAATGTAAAATGATCCAGAACTGATTAGACTCAGATTCAAGGGAATGGAAAAGATTAAAATCAAAGGTGGAGAGTAGCAGCTAGGGGTTTTAGTCCTTACTAAAAATCAATTGAATCAAAGGCAGTGGAAAGGATAGATTTGCAGCAATCCTTTATCTGGCTACAAGATCAGATGCAAGGTATAAGAATCCACTCTCAACCAAAGAATTAAAGCAGTCCTAAGGCTATGATCTATCCACTAAAATGGTCACAGATCATCTTAGAGATTGTTCCAATTCAAGGATCTTGATTGGAACAGGTAAGCTATTACAGATGCTATGGGTGTCAGGCTACAAGCTCAGGCATCCACACGAATATCCAATCCAGGGAAATCAAATACAAAAAAGTGAAATATAGATCATAATCACCTTTAAAAACCATAATTACATTCCAATAACATAGCTTACAATCCTATTATGCTAAGAACTATAATATGTGTAACATACAATCCATCTACACAGCCTCTGAAACTCTCGATTTACAGCTCTCAACCTCAGCCTTGCTACTGCAGAGGTTTAGCCAACCATAATTGTCTAAGGAGAGAATGGGGAAGAAGGGAGAGCAAGTGAACTTTTAGAGGGAAATGGAAATCAGATTTGGCTCTGGTTCTCCCAAATTTATGGATGCTAGCTCAGTAAATTCTTCAAGCTTTTATACTCTTCTCTTCCCTTCTCTGATTTGTTTCAGCCAGTCAGAGCTCAAGAGAATAATTCTGTTATTCTGAGTTGCTGATGTGGCTGATTTCTCTTCTAGAAGCTCTTTCCCCATTGGTTGAAAACTAGTAGGCACCTGTGATGCAGTTAGATGGTTCCCATTCATGTGCTTTTTTATTCCAAAAATACCCCTAAGGGTCATTAACATGCCTTAGAACTCGTGCGAAGAATTTTAAAGTTGGTAGCTGCTATGAAAGGAACTGAGAAGTTCCCAATTTGAATGTCGAGAGTTTCAAGGAACCTCTCGACATGTTTTGAGACTGCTTGGTGTTCTCATTAACAGGTTGAAGTGGCTTTCGACAGTTTTGGAGACTTCTCGAGAAGTTCAACTGACTAGTCGATAGGATTGGAGTACATTTCTATCTTCTATCCAGATCTTCATTCATCCTCTCGAATGGTTATACGAAATCCTGTTGACTGGTTATGAGGCTGAGCTGCACTAGTCGATAGGATTGGGGCCCATTTTCACCTTCTATTTAGTCTCATTACATACTCTTGACAGGTTATGAAAAATCCTGTTAACATCTTTGTAAAACTCCCATTGAGCTTTCGATAGGTTGGAAATAGCACTCGACAGGTTGCTTAGACCTCGCGAGGATGAGCGTAGCTTCAGGTAAGTTATCGACAGGTTACATTGCACTACTCGATAGGTTCAGTTGAACCTCTCGACTTCTCTTACGCCTTTAGGTAAGGTGTCGACAGGATCCTTCACTACAGTTCTAATCTCTTAACAAAATCTATCATCCTCTCGAACTCTTGACTCTCTTACCTCCGAACCTCTTGATAGCTTAGATTCTTTACCTTCTAACCCCTTGATAGGTTGGAACACACTCTCTAATTCTCTCCATAGGTTCATGGAACCTAACGACAACTTAACTGTTGTCTCCAGAACCTCTTGACAGGTACTGGGAACCTCTCGACAACTTTTAGTATCCTCTCGAGATGTTCTACCTTGAATTTCCATAGCTAGCACCCATCTTTGGTATGTTGTTCTTCATTTGTTCACCACTCACCAGCCTCTTGGTGGGTTCAGTCTTCATTCCTTACAACTGCTGTGACGACCTGACTTTTCCAATCCTTACGGTATAGGAAAGGCCGGTTCATCAACTTATTGATTTCTCAATAAGTCGTATTCAAACAGAGGCCGGCACATAACAATGATCTAAAACAGAGGCAAAGCAGAGATAATTCATAATTCAAAAGCTTGTAATAACAAATCTATCACGATGAGGAACCAAAAGGAACCACCGGTGATGGCCAATCCAACACCTAAACTAATGGTTCCCGATGATGGTTCCTCAAGTGATATCAAAAAGAACAAAATAAGGCCTAGGGCCCAATATTCAAAACAATATTCAGACAAAATACCAAAATACAGGATCTAAAGGTCAAGGAAGAACTCTCCACAAGTCTAATTCCTCCTCAGGAATATAATCAGAATCCTCCAAATCCTCAGATCCCAAATCAGTCTCAGCACCTGTGACGTATAGTCGAGGGTGAGCTAACAGCAAAGCCCAATAGAGGAAACAAATCTATTTGCATTTCATTATAAGTAAAGGTTTTCAAAAGACAGAATTCGGATCAAATATGGTTTTCAAATGATGCTTTGCAAACGAAATCTCCAGTTCTAATCTTGAGTTAAAACTGAATACATAAATCTGATGTGTTCGAAATCTTCTGAATTAGTATGCTTCTTGTCTTAAATTTATAACTTAATTATATCTCTCAAATTCCTATAGCATGAGAGCAAAGTGTATACCGATGGGAAGACCCTACTGACCATCGTCGTTCATGAACCCTTTTTCTGAATGCAACAAGCCCCTACGCTATGAGGGAAACTTGCGCCAAAGTTATACCGTCAACACGGTTGGTAGAATCTAGGGCATCGTTCTGACGTACCTCAAATCAAATGCAAATGCTAACACATATCAAGGCTTATTATTCATATCATATACTGATTTTTTTCAAAGTTCTGATTCAAAGGTCTGATTCAAAGATTAACTGAGGTTCTGAGGTTCGAATTACAAAGTTCTTAATTTTGGCAAAGTATCCAAATTTTTAGATTTGTGTCATATACTCTGAGTTTTTTTTTTTTTACTTCTGATGTCCATAACAGATTTCAAATACATGCTGATGTTAATAACAGATTTCAAATACATGCTTCTCAAGCGAAATAGTCAAAACAGTCCCTACTTATAATAGAATACAAATAATGTGTAGGGTTCCCCTACCTTAACAAAGAGCTTCAAAAATCACGCATAAACAGTCCTCACCAAGGACTCCCAACAGTCAAAACCTACATATATTAACACTTTCAGTGTTAATATAAGACCAAAAAATCAAACTAAAACTTGCGGATTAAAAATCCAATAAAAATTCTGAATGCCAAAAACAGGACAGAAACAGAATTTGTGGGTCAAATCTGAAATTCGATGGTCGAATTCAATTTCGACCCTTGAATTCAAAAGCGCACATCACCCAAAAATGGGAAAAATCGACATCATGCATGGCCATCAGATTTTAGATTGAACCACAGCCATGTCTTCTTTAATTCTAAACAAAACATAAACAAAATAACACAAGGAGGTTTCATCAACCTACCTCTTGTAGTTTAAACCGTCGATTCCAATAAAAATCCAATAAAAATTCTGAATGCCAAAAACAGGACAGAAACAGAATTTGTGGGTCAAATCTGAAATTCGATGGTCGAATTCAATTTCGACCCTTGAATTCAAAACTGCACATCAGTCCCAAAAATGGGAAAATCGCACATCGATGCGTGGCCATCAGATTTTAGATTGAACCACAGCCATGTCTTCTTTAATTCTAAACAAAACATAAACAAAATAACACAAGGAGGTTTCATCGACCTACCTCTTGTAGTTTAAACCGTCGATTCCAAGCTCCAAGCTCCAAGTTCCATGGTTCAGATTTTCACTTCAGTCCATCATAAAGAAACGACCACAGCCATCAGATCACACAGATTTTCTTACTCTCCACATCACTCTTCTCTTTCAATATATCAAACTGATCCTAAGACAATTTCAAAGCTAATCAATGGTTGAGATGTGAAGAGGAGGTCTCAATCTCTCTAGATCTAGGATCAAACGAGCAAGGTCTTTAGAAGCTTAAATTCCAACGAGAGCGGGAGAGTTAATCTTCTCTTGCACTCTCTCTCTCTTATAACCAAACCTAAGCAACTATAATATCTAGATTTTTTTGTATTTGCAAATTATCCACTTAAGTTGAGAACATATTTGGTGTTAACCACCACCACCAACCCAATAGTATAAGTCATCGATTTCATGACTTGCACACCTCTCGAGACCAAATCCTTTGGCCATTAGTCTTACCATAGGATTCTTTGATTACTGTCCTTTAGGTTGTTTAGATTGCTTCTTTGGCCTTTTTAGATGGATGTCTGCACTAAGACTGTAATTTATTACTTATCTACAAAATACACTTAAAACACCTTATTAATAAGCTCAAGGGTTCCTCAAAGGTCAGGTTAGGAGGTGAAAAATGGTATTTTATGGAATTATAGCAAAGTTTTAGTTTTAGAGCAAGGAAAAGTAAAATAATTCTCTAAAATTGAATTAACAAGGTGTGGAATAAATTTGATTTGAGTTGACTTTTTTTTTAACATGTTGCATTCGTACTAATTGAGTCATTGGAGAAGTTTGTGGGTACCTTCACTGAAAACTTTCAGGAGACTTCACTCCTCCACTAGGGATCACCTAGTGGTTTAAAATGCTTGATGCATATGCTAAAAGCATTTGTGCTCCCTATAAGAGTGGTGTTTTTCATTTTCAGTAATTATTTTTACTTTCTCCTTTGCTCGTGACAAAATGTCTTAAAGTTGATTGATTTGGGGTTATAGCGAGTTTTATTTTTCACCTCCTAACCTGACCTTTGAGGGACCCTTGAGCTTATTAATAAAGTATTTTAAGTGTATTTTGTAGATAAGTAATAAATTACAGTCTTAGTGCAGACATCCATCTAAAAAGGCCAAAGAAGCAATCTACTGCTCAGCATGTGCTCAAACAACCCAAAGGCCAGCCAATCAAAGAATCCACAGAGCCGTAGAAGTTTATGAGAATGTCATGGGCCCAACTGGGTATGCTTGGTACCAAGTGCAATTATAAGAAATGAATACTGAACCCATCAAGAGGGAGCTGAGTGGTGAACAAATTAAGAACAACATACAAAAGATGTGTGCAAGCAATTGAAACTCAAGGCTGAAGATCTCGAGAGGACACTCCAAGCTATCGAGAGGTTCTCAGTACCTGTCAAGAGGTTTTGGAGATAAAAGTTAAGATGTCGAGAGGTTTCATGAACCTATCGAGAAGATTAGAGAGTGTGCTCCAACCTGTCGAGAAGAAGCTAAATTGTCGAGAGGTTCTGATGTAAGAGAGTGAAGAGTACGAGAGGATGACTATTAAGACCTGAAAAGTACCACTTTTGACCCCTTAACTTAACCTCTGTTAGACCCTTAGTCATTTAATAAATGTGTGTTAAGACCATTTTGTAGGTAATAAGCAGTAGCTGCAGACAAGGCTCTAACCCTGCTAAGAAGCCTACTTTTGCACCAGAACTCCAAGCAACTGGTAAACCATTCATAGAGGAAAGAAACACCAAGGTAGAACACACCTGGATGTACACATTGAATGCCCAAGTGGGCCCTAGAAGTTCCTCAGAAGAAATGAAGTTAGACCCAAACAGAGAACTTGGCTGCAGCATAGGTAAAGCACAGTAGCAACAAGTCAAGAAATGAGCCTCGCATAGATGTCACAAGGTTCAAGTGATTCAGAGAAAAATGCTTCGCGCAGTTGTCACAAGTTTCTCAAGGCAGCACACCAATTGCTCACGCTGTTCTCACGCAAATGAATGGCAGAAGGGCTCGAGAAGCAGACTCCGTGTAGTTCTCACGAGGCTCAGTTGTAAGCGCTCATGCAATCTCGCGCAGCTCAAGAGAGGAGCATTTAATCTCACGATTCACTGCATTTGAGGAGAGAGCTCCAGCACTGCCAGCGTGGCTGTCAGCAGATGGGCTGCGGGATGCAGATCTTCAGGGGACTGCTTGTGCAATCTGGAGGCTGATGTAATTGCTTCCTCGCGAGTATCCCCGCGAGATTCACTAAGGAACAAACTACGCACCCGATTCCCACGCCACTCAAATGGAAAGCGCAATCCCGCGACGACCAGAGCATTCCCGCGATGACCAAACTATATATCCCGCAACTGTAAGAGCTTCAAGTCAATTCAATCCCGCGATGACCACTCTATCATGCGACAAGACCTGGAAACTGTTGCTACCTAGCGAGGTTTGGGATCTTAACTTTCCCCCACTTCTATAGGGGCAATCTGGGAACTTTCAGCAACTAGGGCACGCACTCTAATGTTCTAATCTCTATGCACATGCCCCGAGGCATCCAAGGAACAGAAATGGGCCATGTTTGTATCGTTAAAATTAGGGTTTTCCTTACCCTAATGCTCCAACAGCCGACTGCTATATAAGCCTAAGCCTAGTTTAGGTTTAAAAGAAGAGGGGGATCTTCTGGAATCAGCAGTAGAGTTCCTGTAGGCTAAGGTTAGGGTTTAGGCAACATCTTTTTCCTTTTTCTTCTCTCCATAGCCCAGCACTTGCTGGCTATGCCTTTGTATGTCTATTTAGAATAGTTTTAATGAAGTTTTATAATAGGATGTTATAGATGTATGGGATTAGTGTTTGAGGGTTGTTCTGTACAAGTCTGCTGCCTTGAGATCCCCCATTGCTAAGTTATATTATAAGCAATGGAGGATTATTTTTAAGGGTTTACTCCGATCTAAGTGACCTATGTGTCCAGGCTAGTGCACATATGCAGGCCTATGCCGCACCACAGGATCCAATAAATTTGAATCCCCATGGGAGCCTGAGCTGGTAGCCTTGTGAACATGGTGGTGGCAGTAATCTACTTGTTCTGTCTCAGACCTCTCTGAGGAGGATAGCCTCTGTGGATAGCCTGTGGCCATTTAAGTGGACAGGTTATAGCCCTAGGGTGAGGTCAATCCATAGATCTAAGACATATTCTTCTTCTCTGCACTTGTGCTTGTAGCCCTGTGAGAGATTGTGCAGAGACAGACTCCCCTGTATTTGTATAGACCCACCATCAGATGGCAGATCTGATCTAGCTGCAGAGATTGTAGGCTTGTGACTGGATCACTGTTGTCTCTCTAAAGCAGTGAACAACTAGATCTAAACCTAGTACTCGAACTCTTACTGGTCCTATGTGTCCAGGCTAGTGCACATATGTAGGCCTACGCTCCATACACAGAACTTTAGAGGTTGAGATTCCTATGAATTCTTGAGCTGGTAGCCTGAATGAAGTAGTGCCTACAATGATAAACATGTTCTGACCAATCTATGGACTGTGGTTCCCCTATTGGGTAGTCGATGACCATTTGAGTGGACAGGTTATAGCCATAAGGGATTGAATCATGGCATAGGGGTGAGTTGGATCCTTTCTCCTCTGTGGTGCTAATGTAGCCATTGGACAGGACTTCTATAGCAGCAGATCTGAGTCTGAGTTATAAAATCCATCAGATCTGCACCTAATAGCTTACTTCTCACCATTTTTATATTTATTTTCTCACTCTCCATCATTCTTCAGAACCATTTCTGTAGTTTAGGCATTAGGTTACCATAGGATTTAAACAATAGTGACCTTAAATCCCCTTCCATTTAGGGTTGCCAGATCTGTAGTCAGATCTGGAGTGCCTACTAAAGATGGCTCCCTTGGAGCTTTAGACCATTTTTCCATGTGGGACAAACTCTTACTTATTAAAACATGCTACAACAGGCCCTGTATCTTGCAGGTCTTGATTCCTTTCAGATGTGCTGAATCTATCTTTGTTTCTTTTAACACTGGAGAAATAATCAACAAGAAGTTTTTGGTGCCGTTGCCTGGGATTTTTGATCTATTAGTAGACCCTAGATTTTTGTATTTTTTTTATTCTTTTGTAGTTGTGCTTGTGAATAACTGATACTGCTGATTTACATTTGAATTTTTTTTTCAGATCTGGACAGTTGCAGAGAAGGAAAGTTGAACCGCACTAGGAGTCTAGCTACCTCTGTTTGTATTTCTCTAACCCTCAAAACTCAGTCTATTTTCCTTTGCAAATTCCATAGCAGTTGATTAGCATAGTAATAATTTTGTTTAGCTAATTCTTTGAGTTAATTGTAATGTGTTTGCAAGTAGTCTTCCATGCTGTTGGTGTGTGTGCATGTTAAGAAAGAGATCCCTCAGTCCCACATTAGAGCCTCCTAACCCTGAGATAGAAAAGGCCAGAAGACCAAGAAGGCCCAGACACACCACAGTTGAGCCCCTTACTGAAACCGAGACAACATTCATGGATTAAGAGCAACCCAGAACATTGAAGAAATTGAATGCTCCTGATGATTATAATTCCCCATTCAGCATTCAATTCCCAGATGTTTAGGAAAACTGTAAGATTAAAACCTCAATCATCCAAATGCTTCCCTCTTTCCATGGGCTTAGCAAGGAAGACCCTTACAAGCACATTGACCAATTCTTGGCCCTGTGCATAACATTTTTCATTACTGGTTTGGTACCATAAGCCACTAGATTAAGGCTCTTTCCTTTCTCCCTAAAGGACAGGGCCAACACCTGGTTAGCTACTCTCCCAAACAACAACATCAGTTCTTGGAAAGACCTCCAGACCAAATTTTTGACAAAATTCTTCCCAGAGAGAAAAACCAACTAGTTGAGGAAAGCAATATTTACTTTTTCCCAATCCCCAACTGAAGATTTTAATCAAGCATGTGACAGATTCAAGGAGATGCTCAAACAATGTCCCCACCACAAGATCCCTGACTGGCAGCTCGTCCAGAGCTTCTATAATGGGATTGATGAGAAAAGCAGAGACATGGTAGATGCCTCTTGTGGTGGAACTTACATGCACAAAATAGTTGATGAGGCATGAGAGTTGTTCGAGGTCATCAGTAAAAATGCTTTCCAAAAGATATCCTTGTCAAGAACTGTTCAAGAGCTTTCTTCTAAAATGGGACCAGCTGCAATTTCCAAAGGAGAGATGTATGAAGTAACTGGGAATAATGACCTGCAAATACAGATGGCCAATCTTTCTGATAAGTTTAATAAACTATTGACTGTGGTGCAACCCAGATGGGTTGCACAGGGGATGGAGGCATGTATGATATGCCAATCTCCACAACACACAGTGGAAGAATGCCCATTTGTAGGGCAATATCCTGAGTATGCGATGGAACAGGCTACTTCTACCCAATCATTTGGCCAGCAATAATCAGTTGGCTACAACAAGCAGCCATTTTGATATCAGCACCAAAATGCAGCAATAATCAGTTGGTTACCAGTGCAGGGACCACCCAAATTTGAGGTGGAGACAAGATAATTACATGCAGCTACAACAGATGTTGGCATTACCTCAAAGGCCACAACAACAATTTAACCAGGGATATACCCCAAGGTCAAATTTTCAGCATCAGCAGCTGCCCCAGTAGCAAAATCAGTTGGTAGTTCCCCCTGCTCAGCCCTGAAATGCTTCTTTTGAGGATCAGGTTTTGACCTCATTGCAAAACCTTAGAACCTTGACTCAGACTATGAACTCTCACAGTTAAAGCATAAAGAAAATGAAAGAGCAGCTAGGCCAAATATCCAATGCCTTGGCCAAAAGAGAGGAGGGCAGGTTACCAAGCCAGCTAGTGGCCAATCCTAAGGGGCAATATTTGATTGGAGAAGGTTCCTCAAGTTTTTAGGGAGCTAATGCCATCACAACCCTAAGGTCTGGCAGGCTGGTGGGCAACCAGGTTGGAAAGGAACAAGGAGAGGTTATTTCCAAAGAATTTTCGAATGAATGTGAAAAAGAATATGTTAGAGTACAGAGCCAAGAGTTGCCTACTACCCTACAATAAGAGAAAAATAATGAGGCTATAGTTGAGCCTCAGCAGGAAATAAAAGATGAAAAAAGAAAAAAAAAAGTTTAGTCATAGGCTTGCAGCTGAGGTACCAGCAGTACTTCAATTGCCATCTCCTCAAGCTTTGAGTGGCCCTGCCCCTTTTGATAAGGGGAATGCACAGATGGAGGAAATGATGGAGACCTTTAAGCAGGTAAAAAGTAATTTGCCCCTGCTTGATGTAATTAGATAGGTCCCAGCCTATGCCAAATTTCTGAAAGACCTTTGTACCCAGAAAAGAAAAGCTAGAGGCCATTTGTCCAGAAAGGTCTTTGCAACTGATACAGTTAATTCTGTATTAAACATAACAATACCAGAGAAGTTGCAAGACCCAAGGATACCCACTATTCCCTGCATAATTGGAGACCACACAATTGGAAGGGCCCTTCTAGACCTTGGAGCGACCTTAAACTGCCGCCATACTGTGTATCGACTAGGTTTGGGGGAGATAAAACCCACCCCCATTGTGATGTTAATGGTTGATAGGTCTGAAAGGAGACCTATGGGAATGGTTGAGGATGTCTTAGTAGGGGTGGACAAGTTCTTTTACCCTGCAGACTTCCTAGTTTTGGACATGGGCTGCAACAAGAGTACAACCCTTATACCTGTTATTTTTGGGCAGGCCATTCTGCGCCACTGCCAATGCCTGCATTCAATGCAGGTCAGGGATTATGGAGGTAACTTTCAGACACATGAAGGTTGAACTAAATGTGTATAACAGTGCAAAGTACCCTCAGCTGGACAATGAGGAAAACTTTGCAGTGGATGTACTAGAGGAAGTTGTTGAAGAAGAATTGCCCACTCTGCTAGATTGAGGCAACATTGTCAAAAGTTTAGTTGAAGTTTAGGACATGGTAGAGGAGGAAAGCCCAGCTGTTATGACAGAAGACCTGACCACATTGAAGTCCTCTATGGGCTTAGTGCAGCATTCCATTTAGAAACCTACATTGCTACCTCTTCCTCAAACCAACAAAGAACCAATCTTGCCATCCACCCAACAAGCCCCTGATCTCGATCTCAAGAAGCTTCCAGAAATAATAAAATATGCCTTCCTTGAGAAAGGTGAAAAACTTCCTGTAATTATCTCCTCCTCTCTTACTAATGAGCAGGAGGAAGAATTACTAACAGTCTTGAGGAAGCACAAAAAGGCAATTGGCTGGACCATTGCGGATCTTGGAGGGATAGATGCATCAATATGTATGCTCAGGTACCATTTAGAGGAGGGCTCATTACCCTCCAGGGAAATGCAGAGGAAATTGAATCCTCACATGCAGGAAGTGGTCCTCAAAGAGATTATTAAATTGCTAGATGCTGGGGTAATTTACCCAATTTCTGATTCTGAATGGGTGGCGCCTGTCCAAGTGGTGCCTAAGAAATTTGGCATAACAATCATTACAACTGAGTCTGGAGAGCTGAGACCAGCCAGGGAGACCACTTGCTGGAGGGTTCGCATAGATTATCGGAAGCCCAACTCTAAAACCAGAAAAGACCACTTCCCTCTCCCCTTCATAGATCAAATTCTGGATAAGTTGGCTGGAAAAGCTTTTTATTGCTTTCTTGATGGGTACTCAGGCTACAGCCAGATCCCTGTGCACCCTCACGACCAAGAGAAAACTACATTTACTTGCCCTTTTGGCACCTTTGCTTACCGAAGGATGCTTTTTGGGCTATGTAATGCACCAGCCACATTTCAGAGGTGTATGTATGCCATATTCTCTGATATGGTTGACAAGTTCTTGGAAATCTTTATGGATGACTTCTCTGTATATGGGGAGAGTTTTGGCCAATGTCTGCAACACCACCACCTGGTCTTGCAAAGATGTGAGGAGACCAATCTGGTCTTAAGTTGGGAAAAAAGCCACTTCATGGTAACAAGGTAATGTGTTGGGCCATGTAGTCTCTAGAGAAGGGATTGAGGTAGATCAGGCTAAAGTTGACCTCATTACAAATTTGCCCCCTCCAAGAACAACCAAACAAATCAGATCTTTCCTTGGACATGCAGGATTCTACAGGAGGTTCATTAAAGACTTCAGCAAAATTGCTAAACCATTATGCCACCAGCTTTTCCAAGATGTGCCCTTTGATTTTTCTACTGAATGTCTTGAGGCTTTTGAAACTTTAAAGATATGCCTCACTTTTGCCCCTATACTCCAAACACCTGACTATGCACTACCCTTTGAGCTAATGTGTGATGCATCTGACTTGGCAATAGGTGTTGTTTTGGGTCAAAGGAAAGATAAGCTGCCAGTGGTCATTGCCTATGTCAGCAAATCACTTGCTGAAGCTCAGCTGAATTACACCACAACTAAGAAAGAGCTTCTGGCAGTGGTTTTTGCTATTGTCAAATTTAGACCTTACCTACTTGAGTCTAAAACTGTAATCTTCACAGACCACTCAGCATTGAAATACCTATTGTCCAAGAAAGATGCTAAGCCCAGGCTGATTAGATGGATACTCCTATTGCAGGAGTTTGACATTGAAATCAAGGACAAAAAGGGTGTGGAAAATGTGGTGGCTGACCACTTGTCTAGAATTGTGTTAGAAAAATGTGTTGATAACCCTGCAAATGATGTTTTCCCGGATGAGCAATTGTTTGCCATCCAATCCTTGGTTCCTTGGTATGTACACATTGTAAATTATTTAGTTGTAGGCAAGATTCCTGCCCATTGGACCAAAATGGACAAAGACCTGTTCTTCTCACAAGTCAAATTCTTTTTTTGGGAGGAACCTTGCTTATACAAATACTGTGCGGACCAAATCATCCGAAAATGTGTTCCAGAAAGTGTTATCCCCAGTATTCTGGCCATGTGCCATGAAAATGCCTGTGGGGGCCACTTTAGTGGAAGAAAAACAGCTGACAAGATCTTATAGTGTGGGTTCTATTGGCCTTCTTTATTCAGAGATGCCAATATACATTGCAGGACATGTGAGAGATGTCAGAAATTAGGAGGGTTGTCCAAAAGAAACTCAATGCCTTTGCAGCCCATCTTGTTGTACAACTATTTGATGTTTGGGGTATTGACTTTATGGGCCTCTTTCCTCCTTCGAATGGTTATCATTTCATCTTAGTAGTAGTGGATTATGTTTTAAAATGGGTAGAAGCTATTGCCACAAGAACCAATGATCATCAAGTAGTCCTAAAATTTATAAAGCAGAATATCTTCTCAAGATTTGGCACCCCTAGAGCCATTATCAGTGATGGGGTAGCCATTTCTGCCACAAAAATTTTGAAAGCTTGCTCAAGAAATATTCTGCCACCCATAGGATTGCTACTCCCTACCACCCGTAAACCAATGGGTAAGTTGAAATTTCTAATAGGGAGATCAAGCACATCCTTGAGAAGACAATGAGAACTAATAGAAAGGACTGGGCTAATAAGCTAAATGATGCATTATGGGCTTATAGGACTGCTTATAAGACTCCCATTGGGATGCCCCCATTCAGACTGGTTTATGGCAGGGCTTGCCATCTCCCAGTAGAGTTAGAACACAGGGCCTATTGGGCCATAAAAAATTAAATCTAAACCTAACTTCTGTTGGTCATCACAAGTCGCTGCAACTGTCAGAATTGGATGAGCTGAGGATGGATGCATATGCCAATGCCCGGATATACAAAGAAAGGTCCAAGGCTTTCTTTAACAAGGGTTTGTTGAGAAAGAGCTTCATGGCTGGTGGTAAGATTTGGTTGTTTAACTCCAAACTTAAATTCTTTCCTAGCAAACCTAAATCCAGATGGGAAGGCCCCTATATTGTCATGAATGTTTCCCCATCTGGTGCTGTGGAAATCTAGGATCCCAAGTCTCGGAAAAGCTTGAAGGTGAATGGTCAGAGGCTTAAATCTTGTTTTGAAAAACCTGCCGAACCTATGGACACCATTCACTTTCAAGGGGACCCTTCATTAAACTGATTCACAAATGTGTCAATGTTGTATTATATGTACTTTGGTTTTGTTAGGTTTGTACTGCCTTCTTTTATTCAAATTTTATAGGAAATTTTAGTGGCCTCACTTGAGTCTGAATCTGTCTGGTCTGATTTTGTTATGCTTGGTTTGATAATTACTCCTCTTGAGTTGGTGGTTTTTGATTGAATGCACGCTATTGGATAATGATTTTTGATGACTATGCTTGAATGTTTAATGTTATAAGTGGGAGGTCATTTTAAAGTGTCTGGGGGTGCCCCTGGTGGTTAGTTATACCTAGGATTCAGCCACAACAGAAATGTAAATGGTAGAATGAAGAGCATGTGCTCTCTGTTTAATGCTTTGTTGTCGCGGGGTAAAAAAAAAATGAGGCCTGAGAGCCTCTCGCAAAATCCAAATGGAATACTTCACTAGCTGTCGCGAGGACCAAAATGAGGGCTGAGAGCCTCTCGCAAAATCCAAGTTGCAATGCACACCATCGCTAGATTCCATTTCCCATCCCGCGACCATATATCTCCAAAGCACGCCAAGCCCTGAGATAAACATTCCAAACCCACGATTGTCTCCTTTTCTAGTATTCTCTTTTCCCCAGCCAGGGAAACCCGAGCTTTCGGCTCTCTTCTCCCTCTCTCCTCCAGGGTTCATTCTACAACCCATTATTCACACAAGGATCTTAGGGATTTGTTCCTAACGTCATCCCCATCAGTTGCCCTCTGCTTGGAGATCTTGTGGTTCACTTTACGTCAGAACGAACAGAACCCTTTGATTTTAGGGTAAGCAATCAGATCTCAGTCTCCCTTTTTCAACTTCAAAAGTACTATCTCAGAAAGGAGACTTTATAATGGCCCCTAAGAGTGCACCAAAGAAAAGGGTCAGGGATAAGGCCCCTGTTGAGCCCACTCCTAAGATGGTCAAGACTTCTAAGGCACCGAAAAAGGGGAAGGAAGTGGTTGAGGAGGTGGAGGAGCCAACCCCTACTTTTTCTACACCCTCTGAGCTCATGGCTTCAATCCCTTTGGAGCCTGAAACAGCTTTCGACCTGCCCTTCTTTGAGACGGAGCCTCTCTCTACCTCTGCCATTGAATTTATGAGCAAGGCTGGTCTGACACCATTGATGAAAGGAATTCCAGCACTAGCCTACCCTAGGCTAGTGCAACTCTTTTATCAGCACATTAGGGTAACCATGGACAAAGAAGGACAACTAGGCTTCCTCGTGCTGATTGATGATTTCGATATGCTAATTAATCTCCAGCTGATTGCAAAAGTATTGGGCATCTCAGCTGCATTTGATACTAGCTGTGGATATGGCCCTCCCCTGAGTGCCTCAATTGATACCATTGCGAGGGGTCTTACTAGAGGATTAAAGGCCTCAGGGGATTCCATCAGAACAAGAGAGTTGGAGCCTAGCCTCCTTTTCATTGACCAGGTTCCAAGAAAGAACATTTACTGCTCAGGCCATCAGCATGAGAGGACTCCTATTACTGATGTTGTTTACTCTTTCTCTCTGGGCCATGGCTTCCATGTAGCCTGGTTGATTTTTTAAGCAATGAAGGACTTAGTGGAGAAACTAGGGCAGAAAAAGAAGCCACACACACTCCCCTATGCCAGAGTCATCACCAAATTGCTTTTGAGGGGGGGGGGGTACAAGATACCAATAGGAGAGGAGACTACCACCCTCACACCTACAACTTTTGCCAAGAGGCAATGGAGAATCAGCAGGAGGCTGATGGAATCCCAGAAGAAGAAGAAGGCTGAGGCTGAGGCTTGTCCCAAGCAATCAGACGAGGCAGCTGTTACAAGACCCACCCCTGCTACCAAAGAAGTGGTTCAAGACCCTGTTACTACCACTACTACAGTAGCCCCACATCCATCCCACCTTTTACTGCAGGATCCCCTATCCTGACAACATCCCATCCTATTACACAATCAACATCTCCCCCTTCCTCCACTACATCCCATTTCCCTTCCCCTACTCCATCTCATTCTCCTCTGTATTCATTGTCCATGCCCACACTCCCTTTTCCTGTGATTGGTACATGGGAGGACATCACCCGCCATGTCAGCCCCACACCTTCCCCTACCCTACCTCAATACACAGCCCCAATACCCCCATCATCTTAACAAAACCTTGAAAACCCTCCTCTGATCTCATACAAGAAAAAGAAAACCACTGACACAACCTCAACCATGTCCCTACCCCCACACACAATCCCTTTTATCCCCACTGACACACCTCACATTGACCAAGACACCACTCAAACCATTCCTACTACATCCCCACTCACAGACAAAGACCTCCATCTTGACACAACCACTAGATTCCAAGCCTTTATGGCTAGTTTCCTTGATACCATGACCACCCATTACACCCCTCTCCCAGATTCCCCAAATATGTCACCACATCACTCACCAGAACCGCAATCTCCTCCTCCTTCCACTTTCCATCATGCCCCTTCCTCCCCTTTTCAACCTATTCCATCTTCTACACAATCTCCACCACCCAACCTAGACACACTAACACATATCCTCTCCCTCATACAAGACATTCAATCACAACTGTCCACAACAACACAAACACAGGACCAGATGCAAACAGAAATCACAACCATTAAATCCACACTTCAGACATTGACAAACCAACCCACCCCTCAACAATCCCATCAAACCCCACTGATCATTTCCCCTTCCAGCCCTGACTCCACAATCCAACCATTCTCTTTCATACCTTTCACCATTCGCTTTTTTCCTTCCCCATCACCACCTATTCCTAGTGAGCCTACGTCATTTTCTTTTCCCCCTTGCCTTTAATCCCACCTCTTATACTACCCCCTCCAACATTCACTGACAAATTCACCCAAACAGACCCAGAAATTTTTACCCTCCCCCAAAAACTTGACTTAACCAATGATAACACCACTTAAACCCCCCAAGACCAATCACATTTTGCTCCTTCAGCTTCTTCTTTTCCTATAGCACCCACCCACTCCTATTACATCCCTCCCTACCTCCCCCTCCTCCATGCAATGAGAGACAATCCCTACCTTAGGAGGGATGTCCTGAGAGGCATGGCCCAACTTAGGCACTCCATAGAGACCCCTCTGCTGCAGTAAATTAGTGACTTAGAGATTGCCCACAGAGCTAAATTACAGGGTATTTCACTTGGGTGGGCAAACATTTTAGATGCCTTTGAGAAGGAGAAAAAGAAAGCAGCTTATCAATAAATGAATGTGAAGTTAGAAAAGACAAATACAAATGTGGAGAGGATGAAAGCCAGAATATTCGAAAAAAGACTCCACAATGCCCAGGAAATCCTCCAAATCCATAAGGAAATCCACCAAAATGAACTCGAGCAAGCCCAAATCAAGATAGCCTCTTTGGAAGCTGAATTGGCTACTGCCAGAAGTGCAGCTCAGCCTTCCCCCCCACTCTCTCCCCTCATTCCCAAACCTGAGCCTGAACTTACCCATACCCCTGCTGCCCCTCCTTCATCACCTCCTACTGAGCGAACTTATGCTAAACGGAGGAAAGTCACTGATAAGAGGACTGCTTCCTTAGCATCCTCTATCAAAATTGGCAAAGAGCCAGCTGCCCAGTCTGAGGAGGTACAACCACATGGCCCGCCAGAAAAAGGAAAGTGCCCTGCAGCCCCTCCTATGCAAGAAAAAGGAAAATCCCCTATGATCCCTCCTGAACCCAAGACCAGAAAAATGAGGGTGAGGGCACCAAAAGCTCCAACCATGAAGCAACCACTAGCCCAACCGAAGAACCCAAGGCAGCCAAAGAAAAAGAGTCCAACTGGGAAGCAAACAAAGCCCCCACAGACATAACCAAGTCCAAGCTCAGTTATGAGAACAAAGCTGAACTTAGGAAACATGCACAACAGATGAGCTGGAACTGGTTTAGAGATTCAGATTCCAACTCCCCCTCCTCTTAAACTAGATTGTAGTTAGGCTTTTCTTTCCTTTACACTTCTTTTCGTGTACTTGTAATTCCAATTGTACATTTTCTTTCTAAGATAATAGAATATGTTTTTTTGATATTGCTTTGTGTATATTGTCGGTGTATGTTTAATCTTTTTTCATGACTATTACCCTGCACTTTCTGACCTTTGAACCAGTGAGGACACTGCTCCTCATGGTTTGGGGGTGTGGCAGGGTAGGTCTGCCAATAGAATAGTTAACTTTAGTGCAGCAATGGCGGTGTAATTGGGATGAATAAAGTCTATTTCCACCTAACTTGCTGCAATGAGGAAACTTGTGGGAAATTAAAAATTTGTGCAGACATTTTGAAAAGGAAAATTTTAAAATCTTAGCACCACCATAAAGATAACATCAAAAATTTTAAATCAGTACCTAGTAATCCTAAGAGGAGAGAAAAAGGTGAAAATACACTCCATGAGTTAAAAAGAGGACCATATCTAGTGAGATTTGGGCCCATCAATTTCTGTTGAAGAGTGTTTTTGGTATTTTTTCTGCTCTAAGGTTTGATTGACTCAACACTTTGTCACTAGAAGTTAGGCACCTCCAAATCAAAACTAATCGACAACACTCATGACACTTAGGAAATAATGTAAGGCCTTCATTTGGACAGTTTGAGCTTAAAATTTCCTACCCATTAAAACTACCCTTTTTCTTACACTCTTTGAGCCTTGAAAATCCTATTTTTCTTCAACAAACATCAGAGTACTTGCACCTTAACCTCATGACCTGATTCAACCTGACCCTCACTCTGAGAATTTAGAAGGTAAAGGAGATGCAGTTGAAGGTAGTGAGAGGGGTTCAACATTTGGTGGAAGGAGAGGAAGAGCAAATTGTAAATAGTAGTGTAGCAGTGGTATATATGTGGCAATTCATCATAAAAAAAAAAAATTAGTATAAAGAGAAAAAGAAAGAGAAGTCAAAAGAAGTCCTTCATATGAAAAATTGAAAAGAGAAGAAGTTGGCCACTTTGAATCTGAAAAATATCAAGGAAGATGAAGTTGTGTTGAAGTGAAGGATGTGAAGTCATGAATCACGTCCTTACCTGGCTGATTTCTCAAAATTTTGAATCCATCAATACCCCCTTCATTCTTTATAAACCTCACCCTTGTAAAGACCTTGTTGATCCTAAGTGAAATGAGCTGTCAGGTGGAGATGAGGGAGTGTCTAATCTATGGTGAAAAGTCATGAGGATGTCAGAAATTAGAAGCTTTACCTATGCTCATACTTGCAGGCCCATTTGGGTCTGTAACTGCTCTTGAGCTGCTTTAAATGTGAACACCCCTAGATATTCATTGTTGAGAGATAGCCCTGGTGAGAATTGGGTTTGACTTGTAACTTCATTGGGGTTGTATCCAACCTGATTTTCAAATTTAAGGCAAGCTTGGTACTGATATGTGCATATTGAATTTCTAATGTAAAATGACTAGTGGAAATGCAAACACATGCCAAAAATTTTTAAGTTTTAAAGGGCCTGCATTACTACTGCAATTTCCTCTGAATTCTAAAGAGATGTGGATTGATGCTTTATTCACTGAAATTTGTTTTGTCATTTACTGCACCACTTTTAACTATTTTAATAGTGAAGTTTGTGGGTACATTCACTGAAAACCCTCAGGAGACTTCACTCCTCCACTAGGGATCACCTAGGGTTTAAAAGGCTTGATACATATGCTAAATGTACCCGTGATCCCTACGAAAGTGGCATTTAATTAAGGTGTAGATGTTTAGTTAAAGCTTTGCTAAGGGACTATCAAAGATTAGGTTTGGGGGTGTGTTAAGACCTAAAAAGTACCACTTTTCACTCCTTAACTTAACCTCTGTTAGACTCTTAGTCATTTAATAAATGTGTGTTAAGACCATTTTGTAGGTAATAAGCAGCAGCTGCAGACAAGGCCTTAACCCTGCTAAGAAGCCTACTTTTGCACCAGAACTCCAAGCAACTGGTAAACCATTCACAGAGGAAAGAAACACCAAGGTAGAACACACCTGGATGTACACATTGAATGCCCAAGTGGGCCCCATAAGTTTTTCAGAAGAAAGGAAGTTGGACCCAGACAGAGAACTTGGCTGCAGCATAGGCAAAGCATAACAGCAATAAGTCAAGAAATGAGCCTCGCACAGGTGTCGCAAGGTTTAAGTGATTCAGAGAAAAATGCTTCGCGCAGTTGTCATGAGTTTCTCAAGGAAGCACACCAATTGCTTACGTTGTTCTCGCACAGATGAAGGACAGAACTGCTCGAGAAGCAGACTCCACGCAGTTCTCACGAGGCTCAATTGTAAGTGCTTGTGTAGTCTCGTGCAGCTAAAGAGAGGAGCATTTAATCCTACATTCGCCGCATGTCGAGGGAGAGAGCTCCAGAACTTTTGTGCGCAAGTCCGCCAAGAAGGGCCGAGGGATGCAGATCTTCAGGGGACTACTCACGCAATCCAGAGGCCGATGGAATTGCTTCCTCGCAGGGATCCCCACAAGATTCATAATGAATGAACTGCGCGCGCGATTCCCGTGCCACTCACATGGAAAGCACAATCCCGCGACAACAAGAGATTCCCGCGATGACCAAACTATCTATCCCGCAACTGCAGGAGCTTCAAGTCAATTCAATCTCGTGATGACCACTCTATCACGTGACAAGACCTGAAAATCGTTGCTACCTAGCGAGGCTTGGGATCTTAATTTTCCTCCACTTCTGCAGGGGCAGTCTGGGAACTTCCAACAACTAGGGCACACACTCCAATGCTCCAATCTCCGTGCACACGCCCCGAGGCATTCAAGGAATTGAAATGGGCCACATTTGCATCATTAAAATTAGGGTTTTCCTAACCCTAATGCTCCCACAGCCGACTGCTATATAAGCCTAAGCCTAGTTTAGGTTTAAAAGAAGAGGGGGATCTTCGTTAATCGGCGGTAGAGTTCCAGTAGGCTAAGGTTAAGGTTTAGGTAGCATCTTTTTCCTTTTTCTTCTATCCATAGCCCAGCACTTGTGGCTATGCCTTTGTATGTCAATTTGGAACAGTCTTATATGGGATTGGTGTTTGAGGGTTGTTTTGTACAGGGCTGCTACCTTGAGATCCCCCATTGCTAAGTTGTATTATAAGCAATGGAGGATTATTATTAAGGGTTTACTCAGATCCAAGTGACCTGTGTGTCCAGGCTAGTGCACATATGCAAGCCTATGCCCCACCATAGGATCCACTAAATCCGAATCCCCATGGGAGCCTAAGCTGGTAGCCTTGTGAACATGGTGGTGGAAATAATCTACTTGTTCTGTCTCAGACCTCTATGAGGAGGATAGCCTCTGTGGATATTCTGTGGCCATTTAAATCGACAGGTTATAGCCCTAGGGTGAGGCTAATCCACAGATCTAAGATAGATTCTTCTTCTCTGCACTTGTACTTGTAGCCCTGTGAGAGAATGTGCAAAGATAGACTCCCCTGTATTTGTATAGACCCACCATCAGATGGCAGATCTGATTTGGCTGTAGAGATTGTAAGCTTGTGACTAGATCACTACTGTCTCTCTAAAGTAGTGAACAGCTAGATCTAAAGCTAGTACTCGAACTCTTACTGGTCTTGTGTGTCCAGGCTAGTGTACTATGTAGGCCTATGCCCCACACACAAAACTTTAGACGTTGAGGTTCCTATGGATTCTTGAGCTGGTAGCCTGGACAAAGTAGTACCTACAATGATAAACATGCTCTGACCCATCTATGGACTGTGGTTCCACTATTGGATAGTCTGTGACCATTTGAGTGGACAGGTTATAGCCATAAGGGATTGAATCATGGCACAGGGGTGAGTTGGATCCTTTCTCCTCTGTGGTGATAATGTAGCCATTGGACAGGACTTCTATGGTAGCAGATCTGAGTCTGAGTTATAAAACCCATAAGATCTATACCTAATAGCTTACTTCTCACCCTTTTTATGTGTATTTTCTTGCTCCATCATTCTTCTCAACCATTTCTGTAGTTTATGCATTAGGTTACCATAGGATTTAAATAATAGTGACCTTAAATCCCCTTCCATTTAGGATTGCCAGATCTGTAGTCAGATCTGGAAGGCCTACTAAAGATGGCTCCCTTGGAGATTTACACCATTTTTCCCTATGGGACAAACTCTTATTAAAACTTGCTACAACAGGCCCTGTATCTTGTAGGTCTTGATTTCTTTCAGATGAGCTGAATCCATCTTTGTTTCTTTTCACACTGGAGATATAATCAACAACAATGACAGATCCTGCAGAGAGGTTGGAAATGCAGTGAAGTATTCTATCGACACCTTACCTGAAGGCACAGGGGATGTCGAGAGGTTCAACTGAACCTTTCGAGCAGTGCAGTGCAACCTGTCGACAACTTACCTATAGCTATGCTCATCCTCGAGAGGTTCTAGCAACCTTTTGAGTGCTATTTCCATCCCGTCGAAAGCTCAACAGGAGCTTTACAAAGATGTCAACAGGATTTTCTTTAACCTGTTGAGAGGATGTAATGAGAATGAACAAAAAGTAAAAACAAGCTCCAATCCTATCGACTAGTGCAACTCAGCCTCACAAGCGGTCGATAGGTTTTTGTATAACCATTCGAGAGGATGAATGGAGAAGTGGACGAAATGTACTCCAATCTTGTCGACTAGTCAGCTGAACTTCTCGAGAAGTCTCCAAACCTGTCGAAAGCCACTTTAACTTGTCGATGAGAACACCAAGCAGTCTCAGAACTTATCGAGTGCTTCCCTGAACCTCTCGACATTCTAATTGGGAACTTCTCAGTTCCTTTCACAGCAGCTGCCAAATTCAAAATTCTGCGCAGAAGTTCCAAGGCGTGTTAATGTCCCTTGGGGGTATTTTTGTAAAACAAATGCACATGAATGGGAACCTCTAACTGCATCACATGTGCCTACTAGTCTTAGACCAATGGGGAAAGAGCTTCTAGAAATGAAATCAGCTACATCAATAGCTCAGAATAACAAAATTATTCTCTTGAGCTTTGATTGGTCAAAATAGATCTGAGAAGGGAGGAGAAGAGTATAAAAGCTTGAAGAACTTACAAAGCTAGCATCTAAAAATTAGGGAGAACCAGAGCCAAATTCGATTTCCATTTCCCTCCAAAAGTTCACTCTCTCTCCCTTCTTCCCCATTCCCTCCTTAGCCAATTATGGTTGGCTAAACCTCTTCGGTAGCTTGGGTGAGGTTGAGAGCTATAAATCGAGAGTTTCAAAGTCTATGTAGATGGATTGTATGTTGCACAGATTATAGATCTGAGCACAATAGGATTGTAAGTTGTGTTATTGCAATGTAATTGTAGTTTTTAAAGATGATTCTGATCTATATTTCACTTTCTCGTAGATGGATTGTATGTTGCACAGATTACAGATCTGAGCACAATAGGATTGTAAGTTGTGTTATTGTAATGTAATTATAGTTTTTAAAGGTGATTCCAATCTACATTTCACTTTTTCATATTTAATTTCCCTGGATTGGATATTCCTATCGATGCCTGAACTTGTAGCTTGGCACCCCCAACATCTACAATAGCTTATTTATTCCAATCAAGATCCTTGAATTAGAACAATCTCTGGGATGATCGTTGACCATTTTAGTGGATAGATCATCGCCTTAGGGCTACTTTAATTCTTTTATTGAGAGTGGATTCTTATACCTTGCGTTTGAGCTTGTAGCCAGATGAAGGATTGCTTTAAATCTGTCCTATGCACTACCTTTGATTTAATTGATTTTCAATAAAGACCAAAACCCCTAGCTGGTGCTCTCCACGTTTGATTTTAATCTTTTTCATTCCCTTGAATCTAAGTTTAATCAGTTCTGGAACATTTTACATTTGATTTTCATTGTCTTTAGTAAAGTGACATCTCTTAGAAACCTCTCCTCTCTCCTGTTTTGATTTGCTTTAAACTAAGATAGGTTAGAGTGCCAGATCTATTATAGATCTAGAGATTTACAATATTTTAGAACACATTTTCGTATGGTCATACCCTTACTTATCTCTTAAAGCTTGCTGCAACAGCCCTGGTTCTTGCAGGACTGCTTGCTTACCTTGAGCCCATACCTCTGTACTTTGTCCTCCTATTTTGATGTCTTAACCCTTTTATAATTGAAAGGTAAGCAAGACAACAAGTTTTTACCACCGCTGTCGGGGAGTTGTGTTTCTAAATTGGTAGATCTAAATTTTTCTCATTTTAGGTTTAGATTTTTAATTGCCTATTTTGTGTTTGTCTAATTGCTGCTATTGTTCTAAGAGGAGCATTGTGCTAATTCGAGAAGCAAGTTGTGCTATAGTTTTTATTTCTTAACTCCTTTACTTTTATAGATCTGTAAATTTTTAGATCAGTAGCAATAGTTGTGTGTTTTTGAATTTGTTTTGCTGAAATCTATATTGTATCTTGTTTGGATTATATTATATTTCTGTTGTGTGTATGCTTGGTAGATCTCTTAATCCTGAGATTGCTCCTTTAGATCTTGAAGTTGAGAGACTTTTTAGACCTAAACAACCCATACACACACCTGTGATTGATTGTGATAGTTCTACAATGGGTGAGCAACCTAGGACACTGAAAGAATTTAATGCACCAGGGGTGTACAATTCCCCCTTCTACATTCAATTCTCTGTTATCCAAGGGAACTATGAGATTAAATCTTCCATCATCCAGATGCTACCTTCATACCATGGCTTCAGTAAAGAAGACCCATACATGCATATTGATGAATTTCTAGGACAGTGCACTACTTTCAACATTACAGGTTTGGGGGAGGAAGCAACCAGGTTGAGACTCTTTCCTTTTTCATTAAAGGATGAAGCCAGAACTTGGTTGTCAATCCTCCCAACCAATAGTATTCAGTCTTGGAATGACCTTCAATGTCTGTTTTTCGCTAAATTTTTTCTCATGTCCACAATATGTCAGCTAAGGGAGAGCATTATTTCCTCTGCTCTAGCCCCAACTGAAGAGTTTCACCAAGCATGGGAGAGATTTAAAGAGATCTTGAAGCAATGTCCCCATCACCAAATTCCTGAATGGCAACTTGTTCAAAGTTTCTATCAAGAAATTGATCCCAAGAGAAGGGATATGGTTGATGCCACATGTGGTGGTACATACCTCCACAAGATAGCTGATGAGGCTTGGGGGTTGTTTGATATCATTAGTGAAAACTCCATACAAAGGAAGACCTTGTCAAGAGACTTTGAGACCCCTGCTAGATTGGTGAGAGAGACCACTATAAGAGAGAAGATGTATGAATTGAGTGGATACAATGATTTGGAAAGGAAAGTGGACAACTTGACTTTAAAGTTTGATAAGCTCATGGGAGTAATGCAATCTCCAATGGCCACCAAAGTGGAGGAGGCATGTGTAATATACCTGTCCCCCACTCACTCCCTTGAGGAATGTCCCTCTGCTGCCCAATTTCCAAACTTTGTGATGGAACATGTGAATGCTGCTTAGTACTATGGACAATAGCCTACTACTGGTTATCATTGGACAAACCACCCCAACTTGAGGTGGAGACAAGATACATTCCAAAACCTGCAGTAGCAACTGCCACAACAACAATCCATGCCTTATAGGAATGCCCAGCCATACCAATAGAACTACTTTCCAAGGTCCCAATACCAACAGCCTATGACCCAACCAATGGCTCAACCTGTGCATCAAAGTGCACCAGCCCCAGCACCCTCTCGATCCCTCACCTTTGAAGAGCAATTTCTAGCTTCACTATAGAATTTAGGCCCTTTGTCCCAAACTGTCAACTACCATAGCCAAAGTATTAAGAAGATAGCGGACCACCTTGGTCAGCTATCTAATGCTTTGACTAAGAGAGAGGAGGGCAGACTGCCTAGTCAGCCCATGAACAACCCCAGAGGGCAGTGCATGGTGGGTGAGACTTCTTCACATGAAGAAGCCAAATCTGTCACCACTTTGAGGAGTGGAAGGCTGGTTGATAATCAAGTTGTTGTTGAACCAGATGAGAAATGTGCAGCACCTGTTGATATGTTGCAGAAGTAGCATATAAAAAGTAAGGGGGTGTTGATGTACACCAATAGAAAACTGAAAATAAAAATTAAGAAGAATATGATGACCTTGTTGAGGCAATAAATGGGAGATCAGTCCCCCATTTGTCATTCCCTAATGCACTTCAAGCACCCTCTCCTTTGGACAAGGGGAATGCTAAAGTGAAGGAGATGATGGAAACATTCAAACAAGTAAAGTTCAACTTGCCTTTACATGATGCTATCAAACAAGTTCCATCCTAAGCGAACTTCTTGAAAGAATTGTGCACCCACAAAAGACAGTCTAGGATACACCTATCCAAGGTCTTTTATGATGAGAAAAGGAATCAAGTGCTGTCCATTGCAACTCCAACTAAGCTTCATGACCCTAGAGTTCTCACAATACCCTGCATCATTGGGGATCATACCATTGAGAAGGCCTTGTAAGATCTGGGAGCTAGTGTAAACCTACTTTCATATTCAGTTTATGAGAAGTTAGGCCTGGAAAAATTGATGCCTACACATGTGGTGCCACAACTAGCTGATAGATATGAGAGGAGGCCTGTGAGAATGATAGAGGATGTATTAGTTGGGGTTGATAAGTTTTTTACCCAGCAAATTTTTTAGTGCTTGACATGGAGCCAAGCAAGTGCGCCACCTCTATTCCTTTGATTTTGGGCAGGCCCTTCTTGGCCACTACCAATGGTTATATTCAGTGTAGATCAGGAGTAATGGACGTGTCATTTGAAAACATGAAAGTAAAATTGAATGTTTCCAATGCAGCCAATCAACCTCACTTGGATAGTGAGGATTGCTTTTTAATCGATGTTTTTGATGAGCTTGTGGAAGAGACTTTGCCCAAGCTGTTGTACGGTGATGATTTTTATGATATTTTTGAGAATGTGTGGAGTGAGAATGTGGAAGAGAAGGCCCCCACACCCATGGTTCAAGAGGTGAAAGCCTTAATTTCTTATATGGGGCCAGCAACAAGGTATCCACCATGGAAACCTCCTGTGTTGCCTCTTCCACCACCATCAAAGGCACCTTCGTTACCTTCTCTCATATGTCCACCTGATGTGGAGTTGAAACAACTACCTAAGACCTTGAAGTATACTTTTTTGGGGGTAAACAAGAAGTTGCCAATGATCATTTCTTCCTCTCTCACCGATGAGCAAGAGGAAGAGTTGTGTGCTTTAAAGAAGCACAAGAGAGCAATAGGCCAGACCATTGCTGACCTTTGGGGCATCAGCCCTTTAGTGTGTATGCATAAAATCCACTTGGAAGAGGGGTTCCAAACTCTCTAGAGAAATATAGAGAAAATTGAATCCCCACATGCAAGAAGTGGTAATGAAAGAAGTGGTCAAATTGTTAGATGTTGGAGTCATCAACCCAATTTTCAGATTTCGAATGGGTGGCACCCATTCAGGTGGTGTTGACGTTCTTTTGAGACTCTTGCTGTTATTTTATTAAGAATAGTGGAAAGAATAAATCAAGAGTGGGAAATTAGAAATGGGTCAGCACAACAAGTCTGAAATAAATACAGTCCTGCAAGATACAGGGTGTATTGTCGCAAGTTTTGATAAGTAAGAGTTTATCCCACAGAGAAATTGATCTAGAACTCAAAATGGACTATAATAGTAGGCCTCCAGATCTGGCTACAGATCTGACAATCCATAAGAAAGGGAGTTGGGTGTCACGACTACACTAAATTAATCCTAAAAGCAGAGAAATAAAATGTAGCCTTATCCTAAAGAAAGGGTTCAGAAGAAGATGGTGGTAGTGTGTGTCAAAATAAAATATAAAAATTATGAGAAGTAAGCAGGTTAAGCTAGAGTCAATGATGCAGTAATGTAACTTAAATTTAGTCTATCTCTGCAGTACTCCTTGCTGAGACGCTATTAAAAGTCTCAACATCGTATTCCATTGGTTTGTCCATCCCACAGAGGCCTGAGAAAGAACATGTAAACTACTGCAACCACCATGGCCCGCAGCCTTCTGAGCTCCATGAATCTCACTACAGATCCAACATTGCTTTCTATGTGTCTATCAAACCATGGGAAATCAGATGGTAACCATAGATCTACTAGAAACAGAATGGGCTAGTCCCAAATACATGGATCCTATAGACATCTAAAGAAACCATAAGATTTTTAAATTTGATTAAGCATTAAAACAGCAGTTCATTAGAAAAAAAATAAAACTTACAATGAACTGTCTCCTGGCTGCAGCCTATACACAACTGCTCATCCACAATCCCAATGTATAGAAAAATCTATTACAAAATTGAAACAAAACTAAACCTAGCTGCTTACAGGGGGATTAGCCAGCAAGTGGTGAGCTAAGAGAGAAGAGAAATAGGAAAAAGATGGGATCAAACCCTAACCCTAGCCTACTAGTACTCTCTGCTGATAGAGGATGCAGGAAAGATACTAAAAACAAGCTCTAAGTATAGCTTATATACATTGTCAAAATGGCCATGGCTCTAAAGAGATTAACCCTAATTTTTCTAGCAGTCGTGGCACTGTTACAACCCTTGAATCCTTCGAGATATGCACTTCAAAATCCATGCCTCGGGAAGTGTGCCGTAGCCTTGGGAAATTTTCAAAAGGTCCTTGAGTTAAAACATAGAAGTGGAGAGCCCACGCTCTGCGGGGTTGGCAGCTGTTTTAGTTTACTAACGCAGTTGCCTTGCCTTAGTGTAGATGCCTTTGGCTGATGGGAAGGGCTCATTCACACAGTAAGCCATTAGTGAATCATGCAATTGCTTCACATCGCAGTGCTGTCACAAAGATGATCTGGAGAGCTAGGGTGTTTCGAGCTGTAAAGCTTCTGGAGCTCTCTCTCTCGCTAAGTACTCACACAAGTGGGCCCCTGCGCTCACGTAGTAACTTGTAAGACTCCAGAGTGTGTGAGATCTGCACGAAGGTAAATTCTAGGCATCTCTCTCTTTCAGGGCCACATGAAAACTCTGCGAGATGACTTTTTATTCTCTATGCATATGGGCTCGCTGCGTTCCTCGCACGAC
This sequence comes from Chloranthus sessilifolius, assembly GCA_021018995.1. Classification (NCBI taxonomy): domain Eukaryota; kingdom Viridiplantae; phylum Streptophyta; class Magnoliopsida; order Chloranthales; family Chloranthaceae; genus Chloranthus; species Chloranthus sessilifolius. Next base: position 76,250,322 of record CM037588.1, on the reverse strand, counting down.
TGCTTTGAGGCTTAACCTCCGTTAGGGCTTTGTTACCACGAATTCTAAAGGTTTTACACCGTGAGATCTTCGTGATATTTTTATAGCTCTCTTCTTGACTGCGTAGCCTATTTGCTTGAGAGCTTCTTCCACTACATCTTTAGCTTTGCGAGGAGGCTTCTCAACTCTACGAGGTCTGTTTCTTGACACTCTACTGCACAACACTTGCTGCTGTTGCAACATCTTTCCTTCTCAACTGACTTCAGTCATCTACTAGACTTTAGGTCAATGATGATCAGCAATAGTGAGTCACCATGGTGAGCACTACCAAGGTGTTCCATCAGGCTTTGATTTAGCTATCATCTTTGAGTGCATTCTCTCTCTTTTGGGCCAAAAAGCAAGAAGTTTGTATTAAGCTGCACACTTTATTACTAACTGCAAAACATACTTAAAAAATGATTATTAGTGGGCTCCAAGGTCCATCAAAGGCTAGGTTAAGTGGTGAAAAGTCATACTTTTCAGTGCATAACAACTCCCAAACCTAATCTTTGCTAGTCCCAGAGCAAAGGAAAGATTAAAACAACTACTCTAAGAATTGAAATGCCACTTTCGTAGGGAGCACGAATACATTTAGCGTATGTACCAAACCTTTTAAACCCCTAGGTGATCACTAGTGGAGGAGTGAAGTCTCCTAAGGGTTTTCAGTGAAGATACTCACAAACTTCTCAATGAAAATAGTTAAAAATTGTGCAGTCAATGACAAAAAAAATAAATTGAAATAAATAAAGCTTCATTCCACACCCATTCTTTCAAAAATAGAGGAAATTACAGTAGCAATGCAGGCCATTTAAAACTAAAAATTAGCATGTGTTTGCATCACCACCAATCATTTTGCATCAGAAATTCAATGTGTAGAAATCAGTACCAAGCTTGCCTTAAATTTAAAAATCAGGTTGGATACAACCCCAATGAAGTTAAACTTCAAACTCAATTCTCACCAAGGCTATCTGTCAACATTGACAATCTAAGGGTGTTCACATTCAAAGTAGCTCTAGAGCTGTTACAACCCCCAAATGGTCCTGCAAGCATGAGCATAGGCAAAGCTTCTAGTTTTAGACATCCTCATGGCTTTTCACCATAGATTGGACACTCCCTCATCTCCACATGACAGCTCATTTCACTTTGGATCTCTAAGGTATTTTTGAATGGGTTGTTATGTGGCTTGTGGGTGAGGGATATAAAGAATGAAGGGGTAAAAAGGAAATCAAAATTGAGAAATCAGCAAGGTAAGGAGTGACTCATGACTTCACTACCTTCATTTCAGTACAACTTCATCTTACTTGATATATTTCAGAATCGAAGTGGCCAATTTCTCCTCTTCTTTTCAATTTTCAGATGTTCTTCTCCAAACTTCTCTTTCTTTTTCTCTTGTTATTATTTTTCATTTTTTATTTTTATGATTTTTATGATGAACTGCCACACAAATGCCACGATACACTACTATTCATAAGTTGCTTTTCTTCTCTTTCCACCAAATGTTGGACTATTCTTGCTATCTTTAACTCCTTTACCTTCTGAATTCTCAGAGTGAGGGTGAGGATGAATCAGGTCATGAGGTTAAGGTGCAAGTACTCTGGTGTTTGTTGAAGAAAAATAGGATTTTCAAATCTCAAAGAGTGTAAGCAAAGGGCAGTTGAATAGGTGGAAAATTTTAAGCTCAAACTGTCCAAATGAAGAACTTGGGTCATTTCCTTAGTGTCATGAGTGTTGTCAATCAGTTTTAATTTGGAGGTACCTAACTACTAGTGACAAGGTCTTGACTCAATCAGTCCTTAGAGTAGAAGAAGTGCCAAAAATACTTTTCAAAAGAAAATGATGGGCCCAAATCTCACAGGGTATGGTTCTCAAATTAACCCATGGGATGTATTTTAACCTTTTTCTCCCCTCTTAGGTTCACTAAGTACTAACTAAAAAAAATTTTGATGTTAGCTTCATGGTGGTGCAAAGATTTTAAATTTTTTAGTTTCAAAATGTTTGCAAAAATTTTAATTTTCCACAAATTTTCTCATTCCAACAAGTTAGGTGGGAATTGACTTTATTCATCCCAATTAAACCAACACTGCTGCACTAAAGTTAACTATTCTATTGACAGACCTATCTTGCCACGCCCCCAAGCTTATGAGGAGCAGTGTCCTTACTGATTCAAAGGACAATGGATGTGCAGCAGTGAACAAAGAAATTGACAAAACAGAAACTTCAAAAGAGAAAAAGAACACACAAAAATGAATGAGGAATTATGCACACGTATAAGCAAAATAGTGACAGTTTGTCTAGAAAAGAGATTTTATTAAAGAGATAAAGGCAAATAGATTACAAAAAGATAGAAAATTATAAACCTAAGAACAATCTAAGCAAAACTTCCTGTCAAACAAAATGGTTTTTCCTCCTGGCTCAGGGATATCCTCAACCTACTGTAGAAGAGGAACTGTAAACCATGAGGAGGGGGAAGATGAGGATCAGGGAGATGGGTGTTGAGCAGGTGGTGGTGGGTTTGCAGAAGATGGTGAGGGAGATGCAGGTGGTTCGATTTTTTGCTTCTTCTTCTTTCTCCTCTCCTTTTTCTTCTCCTCCTTGGCCAGGATCCTCTAGACCTCGTCGTACTCATCCCAAAGAAATTGTAGTGGGTCCGGCTCCTTAGGTGGTGGGGGGTCCAATCACATTGGATATAATTTATTTGGGAACTCGATGGGTATGTCGTCCACCCGCCATGATTGAGATTAAGGAGGGACTACTAAGGTTAGAGGAGAATGGGTTAGATGAAAACGAACTGTCCCTATATTTAAAGTTCTTGGACGGTGGAATACAGATGGGCACATTAACTTTCGTCTCTTTTCAAGCATGACAATAAATTGTGATTGGTCTGGAAATGATAAATCGCACAACCTATTTGGGGAACGAGAGCTCACAATAAATGGTGGTCTAATTTTGGCATTGGGAATTAAGGTAATCTCGCATTTCGCAGGGTTTTCCTAAGCGCTCGGGGAGTGGAATTCTCGCACGGTACAGATGTAACTCCGCGAGAAGGATAATCACACAAAAGCAAATAGCTCCGTGAGTACAAAATCAAGAACATTGTGTGCCTCGCGAAGTTACTTCGCGGCATAGACGTTGGGATTGAGCACACGAAGTCGTTTTTCATTTCTCGCGCAGATTAGCTGGGGATCTTCGCGAAGAACATCCATTCAGAGTTTCAGAGATTTCAAGCCCCTATGACTCCGCGAGAAAGTGGTGAAATGGTCCACAACTATGAAAATTAGGCCATTCAACCCCACGAGAAACCAACAGTCAACCCCTTTGCACCATTTGTGCTCAGGCTTATGCTTGCGCAATGTCTTGCACCCATTCAGTGGCGATCAGCATCTACCCTTCACTTGTATCCTCTTTTTCAAATGATAATAGCCTCCCTAATACCCGCACATGCATAGTAAAAATTCCAAATGATCAAACACCTTGATGAACACATATTCTAAATAGTTGCAGTGCTAGTACCTTGCTCATACTTCAACAAGAAGTATTCATCTTCGATGTTACTAACAGAAATGAACAATACTAAGAATAAAACTTATAAAGCAATTGAAAATAAACAAGCACACAGAACAGAACAGAACAAACACACAAAATAGATATGGCACACATAGTACAAAGCTGTAGATAACTGATCAGTGGGAGGTTCATGTAGGTGAATGGGCTGAGGAAGCTCCACTGGTTGTTCTACACAAATCTTGAGCCTCTGCCCATTTACTTTCATAATCTACCCTGACTTTGGGTCCCAGATCTCTACAGCACCAGATTGGGAGGCTTTGATGACAGTATAAGGTCCATCCCATCTGGATTTCAGCTTCCCTTGAAAGAATTTAAGTCTGGAGTTAAAAAGCCAAACCTTGATGCCAGCAATGAAGTCCTTCCTTAATAACTTCTTGTCAAAGAATACTTTTGATCTCTTCTTCTACATTCTGGCATTGGCATAGGCTTCTAGCCTCATTTCATCAAGTTTTGCCATTTGCAACTTCCTGTGAGAACTAGCAGAAGTTAGATCTACATTCATTGCTTTGATAGCCCAATAGGCTCTATGCTCTAACACCATAGGTAGGTAGCAGGCCTTGCGATACACTAGCCAAAATGGGGACATGCCAATAGGAGTCTTATAGGTAGTCCTATAAGCCCACAAAGCATCATTCAGCGTTGGTGCCCAATCCTTCCTATCGGGTCTCACAGTTTTCTCTAAAATATGCTTAATCTCCCTATTGGAAATTTTAACATGCCCACTGGTCTATGGGTGATAGGGAGTTGCAATTTTGTGTGTAATAGAATACCTTTTGAGCGACTTCTTGAAAGGTTTGTTACAGAAGTGGCTCCCCCCATCACTGATAATAGCTCTGGGGATACCAAATCGTGAGAAGATATTGTCCTTCAAGAATTTAAGTACAACTGTGTGGTCATTGGTCTTTGTGACAATGGCTTCTACCCATTTAGACACATAGTCCACTGCCACAAGTATGAAATTAAATCCCATAGATGAAGGAAAGGGTCTCATAAAATCAATGCCCCAGATGTCAAAAAGTTCTACAACTAGGATGGGTTGCAATGGCATGGAGTCTCTCTTCAAAATGCCTCCCATCCTTTGACATCTCTCACAGGCCTTGCAATGGAAGTTTGCATCTCTGAACTAAGAAGGCCAATACAAACCACATTGGAGCACTTTTGTTGCAATCTTTTTGCTACTAAAATGACCTCTACAAGCTTGCTCGTGGCACATTGAAAGAATGTCATGGAAGTCATTGTCAGGCACACATCTCCTAATTACCTGGTTTGCACAATGCTTGTAAAGGTATGGATCCTCCCATAAAAATTGTCTAACCTGAGAGAAGAACAGGTCTTTGTCCTCTTTAGACCAGTGTGGAGGGATCCTACCAGCAGCAAAAAAATTGACAATGTGTGCAAACTAGGGCACACAAGACTGCACAGCAAAAAGCTGCTCATCGGGGAACAACTCATTAGCAGGTGTTGTTGCACATTCCTCCAAGATAATCCTAGAGAGGTGGTCAGCCACCACATTCTCAACTCCCTTCTTATCTTTGATCTCAAGATTAAACTCTTAAAAGAGGATAATCCATCTGAATAACCTAGGCTTTGCATCCTTCTTAGCCAATAGGTATTTCAGGGCTGAGTGATTTGTAAAAACTATAATCTTAGACCCCAATAACTAAGGTGTAAACTTGTCCGCAGGAAGCACTACTGCAAGTAGCTCCTTCTCGATTGTAGTGTAGTTCAGTTGAGCTTCAGCTAGTGTTCTGTTGGAATAATAGATCACTACAGGCAGCTTATCTTTCCTCTGTCCTAAGACAACACCTATGGCTATGTCTGATGCATCATACATCAGCTCAAAGGGGAGCGAGTAATTTGGGGTGTGGATGACAGGGGCAGTCGTGAGGCACTTTTTCAAAGCCTTAAAGGCCTCAAGGCATTCAACAGAAAATAAAAATGACACATCTTGACAAAGCAGGTGGCACAACGGTTTGGCAATCTTGCTGAAGTCCTTGATGAACCTCCTGTAAAATCCAGCATGTCTAAGAAATGATCTAATTTGCTTGACAGTCGTGGGTGGGGGTAGATGTGAAATCAAATCTACTTTGGCCCTATCCACCTCAATTCCTTTGTGAGAGACCACATGGCCTAATACAATACCTTGGGTCACCATGAAGTGACTCTTTTCCCAGCTTAGGACCAAGTGGGTCTCCTCACATCTTTGCAAAACTTTATCAAGGTGGACAAGACACTAGCTAAAGCTATCCTCAAACACAGAGAAATCATCTATGAAGATTTCCAGGAATTTGTTAATCATATCAGAAAAAATTACATACATGCACCTCTAAAAAGTGGCTGGCATTGCACTGTCCAAAAGGCATCCTTCTGTAAGCAAAGGTGGCAAAGGGACATGTGAAAGTAGTTTCCTCCTAGTCTTGAGGATCCACAGGGATTTGATTATACCCAGAGTATCCATCAAGAAAATAATAGTATGCCTTCCCAGCCAACTTGTCCAGGATTTGGTCAATAAAAGGGAGAGGGATGTGGTCCTTTCTGGTTTTGGAGTTGAGTTTCCTATAATCAATGCACACTCTCCAACCAGTAGTCTCTCTGGCTGGAATCAACTCTCCAAAATCAGAAGTAACAACTGTGATGACTGACTTTTTAGGTACCACTTGGATAGGTGACACCCATTCAGAATCTGAAATGGGATAAATCACCCCTGTTTCCAACAGTTTTACTATTTCCTTAAGGACTACCTCCTGCATGTGAGAGTTTAGCTTCCTCTACATCTCCCTTGAGGGTTTTGCACCCTCATGTAGGTGAATCCTGTGCATACACACTGTGGCATCAATGCCTCCAAGGATTGCTATTATCCACCCAATTGCTTTCTTGTGCTTCTTAAGGTCATTTAGTAATTCCTCCTCCTGCTCACTAGTGAGAGAGGAGGAGATATTCATGGGAAGCTTGTTATCTTGGCCTAAGAAGGCATATTTTAATGTGGCTGGGAGTTGCTTCAGCTCCAGCTTAGGAGGACATTCAATTTAAGGCAACAAAGGTGCCTTAGTGGCTTGAGGAAGGGGCAGCAATAAGTGTTGTACTAGGTTCACAGAAGACTCAGTGTTGGTGCTATCTTCTGTCATGGGAATTGGGGCCTCCTTCTCAAATGGACTCCAAACACTTTCAATGCTTTCCATTAGATTATCCCAATCCATCATATTGGGTAATTCTTCTTCTACCAGGCAATCTAGTACGTCTACTACACAACAATCTTCAATGTCAATATGAGGCACTGTAGCAGCATGGTTCACATTTAAATGGGCCTTCATGTTCCCAAAAGTAACCTCCATTTCCCCTGACCTGTATTGTATGCAAGCATTTACAGTAGCCAAGAATGGTCTACCAAGGATAACAGGAATTGAGGTTTTTCTTTTGCAAGGGTCCATGTCAAAAACAAGAAAGTCAACTGGATAATAGAATTTGTCCACCCCAACTAAGACATCCTCTACCACACTCAAAGGTCTCCTCTCAGACCTGTCAACCAGTTGGAGCACAACTGATGTAGGTTTAAGCTCTCCCAAACCTAGCTCCTCATATACAGAATAAGGAAGTAAGTTCACACCGGCCCCTAAATCCAAGAGGGTTTTTCTAATGGTGTAGTTTTCGATTATGCAGGGGATAGTAGGTACGACTGGGTCTTGTAATTTTTTAGGTGTGGCGATGGACAGAACTGACTCAACATGCTCAATAGCAAAAACTCTTTTAGACAATTGCACCCTAGCTTTCCTCTTTTGAGTGCAGAGGTCCTTTAAAAATTTAACATAGGCAGGGACTTGCTTTATGGCATCAAGCAGGGGCAAGTTGATCTGAACCCGCTTGAAAGTCTCCAGTATTTCCTCCATCTGAGCATTCCCTTTATCAAGAGGGGATGGGCCGGCTAGAGCTTGAGGAAATGGCAGTTGTGGCATTGCTGGTGCCACTGCCGCATGCCTATTGCCATCGTGGTTATATTTTTTTCCTTTTCTTTTGTCTTCATTAATTTCTTTATGTTGGGGCTCAACATCAGCCACATTATTTTGCCCTAGCTGATCCACAGTAAGGGTCACAATCCTCGGCTCCTTGACACTAACAATCCTTTCATATTCAGTTTCATTTTCTATGACCTCGTCCTGTTCACTACCCACTAAATTGTCAACCACCCTTCCACTCTTAAGGGTAGCTATGACATCAGCAACCTCATGGGTGAAGGGTGTTTCTCCAAGCAAGAGCTTCCCTTTTGAATTGGCTAGGGGCTGACTGGGCAATTTTCCTTCCTCCCTCCTATTCAGAGAATTACAGATCTGACCAAGCTGGTCCTCAATCTTTTGGATGCTCTGTCCATGAGAATTGATAGTTTATAACAAGCTCCCCAAATTCTGCATTGAAGCCATCGTCTGCTCTTCAAATGAAGAGGATTTGGGCTGTTGTGGAGGTAGAGCTAACTGGTTAGACTGTGGGGCAAGTAACAGGAAATTTTGCCTTGGTGGGTAACTTTTAGTAAACTAGTGCTGAGGTCTATAGGGAGTTACCATTTGCTGCTGCTAGGGTTGAGGATATGAGTCTTGTCTCCACCTCAGATTTGGGTGGTTCCTCCAAGAATACCCAGCAAGTTGCTACCCAAAGGTTTGAGAGGCATTGGCATGCTCCATGACAAAATTAGGAAATTGGTTGACAGATGGACAATCATGAGTAGAATGTGTGGGGGATTGGCATAATAGACATGTTTCCTCCACCTGTGCAACCATCCGATGTTGCATCACATTCATCAATTTGTCAAACTTCAAGCTCAGGTTGTCCACCTTCCTCTCCAGATCACCTTGCACCTTCACTTCATATATTTCACCCCTAGGGGTGGCCTCTTTTACCATTTTAGCTAGAATCTGACTATCATTGCGTGACAGAGACTCCTGCTGTATGAAATTTTCCCCTATTATGTCAAGCAGCTCCCATGCTTCCTCAACTGTCTTGTGGAGGTAGCTACCACCACAGGAAGCATCCACCATATCCCTGCTCTTGACATTAATTCCTCGATAAAATACTTGAATAAGCTACCACATTGGTAGGGCCATTGTTTTAACATCTGCTAGAATCTTTCCCAAGCTTCATCAAAGCCTTTAGTTGAGGACTGAGTGAATGACATAATATTTTTCCTCATCAAACTTGTTTTGTTCATGGGGAAAAATTTAGCCAGGAATTTGGTTTGAAGGTCACTCCATGACTGTATGCTGTTGGTAGGGAGCTTTGATAGTCAAGTGCTGGCTTTGTCCTTTAATGAGAAAGGAAAAAGCCTCAGTTTAGTGGCCTCAGGCCCCAAGCCAGCAATGTTGAAGGTAGTGCAAAGTGCTAAAAATTGGTCAATATGCTTGTAGGGATTTTCTTTATTCATCCCATGAAATAAAGGCAGCATACTGATGGTGGAGGATTTAATTTCATAGTTCCCCTCAATAGAGGGAAACTGAATGCAAAAGGGAGAAGTGTACTCCTCAGGTGCATTGTATTCCTTTAATGTCCTCTGCCTCTCAGCCATGGAAGCTGGTTCAGTCTCAATAGGAGATCCCTGGTTGGTGTGCCTAGGTCTAAGTATCCTTTCCACCTCTGGATTTGGGGGTTCCATGTCATGGTTTAAGGATCTTCTACCGAGCATACACTCACCAACAGTAATGAAAATGCTTACAAGTACACAGAAAGAATTTCAAATAAGAAAAATAATAACTACGTAGATTTACACTAAACAAAATAACTTGGGATTCAACATAAATGGCATGAGATTTAGGGGAAAGAAAGTACAAACAGAGCTAGCTACACTCCTCTTGCAGATCTAGCATTTCCCTTCTCCTACTGTCCATTTGTGTACAATTCCACAAAGAATCAGTAGTACTTTAATTCTAGATTAAACACAACTAAAAAGAATTTGTTAGTCTAAGTTATAGTACAACTCAGGTCTACTAAAAAGATCAATATCTCCGGCAACGGTGCCAAAAACTTGTTGACGTTCTTTCGAGACTCTTGATGTTATTTTCTTAAGAACTGTAGAGAGAATAAATCAAGAGTGGAGAATTGGAGATGGGTCAGGACAGTAAGTCTGAAATAAATGTAGTCCTGCAAGATATAGGATCTATTGTAGCAAGTTTTGATAAGTAAGAGTTTGTCCCACAGAGAAATTGATGTAGAACCCAAAATGGGCTATAATAGTAGGCCTCTGAATCTGGCTACAGATATGACAATCCTAAAGAAAGGGAGTTGGGTGTCACGACTACACTAAATTAATCCTAAAAGCAGAGAAATAAAATATAGCCCTATCCCAAGGAAAGGGTTAAGAAAAAGATGGTAGTAGTGTGTCTCAAAAAAAAATACAAAAATTAGGAAAAGTAAGCAGGTTAAGCTAGAGTCAATGATGCAGTAATGTAACTCAGATTTAGTCTGTCTCTACAGTGCTAAGACACTATTAAAAGCCTCAACAAGGTATAAACTCCCAGTTTAACCCATGCCATTTGGGGCGCTCTTAGGGATATACTCTGTCCACTCCAATGGTCACAGGGTATCCGATAGAGTTTATCAAATCCCATTAGTTAAACCAGGAATTCGCTAGTCTAATCCAAAAGAGTGGATCGATCATCTCCATAGCCATTGGACCAACTCTAGCCTTGAATACTATTACGACACTATGTAATGCTAGTGTTACAAGCTCCCCAGATCTGCACACAGACCTAGCTGACATCCACAGGTATTCCAACCCATAAGATCCTAAGTGCTTTGCTAAGACTAACTGCTCACTAGTGCACGTAAAAAGGACCATGCAACAGATTGAATAAGGCTTTAGAATCAGCTGGTCATTGCTACAAACGACCTGCAATGACTCAGCCTCAAGCTATAATTACTACATGAGATCAGATCTACCATCTAATATCGATTAGGTAGAACAGAGGGGAGCCAATTACTGTACAAACCTCCTCACAAGGCTCCAGAAGCTCATGTGTAGGAGAGAAGAATACTTCCCAAATATGTGAATGGACACAACCTTAGGGCTATACTCTGTCCACTTGAATGGTCACAAGGTATCCCATTGCTCTCCATCCCACAGAGGCCTGAGAAAGAATATGAAAACTGTTGCAACCACCATGGTCCCCACACCCCCGAGCTCCCTAGATCTCACTATAGATCCAACATTACTTTCCATGTGTCTATCAAAACAAGGAAAATTAGATGGTAAACCATAGATCTACTAGAAACTGAATGAGCTAGTCACAAATACATGGATCCTATAGACATCTAAAAAAACCATAAGATCTATAAATTTGATTAAGCATTAAAATAACAGTTCATTACAAAAGAAAACAAAACTTATAATGAACTGTCTCCTGGCTATAGCCTATACACAATTGCTCATCCACAATCCCAATGTATACAAAAATCTATTACGAAACTAAAATAAAACTAAACCAACCTACTTATAGGGGGATTAGCCAACAAGTGCTGAGCTAAGAGAGAAGAGAAATAGGAAAAAGAGGTGATTAAACACTAACCCTAGCCTGCTAGAGCTCTCCGCTGACAGAGGATGAAGGTAAGATATTAAAAATAAGCTCTAAGTACAACTTATATACCTTGTCAAAATGGCCTTGGCTCTAAAGAGACTAACCCTAATTTTTCTAGCAGACATGGTACTGTTACAACCCTTGAATGCGTCAAGATGTGAGCTTTAAAATCTATGCCTCGAGAAGTGTGCCCTAGCCTTGGGAAATTCCCAAAAGGTCCCTGAGTTAAAACTAAGAAGTGAAGAGCCTGCGCTTCGCAGGGCTGGCAGCTATTTTAGTTTACTCGCACAGTTGCTTTGCCTTCGTGAAGATGTCTTTGGCTGATGGGAAGGGCTCAGTCATGTAGTAAGCCATTAGTGAATCACGTAGTTGCTTCGCGTTGCAGTGCTATCGCAGAGATGATCCAGAGAGCCAGTGTGTTTCATGCAATAGAGCTTCAGGAGCTGTCTCTCTCGCTAAGTACTCACGCAGGTGGGCTCTTGCACTCGTGTAGTAACTTGTAAGGCTCCAGAGTATGTGAGATTTGTGCGAAGGGGAATTTTAGGCGTCTTTCACTTCCAGGGCCACGCGAGAACTCCACGAGATGACTTTTGTTCTTTATGCATATGGGCTCGTTGTGTTCCTCGGACGGCTGCTTTGAGGCTTGATCTCCACGAGAGCTTCACGGCCACAAATTTTGAAGGTTTTACACCGCGAGATCTTTGTGATGTCTTTATAGCTCTCCTCTTAACTGTGTGACCTATCTGCACGAGAGCTTCTTCCACTGCATCTTTAGCTTTACAAGGAGACTTATCAACTCTGCGAGGTCTATTTCTTGACACTCTATTGCACAACACTTGCTGCTGTTGCAGCATCCTTCCTTCTCAGCTGACTTCAGTCATTTGCTAGACTTTAGGTCAATGATGATCAGCAACAGTGAGTCACTATGGTGAGCACTACCAAGGTATTCCATCAGGCTTTGTCTCAACTGTCATCTTTGAGTGCATTCTTTCTCTCTTTTGGGCTAAAAAGTAAGGAGTTTGTATTAAGCTGCACACTTTATTAGTAACTGCAAAAGATACTGAACAAATAATTATTAGTGGGCTCTAAGGTCCATCAAAGGCTAGGTTAAGAGGTGAAAAGTGGTACTTTTTAATGTATAACAGGTGATCCCTAAGAAATCTGGAATTACTGTGATTAAAATTGATTTTGGTGAGCTTGTTCCAACTAGGGAAACCACAGGTTGGAGGGTCTGTATAGACTATCGGAAGCTCAATTTGAGAACCAGAAAAGGCCATTTCCCTTTGTTTTTCATTGACCAAATTTTGGAAAAGTTCATAGGAAAGGCTTTCTATTATTTTCTTTATGGATATTCAGGGTAGAACCGAATCCCTGTTTATCTACAAGATCAAGAAAAGATAACTTTCGCATGCCCATTTGGCATCATTGCCTATAAAAGGATGCCATTTGGATTGTGCAATGCCCCTGCAACTTTCCAAAGGTGCATGTATGTTATATTTTCTGACATAATTGATCAATTTTGAGAGATATTCATGGATGATTTCTCTATCTTTTGGGACAGCTTTAGCCAATGTCTACACCATCTCAGCCTTGTGTTGTAGAGATGTGACAAAACCAACTTGGTATTGAGTTGGGAAAAGAGCCATTTTATGGTCAATCAAGGCATTATCCTTGGACATGTGGTCTCTCACAGAGGCATTGACGTAGACAAGGGTAAAATTGATCTGATTGCACATTTCCCCCACCAAAAATTATGAAACAAGTCAGATCTTTCTTGGGGCATGTTGGGTTCTATAGGAGATTCATTAAGGATTTTAGCAAGATCACAAAATCCCTTTATCACCTTTTATGCCAAGAGGTTCCCTTTGAATTTAATGATGAATGTCTCCATGCCTTTAGCCTTTTGAAAGGCTGTTTAACATCTACACCTATCCTTCATTCACCTGATTTTTCTTTACCATTCGAACCGATGTGTGATGCATCCGACCTTACTATTGGTGCAATCTTGGGACAAAGGAAGTATAAGGCCCCTTATGTGATTGTTTATGCAAGTAAAACCATGATTGATGCTTAGTTAAATTATACCACAATTGAGAAGGTATTTTTGGCAATTGTCTATGCCTTAGAGAAATTCAGGTCTTATGTGTTGGGATCTAGGATAGTGGTGTTCACAGACCACTCAGCCCTGAAGTACCTTTTATCAAAAAAGGATGCAAAGTAAGATTAATCAAATGGATCCTCCTATTACAGGAGTTTGATCTTGAGCTTAAGGACAAGAAAGGGATTGAAAATGTGGTTACAGACCACTTGTTCAGGATCCTAGCTGAGGAGTTTGATAAGCTGCCTATCAATGATTGTTTCCCTGATGAACAACTGTTTACTATCAGCACCTCTACACCTTGGTTTACAAACATTGTGAACTACTTGGCAGTGGGTAAGATCCCCCCACATTGGAACAAAATAGACAAGGAGTTGTTCTTTTCACAGATTAGATATTAGATGTGGAAGGATCCATACCTGTTCAAGCATTGTGCATACCAAGTGGTGAGGAGATGTGTCCTTGATGATGAATTCCACAACATACAAACTATGTGTCATGAACGGGCTTGTGGAGGCCATTTCAGTGGGAATAAGACTGCTACCAAGGTGCTCCAAAGTGGATTTTATTGGCCCACTCTCTTCAAGGATGCATGGCAGCATTATAAAGCTTGTGAAGGACTCCAAAAATGGGAAGTATCTCCAAAAGAAACTCCATGCCTTTGCAGCCTATACTTGTGATTGAACTCTTTGACATTTGGAGGATTGACTTCATGGGTCCTTTCCCTCCTTCTTATGGATACAGTTATTTTCTTGTGACTGTGGACTATGTGTTCAAATGGGTTGAGGCCAAAGCCACAAGAACCAATTGTCACAAAGTTATCCTCAAATTCTTGAAGGACAACATTTTCTGCAGGTTAGGCACCCCCGAAGCTATCATTAGTAATGGGGGGAGCCATTTCAGCAATAGACAGATTGAGAACTTGCTTAGAAAGAACTCTATGACACACAGAGTTGCCATCCCATACCACCCACAAACTAGTGGGTAGGTGAAAATTTCTAATAGAGATATCTAACACATTTTTGAGAAAACTGTGAGAGTTGATAGGATGGACTGGTTCCTGAAGCTACCTGATGCTCTTTGGGCTTATAGGACTGCCTATAAGACCCTAATAGGGATGTCTCCCTTCACGCTGGTGTATGGCAAGGCATGCCATTTACCAGTAGAGCTTGAGCACAAGGCTTATTAGGCTGTTAAAGCATTGAACATTAACCAAACTTCTGCTGGCATGCACAGGAAACTCCAGCTGTCAGAGCTGGAAGAGCTGAGATTGGATGCCTACTCCAATGCAAGGATATACAAGGACAAAATCAAGGCCTTCTATGACAAGCATCTGCTGAGGAAGGAGTTCACAGCTGGCAGCAAGGTATGGTAGTTCAACTCTAAATTATAATTTTCCCCAGGTAAGTTGAGATCGAGATGGGAGGATCATGAAAGTTAATGGTCAAAGGCTCAAGCTTTTTGTTGAAAATATAGAAGAGCCGGGGCTGACCATTCACCTTCAAGAACCTCCACAACATGTCTGATTTTCAACAATGTATACTATGTATCATAATTGCTATTTTTGCCAGTGTTTGTTTTTTCTATTTTAAATCTGATTGGCATTGTAAATATTGTTGCCAATTGTGCTTGATGGTTGCATTTACAAATCATGAGTCCTTTGTAAATTATTCAGAAGCATGAACCATCAACTCCAAGGCAAGAGAAATCAATGGAGCTAAATAAACTTGAAAAATTTGTGTGTAAAAGGGATTTGGGAACTGATAAAAATCTGTTTGAACTGAGAAACTACCTGTCGAGCTATGTGGAGAACATTTCGACAGGTTCTGAAGGTGTAAATATGATTGTCGATAGGATCTATGGACTTGTTGACATGTTTTGAAGGTTTTTGGGTGCATTGTCGATAGGTTCAGAGTACCTGTCGAGAGGTTCTGTGAACCTCTGGAAGTGAATTTTTATGAAGCCTTGAACCCCTCGACAGGATTGAGTGAACCTCTCGAGACATTCAACTACTCTTCACTCTTCGACAGGTTGTATCAACTTATCGACACCTTTCCCCCAATCCTGTCGAAACTCGATTTTCATCATTTTAGGTCCATTGACAACTCAATTCAGCCATTCAACAGCTTGTCTCTGAGCTTTATTTTCTCTCTGCCAATTTCTATTTTCTTTCTTCTTCCTCTACATCACTTATGTCTACTCCAATCACTCGGTCATTATTCCAATTGCTTTAATTCCTCAAGGGCTACATTTTGCACCTAGTCTCTGCCAATTTGGTGTCGTGCACATCAAGATCTGAAAACCCTAGATTTTCTGTGGGTAAGTTTTCCTTCATCTTCACTCTATGATTTCCAAGCTTAATATTTTCATTCTTAGTTTGTGTGGTAATTCATTTGAGAAAAAGAGGATTTCGGTGAACTGTTGAGATATAATTTGTGTGGATTAAGTGTATTATAGCTGATAAAGAGGATACCCTTGCCAAGCTTTTCAAAGCCCGTTCCAAATCTGCCACCAAAACTACTAGGATATCCGGTAAGCTAGCTACACAGCCCAAGGAAACCCCACCTGCCAAGAGGAAGCTCAACATGGACAAATCTGATAAACCTAGGAAAGCATAGAAAGCTAAGAAGGCCCAAATCAGTGAAGAAATTATTTAGGAGGCCCCTGAGATAGAACCTAACCCTATACCTGAGGCTAACCTTGCGCCTGAAATTCTTGAGCCTGAGCCTAACCCTGGGGAGGAACCCGAAGTCCCTATAAACCTATCAACTCCAAATGAATTTGTGGATGTATTAAGCCTGATTCTAGAGACAACTGTTGACATTCCCTATGTTTTTAAGGAAGAGGAGTGTAAGGATACTTTGCATTATTTGGTGAAGGCAGGCCTCACACCCATGCTGACCCCATTGAATCAAATACCCTACCCTAGGCCGGTTAAGTTGTGGTATCAGAACATCAGGTAGACAACCAAGCCTACACCTGACTCAAGGAATTGTGGGCTCTGGGGAATCATTGATGAGGAGAGATCTACACCCCAGCATATTGTTTATTGATTCAATATTGAGGAAAAATATATATGTCAGTGGCCATCAGCAAGAGAGGAGAACCCTCATAGTGGAAGCCTTATACTTTTTCTCCAAGGGACAATTTATGAATGCCTCCAAGCTGGTGTTTGGTGCAATGGTGGATGTGAATGAGAAGATTAGGAAAGTGCAAGCTTTGCTTAGGTTACCTTACTGCAGGCTCATCACAACCTTGCTTAAGAGAGGAAAATTTATGTTTAGAGAGGATGAGCCTGTGGAGATGGTGAAGCCAAAAGTGTTTGGAAAGATGGTCTGGTCTGCCAGTAGGACCCTGATTGGGAAGAGCAAGAGTAAGTCAGTAGAGGACCCTGAGTTAGAAGCTGCACAAGTAGCCAGCTCAGCTGCTACACTTGACACCTCTACTTCAGCTATTTCAGAGCCTCTCCTTACAGCCACTACTAGCCCAGTACCTCTTCCTGAGATCTCTACATCAGTCACCTCTGAGCCTTTGCTCACATTTGTTGGTCCCAGCTCAGTACCTCCATTTGTACCCTTTGTACCCTTACTCATCCCTTTCACACATGTGACCTGTGTCCCCTTATTCATTCCCTCCACAACTATCCTTTTGCTTGTGATTAGCTCCAGTGATGGTAGCCTCACCATCCCCTCCCCTGCCATACCTTCCATTTCAGTTTCCACCCCCCCTAACAGCTCAGCCACCCTTTCAACCATTACCACATCCACACCTCTGTCAATTCTGCTTCTTACCATAGACCCCATCCCTACCTTACCTCCAGCTAGCCCATCCATATCAGCTGCTAAACCTTTCAGCCCTGCACCTTCCATCACCCCTTTTACCACTTCTCCACCATACATTTCCTTTGCCTTTGATCCCACCTTTTCCATCTCACCTCCACATACCCAGGACCACCTAACCACTGAGGGATATTCATCCCTATTTGTCTCCATTGTGGGAGACATTGGGTATGAATATAACCCCCTACCTGACTCCCCACAACCTACCCATTTCCAGTCTACACCCACCCCACCTTTTCAGCATGCCCCCACATCTCCCTTCCAACCCATTAACCCATTTCACCTGTTACCCAAGCCCAAGTCCTACCTGAGGCCTCTACCCAAATCCTTTCCCTTCTTACCATCATCCTTGCCTAGCTTCAAACAAACACAACTAGCAAAGCTGCTATGGCCACTTGGCTTCAGGCCATTCAGCCCACCCTCATCTGTTCTACCTCAACCAGCCAACCTCTTCCAGTCCTTACTCCTACACCTAGTCCTTTACCCACTACACCTTCATCTCCTTTGACAATGGTTTCCACTCCTGAGGTGGAACAACCAATTCCTACCCCTCCACCCATCCATATTCCCCCTCCAACCCTTTCTCCCAAACCCTTAACCCTAGCTGTCACCACACCTGCCACTTCACCCACTGAACCTATTCCATATATCCCTCCTCCTACCTTTACCAATGCTGCCACAGATGTGGACAACCTAATCCCCACCTCCTCCATTTTAACCCAAACTGACCCTGAGCCTGAACTTGAAGTCCATCACCCTTTACCCTCAATCTCCACCCTACCCAGTCCATCATCCATCCCTTCTTCAAGTGCTGAGCAACCCATACTACCTGCCTTTTCCTTTTCCACACCTCCATACTTTATCCTCCTCCATGCCATGCAACAAAACTCATACCTTGAAAGGGATGTCATTAGAGGCATGATTGACATCAAAACCTTAATACGGATGCCCTATGACACGCAAATACATCAAATGCAACTGGATCACAAAATGAAGAGGCAGAGAATGTCAAAGGACTTGTAAGAAATTTGAATTCTATTTGAAGCTCAGAAGAATACAACAACAACAAAGAAATTGAAAGCTGATGGACTTAAGAAGAGGGTAGCGGCCTCCAAAGAGGTCACAAAGGCCACCAGAGAACTGTATGAAACTAGAGTTCAACTTGCTGAAAAGAAGGCAGAAATACTAGAAAAGAGAGTTGCTAAAATGGCTGCCAAAGTCCAACACAAGCAGTTGAGACTACCCCTCCAGCCACTTCACTTGTTGCTGCTTTGAAGAAAGAAAAAGGAAAACGAGTCCAAGACTAGATTTGCACATGTAATTAGTTAAGGTGTTTGTGCATATTCTTTTTGTCGTTATTGGCACTTGCATTCTATGAATTTTTGTGTTATAAATGAAATTTCTCTTTAGTATATTTTGTGTGATTTATTTTATGTCTTTATGTTTATTTTTTTATGTTTTAATTATTTGTGTGCCTTGTTTGATGTTGTTACTTACTTTGTTTTGTGTCTAATTCTACCCTGTTGCACATGCACTTTATCTTTAAATCAGTGAGGACACTGCTCCTCATAGGTTTGGGGGTATGGCAGAGAGTGCCAATGGGATAGTTAATGTTAATGCAGCTATGATTGAATAAAATTTGTGAAAATAAAGTGAAGTCCCACCTGATTTTTGAAAAAGAGGAAATTTTAAAAACTTTTTATAATTGAACATTGCTATAGCTCTAACATTGTCATGAAACAAATGTCAGGAATTTTCAAAAAAAATTTGATGCTTAGTGAAGTTGAAGAGAGAAAATTGTGAGGATATCCCTGAGAAATTTGATGAATCATACCCAGTGAGATTTAGGCCTGAATAATTTTTCTTTGAAGAGTGTTTTGGTAATTTTTCTACTCTAAGGACTGATTGAATCTACTTTGCTCACTAGAAGTTGGGCAAATTCAAGTTGAAACCGCTTGACAACATTCATGACATTGAGGACATCAAGTAGGGCAATCCTTTGGACAGTTTGAGCCTAAAAATTCCCACCTTTGAACTGCCCTTGATACACACCGTTTGAGCCTTAAAATTCCCAGTTTTTTTTTGATAAAAATCAAAAAATTTGAACCCAAAACCCATTCACCTGGTTCAGTTGACCCTCAATCTAAGAATTAAGGAAATAGAAGGAGAAGTGAGGTTAGAAGAGCAAGGTTTGATATTTGGTTGGAAGAGAAGGAAACACAGTTGGTAGCAGTTGTGGTATTCCAACCCATAAGAAAATACAAAAATATTGAAAATAAATACAAAAAAAAAGAAAAAGAAAAGAAAAATAGAAAAGTAAAACAAAAATGAGAGAGAAGTTGGTTCATTGGATACATTAAAATGAGGATTAGAAATTGATCACTTTAAATTTGAAAATTCAAAGAAGATGAAGCTTGTGTTGAATTGAAGAAGGTGTACATGTCACCTTCTTATCTTACTGATTTCTCAATTTTGAAGCTTTCCTCACCCTTTATCCTTCATAAACCTCACCCATAAGCCACATTACAACCCAATAAAAAGACCTTACTGATCTAAAATGGATTGAGCTGTCATATGGAGATGAGGATTTGTTTAATCTATGGTGAAAAGAGTTAGAAAATTTTAGAAATCATTGCAAAGCCTATGCTCATGCTACGAGTCCTATTTGAGGGTTGTAACTGTGTGAAATGATGCACCCTTCTATTTCCGTCGTGAGAGACAGCCCGGGTAAGATTTGAGTCTGAAATTAGGTTTGTTGGGGGCATTATCAATACAGAATTCTCAATTTGATGGTAAGCTCTGCATTAATTTTCATACAAAATGTCTTGACACGAGTTGATTGATTGTGAAGGAATTACAGTAGAGTTTCAGTTTTAAACTGCTGATTTTCTGTAGAGATTCCTCTAAAATTGAATGAACAAGGTATGGAATGAATTTGATTTTACTTGAATTTTGTTTTAACATGTTGCATTGGTACTAACTGAGTCATTGGAGATGTTTGTGGGTTCCTTCACTGAAAATCCTCAGGAGACTTCACTCCTCCACTAAGGATCACCTAGTGGTTTAAAAGGCTTGATGCATATGCTAAATGGATCTGTGCTCCCTGCAAGACTTGCATTTTTCATTTTCAATAATTGTTTTTATTTTCTCCTTTGCTCAGGGACTAGCAAAGCTTAGGTTTGGGAGATTGTTAAGCAGTGAAAAGTACCATTTTTCACCTCCTAACCTGACCTTTGAGGGACCCTTGAGCTTACTAATAAGGTGTTTTGAGTGTGTTTTATAGATAAGCAATAAATTGCAGCCTTAGTGCTGACATCCATCTAAAAATGCCAAAGAAGTAGTCTACTGCTCAACATGTGCTTAAACAACCCAAAGGCCAACCAATCAAAGAATCCACAGAGCCTTCGATATTCATGAGAATGTCATGGGCCCAACTGGGTATGCTGGGTACCAAGTGTAGTTGCAAGGAATGAAGACTAAACCCACTAAGAGGCTGCTGAGTGGTGAACAAATAAAGAACAACATACCAAAGATGTGTGCCAGTTGTGGAAACTCAAGGCAGAACATCTCGAGAGGATACTCA
Organism: Chloranthus sessilifolius; assembly: GCA_021018995.1. Taxonomy (NCBI): domain Eukaryota; kingdom Viridiplantae; phylum Streptophyta; class Magnoliopsida; order Chloranthales; family Chloranthaceae; genus Chloranthus; species Chloranthus sessilifolius. The sequence continues at coordinate 76,229,667 of CM037588.1, read as the reverse complement.
AAGTTGTCGAGAGGTTCCCAATACCTGTCGAGAGGTTCTGGGGAGAAAAGTTAAGCTGTCGAGAGGTTCCATGAACCTATCGAGATGATTAGAGAGTGTGCTCCACCCTGTCGAGGATTTAGAAGGTAAAGAAGCTAAGCTGTCGAGAGGTTCTGAGGTAAGAGAGTGAAGAGTCAGAGAGGATGACAGGTTCTGTCGAGAGGTTGGAAGTGCAGTGAAGGATCCTGTTGACACATTACTTGAAGGCACAGGGGAAGTTGAGAGGTTTAACTGAACCTGTCAAGCAGTGTAATGTAACTTGTCGACAACTTACCTGAAGCTACCCTCATCGTCGCGAGGTTCAAGCAACCTGTCGAGTGTTATTTCTAACCTATCGAAAGCTCAACGGGAGCTTTACAAAGATGTCGACAGTATTTTCTATAACCTGTCGAGAGGATGTAATGAGACTGAACAGAAGGTGAAAATGGGCTCCAATCCTATCGACTAGTGCAACTCAGCCTCACAAGCAGTCGAAAGGATTTTGTGTAACAATTTGAGAGGATGAATGGAGAACTAGACAGATGACAGAAATGTACTCCAATCCTGTCGGCTAGTCAGTGTTAAGACCTAAAAAATACCACTTTTCATCCCTTAACTTAGCCTTTGATTAGACCCTTAGCCATCTAATAAATGCTTGTTAAGTGTTTTCTGTAGGTAATAAACAGTAGGGCAATAAGGCCATGAATCCTGCTAAGGAGCCTGTTTTGGCACCAGAAGTCTCTCAGAAGAATGAACCATGAATCCAGACCATAGAAGAGTCTCACCCAGCTAACAAAACTCCAGAGGATTCAGAAAAATACACTTCACGCAGTCCTCGTGAAGTCCCAAGACTTCATAAACAAGTTCTCGCGCAGTAGAGTGATAGAAGAACTCAGAAGCCTTGAGTCGTGCAGCTCTACACAATTCAAGATGACCCCTCTCACCCTTGTGCGGTTCGCTCAGAACAGCTGAGGAGAGAGAACCTCAGAATCCTGCCTCGCGCAGCTGTCGCGCAGTTGCCATGGGATGCAAATATCAAGAGAACCTGTCGCACAGTTTAGAAAAGCCTCAACGCCTCGCGAGGATCCGCACGAAGATCCATGAAGAAGTGAACTTCTCACGTAGTTCTCGCGCTGTTCAGAAAGAAAGCAGCCTTGCGAAAGCCAGAATTAGCCTCGCGAAGTGAAGAGGAAAGCTCGCACAGTTCCCGCGCTATTCACAAATTATCAATCCAACTGCGCGAAGCCCAACCCAGCGAGAGCTTAACTGTCTACCTTGCGACTGCTCAAAGAATCAAGAAGCTGCAATCACGCGACGTCTGAAGCTTTAATGTTAAACTCAACCACGCGAAGACTAGAGCTACCACGCGACAAGTCTGGGAATCGACTGCAACCTGGCAAAGCTCTGAACTCCAACTTTCAACATTCTGCAGAGGACTTTCTGAAGATTTCCAAGGATTAAGGCACGCACTTCCATGCTCAAATCTCTGTGCACATGCCCCGAGGCATCCAAGGATCATTAATGTGCCAGGTGGCATCGCTAAAATTAGGGTTTCCTAACCCTAATGCGCCGCCACAGCCACTGCTATATAAACCTAAGCCTAGTTTAGGTTTTGGGATCGATCTTTCTTTTGGGAATTCTTTAGACTTTTTGATCTGAGATCGTTTTCTTCTCTGTTTCTCTATAGCTGTAAGTAGTTTTCTTTTTTTTCTTTTTCTTCTCTCCATGGCTCAGCACTTGCTGGCCATGCCTTTGTATGTCTATTGAGATTAGATTAATGGAGTTTGTGTAATAGGATTTGTACTCTTATGGGATTTGGGTATTTGTGAGCTGTTCTATGCAAGGCTACTGCCTTGTGATCCGCCATTGCTTTCGCTGAGTTTCAAAGCAATGGAGGACTGATTCTAAGGATCCACTCAGATCCAAGTGACCTGTGTGTCTGGGCTATCATGGTCCTTTACAGCCTTAGCCCCACCACAGGACCCAATAGATCTGAAATCCCCATGGAAGCCTGAGCTGGTATCCTTGTGACCATGGTGGTAGCAACAATTAACTTGTTTTGTCTTAGGCTCCGTGAGGAGGATATCTTCTGGGACAGTCTGTGACCATTTAAGTGGACAGGCTATAGCCTTAGGGTGAATCCAATCTGTCGATCCAAGATGGATCCTTCTTCCCCGAGCTTGAGCTGTTAAGCCTGGTAGGAGATTGTGCAGAGGCAGGCTCCCCATATATTTGTATAGACTCGCCATCAGATGTTAGATCTGATCTGGTTATGGATATTGTAGGCTTGTGACTGGACCATTGCAGCCCCACTGAAGCAATGGACAGCTAGATCTAAGGTGGTACTCAATTTCTTGCCGGTTCTATGTGTCTGGGCTATCATGGTCCTATACAGCCTTAGCCCCACACATAGGGCTTTAGAGGTTGAGGTTCCCTATGGATTCCCTGAGCTTGTAGCCTGGATGAAGTAGTGCCTACAATGATTAATGTGTTTTGACCCATCTCTGGACTGTGGTTCCCCTATGGGATAGTCTATGACCATTTAAGTGGACAAGTTATAACCTTAAGGGATTGGATCATGGCGCAGGGATGAGTTGAATTCTTCCTCCTCTTTGGTGATAATGTAGCCATTGGACAGGATTTCCATAACATTAGATCTGAATCTGAGTTACAAAAACACCTCTGATCTAGACTCAATAAACTACTTCTCACCCTTTTATATTTATTTTCCACAATCCATCCATCTTCTCAACCCTTACTGTAGTTAACTCATTAGGCTATCTTAGAATACTTAGAATAAGTGACCTTAAACTCTCCTCCTTTTAGGACTGCCAGATCTGTAGTCAGATCTGGAGGGACTACTAGAGATGGCTCCTTTGGAGTTGTAAATCACCTTTCCCTGTGGGACAAACTCTTACTTATCAAAACTTGCTACATATGGACCTTATATCATGAAGGTCTAGGATTTCTCAGTTGTGCTGATTCCATCCCCTGTTTTACTCTTTCTTTGATTTTTAAATTGTTTTTACCACCAACAAATAAAACAAGCACACTGAGAATCGCAACAGTCAGCTGAACTTCTCGAGAATTCTCCAAACCTATAGAAAGCCACTTCAACCTGTCGATGAGAACACCAAGCAGTCTCAGAACCTGTCGAGAGGTTCCCTGAACCTCTCGACATTCAAATTGGGAACTTCTCAATTCCTTTCACAACAGTTGCCAACTTCAAAATTCTGCACACGAGTTCCAAGGAATGTTAATGACCCTTGGGGGTATTTTTGGAACACAAATGCACATGAATGGGAACCCTCTAACTGCATCACATGTGCCTACCAGTCTTGGACCAATGGGGAAAGAGCTTTTAGAAGAGAAATCAGGCAAATCAGCAGCTTAGAATAACAAAATTATTCTCTTAAGCTCTGATTGCCCGAAACAGAACTGGGAAGGTAGGAGAAGAGTATAAAAACTTAAAGAATTTATAAAGCTAGCACCTAAAAATTGGGGAGAACTAGAGCCAAATTTTATTTCCATTTCCCTCCAAAAGTTCACTCTCTCTCTCTTCTTCCCCATTCCCTACTTAGCCAATTATGGCTGGCTAAACCTCTTCAGTAGCTAGGGTGAGGTTGAGAGCTGTAAATTGAGAGTTTCAGAGGCTATGTAGGTGGATTGTATGTTGCACAGATTGTAGATCTGAGCATAATAGGATTGTAAGTTCTGTTATTACAATATAATTACTATTTTTAAAGATGATTCTGATCTATATTTCACTTTTTTATATTTGATTTCCCTAGATTGAATATTGCTGTGGATGACCTGAGCTTGCAGCCTGACACACACAACATCTGCAGTAGCTTACCTGTTCCAGTCAAGATCCTTGAATAGGAACAATGTTGGTGTTTTTTCGTGTCTAGGTGTTGATGTTATTTAAGTGATGAGATGGTAAAATTAGAATGCAAGAGTGGATTGAAATGATTATGAAACAGCAACATAAAGTACACACAACATGCAAGATACAGGGGCATTGTAGCAAGTTTTAACTAAGTGTTTGTCCCACAGAGAAATTGATCTAGAACCCAAAATGTGCTATAATAGTAGGCCTCTAGAGCTGGCTACAGATCAGGCAATCCTAAAGAAAGGGAGTTGGGTGTCACAACTACACTAAATTGCCTACTAAAAGAAAAGAAATAAAGTGCAGTCCTATCCTAAGAAAGGGGGTTATGAAGAAAGTGGTGACGGTGTGTTAAAATAAAGATAAAATGGTAGGAACTAAACTACTAGACAAAAATCATATCACTTTTGTAACTCAGATCTAGATTTGCTTCTACTGGAATCCTTGCTGAAGTGCTATCAAAAACCTCAGCAAGGAAGAAGAATCCAACTCACTCTTGTGATTCAACCTGGTCTCTTAAGGCTATAACCTATCCACTTTAATGGTCACAGGTCATCCAATAGGGAGGATTAAAGCACATGCAGAAAATCCAAAAACTAATCTGATCAAATGGAGTAGATTGATCTTAAGGCTATAACCTGTCCACTCAAATTGTCACAAATTATCCAATAGATGTCCTCTACCCAATTGATCAAATTATAACATTAAAACTATTACATAGAGGGGAAGAAGTTCCTGTAACAACCTTTCATCAGGCTAAAAGCTCAAGTGCAGAGGAGAAGAATCCGTCTCAGATCTGGACTTCGAATTACCCTAGGGCTATAGTCTGTCCACTTAAATGGTCACAGGCTATCCACAGAGGTTGTCCTCACCACAGAGGTCTGAGAAGAAACATGTAAGCTGTTGTTGTCACCATGGTCCCAGCGCTACAAGCTCAAGCTTCCATGGGCCTTTCAATCAGCCCAAATCCTAAATGCATGATATAGCCTAAATAAAACTATGAGCAAATAGGAAACTAACAGATTGAATGAACATTTAAAGTGCAAATTCCATTGATCAACATTACCTATAATGCAATTTCTTAAGGCAGCAGCCTTGTGCACAACTGCTCAGCCAAAGATCCCAAAGATTACATGACCCATTACAAAACTAAATAAAATTACACCTAGCTGCTTACAAAAAGATTTAGCCAGCAAGTGTTGGGCTAAGAGAGAAGAAAAATGAAAAAAAAAATGATCAAACCCTAACCTTAGCCTGCTCGAGCTCACAGCCTATAGAGGTTGAAGGAGAGATCACCATTCTAAGTTACAAACACAACTTCTATACTCAGTCATAATGCCTTGACTCAGAGAAGAGTAAACCCTAATTTTTTTAGCAGATGTGGCACTATTTCAACCCTTAGATGCTTTAGAATGTGTGCCTCAAGATCAATGCCTCGAGACATGAGCCCTAGACTTGGGGAATTCCCCAAAATGTCCTTGAGTTAAGACTGAGAAATGGAGAGCCTGAGCTTCACGAGGTTGGCTTCAGAACATTAATTCTCTTGTGTGGCTCATAGAGTACTTGTGAGGTAGAATTTGGCTTAGATGCTGCTTTCTCACACAGAAGGATTTAAGCTTGTCACGTAGTTGTTTTTTCACTCTTTATTTCCTTTCTACAGCTTGTAGAGTCATCACGAGGTAAGAATTAGCTTCAAAGGTTTGTTCAGTTGCGCAGGTGGACTTCGCATTATCGCGCAGCTACTTTGGCTTTGAATGCACTCGTGCAAAAGTGTTTGCAGTGCTTGGCTTGCTCACACAGTAGAGCTTCATAATATCCTGTCACGAGGTACTCACGCAGATGCCTTTACATCTAGCTCAATTTCTTGTCAAGTGGGTAGCACATCTCACTCGGTAGAAGGTTAAGCTTCTAGGCACACGAGAGCTGCGCGAGAGAACTTCTAGAGCACTCTCTCCTTCATAGCCACACGAGAATCTCGTAAGTTAGCTGTTGTTCTTTGTGAAGATTGGCCTTGGGAGATAGTGTGCGTGGTTGATATAAGCCTTGATCCTCGTGAGAACTTGCGAGCTGGATTTCTGAAGGCTTAGTGCGCGAGAGCTCCGCGAGTTCTTTAAGTGTTGATTACAACTGAAGTGCGTGACTACTTCACGAGAGATTGCTCTGTGATAATCCCTTCATTGATTTGCATGACTTCTTCGTGAGCTGTATTGTGCTACATGTAACATCTGCGTGAGGGAGCTTTGTTGCAGCTTTAGCCACATGAGGCAGCACCTCAATGGTGTGAGATAGCTCATTTGCTCTTTTACTGCTATTCAGCTGCTACTGTTTCAGCTCTCTCTCCACTCACATCTATACTTCTTTCATCTGCTGGACTTTCTTGATCCATTATGACATGCAAAATAGTCACCATGGTGTGTACCACCATAGTGTTCCATCAATCTCTAGCTCAGCTGTCATTCTTGGCTTAAATTCTCTCTTCTTGGCTCCAAATGTATCGACTTTATGTTAAGCTGCACAATTTATTACTAACTACAAAATACATTTACAGAAAAGTTATTAATCAACTTCAAGGTGTAGTAGAGGCTTGATTAAGAGGTGAAAAGTGGTACTTTTCAGTGAATTCCCCCAAACCTAATCTTTGTTAGTCCCTGAGCAAAGAAAAATTTAAATAGCTACTCTAAGAATATAAATGCCATTTTTGTAGGGAGCACCGATGCATTTAGCTTATGCATCAAGTCTTTTAAACCCCTAGGTGATCCCTAGTAGAGGAGTGAAGTCTCCTGAGCGTTTTCAGTGAAGGTACCCACAAACTTCTCAATAAAATAGTTAATAAAAGAGCAGCATTATCAAGTTAGCTGTTAATACACAAAGCATCAGTTCACCTTTGATTCAATATGTGAGGAATTTAAACACATGATATACACAGACATTTAATCATTAAAACTTTTACATGCATGCACATCATTTCCAATTAGCTTACAATAAGAGAAACGACAAGTGTATGCCAGTACTGGGCTCACCTATAGTTTAAATATTAGGCTTAGGCAATGCCCAATACATTCAATAACAGACCCAATGCTTACCAGGGCAGTCTCTCACAAAGAACTTTGAGGGTTTTAAATTTCTCACAAGCTCAAGAGCAGTTACAATCTCTAAATGGGTCTGCAAGCATGAGCATAGGCAAAGCTCTTAAATTCTAACATCATTGGCTATTCCTCACCATAGATTGGACAACTCCTCATCTCCACATAACAGCTCATTCAACTTAGGATCACAAGGTCTTATGACTGGGTTGTAATATGGCTTATGGGTGTAGGCTATAAAGAATGGAAGGTTAAAAGAATGCAAAATTGAGAAATCAGGAGGTGAAGGAGGTGATTAATCACTTCACCCACTTTAGTTAAGCACATTTCATCTTCTATGACATTTTTTCAGACTTGAAGTGGCTAGCTTCTCCTCTTATTTTTTTTTTTATTTGTCCAATGAAATTTTTCTCTTGACTCCTCTCTACTCCTTTTCATTATTATTTTTCTTTCCTTTTTATACATTTTTTTTTCTGAAATGCCACCCTCTTCCCAGCTGCTACACTGCTATCCTCTTTTTGTGTTTCTTCACCATTCACCCAATGTTGACCTTAGCTTGTCCATCTTTAACTCCTTCTCCTTTACCTTCTGAATTCTCAGAGTGGGGGTAGGTTTGAATCAGGTCCACAGGTTCAGATACAAATACTCAAGTGTATTTTGAAGAAAACTGAGAATTAAAGCTTAAAAGGGGTATACACAAGGGCAGTTTATCAGGTTTGGTATGTTTAAGCTCAAACTATCCAAGTGAAGGCCTTGATCCTTTCCTAAATATCATGGATACTGTCAACTATTTCAACTTAGAGATGCCTAACTTCTAGTGAGGAAATTGACTCAGCCAGTCCTTAGAGCAGAAAGAGTTGCTTAAGACACTCCTCAAAGGAAAAAAAATAAATTTTGTAGGCCCAAATCTCACTAAGTATGGTCTTCCTTGAACTCTTAGGCATGTCCTTACCTTTTTCTCTCTTTAATGATTCACTAGGTACTGACACAAGTGAGTTTTCTTGGTGTTCACCTCATGGAAATATTAAAATTTAAAGTTTTTAATGCCTAGATGTCTACAGAAATTTTCACATTTCCTCATTTTCAAAGTTTCTTAGGTGATCACAGCTCTATATCTATCTTACTCACTTCATTCGGTGGCACTTAGGTTAACTATATCATTGGCAATCCTTGCTGCACCCCCAAACCTATGAGGAGCAGTGTCCTCACTAATTCAAAGATAAAGGGCATGTACAACAAGGATCAAACACAAAATCAGACACAAAATAAAGAAAGTCAAAGCATTAAATAAGGCACAAACAAACAACTAAAACCAACTAACAGATAGAAAGGCAGAAAGTAAACCAAACAAAATGTAACAAAGAGAAATTTCATTCATACAAAAAAATTTGTACAATGTAAGGGAAAAGAACTGCACAAAAATAATGCAAAGACATCCTAACTAACTACAGGTGCATATCTAGACATCCTAATTATCTGCTGGCTCAGTCTTGACTTGGGGTCCTTTTTTTTTATCTTTCTCAATATTAGCAGTAGTTGAACTAGCTGAAGGGGCAGTCTCAGCTGCTTGTGTAGGATCTCTGTCAGTTAGTTCAGCAACGCTTCTTTCAAGGATTTCCGCCTTCTTTTCAGCAAGCAGGGTTCTAGTTTCCTTGTGGGCTTTACGACCTCTTTGGAGGCTGCTAACCTTTTTCTAGGCCATCTGTTCTCAGCTTTTCAGTTGCTACAGTATGCTTTTCTCCTTCATATTGAATCAAGATTCTACCCCACCCTTTTGATATACCCAGCAGTTGAACTCTGTGATCCAACTCCATTCGATTGATTTTCTCTTCATAGGGTTGCCAGACGGAGGTTCTAATGGTAGCCAAACCTTAGATGACATCCTTTTTTAGGTATGGATTCTTTTGCATGGCATGGAGGAGAGTGGAGTATGGAGGGATGGAAAAGGATTAGGCAGGTAGGATGGGCTGCTCATAACCAGAAGAAGGGTCAGCCAACAAGGGAGAGGAAATGGATGATGGCATGGGTGGGGTGAATATTCAGGGTAAAGTGTGATGGACTGCAAGTTTAGGCTCAGGGTCAGTTTGGGTTGGTTTTGAGGAGGTGAGTATTAAGTCCTTCACATCTGTTCCAGCATCAGAGGTTGCCACAGTCGGTGATATAGTAGCTAGGGGAATAATGGGCAACTGGATAGGGTCAGGTTTAGGTTCTGGTTTAGGGTTAGTTTGTGTGGAGGCATTGGTAAATGTAGTTAGAGGGAATTCTGGGGTAGTTGCAATGGGTGTAATAGCAGGTGTGGTGACAGCTGAGGTTTTGGGTTGGGGACAAGGAGGTGGAGTAGGTAAATGGGTAGGTGGAGGGATAGGTGGTTGTTGTAATGTTTGGGTTAAAAGTGACAAGGTGGCTTGGATGGATTGTAAGCTAGTTTGGATTGAGGTCTAGTTTTGGAGGGTAGAGGTCAGGGCTTGAAGGTTGGCCATAATGGATGATTGGGTTTGGGAGTTGTCCAACACATGGGCTTTAAGGGAGAGTAATAGGTTAAAGATTTGGGGTAGGAAATCAGGGGTGATTGGTGGGATTGGTTGAGATGGGGAAGTGGGTGCATGAGTGAAGGTGGTGGGCTGTGGTGATGGAGGTACAAAAATGGCTCCCCCCATTACTAATAATAGCCCTGGGGGAGCTAAATCTTGAGAAGGTATTTGCCTTCAAAAATTTAAGGACAACTGTGTGGTCATTGGTTCTTGTGGCAATGGCTTCCACCCATTTGGACACATAGTCCATTGCCACAAGTATGAAATTGAAACCCATAGATGGAGGAATGGGGCCCATAAAATCAATACCCCTGATGTTAAAAAGTTCTACCACAAGGATGGACGGCAATGGCATTGAACCTTTTTTAGAAATGCCTCCCAACCTTTGACATCTCTCACAGGCCTTGCAATGTATGTTTTCATCTCTGAACAAAGAAGGCCAATAAAAATCACATTGCAGCACTTTTGTTGCAGTCCTTTCGCCACTAAAGTGACCTCCATAGGCTTGCTCATGGCACATTGAAACAATACTGTGGAACTCACTTTCAGGCACACATCTCCTAACAACCTAGTCTACACAATGCTTGTAAAGGTATGGACCCTCCCACAGAAAATGTTTGACCTGAGAGAAAATAGGTCTTTGTCCATCATAGACTAGTGAGGGGGAATCCTACCCACAACAAGAAAATTGATAATGTGTGTAAACCAGGGTACACTAGACTACATAGCAAACAGCTGCTGTTGGTATCTTCTTAGTTTGCATGATTTATTTGTGTTTTGAAAACATACTTGCAAATGATGCATTGTACTGAATATTAAAAAGAATAAGAAAATATCAGCACAGAGAGAACATAATTAGCCTGCAAGATCAGGGCCAATTGTAGCAAGTTTTAAATGTAAGTGAGTAAAAGATCGTCCACAGGGAATTGATTTAAAATTTAAGATAAACCTCCAGATCTGAGCTACCAGATCTGACCTCTGATCCTATCTATAAAGCACATAAGATGGGAGGTTGAATTTGTCACATTAACTAAATGATAAAAGTAAAAATTAAACTAAGTGATCTAGATCTGAGTTGGGGAAACGTTTGAGGTAAACTTATACAAAAAATGGAGAAGTAATATCTAACTTTGATTTGGTCCTTGAAATCTAATGAGAATAACTGCAGCTCAACAGAGGTGATCCAATCTTCATCTAGCTACAAGCACAGATGTAAGAGAGATAAATCTAATTTAAGGATTAGGTTTAAGCTTATGGCTATGGTCTGTCCACTTTAATGGCCACAAACCATCCCACAGTATTTAGTCCAAAGCCTTAATTCAGAACATGAAACATCACTACAAATGCTGTAAGAGACTAGGTTACCAACACAAATTCTTACAGGATTAATGAATCAAGGGAAATTGCATGCAAAACAATGAATCTAAAGGAGTCTAATGTACTGAGGAGATCGGAGGGAACCCTTGACATGAGTCCAATGGAGAATGCATAGTTTACAGCAACCTTTTCAAATCCACCGTTACAATTACAGAGCGCAGCTTAAACAGCTCTCAGATTTGTAGTCTTGAATACAACTCTCTTTTGAATTACAGAAATGTCTCACAGCTCTCAAATGCAAGTACAAAGTAGGCTATTACAAGGATTACAGACGAGCTGTCTGGCTGGGAAATGGGGGATTAGAAATGAAACTCAAAATCTGGATACCCAAATTGGGCAAATGGTTCGTCTATTTATTATTTTTCCTAAGCCAGTTCATATGTGTATCAACCAATCAGAATTGGATAGATCTGTATCAACCAATAGGAGTCGAGCACAAGGATCGAGATCTGTTCTGGCCAATCAGAATTGCTTGATCTGGTTCAGCCAATTAGAAAACAGAGGCATCAATTCTTTTATGCATTTTGAAAGTTTGTTAGAGTTTCTAGAAGTTCCCGCCAAGTTATTCCCACTCTAGGTGCTCACGTGGGGTGGAATATTCCTTCGCTTTATGTTTAGAACCCTATGGAATGTCCCTAGGTTTTAAAATGCATTGGGACGCGTGCAACAGATTATTGAATTGCCCTTGTTAAAGCTGCGAATCTCCAGAATACCTTTTCGCAGAGCATAGGGACGTTTTCACAAAGTGCTGTGACTTCTGAAGCTCTTTTCGCACAAATTGGAGACCTTTTCGACAAGAACTGTAACTTCTGGAGATCTATTCGCAAAGCTTGGGGACCTTTTCGCAAAGTTCAATCTTCTCTTCGAGGAGTTCAGATGCTCTTCGAAAGCTACGCCTGGAGTTTTAGTCCTTTTCGCAGAGTTCAAGGTTCTTTACGAAAAGTGCAGGTTCTTTGCGAAAAGAACTCTGTAGTGCATTTCTCTGTTCGAATTGTTCTAAACCTCTTTCTAGGTTGAAACCAGGCCTTTGTCCTCTTTATTTTAGGCATTTTGACAGCCCGTGAGGTTGTCCTTTCTCCTTCTTCCTCCAGATCAAGATGGGTCATCATCGTTTTGGCACTTTTAAGCTGCTTTCAAGGTTAAGCCTGCCTTTATTGTTAGCTGTAAAACAAACAATTAAAACACTTATTTAGTTCTCTCAAGAGTCTATCAAGGCCCAGATTAAGGGGTGAAAAATGGTATTTTCCAGTTCTCAACACACCCCCAAACCTAAGCTTTGCTAGTCCCTGAGCAAAGACAAAATTTAAAAATAGAATGAAAAGCCATTTTTGTAGGGAGCACAGTTGCATTTAGCATATGCAACAAGCCTTTTAAACCCCTAGGCGATCCCTAGTAGAGGAGTGAAGTCTCCTGAGGGTTTTCAGTGAAGGTACCCACAAACTTCTCCAATAAATCAGTTAAGATCAATGCGCTCATAAAGCAAACTTTCATCCAATCAGATTATTCACACCGCATCCTTGTAAGAAGAAGATTTTCAAGAAAACATCAGTTCAAAACTAAAATTCTGCTGTAATTCCTTTACCATTCACTCAGTTGGTGTCAAAAAGTTTTTACAAGAAAAATTAATGAAAAGCTTGCCTTCTATTTGAGAATTCAGTTTTGATGTTACCCCAAATAATTTGATTTCAAACTCAACTCTCACCAGGGTTTTCACTCACCATGCAAATATAAGGGTTGCACTATTTCACACTGACTCAAGAGCGATTCTGACCCTCAAATAGGATAAGTGAGCATAGGCATTGCTTTCGAATTTACTACTTTTTTCACCATAGATTACACAAATCCTTGTCTCCATGTGACAGCTCAATCCATCATTGATCAGTAAGGACTTTAACTTGGGTTGTAATGTGGCTTATGGGTGAAATTTATCAAGAATAAAAGGGTTGGAATGGAGTTCAAAATTTTTAGAAGTCAGTCAAGGTAAGGAGGTGGTATGGACACCTTCTTTATTTCAGCACAATTTCATCTTCTTCTTTGAATTTTCAGAGCCAAAGTGGCCATCTTTTTCTCTTTCTTTTTCAAACTTCCAATGAAATGACTTCTCTTTTTTTTTTTTTTTTTTTTTTTTAAATCAACATTGACTGGAATGCCACATTTCTTCTGCTGATACATCATTGCCTTCAATTATTTTTCTTTTTTTTTACCAAACTGTTACCCAACTCACCTTTCTTCAGCTTTCTTTCCTTTACCTTCTGAATTCTCAGAGTGAGGGTTAGGCTAAATGAGGTTGATGAGGTTTCAAAGAAATCTTTGATTTATAAAGCTCAAATGGTGTGTATCAAGGGCAGTTTTAAAAGGTTGGGCTTTTTGACGTTCAAACTGTCGAAATGAAGGCCCTACATCATGTCTTTAATATCATGATTGCTGTCAAGTTTTTTTAACATGGATATGTGTAACTTCTAGTGATAACAAGCAGGTTCAAACAGTCCCTAGAGCAGAAAAAATTGCCAATTTATACCTCCAAAGAATACATTTCAGCAGGCCCAAATCTCACTAGGTGTGGTTTTCTATCAAATTCTTGAGGTATATCATCACTGTTTTCTCTCTTTTTAGGTTTACTAAAACATCAATTTTTTTTTTTTGTAGAAATTTTCTGACCTTCACTTCATGAAAGTATTAGAATTACACTAGAAATCAATTTAAAAAAATTTTAACTTCCTCATTTTTCAAAACAACAGGTGTGAAATTACTTCATTTTCAAAAATTCTGCTGGTCATAAGCTGCACCAAGCATTAACTTATTTTATTGGCATCTCTGCCACACCCCCAATCCTAAGATGAACATTGTCCTCAATGTTCTAGACAATGAGAGACTAGGGGCAGCAGGGTAAAAGAAGAAAGAAAAAACTAAGAACAGAAAAAATCTAAACTATATGCAGCAAAAAATAAAAATGTAAAACTGAATATATGAGCAAGGAAATGGAAAACATGATATACAAATGCAAGAAAAATCAACAAAACAACGCTAGAACTGCTAAAAAAAAATAAAATCTAAAAAATAGAAGGATTGCTATGCAAATGGAAGGAAACTAATGCTAATAACAGAGAAACAGTAAAAACAAGGTAAGGGACTGAATACAAAGTAAAAAAAAAATAGAAAAGTGTTGATACAAAAACAGAATTTATGAATGCAAAATAGGAAAACAAAGTTAGAAACTAACTGTACTCACAGAAAAATGACGAAAATCAGTAAAACGAGGACACATTAACCTAAGAAAGAAAAAAATCAGCGATCTAAAAACAGAATTTGAAACTAAAATTCCTAAAACAGAAAATCTAATGCCAAATGATACATCCTAAGCCCAAAGAAAAACCCCAAAAACCTGAGATACTTATGAATCTAAGTGATTATAAAAATGATTAGCAGGAATAATATATAGTGAAAAGCAAGATTCATAAGACTGACCCCTTTGTTGATGATGTGTATGAATAAAAACAATAATGAAGCATGGGAGCACATATTAAAAACAAGGTTCACACACAGCTGAGACCCATTTATGATGAAGAAATCTCGAAGGAAAATAAAATCAGTGGGTCCATTGAATATTCAAAACAGCCTATGATTCACTACTCATTATCCTACATGATTCCTAAAAAAGAAAAAATGATCTCAGCAGGTCCAGATGGGAAAAGTCGATGCAAATGGAAAAACAATAGCCCATCCAGAAGATATCTATATATATATATATTTTTTTTGTTTTTATAATTTTCTATATTTTTTTTTTTTACTTGTTTTGGATCAGCCCGGGCTCAACAAGAGCCCTTATTTACTACTGCTGAAAATAATGAGAAACAATTCAGAGATTTTCTATTTGTGTTTTCAGCTTCTTTTATTTTGTATTTGGTTTTGTAAAAAAAAAAAAAAAAAAAATTAGCATGCCTAAAAGACGGCAGAAATTATAATCAAAACAAACATTAAACACAGCAGAGGTTCTCAAGAATTTAAAATAGAAAATGAATGCAAAGGAGAAGGATGCAAACTCAAGATCTGCTCGACTTTAGTCCAGATGCTCCTTGTTGGACTACCGCTCCAGATCTGTAGAAATTCCAAAACTGCGTGAGACCTTATTCAAGTATATTGACAAAAATAAAAGAAAAAAAACTCACGCCCAAATTTGACAAAAGACAAAAGAGTGCAGATTTATTCAAATAACTAGAAGGCAAAGAATAAAAACTAAAAATAAAAAATTCTGCGAGAAAACAGGTTTTCTATACAAAACTGCAGTAGACATTTAATCAAGCACTTGGAATGCAAAGTGCAGTTTTAAAGCAAAAATTAAAATGAAAATCAAATCTACAAAATTGAAAAACTTAGGTCTACCAATTTTAAAATCTAGTCCCCGGCAACGGCACCAAAAACTTGTTGGTATCTTCTTAGTGTGCATGATTTATTTGTGTTTTGAAAACATACTTGCAAATGATGCATTGTACTGAATATTAAAAAGAATAAGAAAATATCAGCACAGAGAGAACATAATTAGCCTGCAAGATCAGGGCCAATTGTAGCAAGTTTTAAATGTAAGTGAGTAAAAGATCGTCCACAGGGAATTGATTTAAAATTTAAGATAAACCTCCAGATCTGAGCTACCAGATCTGACCTCTGATCCTATCTATAAAGCACATAAGATGGGAGGTTGAATTTGTCATATTAACTAAATGATAAAAGTAAAAATTAAACTAAGTGATCCAGATCTGAGTTGGGGAAACGTTTGAGGTAAACTTATACAAAAAATGGAGAAGTAATATCTAACTTTGATTTGGTCCTTGAAATCTAATGAGAATAACTGTAGCTCAACAGAGGTGATCCAATCTTCATCTGGCTACAAGCACAGATGTAAGAGAGATAAATCTAATTTAAGGATTAGGTTTAAGCTTATGGCTATGGTCTGTCCACTTTAATGGCCACAAACCATCCCACAGTCTTTAATCCAAAGCCTTAATTCAGAACAGGAAACATCACTACAAATGCTGTAAGAGACTAGGTTACCAACACAAATTCTTACAGGATTAATGAATCAAGGGAAATTGCATGCAAAACAATGAATCTAAAGGAGTCTAATGTACTGAGGAGATCGGAGGGAACCCTTGACATGAGTCCAATGGAGAATGCATAGTTTACAACAACCTTTTCAAATCCACCGTTACAATTACAGTGCGCAGCTTAAATAGCTCTCAGATTTGTAGTCTTGAATACAACTCTCTTTTGAATTATAGAAATGTCTCACAGTTCTCAAATGCAAGTACAAAGTAGGCTATTACAAGGATTACAGACGAGCTGTCTGGCTGGGAAATGGGGGATTAGAAATGAAACTCAAAATTTGGATACCCAAATTGGGCAAATGGTTCGTCTATTTATAGTTTTCCCTAAGCCAGTTCATATGTGTATCAACCAATCAGAATTGGATAGATCTGTATCAACCAATAGGAGTCGAGCACAAGGATCGAGATCTGTTCTGGCCAATCAGAATTGCTTGATCTGGTTCAGCCAATCAGAAAATAGAGGCATCAATTCTGTTATGCATTTTGAAAGTTTGTTAGAGTTTCTAGAAGTTCCCGCCAAGTTATTCCCTCTGTAGGTGCTCACGTGGAGTGGAATATTCCTTCGCTTTATGTTTAGAACCCTCTGGAATGTCCCTAGGTTTTAAAATGCATTGGGGCGCATGCAACAGATTACTGAATTGCCCTTGTTAATGCTGCGAATCTCCAGAATACCTTTTCGCAGAGCGTAGGGACCTTTTCGCAAAGTGCTGTGACTTCTGAAGCTCCTTTCGCACAGACTGGAGACCTTTTTGACAAGAACTGTAACTTCTGGAGATCTATTCGCAAAGCTTGGGGACCTTTTCATAAAGTTCAATCTTCTCTTCGAGGAGTTCAGATGCTCTTCGAAAGCTACGCCTGGAGTTTTAGTCCTTTTCGCAGAGTTCAACGTTCTTTACGAAAAGTGCAGGTTCTTTGCGAAAAGAACTCTGTAGTGCATTTCTCTGTTCGAATTGTTCTAAACCTCTTTCCAGGTTGAAACCAGGCCTTTGTCCTCTTTATTTTAGGCATTTTGACAGCCCGTGAGGTTGTCCTTTCTCCTTCTTCCTCCAGATCAAGATGGTTCATCATCTTTTTGGCACTTTTATGCTACTTTCAAGGTTAAGCCTGCCTTTATTGTTAGCTGTAAAACAAACACTTAAAACACTTATTTAGTTCTCTCAAGAGTTTATCAAGGCCCAGATTAAGGGGTGAAAAATGGTATTTTCCAGTTCTCAACAGCTACTCATCAGGGAACTTCTCATTAACTGGTGTTGCTGCACATTTTTCCAAAATAATTCTAGAGATGTGGTCAGCTACCACATTCTCAACTCCCTTTTTATCCTTGATCTCAAGATCAAACTCCTGCAATTGGAGGATCCATCTGATCAATCTTAGCTTGGCATCCATCTTGGCCAATAGGTATTTCAGGGCTGAGTGATCAGTGCAAACAACAATTTTGGACCTAGCATCTAAACTTGTCCACAGTAAACATAACACCTAGCAGCTCCTTCTCAGTAGTGGTGTATTTGAGTTGAGTTTCAACTAGTGATTTATTGGCATAATAGATCACTGCGGGCAACTTATCTTTCCTCTGTCTTAAGATAGCACCTATGGTCAAGTTTGATGCATCACACATCAGTTCAAAGGGGACTGAGTAATCTGGGGCTTGGATTACAAGAACAGTAGTAAGCCACTTTTTCAAGACCTCAAA
The DNA here is from genome assembly GCA_021018995.1 of Chloranthus sessilifolius. NCBI lineage: Eukaryota > Viridiplantae > Streptophyta > Magnoliopsida > Chloranthales > Chloranthaceae > Chloranthus > Chloranthus sessilifolius. The sequence goes on along the minus strand of CM037588.1, from coordinate 76,211,980 downwards.
GGCCTCAAGACACTCAGTAGAGTAGTCAAATGACACATCCTAACAAAGCAGGTGGCACAATGGCTTTGAAATTTTGTTGAAGTCCTTAATGAACCTCTTGTAGAATCCAGCATGGCCTAAAAATGATCTAATTTATTTGACAGTCCTGGGTGGGGGTAGGTGTGAAATCATATCCACTTTAGCCTTGTCAACCTCTATTCCTCTGTGGGAGACCACATGGCCCAACACAATTCCTTGTATTACCATAAAGTGGCTCTTTTCCAAGCTTAAGATCAAATTGGTCTCCTTGCAACTTTGTAGAACCAGGTCAAGGTCACTCAATCACTGGCTAAATTTGTCCCCATAAACTAAAAAATCATCCACGAAGATTTTCAGAACCTTGTCAATCATAGAAAAAAAAAATTACATATATGCACCTCTGAAAGGCGGCCTGGGCATTGCACAGTCTAAAAGACATCCTTCTGTAAGCAAAGTGCCAAAGAGACATGTGAAAGTAGTTTTTTCTTGATCTTGAGGATACACAGGGATTTGGTTATACCCTGAGTATCCATTAAGAAAGCAGTAAAATACCTTCCCAGCCAGCTTATCTAGAATTTGGTCAATGAAAGGGAGGGGAGAGTGGTCTTTCCTGGTTTTGGAGTTGAGCTTCCTGTAATCATTGTAAACTCTCCAGCCAGTGGTCTCCCTGGCTAGCGTCAACTCTCCAGAATCAGTAGTAATAAGTGTTATACCTGACTTTTTAGGGACCACCTGGATAGGTGACACCCATTATGAATCTGAAATGGGGTAAATTACCCTTGCATCCAACAGTTTTACCATCTCTATTAAGACCACCTCCTGCATGTGAGGATTAAGCTTCCTCTGCATCTCCCTAGAGAGTTTTACATCCTCATCCATGTGAATTCTATGCATGCAAACTGAGGCATCAATGCCTTCAAGATCAGCTATTGTCTACCCCATTGCTTTCTTTTCTTCTTGAGAACACTCAATAATTCCTCCTCCTGCTCACTAGTGAGGAGGAGGAGATAATCATTGGAAGCCTGTTGTCTTACCCCAAGAAAGCATATTTTAATGTGGCTGAGAGCTGTTTAAGCGTTAGCTCAGGGGGATTTTCAATGGATGGCAATAAAGGTGCCTTAGTGGTTTGAGGAAGGGGCATCAATGTAGGTTTTCAGCTGGAATGTTGTACTAGGCCCACAGAAGACTCTATTTTTGTGGTTTCTTCTGTGATGAGAACTTGGGCATCCTTCTCAACCATACTCTAAATATTTTCTAGGTCATCAGCAACATTATCCTAATCTAGCAGATTGGATAATTCTTCTTCCACAAGGCTATCTAGTACATCTATTACACAACAGTCCTCAATGTCCATCTGAGGTTGCCTATCATCATTGTATACATTTAATTGGGCCTTCATGTTCCCAAAAGTCACCTCCCTCACTCCTGACCTACATTATATGCAAGCATTTGCTGTGGCCAAGAATGGCCTTCCAAGGATGACAGGAATTGGGGCTTTACTTTTGCAGGAGTCCATGTCCAAAACAAGGAAATTAGCAGGATAGTAGAACTTGTCCACCCCCACCAAAACATCCTCCACCACACCCACAAGCCTCCTCTCAGACCTATCAGCTAGTTGGAGCTTAACTGATGTGGCCTTTAGCTCCCCCAAACCTAGTTCCTCATACCCAGAATATGGGAGCAGGTTCACACTAACCCCTAAGTCCAAGAGGGCTCTTCCAATGGTGTGGTTTCCAATTATACAGGGGATAGTGGGTACCCTTGGGTCCTGTAATTTCTCAAGTAGGGCAATGGATAGAACTGACTCAACATGCTCAACAGCAAAAGCCTTTTTAGACAACTGCACCCTTGCTTTTCTCTTTTGTGTGCAGAGGTCCTTCAAGAATTTAGCGTAGGCAGGGACCAATTTTATGGCATCAAGGAAGGGCAAATTGATCTAGACCTACTTGAAGGTCTTTATTATCACCTCCATCTGAGCATTCCCCTTATCAATAGGAGATGGGCTAGCTAATGCATGAGGAAATGGTAGCTATGGGACTGTTGGTGCCATAGCTGCATGCCTAACAACATTATGGTTAAATTTTTTTTTTTTCTTTTTTCTTCATTTATTGTTTGCTATTGGGGCTCAACATCAGCCCATTTATTTTGCCCTTACTGATCCACAGTAGGGGATGACTTCTTTGGTTATTCACCACTCACATTTCTTTCATTTTCTCTCTCCGTGATCTCCTAAGTTGCCCTGCCCACTAGATTATCAACCACCCTGCCACTCCTTAGGGTAGTAATTGGATTAGCCTCCCCATGGATAGAGGATGCTTCTCCATTCATGTATTGCCCTTTAGGATTGTCCAAGGGCTGACTAGGTAACCTGCCCTCCTCTCTTTTGTTCAAAGTATTACAAATTTGACCCAACTGGTCCTCTATTTTTTTAATGCTTTGCTCATGAGAGTTTACAGTTTGAACCAAGTTCCCAAAATTTTGCATAGGTGTCAGCATTTGGTCTTCAAAGGAAGAGGATCTGGGTTGTTGTGGGGGCAAGACCAACTGATTGGGTTGTGGGGCAGGCAACTGAAAATTCTATCTTGGTGGGTATCCTTGGTTAAATTGGTGTTGAGGTCTGTATAGAGCTGCCAAGTGCTACTGCTAGGGCTGAGGGTATGTATCTTGTCTCCACCTCAAATTTGGGTACTTTCTCCATGTATACCCAACAGGTTGCTGCCCATATACTTGGGCAGCATTGGCATCTTCCATTACAAAATCGGAGAATTTGTTGGCTGATGGACAATCTTAGAGTAAATGTGTGGGAGATTGGCATATCAGACATGCCCCTTCCACTTGTACAACCATCCTAGGTTGCATCACTTTCATCAATTTGTCAAACATTAAACTCAAATTGTCCACCTTCCTTTCTAAATCACTTTGCACCTTAACTTCATACATTCCACCTCTAGGGTGTGGACTCTTTCACCAATTTAGCTGGGGTTTGGCTGTCATTGCGAGATAATGATTCCTGTTGCATAAAATTTTTCCCTATGATGTTAAACAGCTCCCCTCTGAGACAATAACTACCACCACATGAGACATCCACCATATCCCTACTCTTGGGACTAATTCCTGGGTAAAAGACTTATACCAGTTGCCACTATTGAATTTGATGGTGGGGGCATTGTTTTCACATCTCTTGAAATCTCTCCCATGCCTCATAAAAATCCTCAGTTGAGGACTGAGTAAATGATAAAATGTTTGTCCTCATCTGGCTGGTTTTATTCATGGGAAAGAATTTAGCCAGAAATTGGTTTAGAGGTCATTCCATGTCTGAATGCTATTGGCTGGGAGCTTAAAAAGCCAGGTGATGGCTTTGTCCTTTAGGGAAAAGGGAAAAAGCCTCAGTTTGGTAGCTTCAGGTCCCAAGCTAGCAATATTGTAAGTGGTGCAAAGTGCCAAAAATTGGTCAATGTGCTTGTAAGGATCTTCCTTATTGAGCTCACAGAAAGATGGCAGTATGTTAATGGTGGAGAACTTGATTCGTAGTTTCCCTCAACTGAAGGGAATTGTATGTAAAAGGGAGATGTGTAATCCCCAGGTGCTTTGTATTCCTTCAAGGTTCTTTGCCTCTCAGCCATGACAGCTGCCTCAGTTTCGAAAGTAGGGCCTTGTGTGCTATTTCTTGGTCTAAGGACCCTTTCAACCTCAGAATTTTGGGGTTTCAACTCAGGGTTAAGGGACCTTCTTCCAAGCATACACACACAAATTCAGTAGGTAAAGAAAATGCTCACAACACACCAAAAAAAATTTTCAAATCAAATTAACAACTAAAAAGATTTACAAATAAGCTAATGATAGGGAATTTAGCATTAAGGGACTGAATTTTAGGGTAAAAGAAGTGTAAATAAAGCTAGCTGAACTCCAGCTGCAGCTTTAGCTTTTCCCTGTGTGCTATTGTCCAATTCTACAAAATTTCAAAAAAATTAGTGGTACATTTTATTCTATTTAGGGCCCAACTATGAAAAATTTTCTAAACTAGAATATGGTACAACTCAGGTTTACTAAAAAGATCAATATCCCCGGCAACGGCGCCAAAAACTTGTTGGTGTTTTTTCATGTCTAGGTGTTGATATTATTTAAGTGATGAGATGGTAAAATCAGAATGCAAGAGTGGAGTGAAAGGATTATGAAATAGCAATCCAAAGTACACAGCCTGCAAGATACAAGGCTATTGTAGTAATTTTTAAGTAAGAGTTTGTCCCATAGAGAAATTGATCCAGATCCCAAAATGGGCTTTAATAGTAGGCCTCTAGATCTGGCTATAAATTTGGTAATCCTAAAGAAAGGCAGTTGAGTGTCACAACTACATTAAATTGTCTACTAAAAGAAAAGAAATAAAGTGCAGCCCTATCCTAAGAAATGGTTATGAAGAAAGTGGTGGTGGTGTGTTAAAATAAAGATAAAATGGTGGGAAGTAAACTACTAGGCCAAAATCATATCAGTTTTGTAACTCAAATCTAGATCTACATCTGTTGGAATCCTTGTTGAAGTGCTATCAAAAACCTTAGCAAGGAAGAAGAATCCAACTCACTCTTGTGATTCAACTTGGTCCCTTAAGGTTATAACCTGTCCACTTTAATTGTCACATGATATCCAATAGGGAGGATTAAAGCACATGAAGAAAATCAAAAAACCAATCTGATCAAATGGAGTAGATTGATCTTAAGGCTATAACATGTCCACTCAAATGGTCACAGATTATCCAATATATGTCCTCCACCCAACTGATCAAATCAGAACATTAAAACTACTGCAAACATTGTGTTTACCAGGCTACAAGCTCCCCAGATCTGTTACAGATCTGGCAGGCATTGATAGCATTTCCAACCCATAAGGGACTTTAAATGTAGCTGATCATTGCTACTAAAGGCCTGTAATGACTGAGCCCTCAAGTCTATAATCACTCTGAAAAAATCAGATCCAACATCTAATATTGGTCAAGTAACACAGAGGGGAGCAAGTTCCTATAACAACCACTCACTAGGTTACAAGATCAAGTGCAGAGGAGAATAATCCTTCTCAGATCTGGACTTGGAATCACCCTAGGGCTATAGTCTGTGCACTTAAATGGTCACAGACTATCCACAGAGGTTATCCTCACCACAGAGGTCTGAGAAGGAACATGTAAACTGCTGCTATTACCATGGTCCCAAGGCTACAAGATCAAGCTTCTATGGGCCTTTCAGTAAGCCTAAATCCTAAATGCATACTATAGCCTAAACAAGATAACTATTAAATGGGAAAATAATAGTTTGAATGAACATTTAAAGTGAAAATTCCATTGATCAATATTACCAACAATGCAATTTCTCAAGGCAGCAGCCTTGTGCACAACTACTCAACCAAAGATCCCAAAGATTATATGACCCATGATAAAACTAAATAAAACTATACCTAACTGGTTTCAAAAAGATTTAGCCAGCAAGTGCTGGGCAAAGAGAGAAGAAAATAGAAAAAAAATCAAACCCTAACCTTAGCCTGCTCGAGCTTACAACCTACAGAGGTTGAAGGAGAGATCCCCATTCAAAGCTACAAACACAGCTTATATACTCAGTCCTAATGCCTTGACTTAGAGAAGAGTAAACACTAATTTTTCTAGCAGATGTGGCACAATTACAACCCTTGGATGCTTTAGAATGTGTGCCTCAAGATTATTGCCTTGGGACATGTGCCCTCGACCACAATACTCCCCCAATGCTTTAGCCATAAATTGGTCTTGTCCTGCCATAATGGATGGAGTTGGGACAGAGCAGGATGGCTAATTCAGTTTTATCTGATTTTTCATTTTAGAAAGCAGGGAGAGAAAATAAATCTGAGCCACAAAATTCTCTGATCAGGGGAAGTTGAAGCCTTAATTCGTTACTCCAAATAAACCTGCAAAAGATTTATGAAGTGATAAAAGATTATTAAAAATATAAAGAAATATAAAAAGAGAAAGATAAATACTTATTTTCTTAAACTAATATAAAGATAAAATTCGCTTTCCCCGACAGCGGTGCAAAAAACTTGTTCTTGATATATTTATGTTCTTCTAATTTATTATTAACCTATTGCAAGTGCACAATGGAAATTGAAATACTAGCATAGGATCGTTCCCACGAGGAAGTGTTTTATCTTATATTTATTAATTTTCTGAAAACTTATATTTATCTTTTACGATCCTAAACTACTTGAGAAATATGAATAGAATGGCTTCTTAAACTAATTTACAGAAAATAAATCGCAAATCCTCCTTCTTCAGATTGTGGTCGTCAATCACAATCTTCAGTTATCGGATGATTACAAATTTAATATACCATTACACTATATCTCAGTCCTCTAGGATTTGGGTGTCAATCAAAAGCTAGCATGCTTCAATATAGATCTATACTAATCTTTAATGTACCGAAAATTTGGGTGTCAATCAAACTCTAGAAAATCAAAGATGGAAAATAAAAACCATTACACTAATCTGCAAATCTCAACCTGAATCGTCAATTCAAATTAAAACTTAGAGATGTTTACAAAGCATTAAATTGTAATAAAAATAAATCTAAACTAGAAAGCAATGAAAATTATATCGTTCACCCCTCAGCCGTTGGCGTCATTGCTTCTGAGAAATTACAAATATCTACACTAATCTTCTAGCTCTCAATCCCAGTCGTTAATTGTGATCGAGGAACCATAGATAACTAAACTAAACTACTCTAATGATCGGAAGAAAACCCAACCTCAGGCGTCAATTGATGCTGAGAATTTCTTCGATGATTAATTCCTATACAAAGCCCTCTTATTTATAGATCATAAGGGGTCAGTTTTCAAAACTCCTAGTTCTAATAAAAGAAACTAATAAAATAAAAGTGTCCTAATATAACTCAACTTCTAATCCTATCGTTCCTTCCTTTTAATTGTTGATGTACTTCAACAACAGAGTCCTTTAGGAGTCTCCCTTCGTCAATCTTCTCAGATCCGTGAGTGGCCAAATTTCTAATTCAGAAATTCTTCTAATTATATGCATGGCGATGTAAATCCTCACGTGACCAATAGCTTCATAAAGTTTTCCTTTTGTAAAATTGTAAATCACGATTTTCTCTTCTCAACATAGCTTCCAATAGAATGATTCTTTATTACGATTGATCGTCTTCTATTGTATCGTACTTCACTCTTGAACGGCTTTTGAAGATTCATAAATCACAACTTCTTACTTCTTCTTTTACAGCGTTCCGCAAAATCGTAAAGTACGATTTTCTGTCTTTTAGTAGGTGATGATTCATCATTTTTGTTCAATTGTCTTTCTTAATGCTTTTTGAGTTCAATCGTCTTTCTGAACACAAACCTATCATCAAACCTCAAACTATTTTCAAATCTAAACCTATCAACGAACATGAACTCATTACCGAAATTGAACCTGTCATCAAACTTGAACCCCTCATCAAACATGAACCCATTATTGAAACTAAAACTATCATCGAAACTGAACCTATCACCAAACATGAACTTACTGGAAAATCTATACCAGCCTCTACGACATCGATGGCACTCGACCCGAAGCCAACCACCGAACATGTACACTAACCCACCAAACCATCATTGCTCCGACTATCAAAATTGAACCAAACATGAATCTTCCAACTCTGATCAGCATCCAAATAAGCATATCGCCAAGTTATCAATCCTCACAACATAAAATTGACATCACAACTGGATTTCCATCCAAAGCCCAAATCAAAATCTCCATAGACTTCACTATCAAAACCTTCACAGAACTCCAACCAACAATAATACCGTCACGTCAAGCCTTTGACACTAAACCTCCTCCAAAAATTGCAAACAAAACTTCAAAACAACGTCACAATAAACCCAAAATATGCATGAAACAAAACAAGGGAAGACAAAACCACCCAATAGGGAGGAAAGGTCCACCTTGGCCTATGCCCTCTCGTCTTCTCCTCCTGCCCTACCTCTGCCTTATCCTATCATTACCTTTACAACACTATCATCCCTCTCAACTATTTCTACTCTAACCTCACCCATAAACTACTTTCCAACAACTTGTAAATCACCCCGAAAAACACTCTAACAACTCTATGCTCTAACTCTACGAGATGCCTCACCCTTTCAAAAAATTTAAGAAGGTCCCTCCTGACAAGGAGGCCTTAGCCATAAAAGATTTATCAAAATAAGAAATCAAAGGATGCCACACTTATTTCAACAAATGTCACCTCATCCAAACCACAAACCCGAACATAACCTCTATATCATCCCTGATCGATCAGATTGAAAGGAATTGAGGACCCTGAAACCGTATCATCAAATCGAATGGTCACTCTGACGATTCAACATGTCCCACCAAGTGAACTTCCTAAGTCAATCCCTTACTTTAGGAATTGATGTTCTTAAGTTAGTCCCTACACAATCGCCTCACCTGAAGGAAATCAAAGCCCATGTGGGAAATACTTATATTATCTCGGCAACATGCCCTGGAAACAACAAGAGGGGAAGGACATTCTAAACCCTAGAATGCTACTGTTGTCTTGCTTACCTTTCAATTATTAAAGGGTTAAGACATCAAAATAGGAGGACAAAGTACAGAGGTATGGGCTCAAGGTAAGCAAGCAGCCCTGCAAGAACCAAGCCTGCTGCAGCAAGCTTTAAGAGATAAGTAAGGGTATGCCCACAGGGAAATGTGTTCTAAAATGAAGTAAATCTCCAAATCTATAACAAATCTGACACTCTAACGTATCTTTGTTTAAAACAAATCAAAACAGGAGAGAGGAGAGGTTTCTAAGAGATGTCACTTTACTAAAAACCACAAAAATCAAATGTAAAACGATCCAGAACTGATTAAACTCAGATTCAAGGGATTGGAAAAGATTAAAATCATAGGTGGAGAGCAGCAACTAGGGGTTTTGGTCTTTACTTAAAATCAATTGAATCAAAGGCAGTGCATAAGACAGATTTATAGCAATCCTTCATCTGGCTGCAAGCTCAGATGCAAGGTATAATAATCCACTCTCAACTAGAGAATTGAAGCAGTCCTAAGGTTATGATCCGTCGACTAAAATGTTCACAGATCATCCCAGAGATTGTTTGTTATTCATTAAAAAGTACCATTTTTCACCTCTTCACCTAGCCTCTGCTACACATTGAAGCTGACTAATAACTTTTATGTAAGTGTGTTTTGTAGTTAGTAATAAATTGTGCAGCTTAACACAAAGTCTATACTTTTGGTGCCAAGAAGACAGAGAATTCAAGCCAAGTATGACAGTTGAGCCAGAGATTGATGGAACACAATGGTGGTACACACCATAGTGACTATTTTGCATGTCAAAATGGACCAAGAAAGTCCAACAGATGAAAGAAGCATAGATGTGAGTGGAGAGAGAGCTGAAATAGTAGCAGCTGCATAGCAACAAAAGAGCAAATGAATTACCTTGCACAGTTGAGGTGCTGCCTTACGTGGTGAAGGCTATAGCAAAGCTCGCTCGCACGAATGTTATATGTAGCACAATAGAGCCTACGAAGAAGTCACGCAGCTCAGTGAAGGGATTATCACAGAGCAATCTCTCGCGCAACAGTCGCACACTTCAGCTGCAATCAACACTTAAAGAACTCGCAGAGGTCTCATGCACTAAGCCTTCAGAAATTCAGCTCGCGAAGTTCTCGCGAGGAACAAGGCTTATATCAATTGCGCACACTATCTCATGAGGCCAATCTTCACAAAGAACAACAACTAACTTACTAGGTTCTTGCGTGGTTATGAAGGAGAGAGAGCTCCAGAAGTTATCTCGAGCAGCTCTCACGTGCTTAAAAGCTTCACCCTGTACCGAGCGAGATGTGCTACCCACTAGACAAGAAATTGAGCGACATGTAAAGGCATCTGCACGAGTACCTCATGACCGGAGATTCTGAAGCTCTACTGCGCGAGCAAGATAAGCATTACAAACTCTTCTGCGCGAGTGCATTAAAAGCCAGAGTAGCTGTGCGATAATGTGAAGTCCACCTGGGCGAGTGAACAAACCTTTCAAGCTAAATCTTACCTCGCGAGGACTCTGTAAGTTGCATGAAGGAATTAAAGAGTTAAAAAACAATTGTGCGACAAGCTTAAATCCTTCTGCGCGAGAAAGCAGCATCTAAAGCAAAATTTTACCTAGCAAGTACTTTGCGAGCCACGTGAGAGAATTAATGTTCAGAAGCCAACCTCGCGAAGCTCTAGCTCTCCATTTCTTAATCTTCACTCAAGGAACTTTTAGGGATTTCCCCATGCATTGACACCTCTTACACCTCCCCCATGTATTCAATTAACCTCTGTAGTCGGTAATAGGACTTTTGAAATTACACCTAATGTGCTTCAAATACTTCCTACTTTTCATGGGCTAATGGACAAAGACCCCTATTTGCATTTAAATAAGTTTGTAAAAGTATGCACCATCATTAGAATTAAGAACTTTTTAGAAGCATCCACTCAGTTGAGGTTGTTAGCAATCTCCCTTAGACTTGAAGCAAAGCAGTGGATAAACTCTTTGCCTCATAATTCGATTGCTAATTGGGAAGGATTGGAGCATATGTTTCTTATGAAACTCTTTCCAATCTACAAGATGAATAAAATTCGACATCATATTAATACATTTCACCAATTCTCGGATGAATCTCTTTAGGAATGTTGGAACCGTCTTAAGGATCTTCTGTACAAGTGCCCTCACCATGGGGCTACGTGCTGACAACTTGTGCTCACTTTCTATGAAGGTCTTGAAGATGCTACCCGGCACCAGATTGATGTAGCCTATGGAGGTATGTTTTGTAAATTGACAGCAGAAGAAGCTTGGAAACTATTTGAGATCCTTAGTGGGGAACCAGTGCAATAACACACATCGGGTGAGTTGATTCAAAGACTTTAACATATATAATTCCTAAGTAAGGAGGATTATATAAATTAAAGTCAATGATGAAAAATCTTCCGAGGCTGAAGCTATGGAAAGTAAAAATTCAATCTCAGGTGGGTATAAAATTATACCCAACATCTCAAAAAGGAGAAGCTTGTGATCCTAACCACGACCTAGCTCAGGCAGTTTCCGAACCTCCATTTGTTTCTCCTTACCCAATAGAAGCCCAAAACCACACTGCTACAGAGGAAGCCTTGTTGCAAATAGCTGAAAGCTGGATGCTACATGGCCATATCTAGACACAGTTACTCAACCACCTGCAGCAATCTATGTAAGGTTAGAAACTCAAATTGAGCAACTAACCCTTTATGAGAGAGTGAGAAACTTATCTCCTTCACATGCAGTTGGTACATCTAGAGGACGTATATTTATGGGAGGCACATCAACTCCCTCTGATTTAAATTGAGTTCCCCTAAAACTTGTCGAGCTACCGACTCACCGATTGCAAACACCTGCAACATATATATATAATTTAATATTAGAGAGTACTCTACGATCCAGTGAACAAAAGTGCATTCAATCGTAAAGTCCTTCTTGTCATCTCATAATCACTTTAAATGTATGGATTTATGATTTCTCGTGATTCAAAGGCTCGAATCGTAGAGATTACTATTCGACCTGTCATAGAGTCTCATTATCGTTCTCCATAATTGTATATGACAATTCTAGGGAACATACTATTCCAGTGATTGGTCTTATCAATTATGTTGGAATTCTAACTCATTTAATTCATAGAGGAATCGAACACACATCGCATTCAAGTTCGCCAATTGCCAACTACCCAAGCCTATAACCCTACACCTTGACATGTGAACCCTTCCCTTCCCTATAAAACTGACCTTTACCTTCCCAAAAACCCATCTCTTTCATCTTCCTTCCAAACCCTAATCCTTATGAAGAGAGAATCTAACCAAAGCAATGGAGTTTGAGCTTCTAGCTGCAATACAAAAAGTAGAAAATTTGAAGCACCAACATCCTATACCAAATGCTGAATCATCCACCGAAACTACCCTTTACCTTAAACGTAACCCAAATCCAACACCACATTCGAAGATCCCATTTTCCCCTACTTCTTAACCTTTATCCCATCACAACCCACCTCGAATGTGAGTTCCTATATGAGGATGGTGGGTTGAGTCGTCCCTCGCCACCCCTCTCCATTGCTTATTTTCTCCCCTTGCATGCGTATAATCTCTTGATAGAATCTTTGTAAGGGAGCAATATAGGGTGAAGGGTGATGTGGAGATGTGCTCACTTCCCCACTCTTCATAGGACTTTCGCTATGGCATTGCATTTCTTCTATAAAAGAACTGTGATGTGCTCTATTTGGGAGAGATTTTGAAGGACAGTGGGAAGTGTTCCGATACCTCTTGGAGTAGAGACCCTGCCAAGGTGTGAATACTCCCTTGATAGGAAGAAGGAATGTGAGACTCCAATTAACGGTGGTTAGAAGCTGAGGACCGATCTTTATCGAAGACATCTTCTCTCGAACGTTGTAACCAGTGTCGTAGATAGTGTGTCTTAATTTTTCCTAGGTTTATACTTTTATGTAATTAGTTCTTACTTTGTCAGTACTTTATATCTAAAGATTTCTTTTCATGATCATTGTAAATATTCCGACATTGTATAAAATTTTCTTTTAACTAACTTTTAAACTGTGTAATTATTCCTAATTTTTCTTCTTCAATTTTTGTTATTGATATATTTGAGAATAAAACGAATGTGCTTTCCTCAAGTTTGGGGGACATTCTTTAAAGTATTTTTTTTCACATCCGATACACGATCGATAATATTAGTATTTACAGGAATGAAAATTTTGACCGTATCCCCTATTTTTGTGCTAATGAGGGCATTGTCCAGTTTATGTTTGGGGGGGATATACTAATAGATGTATATATTAGTTTAATTCTGTAAATAATATTTTATTTTTCTTTTAGATTAGAAATTTTGCAGAGAAATTTTTCTTTCTGTTTTAGTTTCTAGTATTTGTTTAGAATATTTTTAAAATTTTGAATATTTAAACATCACATTTTGAATATGATAGAAATACAAATATGATTCCAAATAACATACCGATACATCGTAGTAGAAGTTTACAATCAGAAATAGAACATCTACAATACATGTTTTAACTCTTTGAACACTATATCAAAATGAATGTTGGAAATAATAGATTGATCTTAACTGCAATATTTAGACTATAGTTTTAAAATTGTATAAACTAGTGAGCATTAGAGACTAATTTTTCCTTTCTTTGAGAGAGAGACTACTTCTATTCAAGTTAAAATTCCTTTGAACTTCTTTATTGCTTTTATGAAATCTCATATTGCTGAATTTAGAATCAAAATAGTCTATGACTATGATAACATGATCTTTTGTCTAGAACTACCTAATAAAAATATCAAAACAATAAGTCATTTATACTAGTAAATAGTAAAGATGATTGAAGGCCATATTTTATTTAAAAAGAGATAAAAAGCCAAAATCCTAGAAAATTACTTATTCTTTGAACCCATATTAGAAGCCTAAACCGAAATTCTCTATACAAAAATCTGATAAACTCTTAACCATATGTACTGTTAAGCTCTGAAAAGTAGCACTTTTCACCCCTTAACCCGGCCTTTGATGGACCTCTGAGTGGACTAATAAAGGCTTTTAAGTGTGTTTTGTAGATAACAGGAATTTATGGCTTAACGATGCAATCCATCATATTTCAAGCCAAGAAGGAGGATTTTTATGCTAAGTTGTGCAGTTGAAGAATTTATTGGGAATGCACCATGGTGGTTCACACCATCGGGATAATTTTGGCATGCTTTGGGACCTTTGAAGGCCCGCTGAGGGTGAGAAGTGGAGCCAAGTTAGTGGACTACTGCTGCAGTAAAGTAAATAAAACACCACTTCAAGAGGCACAATAGAGAGCTCAATGAAGATTGAACCATGCCTAGCTGCACATTTGCTGCATTCCACCTCTAGAACTGCAGCCCAACCACATCAATCCCCAAGAGTTGAGAATAGTAGTAGAGTTGCTATGCAGCAGCCAATACTTAAGCATGTTGAGCCTTGTGTTGTAGGAACTCATGCTTTCAAGATGCAGGCCTGGAGTGTTATCTGTCAAGCTGTGGTAGCATTAAATTCAGCCACAAGAGCTATATGGAGACTGAAGCTCCGCACATTTGTCAAGCAGTTGTTATACAAGGTTGAGTAGTTCACTTCTCTATTATGGGCACTCGAGCAGCTCAGACATCTTCTTGAGTTGTTGCAGGCAGCCAAGTAACCAATCTCGAGCTGTTCAGGCTGCTGCACTTTAATCTTATAAGTTACACTTGATGACAACACCTCAATGCTATTAGCAACTACCTCAGCACCATGGAGGCACAACAACTGGAGATGGAAGGATCAACGGACACACATGCTACAGTGCAGCAATTGGGGAACTCGAGCAGCTACCATCGGTTACACCATGCTTTGCACAATTTGAAACCCATGGGCAGATCATCACTCTCAAGTAATTGTTTGAAATACCACAGCACCCAAGTTGCTGTTGTGCACCATCAAATGGAGCTGCTGGACATTGCTAAAACACCAAGCAGCAGTTGCATAGCCACTCTCGTGAGCCACATGAAGCCAGGGAATAGTTATCCTCGTGGGCTGGAGATGGGAGTGCTAGAGTTTATTGCATATTAGCGTCGTGGGCAGCTTGCACCTGGCCCCCTACTCATCCTCACGAGAAGTTGTTCTGAAGCCCATATATGCTAATCCTCGCGAGCTAGGGAGATCTGAAGCTGCTTTGTATTTCCAGCCTAGCGAGCAAGACCACAACTATGTGTATTTCAAACCTCGCGAGCTGCTCTGAAGTGCATGCAATCCACCCTCACGAGCTGGCCTGGAGCAGATTAAAAGCTGCTATATTTTCATTCTTGTGAGCTGTGAGTTGAACTCAGTGAGAGCCCTGCTAGTTGGGAGTTCTGAAGCTCCTGCATGAACCTCGAGTTCCCGTAGCAGTACTTCAAATTTTAGGTGTTGTTTGGAGTTTTCACACATATTTAGGGCACACTTACCAAAGCGCACACACCCCGAGGTTCCAATAAGTGCCAGACACTCCAAGGCATCAAAGGGTCGCAGATTGGCCATGAAGTGAACTCCACACATCCTCACCCTTGTTTCTTATTGGCTAAAGATTATATTATGTTCTATTAATTGTATAAATAGAACAATAGGCCTGTTATGCAAACAGCCAGGTTACCTGGCTTGATACTATTTTAGAGCTAGGGTTTCAAATTAGGTTTTCTGTTTTAGACCTAGGGTTTTAGTTTCCTTTTTTTTTCCTTGTTCTTCTTGCCCTCGCACAACATCAATGTTGGGCTTGATTCAATGTAATAGCTAGATTTTATTTCATGTAATGCAATGGGTTTTATTTAAGCATAGAGAGCTATTTTGGGGTTTGCACAGGCTGCTGCCTTGAGGCAGATCATTGTAAGTTATATTTTTATCAATGAAATGCTATTTTTAATGCTCCATTAAATTTATATTTTCTCTGTATTTTTTCATGGGTTTAATGCTCCTATGGTTGCCTGGGCTTGTAGCCTTGAAACCATGGTGGCAGCAGCTACATTATTATACTGTCTCAACATGGACTGGGAAAGGTAGCCACTACGATAGTCTATGACCATTTGAGTGGACAGACTATAACCTGAAGGAAGGTCTTCCTTATAGATCTGTGATGGATTCTTCTTGTAGCCTTGCAAACATAGCGTCTGCAATAGTTTTCATGTGTTGATTTGATCCATTTAATGGAGGAAATCTATTGGATAGTTTGCGACCATTCAAGTGGACAAATTATAGCCTTAAGATCAATTTATTATTTTTGGTTGAGTCAGATTTTTGAGTTGATCAATGGGATTTTACCATCTCTATTGGATAGTTTGTGACCATTTTAATGGACAGATTATAGCCTTAAGAGAAGTCTAAATGGCATGGGTTGATTTAGATTCTTAAACCTTGCTCTTGTGTTTGTAGTCAAGTGAAGGACTGTTGCACTTCCATTTCTAGATCTGAGTTGCATAACTGGTTTAACCTTAGTTGTCTACTTCTTCATTATTTTACTTTATTTTCTCACACTACATCCATCTTCTTTTCCCCTTCCTTTTAGATATAGTTTTTCTTTCTATTTTTCTCAATTTTAGGTTAGTTTTTGTGACACCTAAACTTCCTGTCTTTACCTTTAGGTTTAGAGTTGCCAGATCTATAGCTAGATCTGAAGGTTACTATATGACCCTTGTGGTTTTAGATCAATACTCTCCGTGGGACAAACTCTTACTTCGTAAAACTTTCTATGACAAACCCTGGATTCTTGTAGGTCTGTGTGTATTTTAGACTTGTTGTTTTATATTTTTTTGATCCACCTATGATCTATTTTTACTAACACATTCTTACCACTTTTTCAAATAAAGTTAACTGCAAGAATCTGAAAAATAACAAGTTTTTGGCGCCGCTGCCGGGGAGTTTGATCTAGTATAGTAAACTGAGTTTAGTTTTTTATGCTTTGTAGGGTTTGAATAAGTACAACTGTATTTCGAGTTTGATTTCTTCTCTTTGCCTTTATTTTTCGTTTTACGTATTTTTTGTTTTAGTTGTTTTTTCATAGTCTTTAGTTTTATTCATTGTAGAGTTAGTGTTTAAATAAATTTCAGCTATATTTTTCAGGAATTTTTTTTTTTTTGTAGTTTCCCTATTTATTTTCTTTTTATTTTTAGGATGTTTTATTGTAATGGGTATGTGTGAATAACATGCAGCTGGCATCATTTTAGTTTCCATTTATTTTTTGTTATTAATTTTGTCACTTTAATAAATTCTTGCTGAATTTTGTTGATTTTTACAGGTCTAGAGCAATAGGAATCAGGAGAGTACAGCTGCTACTAGTGCACATTGTGCCTGAGTTTGCATTCTCTTCTCCCCCCTGCTGTTATTTCAATTCTGCATTCTTTAAAATTCTACAGTAGTAGTCGTATTATTATTTATTTGTCAGTGTACTATAAGTTACCCATTGTCAAGCTGAGTGTGTGTTGTATGCAAGGAAGGTGGTCTCTCAATCCCGACCTTGCGCCATTAAATCCTGAGATTGAGAGGGTTCTAAGTCTTGGTTCACCAACACACACCCTGGCTGAAAATCTGGTAGAAACTAAGATGGGAGAACAGCCTAAAACACTTAAAGAGCACAATGCACTAGGGGCATATGCATCCCCCTCTTACATTCATCTCTCTAATGTTATGAGCAGTTACGAGATTAAAGCCTCAACCATCCAAATGCTACGAAGTTTTCATGGACTGAGCAAGGGAGACCCTCACCAGCACATAGACCGATTTCTGTTGTTATGCACCACTTTTAATATTACTGGGTTGGGAGAGGAAGCCACCAAGCTTAGGCTTTTTCCTTTTTCCCTAAGGTCATGCACAAGGACAACAATTTTCTCATCAGCCCTCCCCGTCAGGTCAGTTATTTGTAGCAACCCCATAACCTAGATCCTCCTCCTTTGAAGTGCAGGTTTTATCTTCCTCGCAAAACCTAAACTCCATGACACAAATTGTGGATTCCCATGCACACAACATCAGGAAAATTGAGGACTAGCTTGATCATATACCAAATGGTCAGATGAGAAGGGAAGAGGGTCGGCTCCCGAGCCAAACAGTGAACAACCCACGAGGAGTACATTTGATTGATCGACCTTCTTCAAGTCATGAAGAAATTAGGTCAATCAATGCCTCGAGGAATGGAAAGGAGGTGGCTACCCAAGACTATAGTTATGCCAAGCGAGTGTGCATAAGGAAAGAAGATGAATAAAATGGGGTTGTTGAGCCCCAATTGGGGAAAAAAAATGAAAAAAAAATAGAAAACTATAAAAAAACATAAAATTATAAAAAAATTAAAAATAAAAATATGAAAGAAAATTTTTACCATGTTCAGTGGCTGTGTAGATTAGAGGGTGGAAATTCCTCACCCAAATTGCCACACATGGGGTAAGGAATTTGATGAATTTAATGAAGAATGAACATCTAAGGCACCTTTTCTGCCTTTTTATTGCTTATCCACCTGCTGTGAGTTCGAACTGCTCCCTTCACATCTTATGCAACTGAATATCTATTGAATAGAAGAATTCAGGTTTGTTGCAAATCCAAAGGTGTGGCTTTTCATTTTTTATTTCATAGTTCTTTCAAATTCAGCTGAGTCTAGATGGGGAAATTAAAATTTCTATCATTCAACTCCCCCCCATCCAGACTGTTTGTATATATTGTGTGGTCTGATTTAATTATTTGTATGAATCCTGCTTTCCAGTGTGTACTTTCAATACTGAAATTTTTTGCCATCATTTTGATTCATACCCAGATCATGTGAGGTAGTTAGGTTTAGGATTTCTCCATTTTTAGGTGTTTAGTTAGTTTTTGTTTTGTCTATATCTGCTATTTTTAAGTTCATTTCTTTTTTTTCTACTTTTTGTTTTTAGTAATTTGTGTCGTAGTGTTGTTCTCGTTGTGTCACACTTGTATATACCATCTATTTTTCTCTTTCTAGTTGAATTTGCTGAATTTTTGTTTAGCTTGTTCTTAATTTTCTGCTATAATTTAGAGTGTCTGTCTATTGTTTACCCTATTGACCCTATACACATGTTACATGAAATAGTGAGGACACTGTTTAACTTAGTTTTGGGGGTGTGGCAGAGTAGACCTGCCAATGGAATAGTTAACTCTAGTGTAGCAGTGTGTGGTTTACTTGGAATGAATAAAGTCAATTCCCACCTAACCCGAAAATGAGGAAATTTGTGAAAATTTAAAAATTTTGCAAACTTTTAAAGCTAACATTCTTTGAAAATTTGAGCACCATCATGAAACTAATATCAAGAATATTTTCAGTTAGCACATAGTGAACTAGAGAGGAAAGAAAAGGTAGAAATGCACCCCATGAGTTAATATGAGGACCATACATAGTGAGATTTGGGCCTATCCAATCCTTTTTGAAGAGTGTTTTGGCATTTTTTCAGCTCTAAGGATTGATTAATTCTAATACTTTTCACTAAAAGTTAGGCACCTCCAAGTCAAAATAGATTGACAGTACTCATGGCACTAAGGAAATGAATTAAAGTCTTCAATTGGACAGTTTGAGCTTAATTTTCCTACCATTTTTTAAACTGCCCTTTGCTTACACTCTTTGAGCCTTAAATCTTATATTTCTTTGACAAACACCGAAGTACTTGCACCTAAACCTGTTTGACCTGATTCAACCTTACCCTCACTTTGAGAATTCAAGAGGTAAAGGAGTAGAAGTTGAAGATAGGTAGGCCAGGTTCAACATTTGGTGGAAAGAGAAGAAAAGCTACTGAAAAACAATAGTGTAGCAGTGGCTATGTGTGGCAATCCATCGCCAAAATGCAAAAAAAAATAATATACATAAAAGAAAAGAAAAAAAAAAATTAGAAGAGAAGTCGAGAGAACTACTTCATCTAGAAATGAGAAGAAGAAGAAGCTGGCCACTTTAACTCTGAAAAATATCAAGGAAGATAAAGTTGGGCCGAAATGAATGTTGTGAAGTCATGAATAACTCCCTACCTTGTTGATTTATCAATTTTGATCCATTCTACCCCCCTTCATTCTTTATAAACCTCAGCTATAAGCCACAATTCAACCCACTAAAGACCTTGATGATCCTAAGTGAAATGAGTTGTCATGTAGAGAGGAAGAGTTGTCTAATCTATGGAAGAAATACTTGAGGATATTAGCACTTAGATGCGTTGCCCATGCTCATGCTTGCAGTCCCATTTGGGGACTATGACTGATCTTGAGCTGTTAAGAATGTGAACACCCTTATGTTTTCATTATGAGAGATAGCCCCAATAAGGATTGGGTCTGAATTTTAATATCATTGGAGTTGTATATATACCTAATTTTTGAATCACTAGTGAGCTTAGTACTAATTTGTGCATATTGTATATCTGATGTAAATTGAGTGGTGGTGATGCACTTGAGTTCTAAATGGCTACATCACTGCTATAATTTCCTTTGATTTTTAAAGAATAGGTGTGGAATGAAGTTTTATCCATTAAAATCTGTTTTGTCATTGATTGCACAATTGTTAACTGTTTTATTGAGGAAGTTTGTGGGTACCTTCACTAAAAACCCTTAGGAGACTTCACTCCTCTAATAGGGATAACCTAGGGTTTAAAAGGCTTGGTACATATGCTAAATGTATACGTGTTCCCTATGAAAGTTGTATTTCCTATTTTTAATAACTATTTTTATTTTTCCTTTGCTCGAGGACTAGCAAAGATTTGGGTTGGGGGTGTGTTAAACTCTGAAAAGTACCACCTTTCACCCGACCTTTGATGGACCTCTAAGTGGACTAATAAAGTGTTTTAAGTGTGTAGTAGATAACAAGAATTTATAGCTTATTGATGCAAACCATCATATTTCAAGCCAAGGAGGATTTTTATGCTAAGTTGTGGAGCTGAAGAATTTATTGGGAATGCACCATGGTGGTTCACACCATTGGGATAATTTTGGCATGCTTTGGCACCTTTGAAGGCCTATTGAGGGTGAGAAGTGGAGCCAAGTTAGTGGACTGCTGCTACAATAAAGTAAATAGAACACCACTTCAAGTGGCACAAGAGAGTGCTTAATGAAGATTGAACCATGCCAGGCAGCACATTTGCTGCATTCTACCTCTAGAACTGCAGCCCTCCTACATCAATCCCCAAGATTTGAGAACTAAAGCAGAGCTGCTGTGCAACAACCAATACTTAAGCCTGTTGAGCCTATTGTTGGAGGAACTCATGCTGTCAAGATGCAGGCCTAGAGTGTTATCTGTCAAGTTGTGGCAGCATTAAATTCAGCCACAAGAGCTATATGGAGACTGAAGCTTTGCACATGTGTCAAGCAACTGTTATACAAGGTCAAGAAGTTCACTGCTCTATTATGGGCACTCGAGCAGCTCAGACATCTTCTAGAGTTGTTGCAGGCAGCCAAGTAACCTATCTCGAGCTGTTCAAGCTGCTGCACTTTAATCTTATGAGTTAAACTTGATGATAGCACCTCAATGCTGTAAGGAACCACCTCAGCACCATGGAGGCACAACAACTGCAGCTGGAAGGATCAAGGAACACAAACATGCTGCAATGCAGCCATTGGGGAACTCAAGCCACATCAGTAAAGAGATCGAGCAGCAGCCATCTGTTACACCATGCTTTGCATAATTTGAAACCCACAAGTAGATCAGCACTCTCAAGGAGCTGTTTCAAATACCACAGCACCCAAGCTGCTGCTCGGCACCATCAAATGGAGCTGCTAGACATAGCTAAAACACCAAGCAGCAACTGCATAGCCACTCTCGCGAGCAACATGAAGTCTGGGAATAGTTTTCCTCACGAGCCGGAGATGGGAGTGCTAGAGTTTATTGCATATTAGCCTCGCGAGCAGGTTTCACCTGGCCCCCTACTCATCCTCGAAAGAAGCTGTTATGAATCCCATATATGTCCATCCTCGCGAGCTAGGGAGATCTGAAGTTGCTTTGTATTTCCAGCCTAGCAAGCAAGACCACACTTGTGTGTATTTCAATCCTAGCGAGCTGCTCTGAACTGCATGCAATCCATCCTCGCATGCTAGCCTAGAGCAGATAGAAGCTGCTATATTTTCATTCTCGCGAACTGTGAGTTGAACTCAGTGAGAGCCCCTCGAGTTGGGTGTTCTGAAGCTCCATGTGATATTTCCAGCCTCGCGAGTAGCATGCCTGCTATATTTCTTTTCCATCCTTGTGAGCTACAAGGCCATAAAGCTCCCAGTTGCGTGAACCTCAAGTTCCAACAGCAGCACATCAAATTTCAGGGGCTATTTGGGGTTTTCACACATCTCTAGGGGCCATGAAATCTACTCCACACATCCATACCCTTGTTTCTTATTGGCTAAAGCTTGTAATGTGTTCTATGGAACAATATGCCTTTTATGTAAACAGCCAGGTTAGTTGGCTCAATTTTAGGGTTTCCAATTAGGTTTTATGTTTTAGAGCTAGGGTTTTAGTTTTCTTTTTTTTTTCGCTGTTCTTCTTGCCTTGGCACAACAACAATGCTAGGTTAGATTCTATGTAATAGCTAAATTTTATTTCATGTAATGCAATGGGTTGTATTTAAGCATAGAGAGCTATTTTGGGGTTTGCACAGGCTACTACCTTGAGGCAGATCATTGTAAGTTCTATTTTTATCAATGAAATGACATTTTTAATGCTCCATTAAATTTATATTTTCTCTATATTTTTTCATTGGTTTTTATGGGTTTAATGCTCCCATGGTTGCCTGAGCTTGTAGCCTTGAAACCATTGTGGCCGTAGCTGCTTTATTGTTCTGTCTCAGCATGGACTGGGGAAGGTAGCCACTAGGATAGTCTGAGACCATTTGAGTGGACCGACTAGAACCTTAAGGAAGGACTTTCTCACAGATATGAGATTGATTCTTCTTCTCTACTCATGAGCTTGTAACCTTGTGAGAGATTGTGTAGAGCCAAACTCTACTCTATTTTGCATCACCATTATCAAAGGTTAGATCTGAGTTTTGTAGTGATTACAGACTTGTGAGCAGGGTCATTGCAGGCCTTTTATAATAATGACCAGCTGTGCTTAAGTCCCCATTCAACCTAGGATTTCAAGTGGTTTCCATGGGAAATCCTAGATCTATTTGCTCCTATGAATGCATGAGCTTGTAGCCTTGCAAACACAGTGACTGCAATAGTTTTCACGTGTTGATTTGATTCATTGAATGGAAGAAATCTATTGGATAGTTTGTGACCATTTAAGTGGACAGATTATAGCCTTAAGATCAATCTATTTTTTTGGGTTTAGTCAGATTTCTGAGTTGATCAATGGGATTTGACCATCTCTATTGGATAGTCTGTGACCATTTAAGTGGACAGATTATAGTCTTAAGAGTAATCTAAATGGCATGGGTTGATTTAGATTCTTATACCTTGTACTTGTGTTTGTAGCCAAGTGAAGGACTACTACACTTCCATTTCTAGGTCTGAGTTGCATAACTGCTCTAACCTTAGTTGTCTCCTTCATCATCATTTTACTTTATTTTCTCACACTACATCCATCTTTTTTTCCCCTTCCTTTTAGTTATAGTTTTTACTTCTATTTTTCTTAATTTTAGATTAGTTTTTGTGACATCTAAACTTCCACTCTTTACCTTTAGGTTTAGAGTTGCCAAATCTGTAGCTAGATCTGGAGGTTAGTATATGACCCTTGTGGTTTAAGATCAATACTCTTCGTGGGGCAAACTCTTCGTAAAACTTGCTACGATAGACCATGGTTTCTTGTAGGTCTATGTGTATTTTAGACTTGCTATTTTGTGCTTTTTCAATCCACCTTTGATCTACTTTTACTAACAAATTCTTACCACTATTTTCAAATAAAGTTAACAGAAAGTATCTAAAAAACTACAATATGTACTGCCCAAAAATTTCTCTAACCTTTGTCATTTTCTGAGAATTTAGAATGCAAAAGAAGGGAAGAAAAGGGAGTGAAAGGAATAAAAAGACAACATATAAGGGACCTGCAGTTACAACTAAGAAGAAATTATTTGGAAAAAAAAAAAATAATATATGAGAAAAGAGATGAAAAATCGTGAAAGACGATTTAGAAAAAGAAATTGATGAAAAATCGTAAAAGACAATTCTAAATCAAGGGAAAAATCTAAGAAAAGAAATGGGATTTTATAGAAGTAAGAACTAGTAAATGTGAAGAAGCATCCAATTTCGTGGATACTTACTGTTACTGAAATAAAGAAAGAAGAAGAAAAGATAGGCGAAGGAAGAACTAAATTATCAAAAATATTTCGAATCCTTTTCTACCTTTCTTTAACACCTTCTGAAACCCAAAGCCTAATTACAAGCTGAAGGAAAGACCTTTTTTATTTACAATTTGCAAAAGCATAAGCCTAGTAGAGATGTGAATAATAGATACTACGGATTGCACAAAGAATCATATGAATAGAATAGATTATCTTTTACATGAGATTCATCCAATTATCCTTTGAATTTATCATATATATCATATTGAGAGAACCCAAAAGTTTCGATATGTTTTTGAGAGTATGGCAATAGTGAGAGTTTTGAATAAAAATATCTTCTAAATCTATAGTTTAGAAAAATTTATGAAGAATAAACTGTTCACTGGTGCACGCACACTCCACACTCTACATAATAGAAATTGTTGAGTTTTGATCAAGGATAACTGTTAGGATGGAAAGTAGTGGTTGGAGGAATCCAATCTTTGAAAATCATTACAACCATGTGATGATTAAATAATTAGTGTACGAAAATTAGTTTAAATTTTTTTTAACCTTTACTTTTCATTTAAAATTTTAAAAATATTTTAAAATTTTTTAAAATATTTGAAGTTTGTAGGTAACTTAACTGAAAACCTTCAGGAGACTACAACTCCTCCACTAGGGATCACCTAGGGGTTTTAAGGCTTGTTGCATCTTCTAAATGCAATCGTGCTCCCTACGAAAGTGGCATTTAAATTCTTAGTATAGGATGTTTGATATTTCCTTGTTTGCTAGGGACTAGCAAAACATAAGTGTAGGTGTGTGATCAGTCACATATTATATCATTTTATCACCCTTAACTTAGTGATGTTAGACCTTAGTTTGCTACTAAGAACTTAATGATGTGCAAATATTAAAGAAAAATAGTAAAAGAGAACTAAAGTGTCAATATTTGTCAAAATGAACTCATAAAGCAATAAGAAAGACAATTAAACGAAAGAGATGAATCATCGCTTACTGAAAGACGGAAAATTATACATTACGATTTTAGGGGAACGCTGCAAAAGAAGAAGTAAGAATTCGTGATTTATGATTCTTCCAAAGTCATTCAAGAGTGACGTACGATACAACAGAAGAAGATCAATCGTAATAACGAATCGTTCTATTTGAAGCTGTGTTGAGAAGAGAAAATCGTGATTTACGATTTTACTAAAGAGAAACTTTCTCGAGCTACTCGTCAGTGAGGATTTACACCGTCATGCATATAATTAGAAGACTTTCTGAATTAGAAATCTGGAAACTCATGAATATGAGAAGATTGACAAAGGGAGACTCCTAAAGGACTCTGTTGCCTAAATAAAGGAGAAAATCCAGAAGTACATCAAAAGTTGAAAGCAAGGAATGATAGGATTAGAAGTAGAGTTATATTAGGACACTTTTATTTTAATAGTTTCTTTAATTAGAATTAGGAGTTTTGTAAACCATTCCCTTATGATCTATAAATAAGAGGGTTTTGGTATAAGAATTAATCATCGAAGAAATTCTCAGCATCAATTGTTGTCTGAGGTTGGGTTTTCTTTCGATCATTAGAGTAGCTTATTTTAGATATCCAAGGTTCCTCAATCACAATTGACGACTGGGATTGAGAGCTGAAAGATTAGTGTAGATATTTATAGTTTCTCAGAAGCAATTGATGCCTGCGGCTGAGGGGTGAAAGATATAATTTTTATTATTTTCTAGTTTAGATTTATTTTTATTACAATTTACTCTTTGTAAACATCTCCAAGTTTTAATGTGAATTGACGACTCAGGTTGAGATTTGCAGATTAGTGTAATGGTTTTTATTTTCCATCTTTGATTTTCTGGAGTTTTATTGATGCCCAAAATTCTGGTAGATTAAAGATTAGTATAGATCTATATTGAAGGATGCTAGCTTTTGATTGATACCCAAATCCTAGAGGACTGAGATATAGTGTAACAGTATTTTAAATTTGTAAACATCCGATAACTGAAGATTGTGATTGACAACCACAATCCGAAGGATGATTTAGGATTTATTTTTTGCAAATTAGTTTAAGAAAGCATTCTTTTATTCATATTTCTCAAGTAGTTTAGTATTTTAAAAGATAAATATAAGTTTTCAAAAAATTAATAAATATAAGTTAAAACACTTCCTCGCGGGAATAATCCTATGCTAGTATTACAATTTTCATTGTGCACTTGCAATAGGTTAAGACTTAATTAGAACAACATAAATATATCAAGAACATAGGCTCTTAGGTATTACTAATCACGATTTCTAGTGTATCATTTTCGTTTATTTGATTCCCTATTCGGGCAGCGAGCCTCCTCCAGTGGTTAGCGAATGTCGTGAAGTCTTCATTGTCTTCTTGTCTTGTGTACATCAAGTCAGTAAGACCGATCTCTTTGTGAGTCAGGTGTTGGTATTGGCTTAGGAATCTATCAGTTAGATCCTTAATTATCAGCGAACCAGTCAAGGGCTTCTCCTTCTAGCGAACTCTGAAAGTAGTGGATCAGGAGCCCATGATTGGTTCAGATCGGTAGGCAGCCAATATAGAACAGGGCCAAGTGATGGTTGAGATTCCGTGTACCGGTTTATTTACTAAATTTTGGAGGTTTAAGGCCAGCAGGTATAGTGTAGTTGATATCTCAACAAAATTTGTCGAATCCAAAGGATAATTTTGAGTGTTCCCTCTTAGCCATGTAGTCATCTAGAAATCGAGGGAGGTCGTTTATGTTTATGGTGGTGTCTTTTCTATATGCCTCATGTGATGGTTGTCTTTGGCAGTTGTTGTCGTAAGAGGTGAGAAGGGTATGTTTGTTATGTGTCGATGTCCTTTCTTCTCTCTTGCTTCTTGGGGTAACTTAGCATTCGTCAAGCAGCTTCTGATCCAAGGCGACTTCATATATCTCGGCTAGGGCTAGTTGCAAGGCATTAGCTTCTTCTCCTCCCTTCATTTGCTTTTGGGCCGTGAGGTCCATAATCTGGCCGACAGTGTATCTTGGCTCGCTGTCACTCGCCCTACTACAGTTGCAGTGACTTGTGTTTTGAGCAATAAAGGGGAATTTTTCGGTCTCAGTAACCATGTTTACAAGAGTACGATGCTGGGCTGTCCACAGACACGGCCTAACGTTATACTCGGGGTCGCTATGGGAACTCCATACAGGTGGGTCACTGTAATTAATGTTTAATTTTCTAATGCATAACATTTAAAAAAAAAATTATTTATTTTTTATAGTTTTATAATTTTGTTTTTTTATTATTTTATTCTTTTGTTTGTAAAATTGAGTATGCAGGTGAGTGTGGGTAAAAAGTGATAATGTAAAGTGAAGGAAATAAAAAACCAAATTAAATAAAGCAAGGAAAATAGAAAACCAAATTAATTAAACTAAGGAAACTATAGCGAGAAAGAGTCCCATCACGATCGCCAGTTTGTTGGTACGAACTTTTTCTGGGTTCCTCTCGGTCCCCGAAATAAGTGGCCCAATTCGGCCCGAGTAGACTCTGGCTAAGGGCGATGGAGTAATAAACTAAGAAATATTAAATTAATGAAAGGAAAAGGTGAATATTAAATGAGTATTACGTAGGTTGATGCAATCACCAACTGTAGCTGTTTATCGACCCTGCAATATGTCACTGATCACGCTTTAAGGGGAGCGGGGGGCTTGCAGGTTGAACTCCTTTATTGAACGTCGGCCGGCCAACTTCAGCATCTTTGGGTTGCCTTTAATCCAACTAGTTTAGCCTTCCTACTTCTGCTAGGACTCCAATGAATCTAATCTCCTAATCCTACTGGGAGTCTAATTGATCTAGTCTCCTGTTCCTACTAGGAGTTTAATTCAACTAGTCTCCTAATTCTACTAGAAGTCTAATTAATCTAGTCTCCTAATTCTACTAGGAGTTTAATTAAACTACTCTCCTAATTCTACTAGGAGTCCAATTAAAAAAAAGGAGTTGTGGCCCGTAATGCTAAGGAGGATTAGCCCCGTTCCCAGGTACCCTTCATAAGCTTCCTTGGGAAAATCCGGTGGCTGGGTTTAAAAATCAGAGAGGATAAGGAACCTGATTGGATTTTTTGGCTAAGGTCTTCCTACTTCGATACTACTTCGAGAATCGAGACTAAAGTTTTGGTGCCACTAGCTTGACTACCTAGGGCTCCGAAGGAAGAGTCTGCAATTCTAGAAGTCTAGAAAGCAGCTCAACCTTTTTCTGAAGCCGGAGAGAGAACCTCGAATTTTCTCAAAGGGAGAAATTTAGAAGAGAGAAAACTAGTAAATTGGTTTTTATGGCTAAGAGTAATTTTAAAAAGACCAAGTTTGAATTGATGATTAAAAGCTTAGAAAATTGAAGATCTAAAATATTAGAGATTAGGGATTAGGAAAAAAGGATTGAAATCTAGATCTTAAGAATTAAGCACTACAATTAGGAACTAGAATAAAAATTAAGAACTGGGGCCAAAATTAAGAATTAGAACTTAGAGTTAAGAACTAGAAACTAGAATTGGGAACAAGAAACTAGGAATTAAGAACTAGAAACTAGAACCTAAGAGATTACTTGAAGTCAGGCGCTGAAGAGAGAATCTCGAAATCCCTAAGCTTGGAAGAGAGGAACTCGAAATTCAATTGCTGGATGTGTCAATTGGTGTAGTAGGGAGGACCATTTATAGGTCTATGGGTAATTACGCACCCTGTGGGAGGTGTGTAATTTGCTGATCAGATCTAATTACGCGCCCTATCCGGTGCACTTAATGGGATTACCCGCCCTATCCTAGGGACTTAATCACTCTGAGTCAGTGACCGACTTAGTGAGTTATCGACTAACTGGCTCAGTCGAGTGTCCTAATTTCAGTCTGATTTGGAACTAATTGTGTGCCCTGTTTAGTGCGTGCAATCCAATTAAGCGCTTGCTTACAAATGCTTAATAGGGGAATTTGGGTGGTTATGGGAATTAGAGACCAGGTCCAACTGGGGACCAATTACGTGTGGCTGGTGGAGCGCTCAATCGATTATGTGCGCCGGTGCGGGCGAGTTATAAGGTCTTAAGGCAGTCTTAGGAAAGTAGAGGAATGGTCCATATTTTACCAATTGCGCACTGGTGGTGGGCCGTGCAATTGATTATGCATGCTGGGTAGAGCGCATAATCAAGTCCTACGGCTATCCATAGGAAGAACGAGCCTGATCCAAGCGGGACCAATTACGTGCCAGCTATGGGGTGTGTAATTGAATTGAGTGCCTCTCTGGGGGTACATAATTCGGGACTTTCCTGAATTGAATCGGGTCCGAACCATAGGGCTATTGTTTCAGCCTGTGCATCAACCATATATTATAATTTCAGTATTTAGTCTCCTATGTTCAGGGGTTTAAGGTCTTTGGAGAAGGTCAGCCCTTTTCTAGAGATCGTGGGTAAGGTCAAAGGTGGATCGAATATGATTGAATACTCTGAGAGAGAAAAATTGGGGTGTCTACAGGGTTGTCCTCCTAGCGTCTCCCTTCCTAAGGGTATCGCGAGGGGCAGTGGGGAGAAGGTTCGATTTCTGACCGCGGTGGGATGGGTAATCATATGGATCTGCGAGTGTGCGATGGGTATTTATTTATTTATTTTTTTCCCATTTTTCGTGGTTCTAAGGGGGATGATTTTGTTATTTTGTTGTTAGAATGGGGTGAGTGGTGGTCGTCAGGGAGTGATTTTTGAATTTTTGAGTCGCGATGGGAATGCGGGGAGATAGTTTCTCCTTCTGGTTTTATCGTTCTTGTCATTGTTTATTTTGGCTTGGTTATTTAGTTTTTTCGTATTATATATATATTATGGTTTCTTATTATTTTATAATTTTATTATTTTTTCATTTTTCATTATTATTTTCTTATTGTTGTTTTAATTTAATTTATTTTATCCTATTTTTTTCATTGATTGATTTTGCTCAATCTTATGGGCGAGATGGGTTTGGATAGTACTTTGTCATTATTAGTAGCCTTTATGATAAAAAGGGAATTTTGTGTATTTTTTTCTCTTAAGGTATGGGCTTTTGTTTTGGTCTTATGTTTGGTTTGGAGTGACACTTGTTAGAAATGTGAGAATTTGGATTTAAAGCTTAGATGGGTGTGTTAGATGCCTTATCCTATTGGTTTATCTATTTTGTCTTGAATTTGTGTTTGTTAGGGGTGTAAGTGTTTCATGGCTAGTGCTTTATCTGGGTTTGTCATGGATATTTTTCTTTTAGAGGGTATGTGTCTTCTTTTTAATTGAGATGGATGAAGGGTGCCTATGGGCTTAACGCTAGTCACACAATGGTTAAGGAGCCTTTTGCCTATAATAGGTACTTAGCGGCTTGGGTTTTATTTTGAATTTTATTTTAGCTTAATTGTTAGTGGACTTGTAATAATTTTAGTATTTGAGATTTGGTATATTTTAGTGTCCTTTCTTCCCTTTAATTTTTTTTATCCCTGATATTATGCCGGGTTTGTAACGGTGATTTATTTCTTGGGAATGGGCGATGTAGGGAATGTGGAGTAGCACTCGAAGTGCTATTATGTTGGAGGCGGATAGGGAAGAGCTAAAGGTGGCAGGGATGATGAGGATGTCAGTAGAGGGAAGAAAACCAAAGGAAAGAGAGCTTCTGTTTCATTTTCATGTCCCTCTAAGTAACCTCTTGTGAGCCACTTAGGTGTCTTTGAGTGTCTGTCCTGGGAAATTATGCCTGAGGTACACACAGGGCACCTAGTCATCACTTATCGATCATTATTCGACCGTGAGGGCCCGAGTTTTGTTTTAGGTTCTAATTTTGAAGTGAATATTCAGGGGGTATGCCCCCAGTGTAATTTGTAATAATTTTGTTCATTTATAAAAGTGGCTTTCTTGTTTATCATAATTTGTTCGATTAATTTTGGTTTCGTTTGGTTAGTTTGGTGTATATTGGTGTGGGTAGATTTTTGGGTTACTTTGGTTTAATTTTGGGTGTATTTTAGCCGGTGGCTCGGTGTATGTGTCGATGTGTGCATATTGGCGAGGATGTTTTTGATTTTCAGGGTTATATGCTTAATTTTAGAAGGCGTAGAGGTGTGTGGGTTCTGTGTGTGTATATGAATCCATAATTTTGTCTCTGGCTTCTGCTGGTTTGTATATATTTTTTTGAGTTATGCCTGGTGAATTACGCTCATTAATACGGGCGTGCAAATCAATTATGCACTGCTTCAGGAGTGCGTAATTGAAGGGCCAGTGGAGTGATTATGCGTCAGTGTGTGGGCGTATAATTCGATTACGCGCACAGTTTAGGGCGCGTGATTGGGGCTTCACCAGGTCACTGTTCGGGATTGTAATTGCACATATGGTGGAGGGTGTGGGATCGTTTCGTTGCGCCGTTTGGGCTGATGTATGCTTAATCGCGAGTGCGGGTGTGTGCTTGTGATGATAATTGTGCACCAGTGTGTGTGTGCACAATTCAATTCTGCATTTTCTGGTGTGCACGCAATTAAGTTGCACTCTATATAAGCCCTCAAAGTTTTCATTCAGCCTACACTCTCTAATTTTTCTCTAATTCTTTGCTTCCTTGCTTCCTTGTGCCTTAATTTCCATGTTCCCATGATCCGCTCATCCGTTTCGAGTGTCGTTTCCTATGTTCTCTTCAGTTTTTCAAACTCTTCATCCTGAGATGGCTCTCGAGGGGAGTGACTAACTTTTCTTGACTGCTTCGGATTTGGAGTTTGAGGATGCCTTGGAGGGCTAGATGCTTGAGCCACCGCGCGTGGAGGGAGAGGAGACTCTCATGACAGTCGGAGGGGGTACCCCTGAGATGGATTTCGGAGAGGGTGCGGGTGCTCCCGAGGCTAATGGCGATGCTAGTGTTGAGGATGCTGAGGGCGACGCTGCTCTACCTTGGGCTCCGCATCTAATTCGCTTTCCGCTTGAGAAGTTCTTCGCGAGGGACCAGGTAGGTGCTCGAGAGGCGACGTTTCTCTTCTTATTTCCTAAGCATTTTGGTTATAATGTAGAACTTTTGGATTTGGATACCCATTTATTTTATGTCGAACTCGCATCTAGTTTTAGCATGTGTGCGCATTCATGCATCATACCTATATGTAATTTTTTAGGTCACGTCTACTTTGTCACTTTGTATTATTTCCTCATGTTTTGCGTGCTTATCATAGATTTTGTTGTGATCATCATATATCTGTTCTTTTAATGTGGTCACATAGTTTGTCATTATCTGTGATTTTTGTCCATTTATTGTTTGTTGTTATCATGCCATCTCCTTAGTTGTTGTCGTCATTAATTTTTCATGTTTTTCATTATTATTTATTGTCGATTCATTTAATCATGGCCAGCTATTATCATTAGTCGTTATTAGCTATTATTGTTGTTGTATTTATTATGATTATCTTTTTGATAATATTATTATTATAGTTATATATCTTCATTGTCTATGTTATTGTTATTATTATCATTATTCTTAGTATTGGCATTATTAATATTAGTAGTATTTGTTGTTATTACTCTCAATATTCTAGCTATTATTGTTGTTATTTACTATTATTTAGTATTATTTTTATTAGTGTTGTTGATTAGGTCTAACTATTATCAGTAACCCTTATTTACCGACCCCCATTATTGTATGTTTTAATCTTATTCTCACTTTCATTTCATTGCTCCTCACTAGCCTCCCTTGCTGGCCATCATCACTGCATGGTCAGAGTCCCATGCGTGGTATCGTGCTCTGTCGGAGCTTCAATGGGCACGGTTGGTGCCTTTCGACTTCGGGCCATATTCGAGAGGTGGAGGGAGGAGCAATAGGCACTGCACTTCCCAGTAGAGATACTGCTGCCGACCACGGAGAACTAGGTCTGCATTAGTGAGCATAGATTTAAGGGGGAGCCTATGACAAGACAGATGGAGGGAGATTATTTGGCAGTGTGTGAGGAGGTGCTTGGTGTCTCATATAAGTCTAGTGCGTCTAGACTGTGGGTGGTCCGAGTTACCTAGTTTGTTGGTACCTTTGCTAGTGGGTTCGTTCCTCTGAGGCGTCATTCGGAGAGGAGGGAGGTTTTTCAGGAGTGTCGCGAGGTGATGACGCTTCGTGATCCTGTGACGGAGCCGAGAGTGGCGGCAAATCAAGTTCTCAAGGGGTTTTTGATGCACTTTTTCGGTGCAGTGTTATTTTCATCCTCGACCCGGGGGTGTGTGATGGGTTTGTTCTTGACACTTCTGGGGGACCTGGATTGAGTCCCTACATATGCTTGGCGTGCGGCGACATTGGCACACCTCTATGAGCAGCTATATCGCCGAGGGAGACGTGTTGCCATCATCGGAGGGTTCCTCCCATTCCTTCAAGTGAGTTTTAGTTAATTCTTAGTCTTATAACATTTTAGTTATTTCATCTTCCCTTTTAGTGATAGTTTGTGTTTTTTCTAAATTCTGGGCGTATGATCACTTCACCTTCCTACTCCGATGGGTCCTGGCGGAGATTGATTAGACGTTCCCGCGCATGCATGTATGGAGTGGGCTATGGGGTGCCACCAGTAGTCTTTGGATCTCCAGACAGCGTGGGTCTTTTCGAGGATATGCACGCGGGGCAGGTATGTATCCTTTATGCCTTTAGGGCATTTCGGTTTATGTTTTAGGTTTTCACTGATGATTTGTTTTGTGTATTTCTGATTATAGGCCATTTGGAGGCCCTATGTGGTCAGGGAGGATGCTGAGTAGCCGGTGATACAATCCGGCCAACCCTTGTTTGGTGTGGACATCTGGGTCCACTATTTGGAGAAGGTGGTGTGTATCAAACTATTTCAGGTAGCACAATAGTTGGGGCTCCCTTAGGAAGTCCCCTCGGAGATTTGCCCACGTGTGGAGTAGAGGATGACTGGTCCCCTTGGGCAGGACTTTCAGTTGAGGATGAGGACTCATATCGATGATTTAAGAGTTGAGGGGACCAGAGTGACAGAGGCGCGTGATGAGGCGGGCACCCGAGAGTTGTCGAGATGGTTCCAAGACCTCGGCGGTGGCTGGCTCTTTACACGTCCTTTCGACGGGAGCGGCTCCTTCGTTGTTGGTATTCCTAAGTCTGCTCGACACTGAGGGAGAGACTAGCCGCGCTGGAGTAGGGCCATCTCAGTCCTAGGAGCGATGGAGGACCAGATGAGGGCCTCACTTCCAGAGACTCTTTAGGCTCTGGTGAGTGGTTGGTATATCTCCTTTGTTGCATTTATTCTATGCCTTTAGCTTTTATTAAAAGATGTGTTTACTTTGGTTTCAATTATTCAGGATGCATCGGAGGCTGAGAGAGCCCGCCAGGCGCAGTACATTGAGCTGCTCCGGGGTGACCAGGTGGCCACCCTGGAGGTGTATGCCAGTATGCAGTCAGAGATTGAGAGGCTGGTAAGTTTTGTACTTGGTTAATTATTAGTGTTTTTCTTTGTATTCCTGATGTGTCTATTATTTGTTATGTTTATAGAGGGCAGAGCTTGTTGTTGTCGGGGTGTCGGCTCCAGCTTTTTATTCGACGTCAGTTGCGTCCTCCAACCGTAAGGAACTGGA
Source organism: Chloranthus sessilifolius (assembly GCA_021018995.1). Lineage (NCBI taxonomy): Eukaryota > Viridiplantae > Streptophyta > Magnoliopsida > Chloranthales > Chloranthaceae > Chloranthus > Chloranthus sessilifolius. The sequence continues at coordinate 76,177,649 of CM037588.1, read as the reverse complement.
GATGACTCGCCTGCGAGGCGAGTTAGCTCACTGGGTGATTATTCAGTTTGAGTTATTTTATTTTGTTTAGTCATCACGTTTGATGTTCCTTCCTAATATTGTGGTGGAATGTGCTCAGCTCCAGATGGCCGAGGATCTCCAGATGAGGGAGGCCACAACTGCCTTGCTATGTCCGAAGAGTCAGGTATAGTATATGTTTTAGTTTATATGTGTATGTTGTTTTCTTGTCTTGCTTATTGGTTTTATCTGAAGTAGTTTTTGTTTATTGTTTATTTTTGTCTTGTGCAGGTCATTCCTGACTCTGCTCCTGAGGCTCCTAGTCAGGAGTCTACTCCCCCTCCTGTTTAGGTATGTTGGAATAGTGTATTTTTCGTTTCCAGTTCCCATATCATTTTTGATATATCTTTTCTTGTCTTGTAGCAGCCTATGGTGGTGCCACCCCCTTAGCCTACACCCGTCGCAGATACAGTGACCACCACGACAGTCGAGTGTCTACTTCGGGAGAGAGCCGATCTGGTACTTCCTCTTTTCCTTTTATAGCGCTCTCATCCTTCGTTGGGTTTTCGGTTCTTAGTTATATGTTCTTATGCAGGATGGTAATCTCGAAGAGGCTCACCTGAAGGTTGGCCATGCACATGCCACCCTAGAGGCGAGGCAACATGTTGCTATCGGCTATCGGGAGCAGGATCGTGTAGAGATGCTTATTGGCCTACTCATCCATCAGGCGACCATACGATGGAGTTGGACACCATTCGTTAGACGGTGCAGGCTGAGATGCAGGCCATGATAGACCGCCTACAGTACCGGTTGGCGAGGAGCTAGTTGGAGTGCGTAGGATGGTCGGTCACCTTGCTGAGTCTGAGTCGGTGGCCACCAGTTCCTAGGCTAGTCGACCTTCGCTGTACGACCCGTGAGAGTGTTAGGGACTACGACCATGAGGACTCTATTATTCGCACGTTACTTGATAAGGGCCCTTCACATTCGCGGTCTAGGCTGTCGGCCAGTCAGGCAAGCGAGGGAGGCTCTATTTTTTTACCTTCCACTCCCAGGGTGTGTCCACCTACTCTGAGAGCTTCGATGGAGGTTTCGGTGGATCAGATTTTTGATCTGCGGATCGATGATATTGGAGATAGCAGTGAGTGGCCATCCTTGTGGCAGCGGCAGGAGTAGGGCCTCTCTTTTTATGTATTTTTCCTTCTTCTTTATTGTATATACTCCCACCGATGACCCATCTAAAAAAAATTTGGAAATACTGTTGGTTTTATTTTAGATGCTTGCGGCTAACTTTATTTAAAAACAGTGATAAGAATGTATTAGTTAAAATGATTCAAAGGTGGATTGAAAAACACAAAACAAGTCTAAAAAATAAACATAATCCTGCAAGATAAAGGGACCATTGTAGCAAGTTTTGATAAGTAAGAGTTTCTTCCACAGAGAAATTGATCTAGAACCCAAAATGGGCTATAATAGTAGGCCTCCAGATCTGGCTACAGATCTGACAATCCTAAAGAAAGGGAGTTGGGTGCCACAACTACATTAAATTAATCCTAAAAGCAGAGAAATGAAATGTAGCCCTATCTTAAAGAAAGGGTTAAGAAGAAGATGGTGGTAGTGTGTGCCAAAATAAAATATAAAAATTATGAGAAGTAAGCTGGTTAAGCTAGAGTTAATGATGCAGTAATGTAACTCAGATTTAGTCTGTCTCTGCAGTGCTCCTTGCTGAGATACTATTAAAAGCCTCAACAACGTAAAAGATCTAAGTTTAGCCCATGCTATTTGCAGTGCTCTTAGGGCTATACTCTGTCCACTCCAATGGTCACAAGGTATCCGATAGAGTCTGTCAAATCATATTAGTTAAACCAGAAATTTGCTAGTCTAATCCAGAAGAGTAGATCGATCATCTCCACAGCCACTGGACCTGCTCTAGTCATGAATACTATTGCAGCACTATGTAATGCCAGTGCTACAAGCTCCCCAGATCTATGCACAAACCTCGCTGACATCCATAGGTATTCCAATCCATAAGATCCTAAGTGTTTTGCTAAGACTAACTGCTCACTAGTGCCCACAAAAAGGACCATGCAACAGGTTGAATAAAGCTTTAGATTTAGCTGGTCATTATTACAAATGGCCTACAATGACTCAGCCTCAAGATGCAATTACTACAAGAGATCAAATCTAACATCTGATATCGATTAAGTAGAAAAGAAGGGAGCCAGCTACCGTACAAACCTCCTCATAAGGCTCTAGAAGCTCATGTGCAAGGGAGAAGAATCCTTCTCAAACATGTGGATGGACACAACCTTAGGGCTATACTCTGTCCACTTGAATGGTCACAGGGTATCCCATTAGTCTGTCCATCCCATAGAGGCCTGAGAAAGAACATGAAAACTGCTGCAACCACCATGGTCCACAGGCCTCCGAGCTCCCTGGATCTCACTACAGATCCAGCATTGCTTTCCCTGGATGGACACAACCATAAGATCTATAAATTTGATTCAACATTAAAATAGCAGTTCATTAATAAAAACAAAACTTACAATGAACTGTCTCCTGGCTGCAGCCTATACACAAATGCTCATCCACAATCCCAATGTATATAAAACCTATTACAAGACTGAAACAAAACTAAACCTAGCTGCTTACAAGGGGATTACCAAGCAAGTGCTGAGCTAAGAGAGAAGAGAAATGGGAAAAAGTGGTGATCAAACCCTAACCCTAGCCTGCTAGAGCTCTCAGCCGGCAGAGGATGAAGGAAAGATCCAAATAATAAGCTCTAAGTACAGCTTATATACTCTATCAAAATGGCCTCAGCTCTAAAGAGATTAACCTTAATTTTTCTATCAGACGTGGCATTGTTACAACGCTTGAATGCCTCAAGATGTGCACTTCAAAATTTGCACCTCGGGAAGTGTGCCCTAACCTTGGGAAATTTCTAAAAGGTCCCTGAGTTAAAACTGAGAAATGGAGAGCTCTCACTTCGCGGGGCTGGCAGCTGTTTTAGTTCACTCGCGCAGTTGCTTTGCTTTCGCGAAGATGACTTTGGCTGATAGGAAAGGCTCATTCATGTAGTAAACTTTTAGTGAATCACACAGTTACTTCGTGTCACAGTGCTGTCACAGAGATGATCTAGAGAGCCAGGGTGTTTTGTGTAGTAGAGCTTCAGGAGCTCTCTCTCTCTCTAAGTACTTGCACTGGTGGGCTCCTACGCTCGTGTAGTAACTTGTGAGGATCCAAAGTGCATGAGATCTGTGCAAAGGGGAATTCTGGGCATCTCTCTCTTCCAGGGCCACACGAGAACTCCGTGAGGTGACTTTTTGTTCTCTATGCATATGGGCTCACTGTGTTCCTTGCACGACTGCTTTGAGGCTTGATCTCTGTGAGAGCTTCGCGACCACAAATTCTGAAGGTTTTACACCGTGAGATCTTCGCGACGTCTTTACAGCTCTCTTCTTCACTATGCGAGAACTTCTTCCACTACATATTTAGCTTCACGAGGAAGCTCCTCAAGTCTGCGAGGTCTGTTTCTTGACACTCTGCTGCCCTACATTTCCTGCTGTTGTAGCATCCTCCTTTCTCAACTACCTTCATTCATCTGCTTGACATTGCCCGTCCCACGTGAAATTGACCTCTTTCCTATAGAAATAAAAGAAGAGGTAGGAGTCACAAGTCTGGATGATGAAATCCCTACTTAGAAGCTCCCCAATGAGCCCCTTGACTAGTTTTCTGATTTTGAGCATGACCCTATGCCGATTGTTAAAGAAACAGAGGACGTCAATCTAGGGAGTGAGGAGATTCCTAGAATCACCAAGATTGGAACGTCACTGTCTCCTGAGGAGAGAAAAAGTATGATTGATTTCCTTCGGTCATACCATGACATCTTCCCATGGTCATATGAGGATATGTCTGGTTTGGATACCGATTTGGTCGAGCATGAGCTACCGCTATATCTAGATGTTAAGTCGGTCAAGCAAAAGTTGAGATGTCTCCGACCTGAATGGATGGTGAAAGTGAAGGGTGAGGTCATCAAGCTATACGATGCAGGGTTTCTTATGGTCTCCAAATATTTACAGTGGCTAGCCAACATCATCCCAGTACGGAAGAAAGATGGAAAGGTTTGCATGTTCATTGACTTCAGAAACCTGAACAAGGGGAACCCGAAGGATGATTTCCCTTTGCCACACATTGACATCTTGGTCGATAACACTGCTAGGCATGGAATGGTTTTGTTCATGGATGAATTCTCCGGATATAATTAGATCAAGATGGCAGAAGTGTATTGAGAGAAATCGACATTCATTACTCCTTGGGGAACATTCTGCTATCGGGTCATGCCATTCAGATTAAAGAATGTTGGGGCAACATATCGGAGAGCGATGATCGCACTATTCCATGATATGATGCACAAAGAAATTGAGGTGCACGTTGAAGGCATGATCACCTAGTCACCAGAGAGAAGTGACCATCTGATAAACCTCTAAAAGTTGTTTGAAAGATTCAGGAAATACAGGTTGCTCCTGAACCCTCAGAAATGTGCATTCGGCGCCATACAAGGAAAACTACTAGGCTTCATTACCAGCAAGAGAGGCATCGAGGTTAACCCAATCAATGTAAAAGCCATCGTCGAAATGCCACCGTCATCTACAAAGAAAGAGGTCAGAGGTTTCTTGGGCAGGATATGGTACATCAGTCGGTTCATTACACAACTCACTCCTATCTGCACGCCGATCTTCAAGTTACTGAGGAACGATTCACCTGTTGAATGGAATGACCGCTGTCAAGCAGCATTTGATAAGATCAAGGGCTACCTTCTCAACCCACCGATGTTGATACCACCCGAACCAGGGAGACCACTCTTAATGTACTTCTCCACAATGAAAGTTTCGATGGGGTGTGTCCTAGGGCAACATGATGAAATAGGAAGAAGAGAGTAGGCCATCTACTATCTCTACAAGAATTTTACTGATTATGAGACACACTATTCTCATCTGGAGATAGCATGTCTGGCTCTCGTATGGGCTACACAGAGACTCTGCCACTAGTTTCTATCTCAAGTCATTCTACTCCTAGCGCGAATGGATCCATTGAAGTATCTATTCAAAAAGTTGACCCTCACTAGCCAAATTACACGTTGGCAACTACTCTTATCTGAATTTGACATTACATATGTCACTCAGAAGTCGATCAAAGGGCAAGCACTTTCTGATCATCTTGTCGAGAATCCTTTACCTAATTATGAGCCTCTGAGAATTGAATTCCCCAATGGAGACAACTTGTTCATGACAGAGGCTGATACAGTAAAGATCGAAGAGTCCTAGGTGATGCACTTCGATGGGGCAGCAAATACTGAAGACCAAGGAGTTGGCGCTATTCTTATCTTGCCAAAAGGATTTCATGTACCAATTCCATCAAACTCAACTTCCCTTGCACCAATAATATGGCCAAAAATAGAGCTTGCATAGCAGGCCTACAAGCAGCCTTGGACCTGAATGTTACTCATCTCAGGGTGTTTGGTGACTCATGGCTGATCATTTGCTAAACCAACGGAGACTGGAAGACAAAGGAGGAAAAGCTAATCCCATACCATGAGCACCTTGAGGATCTTATCGGGTGTTTCAATGATATTACGTTCTCTTATGTCCTGCGAGCAAGAAATAACTTTTTTGATGCACTAGCAACATTGGCATCAATGGTAAAAATCCCCTATGGTGTCGAGATGAAGCTGATCATGATTGAACAAAGGAATGACCCTGCTTTTTATCTCCAAGTTGATGAACTCCAAAAGTTAGTTGATGAACCTCCATGATTCTCAGATATCAAGAATTTCCTTGAAACTTGAGCTTTCCCTGACAAGACCTCCATGACAGACAGGCAGACCATCCAACATTTAGTTGTGAACTATATAATCTGTGGTGAGTGCCTCTACAAGTGGTCTTAGAACAATATCCTACTCAGATGCCCAACTAAAGGCGAGGTAACCAACGTCATGAAAGAAATCCATGAAGGAGTATGCTGGGCCCACGTCAATGGGCACATGCTCGCCGAGAAGATCTTACGGCAAGCGTACTTCTGGACCACCATAGAAGCTAACTATTACAAGCAAGTGCAGAAGTCCTATAAATGCCAAGAACACTCCAGTCTGATACATGCTCCAGCCATAGATCTCCACAGCATGACCACTCCTTGGCCATTTGCCACTTGGGGACTTGACGTCATCGAAAAAATCAATTTGAAAGCTTCCAATGGACATCAATTTATCCTTGTCGCCATTGAATACTACACAAAATGGGTAGAGGCAGCATCTTACGCGAGTACCACGACTAATCATGTCAAAAAGTTCATCAAGAATAATATCATTTGCCGATTCGGTGTACCCAAAGACATCATCATGGACAATGGCACCAACTTTGTTAACAGGCACATAAGAGCCTTCTGTGAGTAGTACAAAATAAAGCATCATCACTCATCACCATATCGACCATAAACTAATGGTGTCGTAGAAGATACTAACAAGACAGTCATCCAAATCCTTGAGAAGATGGTCATCACCTACCAAGACTGGAGCAAAATATTACCATTTGCACCATAGGCCTATCGAAAGTCGATCCGTACCACTACAGGGGCAACACCGTTTTCCCTTGTATATGGAATCAAGGCAGTACTGTCGGTTGAGGTTGAAGTACCTTCACTCCGTATCCTCATCGAATTTGATCTACCTGAGGTTGAGAAAGAGAGGTCCCATTTTGAGCAATTGAACCTGCTAGATGAGAAAAGGCTCCTGGCTTTGTGTCACACCCAGGCCTATTAGAGAAAGATCGCATGTGCTTACAACAAGCGTGTTCGCATCTGAGATTTAAAAGTCGGTAACACAGTGCTAAAGAAAATCTTCCATTCTCTTTACGCTGATCCGAGAGGGAAATTCAAACCCAACTGAGAGGGACCTTACGTCATCCCAGAAGTGCTCTCATGGTACGCTCTCTGCCTTGCCACTATGGACGGAGATCACTTTCCTGAGCCCATCAATGCTGAATACATACTCCAATTCTACTCTTAGTCTCCGCGACAAGGTAAGTATTGATAAGATGGATATGTGACTGCTTAAGGGTCCCTGAAAGAGGCCATCATTTTAAAGCGAAGTAGTCAAAAAGTATCCCTAAACACTTATACCCTTGCTACACCCGTTGAGCCATTGGCCTTTCTTTCAATAAACCCCTCTCAGGAAAAGAAAATGTGTGTATATATACCAATAAAAAAGGAGAAAAAGAGTTATTGTCAAAACCCAAAAAAATCATAAAAGCAAAATCCCAACAAGAGGATATAGAAAAGAAAAAGCGTGGCATGTACAATCAAAATCCCCAAGGAAGAAGTATATTATGACAACTGGAACCCTATCGAGGAAACCTTTTAGCCCCAAAATACCTTCAAAAATTCCTAACCTCACTCATGGCCACGACACATCCCTAAAGAAAGCACTCTGTAAGGTCTACGAGCAGTCATAGTATCCGTTGAGTCAACATGAACCAAGTTGAGAGACAATAAAGAATTCCATCAAGTTGACTATGGCGGAATCGACATCCATGTCGTGGTCTTTAAGAAAGTGAATGAAAGAAAAAAAAAAGAAAAGAGAAAAAAAATATATATATACGAGCTCAAAGCAAAATGGACATGGTGAAAACTTGAAAGGGCACTACGGGTAAAAAAGAGGGCAACAATGGGCACTGTGAAAACCCGTCTTAGGCGTTGTGAGTAAAAAATAGTTGAAAAAAAAAAGAACAAGAGAAAGTCATCAGTTACTCCCTTGGTTACATTCTTGATTATGTGGTCGCCAACTGGGTTGCCCATGTTTGCTTAAATCGAGTCCTAATCAGGTAAATCTTATAACCGTAGCATAAAATGTATGACCCGAGGTAAGGATAAAAGGCTGATTCAATCCGAAGGGATGGACATTCCGACCTTAAAATTTTCTAGCCCCCACTCAGGTCCGACCGCATGAATGGGTTCGACTATGCTCAAAAGAGGACCCGTCACCTCATCCCATGGCTAGGGCATCAAAGAAAAAAGAGAGAGGAGCATATCACACTTATAAAAGATAATAAATTTTCCTTTCCCATTTTCATGCCAGCATTATGTGTACACCACATCTCAAAAGGATGATCAGTGTGACACAAGGTTTCTCTGTTTACAAGGCAACAAAAAAATCAATCTTGTGTAAGATAATAGGTTTCCCTTTTCCATTTACATATATGTACTTTGCTCGCACCACATCTCAAAAAGATAATCTGTGTGATGCCCTGTTTCCCCCTTTACAAAAGTTGAAAAGCAAAAAAATATCAATAAAAAATAAAAACAACAAAAATAAGAAATTCAAAAAATCCAAAAAATATATACTCCGCCCATGTACATATTTACAGCATCATACTTCTATCTCAAAAATGAAGAAAAAGAACAAAAAATCTCTAAAAACAAAAATCCAAAAAATATATAAATCATGAAAATTAAAAATGAGTAGGTAAAGGTTTGCTTCTCCTTCAGTTAATTAGGATGCATATTGTTATCTACATAAATAAAAAAGGGACAGGCATTTTCTTGAGATTGTGTAGAAACATCAAATGGTCCAAAGCCTCAAAACAAGCAACCTATCAGTGATGGACAAATTAGATGAAGCATCTCACCACCGATGTCTAGTCTATTCCAAAAAAAAGAAAGGAAAAAAAAATCATTTTTGAAAAAAAAAATCACTTTTACATTACGCACATGCATGCTTCAATTCGACAGAATGTCAATATTTTACTGGCAATGCAGTTATGCTAAATTAATGTCCTAAGTCTAAGGTTCGCCTTGGATCTTTTGGATCCTACTTTAAAGTAGGAGCAATTGTGTTAATCCTGATCAAGCGGTCAATGTTTTGATCAGGTTGATTCCACTGCAAAATCTTAGAGCTAAGCAATCCGTCTTTGGATTCATGTGAACTTTAGTGTCTTAAGCTTCAGATTCCTCAGGAAAAGGTCAATCGTTGGTTGAGACCAACCTGTTAAAAATGAAACTACATATCGATCAACTATGCTCAAACATGCATGCAGAGGGGTTCATGGCCCTTATTTTTCTGCAGGATTAAAACCTGCATTGGTGTAGACACCCAAATTCGGCCCAAGGCCCGATCAATCTGTACTTCGAGAGAGATGTACCCCTGTGCTTCTGATGGCACCCCTGAACCCTTTGGAATCTACCCAGACCTTTAGGAATCACCCTGAACCCTTTAGAACCATTCCCCAACCCTTAGAGATCACACCTGAACCCTAGATTCCCTTCCCATACCTAACTTGAACCTTTCTGAGCAGTTGATGGGAAAGGAGCTACAATTTTTTGTATAGACTAGTACCAAGGACGAGCTATATACTATTGGAAAGAGGAATTCTCCAGATTTCTAACAAGCTAAAGATCACCCAATTTGGAGCTACGGTTCAAAAGTTATGGCTGATTGAAGTTTCACATAAAATCATAAAAATTTTGCTCAGGCGTGGATATTACATACGCCCAGCCAATTTAGCCCAGTTAGTCGGTATATATTATATCCGCCTATTTGGGGAAATTGTGACGTATATAATATATACGCCCAGCATAGGTGGGACCCACCACGGGCTTCATCTTCCCAAAGCTCCCCTGTTTTTGGTGAAATTCACTGTTCCTAAACTGGGCGTATATAATATATACGCCCAACTTAGCTATAGTAACTGTCATCAGTTGCTCGAATTTCCTTCATCTAGTTTGACCCTTTGACAATTCCCTTTGTTGGGGTGGGTGTCTTGAGGTGGGTTGCACCCCCTTTGAGCTTATTTCCAACCCTTATGTCACCTATGGTCTCACCCCATCATCTGCCATTGAAACCATTTTCCCAAAACCCTAGGACCTTGAAAACCCAAAAAACCTTAGATGGAGGATTACCTAATTGCTAAACCAATTAGCTCTTAAGTAATCCCCTAACCCATCCCTTCTCTATAAATAGAGAAGCCCCCCTCTTCCCAAAGGGTTGAAAAATTGGTTGAAAGGTTAGAGAGTGCTTAAGAGAAAACCCTAGTGAGAAAAAATGCCAACATTTTTCCAGAATTCCAACATGCATATTCCATCTATTTCAGTCCATTTCCCCCATTAGCCCACTCCCTTTAGCTAAAGCCTAGCCTTTAGCCTCACCCTACACTTCCTATTTTACCGAATCCTAGTGTTAGAATCCATTTTCATACCGTTTAAGCCATCGGAAGCACGCCAAAGCGAAGATCTTCCACGGTGCAACAAGGGCCCGTGAGCTCCGGCTCACCCCTCTCCTCCTCTACCTTCTTGGTGTCTCCTCCGTCCAAGGATTCAAGTCGTTACGTCGTCGAAATTTTGGCTTGGCTCAAAGCTTGATAGGATCGTATTGCCTTCGGACAAGGGGAAACTCCGCCCTTTTTATTTTCAGTTTTGGCCATAGATAGAGACCGCTACATGCGGGTTGATCGGGTGCCTAAACCCTTCCCAATCGATAACCGAAGCCCCTACCCTAGAGCCTTTGGCAAAGACCGGTAAATCAGAGTCATATTTAGCACATCGGTGCTCGAAATATCAATTTGAAGGTTTCCCGGGTCACCAAAAGCTCCGGGTGGCGACTCTACATTTCATCCGAGGCGAGCGCATCGCTGCGACGGGTTCGAGAGGATCCATGGTCGTACAGATGGCGACTCTGCTGGGGAGATCATCCTAGCACTTCCCCTCTTGTTGGCCTTTCCTTTTATTTTATTTTTTTTACTAACCATGGTTGTTTCTTGTTCTAATTTGTTGCTGTTTTTCTTTGTTTTCTGTTGTTTTTACTAACGTACTCACCCCTACGATTCAATCCTTTAAGTGCCTTAGCCGATTGGCGGGCCTACTTGTGTCTTTAAATTTCAGCTTTTACGATTCTTGTCATTTAAGCCGCCTTAGCCGTTTGGCGGGCTCGCTCCATTTACTTTTCACGTCATTTAAATTTTAGTCATTTACGAGCCTTAGCCATTTGGCAGGCCTACTTGCGTACTTTATTTCGGTCATCATATCTCACCTTTGAACATCGGCCCGTTGAGGCGGCACGGGCTTGTCATCCCCGACCCATTTTTTGGACTTAATTTCACTCCCCTTTAAAAATCTGTAATTAAAAGTGAACCAACAGTGTGGGGACATAATTGAATTTATTTTTACATTTTTGGGTAGTTTTCGGGGGGTTTAGGCGCAGATATATTTGACCCGATTCCCAGTATGGCGGCAGCCCTAGTGGTGATGATCCTGAAAAGAACCACCCCTTCCAATACCTGAGAAGGCGCTTGCGCTGGAGGTATATCTGTTTGGTTGCCAATTCCGATCAAGCCGTAAAATCCGCATTGGTGAGAGCGTAGACAACCCAAAATTCAGCCGTGTATCCCTAGGAAACGGAAAGGAGGGACCCGATAACATACACAGTAGTCCCCGGGAGCATTTCTCCCAAGAAAGTAGCTCAAAGACAAACATTCGGGCTTGTTGTTCATTGTCAAAACTTCACTGACATAATTGTTTTGCCAGGCGTATATACTATATACGCCCAACAAAAACTCCCCAGATTTACTCAGGCGTATATAATATATACGCTCCATCCCCAAATTTAAGCGTATATAATATATCGCTGCCAATTTGCCCTTCTAGCGTGCATAATATATACGCCCAGTGTATACTGGGTCACTGCAACCCGATCTGAGGCCCAATCCACCACCCCAACTCCCCGATTAGTGGTATTAGTGCCTGCAGTAGCCTCCCGCATTCTATAACACCCAACATGCCCCCGCCCAGTCCAAGGAAGGCGACTTCTTATTGATTTGCTTCGGGAGATCGGGTCGTTTGCGTGGATTCCTTCGCCTTCAATGGAACGAAAGGGTTCCCTTTCGCTTCTTCCGAAGTACATCGGATCCCGCCGTGGGACCTACTAAAGGTACCATATATCACCCGAAACGGGAATTGACCCTGGGCACCAGGTCATCATTCTAGGTAGAGGGGAGCTAATTTCCATTGTAAAAAAAAAAAAAGGGAAAAAGAGAAAAAGAAAAATCCTCATCTTCAAAAAAATCCACCTTAAAAAAAAACACAAAAAAAAAAAAAACCAAAAATCATCATTTTCCAAAAAAAAAATAACCAAAGAAAAACAGTCAAAAGAATATATTTTGGTGTGACCGCCACCACGGCGACTTTAAACCCAACCCGTAGGAGAACCAGGAAGGTATTCGGCCCTTATCCGAGACATCGATACAACACTCATCAGCGGATCATGTCAAGAGTCGATACATCCTCACCGTCATCCCCATCCCATTCCCATGTAGGAGAAGACCCGATCTCCGACACCTTCGCCCAAACCCGGTTCGATATCACGGGTTCCTTTGGGGCACCCGTGTTCACCTCCACCCCATTCCCCTCCCTCACATTCTCCCAACATACCCCCTTTTCATCCCCTACTGAAACCCCTCATTTCTCAACCAATCCATACATCCCCATCTCCCATCCAAACACCCTTATCGCATCCCCATATTTCCAAAGACCCCATAGGGAGCCCCGTCCCTCGCCTATTTCCCACGTTCCGTCCCTCTCATCATCCATGCCCCCTACATCCCACATCCCATCCACCTCATCTCACATACCATTCCCATCACCTGGCCCATCCACGTCCCCTCATACCCCCCCATTTACCCGGGTCATGCCCAATTTCTCCGAACCCCCTCCATCCTTAAGTGAGCCATCACCCCCCAATCTCACACCTGAATCCATGCCCTCAATGGAGGACATGAGAACGATGTACGCCCTGTGGGCTGCTTCTCGGAACCCTACATCTCTAACCCCGTAATCACGTCCTCGCTCCACTTCCAAGCCCTAATGGGAGCACTCAAGGACGCACATGTCTCCACTCACGTAACTCCAGATGAAGTAGGACAAATAATAGGGCAAGTGTTGGCCCCAAATGCCATCTCATTCACTGATGTAGACCTACCAATCGAGGGGAATGACCACTCTAAGCCCTTGAATATAATAGTGGAAGTAGGAAACTTGGTGGTGCCGTTGGTCCTATTCGACAACGGGTCAGCATTGAATATATGCCCTCTAAGGACGACAATCAAAATTGGGGCCAACCTCGACACCTTCCGGCCATCCATATCAAGCACCCGGGGATTCTACAACACAAGAAGAGAAATCATAGGAGAAGTAGACCTTGACCTGATCCTCGGGCCGCAAACCTTCACCACCCCCTTTCAGGTGATGGACATCAAGTCTACTTTCAATCTGCTATTGGGTCGGCCATGGATACATAAGCTCGGAGCAATACCATCTACCCTGCAACAAAAGCTCTGATTCATCTCGGAAGGAAAAATTGTCACCATCTTGGGCGAGAGCAGAGAAGACAGGGAAAGAAGCACTCTGCACATTGAGAATCCGAAAGTGCTGAACATACCGCACACAGAAGAGGACACCGATCTTCACTGATTCGAGTATGACTTCTCAGCCGTCACCCACGGACCAACTGAAAAGACCCCGGATAAAACTGGAGGAGGAATGGACGCAGCTGTGTTCATGCTCCACAGATGGGGCCATCAAAAAGGGAAAGGGCTGGTCCCATGCCTCCAAGGAAGAAGAGACCCCATCAAGGCCAAGGGGCAACAAACTAAATTCGGCTTAGGCTACAGGCCCAGCAGTCGCCATGGCCAGAGGAATCATCTTAGAAGAGGAACCTCACGCTCACCCCCACATCCGTGAAACCTTTGTGAGCGTCGGGGTAGTAAAAATTGATCTAAATGGGGAGACGAGGGTTACCCCACATAAGCCTTCTTTCGTCTACCCCACCAATCCCTACATCATCCCCCCAGACTTTAAAATGGACTTAGCCGCCCTTTCCTTATTTGAGGAAGAAGTTCCCCGGTCCACCCATCACTCCAGCACCAGCCACACTGGGCCCATCCTAACCATAATGGATAGGGTCCCAGAGGATCCCTTTGTAAATATGTTGAGGGAGGAACTGCAAGAGCTTACCGATGCCGCTCCCAATCAAAGAGGTAAAGGCCAAGCCTCACAGGTGAGTAACTGGGCATCCTTGCCCCAACTCCTGGGAGCCACCAAATATCGTGAAAACGGCACCGACTCCCTCAAATAAAACAACCTATAAAAAGTGAGGTCAGCCTTTGGACCACTCTACCCTGTATATATAGAGATCCACCTCACCATGGGCTGCCCTCCAAAAAAATGTAAAAAGCCATAAAAATAGAAAAAATACCAATTCTAAAAATATTGTCCTTTAAAATTCCCAATAAAATTGATGTCGTGATACCCATCCCACATGAAGCCGACCCCTTTCCTGTAGAAATACAGGAAGAGGTAGGAGTCACGAGTCTGGATGAGGAAGGTCAAACCGATGAGCTCCTCAAGCAATTTGCCAATTTTGGGCATGGCCCTACCCCGATCGTCGAAGAGACAGAGGATGTCAATTTGGGCACCAAAGAGGCCCCCAGAATCACCAAAATTGGAACATCGCTGTCCCCCGCAGAGAGGAAAGGTATGATAGACTTCCTTCGGTCATACCAAGACGTCTTCGCATGGCCGTATGAAGACATGCCTGGGTTGGGTACCGATCTGGTTGAGCATGAGTTGCCACTCTACCCCGATGTTAAGCCGGTTAAACAGAAGTTGAGACGTCTCCGACCAGAGTGGATGTTGAAGGTGAAGGAAGAGGTCATGAAGCAGTATGACGCAAGTTTCCTCATGGTATCCAAGTACCCGCAGTGGCTGGCTAATATCATCCCCGTACTGAAGAAGGATGGAAAGGTTCGAATATGCATTGACTTCCGAAATCTCAACAAGGCAAGCCCTATGAACAACTTTCCATTACCCCACATCGATATCCTAGTCGATAACACTGGAAAGCATGAAATGCTCTCATTTATGGATGGATTCTCAGGATACAATTAGATAAAGATGGCAGAGGTTGATTGCAAGAAGACAATGTTCATTACCCCCTGGGGAACCTTCTGCTACAAAGTAATGCCATTCGGGCTTAAGAATGCTGGGGCAACCTATCAAAGAGCAATGACGGCCCTGTTCCACGACATGATGCACCAAGAGATCGAAGTATATGTCGATGACATGATTGCCAAATCACCAGAAAGGGAGGACCACTTGATAAACCTTCAAAAGCTGTTCAAGAGGTTGAGAAAGTACAGGTTACGGTTGAAACCCCAGAAGTGCACCTTTGGCACTATGTCAGGAAAGTTGTTGGGCTTTATTGTCAGCAGGAGAGGGATCGAGGTCGATCCGACCAAGATCAAGGCCATCACTGAAATGTCACCACCGTCTACAGAGAAGGAAGTCAGAGGCTTTTTAGGCAGAATCCAGTACATCAGCCGATTCATCACACAGTTAACTCCGATATGCACACCAATCTTTAAACTACTGAGAAAGGACTCACCGGTTGAATGGAATGATGACTGCCAAGCTACATTCGACAAGATTAAGGGTTACTCCTGAAACCTTGGTATTGGTACCGCCTATACCTGATAGACCTCTGATAATGTACCTATCAACGACAGAGTTTTCCACGGGCTGTGTGTTAGGACAGCATGATGAGACCGGAAGAAGAGAGCAGGCCATCTATTATCTAAGCAAGAAATTCACTAATTACGAGATGCGCTATTCTCATCTGGAGAAAGCATGCTTGGCGCTCGTTTGGGCTACTCAAAGACTTCGGCACTACTTGTTATCCCAAGCTGTCCTACTTCTAGCACGGATGGATCTGCTAAAGTACCTATTCGAGAAACCTACACTCACTGGCCGAATTGCATGATGGCAACTACTCCTATCCGAATTTGACATTACTTATGTCACCTAGAAGTCGATCAAGGGGCAGGCACTCGCTGATCATCTTGCTGAGAACCCTCTGCCGAATTATGAGCCTCTAAGGACCGAATTCCCCGATGAGGACATTCTGTTCATGACTGACGAGGATACAGAGGAAACAGAGGAGTCCTGGGTAATGCACTTTGATGGAGCATCGAATGTTGAGGGCCAAGGAGTTGGCGCCATTCTTATCTCGCCAAGAGGATCACATGTACCCATCTCAATCAAATTGAACTTCCCATGCACCAACAATATGGTATTTGTATGAGGCTCAGATCTAAATATAACTCACCTTAGGGTCTTTGGAGATTCACAGTTAATTATATGCCAGACCAACGGAGATTGGAAGACCAAGGATGAGAAACTGATCCCAAACCATGAACATCTTGAGGATCTAATAACTTGCTTTGAGGAGGTCACCTTCTCCTATGTGCCACGAGCAAGAAATCGGTTTGCTGATGCCTTGGCCACCCTGGCCTCTATTGTTGAGATTCCATATGGAATTGTGATGAAGCCAATCATGATAGAGCAGAGGAACGAACCGGCTTTCTGTCACCTGATTGAAGGACCTACAGAGTTAGATGATGAACCACCCTGGTTCTCAGACATCAAGAATTTCCTCGAGACACAAACTATCCTAGAAGGAACATCGAAGGTAGACAGACGCACCATCCAGCGATTGGCAACGAACTACGTCATCTACGGCGATCTCTTGTATAGACGGTCTCACAAAAATTAATGCTCCAATGCCCAACCCGGAAAGAGGTGGTTGAGATCATGAAGGAGATCCATGAAGGAGTCTGCGGGGCACACGTCAGTGGACACATGCTTGCGAAGAAAATTCTAAGGCAAGGATACTTTTGGACCACTTTGGAGACCGATTGTTGCAGGCACGTGCAGAAGTGCTACAAATGCCAAGAGCACTCCAGTCTAATACACGCTCCGGCCATTGACTTACACAGCATGGCCACTCCTTGGCCGTTCGCCACCTGGGGTCTCAACGTCATCGGCAAAATCAATCCTAAGGCTTCCAACGGGCATCAGTTCATCCTCGTCGCGGTAGAGTATTTTACAAAATGGGTAGAGGCAGCCTCCTATATGAGCATTAAGGCCAGTCATGTCGAGAAGTTCGTCAAGAACAACATCATTTGTAGATTCGGCGTACCCAAAGATATCATCACTGATAATGGCACTAATTTCACTAATAGGCACATCCGAGCCTTGTGTGAGCAGTTTCAGATCAAGCATCATCGATCATCCCCATACAAGCCGCAGACGAATGGAGCTGTAGAGGTGGCCAACAAAACTCTGATCCGCATCATAGAGAAGATGGTAGTTACTCACAGAGATTGGAGTGAGCAGTTACCCTTCGCCCTTTGGGCCTATAGAACGTCTATCCGTACCGCAATAGGGGCAACACCATTCTCCCTTGTGTATGGGACCGAGGCCATACTACCTGTTGAGGTCGAAGTACCGTCGCTCCGTATCCTTTTGGAATCCCATCTACCTGAAGTTGAGAGGGAAAGAGCCCGTTTTGAGCAGTTGGATTTAATTGACGAGAAAAGACTCCTAGCCTTGTGCCACACCCAGATCTATCAAAGGAGAACTGCATGTGCTTATAATAAGGGTGTCCGCTGTCGAGATCTTAAGGTAGGAGACACTGTACTCAGGAAAATTTTCCCGTCTCTCCACGCTGATCCAAGAGGGAAGTTTAGGCCAAATTGGGAAGGACCCTACGTCGTCCAAGAGGTTTTGCTAGGATACACTGTTCGCCTCGCCACCATGGACGGAGACCACTTTCCTGAGCCCAGCAACGCTGGATACCTCCGTAAGTTCTACTCATAGGTCTTGAGACAAGGTAAGTTTTGATAAAAGTAGATGCGTGACCGCTTAGGAAAGTAGCCCAAAAGAAATATTCCCTGAAGACCTTCACCCTTTTTGCTACACACGTCGGGCCAATAACCATTTCTTTCATATACCCCACCCAAAATTCCAAGAAAAAAGAGAAAAGAGAAAAGAGGAAAAATCCAAACCAAAAAAGGAAAAAAAGAAGAAAAAAGCAAAACCCCTCAAAAAAAAAAAGAGGGGGACTAAGAAAAAAGAAATAATAGGGGCACAAAAAGCCTTCGGAAAGAAAGAGGAGTCCCCGAATCTAGAATTCACTCAAAACTTAGATCTGAATCCCCAGAAAAACCCAACCCGTTTGAACCCCGGCCACATTACAACCCGAAAGAAAGCCCTCTTTAAGGTCCCCAAGCGGTCATAGCATCTACTGCATCAGAACAAGCTGAGTTAATGAACCACGCAGAACTTCATTCAGCCGTTTATGACGGAATCGACGTCCATGTTGTGGCCTTCTAGTTCTAAAAAAAAAGAGAGAAAAAAAATAAAAAGAAAAGAAAGAAAATTAATTTGAGTTGAAAGCAAGATGGACGTGGTGAAAACTCGAAAGGGCGCCACGGGTAAAAACAACAAACTCACGTGGACCAGGTGAAAACCTGAAAGGGGACTTGGGGTAAGAAAGCGAACCTATGGACGTAGTTAAAACCCGAAGGGGCGCTATAGGTAAAAAACAGGGATGACGGGCATGGCAAAAACCCGTCTTGAGCACTATGAGCAAAAATGTCAGGAAGAGAGAGATTAGGAGAAGACCTATTCTGGCCCGCCCATTTCAGTTTGAACCCCTTGAGCCCCTTTCCCCCCTTTTTTTGATGGGCCACTCATGTGAAAATTAGATCAGATCCCGATCAAGTATGTCATCTCTACCGCAGCGTTTGACGCATGACCAAAGGGAAAGACAAAAGACTAGACCAATCCCTGGGAAGCTGACCTTCCCACGTTTAAAGGAAAAACCTGTATCTCATGAACAGGGTTCGACCATGCTCAAAAAAGACCCACTGATTTGGCCTTGTAATTACCGACATCACAAAAGACCCAAAGGGAGAAATTTTCAAAAAAGATTATAGATTTCCCTTTCCCATAAAAAGCCCCACACTGTGGGGGAGAAAATTTCAAAAAAGATAATAGATTTCCCTTTCACATAAAAAGCCCCACACTGTCACTACGTCAAAATCATGATAAAACTACTTTTGTGATATTCAAAACAACCACTGCTGTAGCAATAGTATAATAATTAACTGTTAAAAATAGCAGTTTAATGTATTAAAACAGTAGTTTAATTTATTAATCCTAATCCCACGCTATAAGGTATCGTTCCCAGCCAAACAACATTATTTCTATTTTTTACTATTCTGAAGCTCCTCCCCTCTCTGCCTCTCCTTCTTCGAAACCTAGCTTCCATCTCCCTCTTCTTCTCTCTAATGAAATCCGACACCGAAATCTTCAAATTCTTAGTGCCCTAAGAAGCCGATCTGGAGAGCGGCGTGGTTCCGGCGACAACGAGAGTCTCGTCGAGGTCGTTGGAGGTTATGTTTTCGCCGGAAAAGAAGAACAACAGAAGCCCTTCATCATCATCTCTACATCATCCCACTCTTCCATATACTTCAATATCTCACAGTCGAGCAAAGAAGAACTATAGAAGATCTCCTCTGCAAATCCTCAACGCTTGCGAGATCTGAACCTCTTCGATCCTCAACGCTTGCAAGATTTGGAACTCGTCAGATCCTCAACAGAGGGATCACCTGTAATCAAGATTTTCATTGATTTTCATTGATTACAGGTTAGTATAAAAAATCAAGGCATTTAATATCTTTGATGTGTTCTATAAACGTACTTTTTAAATTCCTTTTTAATGTGATTTTGAAGTAGATTTTCCCATCGAAGGTAATGGATCTGATTTTATTTTTTAGTTTTTATTAATTAGGGTTGTTAGGTCTTCGAAATGTTAGGTTTGAAGATCAGAGTTGTGTTTTAGGGTTTCAGGAAAATTATAAACGGTGGGTTTTTTTCTTAATTTTGCTGTTATACTCTAAATTTGGTAGCCCTTTTGAATTTGAATGAGTTTTTTGGTATCCCAGTTCGCTTCAAGGTACAATCACCTGATATTTTTGCATGATAATGGATCTGTGTGTTTTAGTTTTTTTTATAATTTTGGAAGAATGGCTCAAATTTTTAGAATTGAATTGCCATTTAGAACAGCTGATGCCTATAATAAGTTGAGCACTAGACCATCTTGTATTGCTGTTATATACAATTTTTTTATAATTTTTGGATGTGTAAGAGGGGGCTTAAGCATCTCAACTATGCCTTAGCTATTATCAACTCGCTTAGCCCTATATCTTGTATATGACGTTGGTCACAGAGAAATTCTCATATGGTTTCTAATAGTTTGTCATTCAACATTTAGCATAACTTTCTGATAATGATAACTGGTTTGCACCCTTTACTACTGAGTGAGACCCTTCTGAAGTAAAGCTCTTCTAACAATTTCTTCTCTCATTCCGTCAGAAGTGAATTCTCTTAACATCAAAGTTCAAGCAATCATCAAGTGACTCTGTACGATCAAGGCATCTACAACTTCATCAACTTTCAATTTCAATTTTCAGGTACTCTCCTCTCCTTATCTAAGATGTTGAATTTGTGCCCTGCGTTTCCAATCTCTGATTTTCTTATTTGTTCCTCTTATTTGACTTAGGATTTTTATTTTTATTTTATTTTATTAGTGCTCCCTCTCTCTCTCTTCAATCCTGCTGCTCTAAACGCCTCAGTGACATTGGTTTTGGATCCAAAGCCGACTAAATCTGATGCCAATATTTCTAATTTTGAAGACAGGGAGCCAAATAGTTCACTTAGTAAATTGAGCACAATCGTCTTAAGATTTGATCTCTATGAAAAGATCTGTCATTTTTTGTTTTACTTTTAGTTTTTGTTTCTTTTTTTAATATAGAAGGATCTACTTTTTCTTTTATCATTTTCATGTGTTTTTAGAACGGTTACATAATTGTTAGTTAGAGGAAATTAGTAGTAGGAGGGATTTGTTTTAGTTTTATTTAAGAGTTTCAAATGACAGCTTGTTAATTTTCTTTATTTTTAGGTACATTGATCAGTTTTCACGATGCCTCTATGTTGAGTACAAGAAGGGTGGCATCGATGTGCAATGCCAGTATCTTTGTTCTCTCGCTTTGGGTACATTTGTTTTTTGAATAAATTATACGTTTATTTATGAATAAATTACCTTTTAATTGGTATTTGAACTGTGGTTGTTTACCTTTAATCTAATTAATTAGCCACTTAATTTGAAGTTGGGAATTGCCCTTTAGTTGAGGCGCTTCTTATATTTCCTTGGTTGGGAATTGCCCTTTAGCGAAAAAATATTCTTTTGAAGCACACATCAGCATTTTCAGCAGCTTATGGTAGCCAAAATGATGTGGCTAATGTAAGACGACTATAAAATATGGTCTCATCATGCTAGATTCAAAGCATGATTAACTTAGTAATTTTATCTTTGTTTTTTAGGTCCGATGTCCTTGGCCGCTTAATGCCTTGATTGGGAGAGATTGGTCGCATGATGCAGGGTTGCACGGGTTTTCTCGGCAATTAAGGACACTTTAATCACACTTTGAATCTAGCAAAGATGACAGATCAAATTTGTAGTAGAGGACCTGTATGGTTGTAGTGCTCTTAGCTCTTTCAAAGAGTGAAAGAGCTGAATTTGAGTCTCTTTAAAAGAACAATTTAAACTTGTTGCTTAAGTGGGTGCTCTTTTCCTCCAAGTAGCAATCCCAAACAGGCACTTTGGTATAAGATTGTGTATGGTTGTAAGTGCTCTTAGCTCTTTCAAAGAGTGAAAGAGCTGAATTTGTCTCTCTTTAAAAGAGCAATTTAAACATGCTCTTTTAAGTGGGCTTCTCTTTGGCTACAAATAGCAATCCCAAACACAACCTATAATTTTGCTAATAAATTGTCTTTTTATTGTTGTCACTACTATATTTTTCTTTGACAAATTTTTGGATTCTTAAATTGCACTTGTTGGACAAGATGATGGTGAAGCTTAAAGAACAAGGGCATAGAGTGCTTATATATTCTTAGTTTCAACATATGTTGGACGTCGAAGACTACTTAAGTCACAATCTAGTTGATAATCTCATCGTGATTAGTCATTGGTATAAGCTAGCAAAATCTAAAGAGCCAATTTGAGGGACAAAACTTCAAGATAAACCAAGTAGGCAGTATATTATTATGATTTAAGAAACATTATGATGCTGTTTTGGATATCAACCCTTCGATTTCATCAATTCAATTAGCCGAAAAACCCTAGCTACTCTTATTTCCGTTTTGCATATCAACCCCAACCGCATGGATTTTGCTTTTTTCATCAAGAATAGAAATCACCAAAATCGATGATCGTAGCAAGTTCTCTCCGAATCGGAGGATCATAGCCGTTTCTCGCCAGTATAAGAGATTATAGACGGAGATCAAATGAAGAGTTCGGAGTTCATCGTTTCAAGCTTGATTTCTTCGATTGATACGTCTGAAATCACCTCAGCAGCTAGGGATTACGGTGAGATGTTCCAATCTAGATTTGGAATGGGTCAACTTTCCTCCTCATTCACCGCTTACACCATGTATCATTGCCAATAAGGAATTATTGCTTTCTCATTATTTAATGCATATGGATAATTCATTTAGTGTAAAACATCAATGGTGCACTCTTAAATCAGAATTCAGCATTTACCCAAATGCACAAGTTGAATAAATGTTAATAGGCCATTTTAAAATTTTAAGGTGCTCCCCCAATGGGGCCTTAGCCTTTAGACATGGTTTTTAATTATGATGTTGCTCTTTTCATCTATTTAGGATGCCAAAAATAAAAACATCGAGAATATACTGATATTATCTGGCCATCATCTTTATCGAATGGATTACATGGATTTTGTGCAGGTATATATATGAGAATTTTGCTCATTGAATATGTTATATGCTTGCGTACATATTGAAAACTGTACAAATATTCGTTTCATGCATTCCCATCGCTGATACGTCTGCTACGTGAATCTATGCAATCCCCTCCCATTACTTCTATGTGTGGTTTTCGTTTTTGTTTCTTTGTTTCGTATCCTTTGATCTTGTTGGTGGTTTCTGAAATTTGAAGCACCCATGTAATTTTGCACAATGTGGACTCGGTTCCTTTTGTTTTGCGTTATAATATTAGTGATCATCATTTTTGCACCATGTGGATGCCGTGATTCCAATCAATGCGCATAAGGATTCTCTTCAATGAAGATTTCAGCGGGCCTCTGATTTCTCGTATCGTTATTCAGTGCAAAAAATCTCAATGACTTATGATCCGAGGTAACTCTTCTTGCATAAGATTTTGGAATCATGATTTTGAAGTTGGACATATTTTTATCATATATTATTGTAAGGGTGTTTGTTCATTTTAACACCATTTTTGTGTTTAAATGTCGGACAAGAGCCATTATGCTGATAAATATGATCTTTCCGACGTCACTAAGATGCCTCAGATTTGTCATTTGAGAGCTGATGTGGTAGGTATGGGCATTGATGCATTTTATCATTTTCTTTGCTCTCTTCGAAGTCTTACTCTCGATCGTGTCTCTATATTTTCATTAATTATGCTGGCTTAATGATGCATCATTTAATATTAGCACGGTTATTTGTTAGGTCAATATAATTAGCGACCTTTGCATACTCAAATAGGCATCGATTCTTCTATATTATGTACAATTGCCAAAATGAATGAAATTTTCTGTAATTGCAGGCTCAAAAGAGAAAGTTGGGGTTGGTGGAAGATGATGATATATCCAATCTAGCTCATAAAGCTTCTCTTAAGGAAGAAAAGTTTGCAAAGAGAAACATCGGTGATGATACCCGAAATAAGTAAAAGTCATGGTATATTTATTTGCATGCAAACTCGTTTATGTTCCTGAGTCGATAACTCCTATTTCAATTTATTTCTTCTCCTATTTTATTATTGATAGTTTTATTTAATTGCTCATAGATAACTCTGAAAGGACTTTACAAGGAATTGGTGAAAGTCATAGAAGCTTCAAATGTCATTTTGGAGGTCCTTGATGCACAGGATCCTTGGAACCCGTTGTGTTGATATTGAAAAGATCGATAAAGGCGATCCCGATAAGCATCTTGTTTTGCTTCTTAATAAAATAGGTATCGGCCTTTTATTTTGTTTAGTGGAAACATCAAGAAACAAGTACGGTTTTTAGTCAGAATGTGTTTGAGATCGGAAGGTTATGAAGAGCATCCTTGTTTAAAATATATATATTTTAGGATAGATTTTCATGTTCATCATTTGAGGACTCCAAATTTTACTAAATATTAGTAATGAATTTTGTGCTTTCTACACTACTAAATATTAGTAATGAATTTGATACTAACACTATTATGTGTAAACTGTGGACAAACTATATCTCAACACACCTATCAAAATTGCAATTTTGGACCATGAAAAGAAGAGGACATTTGTTTTGGGAAAGATGGACTTCCAGATGTCGGTGAGTTTGGCTATGTCCACTTGGCTCCCATTTAGTTGTTTTCTTTGATTTTTTGGAATTTTAGTCTAGGTAAACAAAAACCTCTTACAATAAGAGGGGCATATTGACCGCTCGATGCATTTTTTGCTCTTTCTACGGTATGGAATCCTTGGGATAAGAAGGAAAGGCGATGCCAGATTTTGGGGATGATGAGTATAGCCACATGTTATGTGTGGAAGTCGCAATTGCTTCAAGCCCATCACTCAAACCCTGAAGAATGGAGAGGAAGACCGAGATCTCAACGTTCCTTCTAGTTATTGTAGTGGGGAATTGTATCCTCGAAGGGTTCTCCAAGGGTGAAAGATCGATCTTTTTACGTGTACTTCAAAACTTTACCTTGGTTAAAGGGAAATAAAATAAGAGCAAAAATCCCATTTTTGGATTGTAAAAATGGGCTTCCTAGTTTATGATCACTTATTATTATTTGGTTCTCGATGTGTTTCTTTCTCTCACCAAAATTAATATTTCCTTCGTGGACACTAGTCTGCATAAACTTATCTCTGCTTTTAGGCATTTCTTATATTTTGTTTTTATAGCTAAGCTCGGATAAAGTCAACCATGAAGTTGCAATATTCAACCTTCCAAATTGAGCTCTCGATCCAAACCCAACTTATCCATTTTCTTAAAACTCAAACATATGAGAAAGTGATATGGCCGGGTCAAGTATTTAAGATTAGAGTTGTGAAGCCTTAAAACATTGTAGTAAGTAAGTAATTTAAAACTTAAAATTAGTAAACATATGAGAAAGTGATATGGTTGGGTCAAGTATTTAAGATTAGAGTTGGGAAGCCTTAAAACATTGTAGTAAGTAATTTAAAAACTTAAAATTAGTAAAGAGCTCTTGAAATCTGAATTAAATGTATTCTCTTCTTAATGAAAATGTAATGTAACATCATTTAAAATGTAGTATTTCAAAAAAATTATTACCAAGCAATGCCTAGGGTACGGGTACCTTATACCAACTCTAATTAGGCCTTTTCTGCAAAAGGTTGTATAGAATGCGCCAAGTCCTCTTTAATGAACACCTGTCTCGTAACTATAGGCTATATTGCAGTGTTTTTGAACACCCACTCTTCAATTTTATGCTTTACCTTGTGTGAGGAGAGGATATACCTGTGGTATATATAACTATAGCCTACTATATAAGTGAATTATTAGTATATATTTATTTATTGATATTTGAGTAATATATTTCGTAAATAAGATGAATTGGAAATGCGCCTAACTTCCGATCAACCTAACCGTGACGAGGGGCCCTCTTTGTTTGAAAATCATGGGGTTTTGGTAGTGGAATTTAGTATTTACTAAATAATGCTATAGTTATAAAATATATTCTCTGATATCTTAGTTATTATTATTGGGTTGAATAAAGGAAAATTATAAACGGTGGACCATTTTTATAAAGTGACTTATGTGGCGTGACATGCATAATGGCTATAGTGCTTGGGTCCCACTATGTGCACCAATCACATAGCACCACATAAGCACTGCAAAAATTGTCTACGGTATAACACTGCCCATGCTGAAATATGGAATACCTTATTTTTATATGTTCACTTAAATGGTCGAATCAGCAATCTAATTTAATTAGATTCTTTGTTCAAACATGCAAACTTTTATATATTTTTTAAAATAAAATGTTTAAAATTAAGGCAAATTAGATCTAACTGAAAACATGAACAATTTCAGAGGCCAAACCAAATTGCAAACTCGCTCGGTAAAATGAATCAAAATTTATGAGGTTTGAGTGAAGTGTACCAGATTTTCAATTGAAGATTGGGTCTTCCCAACTAAGATTTTCACACATGAAAATAATTAATTGTCTTGAATCAGATGATAAAAATTAATTTTCAGCCCAATCTTGCATACAACAAATCTTTAGATCACAGCTAACCTATCAACAATCAGACCATGATTCCATGTGGGATACACCCAATAAATGATTGTGATCACGGGATTTTTAAGATGTTTGCCATGTGAAATCAACATCGTACTATTGATAGGTGAGCCATAATCTAAATATCAGTTAAGTGAAAGAATGGGTCGAAAAATGATCCCCATCATCTTAAAAATCTTGCTAATGCAATTTGTTTATTTTCATGTTATGCCTAGGTGTGGTTCATGGGTGAGTACTCCCACATCTCAATGGACTTTGATGATGTAAGTGTTCTTTTCAATTATATTGATATTTGTGTTTTAGCACTAGATATCAGAACAGGAACAACCATGCCATTTTTCGTATAGTTTCGTACAGAACAGGAACAACCATGCTTTTGCATGTAATGTGTTCTACAGGTTGGATTCAATATGCGTAAGGTAACTAAAGGAAATGTTACAATAAAGTTGTGGGAGCGTTATTGTCGTGCAGTCATCAAATAGCTTTATAAAATAAACTACTGTTTAAATAGATTGCTTTTAAATAGATTTCAGAGCATGTGGTGTAGGTCCCTCTTTTTGTAATGAGAAGTCATCAATATCTCAATTTAATTGCTTAATATCATAAATATTTAATTACGTTCTCCTTTTGATTTCAGGCAAAACTTTTCGATTTGAAGCTCACCTCAAACGGATCACTAGGGGACGGGGATATTTGGCAGGAGAGGCGAAGCATATATATATATATATATATATATATTTTTTTTTTTTTTTAATTATGAAACTAGGTCATGGGGTCCTTAGATTGTTAACTCTTTTTTTTTTTTTTTGGAATAAAAGGATTGAGCATGTAAAGTATAAAATATTTGGTTGATTTGAAAGGTTGGATCATAGGTTGAAATGTAATATTTTGTTTGAATAAAAGAATTTGGCATCTATTTTATTTATGGATGTGCTTGAATATGAGATTAATAGCTTTTTTTTTTTATATAATTTTTTTTAAAGCATTAAAAATTACATTAAAAAAAAGTATTACAAAAAGCATAAAAAATATTGCATTAAAAAAATGCATAAAAAAAATATTATTTTAAAAAAATTTGCATAAAAAATTGTCGACGTAATTTTTTTAAAAAAAATTTTTGCATAAAAAAGCCACTGCCCTAAACAGTTGTAAAAAAAGGAGTGGTTTTATTTTACCACTATACAAGACAGTGGTTTATAAACTTCATAAACCACTGTCTTGTATAGTGGTAAAAAAAAACCACTCCTTTTTTTACAATTGTTTAGGGCAGTGGTTTTTTGAAAAAAAATCACTGTCAATGACAGTAGTTTTTTGAAAAAACCACTATTTAAGGCAGTGGTTTTTTGGGCTTTTTCACGTAGTGTGTGGGGGAGAAAATTTCAAAAAAGATAATAGATTTCCCTTTCCCATAAAAAGCCCCACACTGTGGGGGAGAAAATTTCAAAAAAGATAATAGATTTCCTTTTCCCATAAAAAGCTCCACACTGTGGAGGAGAAAATTTCAAAAAAGATAATAGATTTTCTTTTCCCATAAAAAGCCCCACACTGTGAAGGAGAAAATTTCAAAAAAGATAATAGATTTCCCTTTCCCATAAAAATCCCCACACTGTGGAGGAGAAAATCTCCATAAAAAGCCTCACATTGTGAAACGTACGAAGGAAAAGTCGAAAAACAAAAAAATATATGTATGTATAGATTTCATTCCATTTCTTACAGTATTATGTACGGAGTGTCACGTCCCAAAAAAGATAACGACGTGACACACTTTCTATTTTGCTGCCTTCTTTACAAACAAAAAACAAAAAAATATATATATATGCGTATATATATAAAAAAAACAACAAAAAAGAAAAATAACCCAAAAAGAGATCTCTGTTATGGGGCATTCCTCTCCTCCGTGTATATGATCTATGATAATGTGCAGGAACAGGTCAAGGGTAGGGAGCACGCTTCAAAGCACTGATCTCTGCAAGAAGAGAGTCCTCGCGAGCATTTCGATCAGACATCCACCTACCATGAAGACTCTTCTCCATCTCCGTGAATCGTCAGCTGCACTGCGAGACTCAGTCAAAAGCCTAGTCAACCGAAGAACCTCACTCTCGGCTGTGGCAGCTCTCACTTCTGTAATCTCAGCTCTGACCCTTTCTTTCTCCAAAGCCTCGGTCAAAGCTAGCCTCTCCACAGAAAGACACTCGATCCGGGTCCGAAGCATCGCTTCCTCACATGGCCAAGGCCCCGTCTCTATCACATCTACCGAAACTAGGCTAGGGGTAGGTAATTCCTCAGATACCAGCCAAACCTCGTAATCAGGAGAGATGACGCCCCCCTGAACTAAGCTGCACATGTGCGCTGATTGGCGGGTCTCCCAGAGGGCGGCTATGCGGTCGAGATCACTGAGAGAACCCCGAGAAAATATCAGAGAGCACAAAGTTGGCATCACAGAGCATGGCACGCGTTGAGTATACCCGAACTGACGAAGAACCCGAGATGGGAAATAATATGTGCTACCAGTCAACCCCAATAGGGTGATACCCTCACAATCTCGAGAGCGGACAATCGGAAAGGTATCGTCCAACCAGGGAAGCTGCCCGATCAGCTCCGCATCTGATAGCCACTTATTCAGCTCCTCGATGCTCCCATGAGGTAATTGTTGTTAGTTCTTAGTGCACATGATTTATTTGTGTTTTGAAAACAGACTTACAAATGATGAATTGTACTGAATTTGTAAAATTAAAAAGAAGAAGGAAATATCAGCACAGAGAGAACATAATTAGCCTGCAAGATCAGGGTCAATTGTAGCAAGTTTTAAATGTAAGTGAGTAAAAGATCATCCACAGGGAGTTGGTTTAAAATGTAAGATAAACCTTCAGATCTGAGCTACCAGATCTTACCTCTGATCCTATCTACAAAGCACATAAGATCGGAGTTTGAATTTGTCACATTAACTAAATGATAAATGTAAAAATTAAAAATAAATGATCCAGATCTGAGTTGGGGAGATTTGATGCAAATTAATAAGAATGGAGAAATAATATCTAACTTCGATTTAGTACTTGATTGCAGAACGAGAATAAATGTAAAACAAATGAGATATTATCCAATCTTCATCTGGCTACAAGCACAGATGCAAGAGAAAGTAATCCAACTCAAGGATTGGAATTGAGTTGGATTTATGGCTATGGTCTGTCCACTTTAATGGACACAGATCATCCAATAGTCTTCAATTCGAATTCATGATTCAGAACAAAAAACACCACTACAAATGCTGTGAGAAATTAGGTTATAAATGCCAATTCTCACAGGAATAATGAATTAAGGGAAATTGCTTTAAAAATTGTAAATCTAAAGGAATCTAATGAAATAATGAGATCACAGGGAACCCTTAACACGAATCCAATTGAGAACGTACAGTTCACAGCAACCTTTTCAAATTAACCATTACAATTACAGAGCACAGCTTAAATAGCTCTCGGATTTGTAGTCTTGAATACAATTCTCACGTGAAGTACAGAGATATCTCACAGCTCTCAATTACAAATAAAAGCTAGGCTATTACAGAAATTTCAGACAAGCTATCTGAAATGGAAATGAGGCAATAGAAATGAAACTCAAAATCTGGATGCCCAAACTGGGCAAATGGTTTGTCCATTTATAGTTTTCCCCAAGTCTAATTCAGATGTGTATCAACCAATCAGAATTGGTTAGATCTGTATCAACCAATAGGAGTCGAGCACAAGGATCCAGATCTATTTTGGCCAATCAGAACTGCTTGATCTGGTTCAGCCAATCAGGTGACAAAAGCATCAATTCTGTTATGTAATTCAAAAATCTATTTGAACTTCTAGAAGTTCCCGCCAAGTAATTTCATCTTTGGGTTTTCACTTGGGGTGGAATATGCCTTTGGTTCGTGCTCAGAATTTTTTGGAATGTCCTTAGGTTTTTAAATGCATTAGGGCGCGTGCAGAGATTACTGAATTACCCTTGAGATGCTAGGAATCTTCATAATACCATTTCGCACAGTTTGGAGAGCTTTTCACAAGGTACTGTGACTTCTGAAGCTCTTTTCGCATAGTTCTGGTGTTGTTCGCAAGGAGTTCTCTTCTTCTCGAATAGGTTAGAAATACTTTCGAAGAGTTCAGGTGCTCTTCGAAAACTATGCTTGGAGCTTTTAGTTCTTTTCGCAAAGTTCAGGTTCTTTTCGAAAAGTTCAGATTCTTTTCGAAAAGTTCAGATTCTTTTCGAAAAGTTCCGATTCTTTTCGAAAAGAAATCTGTAATGCATTCTTTTGTTCGAATTGCTCCACACCTCTTTCTAGGTTGAAACCTGGCGTTTGTCCTCTTTAGTTTAGGCATTTTGACAGCTAGTGAGGTTGTCCCTTCTCCTTCTTCCTCCGGATCAACATGGATCATCATCTTTTTAGCATTTTTAGGCTGCTTTCAAGGTTAAGCCTGCCTTTATTGTTAGCTGTAAAATAAATACTTAAAACACTTATTTAGTTCTCTCAAAGGTCTATCAAGACCCAGGTTAAGGGGTGGAAAATGGTATTTTCTAGTTCTCAATAGCAATCTCGAGCACCGGATCAGAAAGCCCAGAGCCACGTCCCCTCTTATCAAGCACAATCTCGGCATAGGCCCCATGATAGCCAAATGCTCTCCTAGTCAAATTTGAACAAGGAACGGGCTCCTGCTGAGAATCCCAACCCGGCCCGAGGCAGAGGCATCCAAGCCCCGATACATCTCAGCCAAGACTAGGTGCACCAATGAGCGGCCTCCCTCCAACTCAGTCAAGACATTGCACAGCCCAAGGGAAAAGGTCTCGCCCCCAGTAAAGAAGAGAACTTCCGACAACAAATAAAGGGCAAAGGCCTTTACGTTGAAGGGATCTCGAATGGGTAACTTTCGGAGACTCGAGTCGCCGAAAAGTTCTCTCAGGAATTTCACCGAACACCTAGTGGGCCCTCCGGCGGAACATTTCTCATACCCACCCTTTTCTAAATCGAGAACCGCGTGGACCGCTTTTGCATACCCCGGTTTGGGCACCACTTTAGCAAGGCCTCGATGCATCTTCAAGCCAGTAATAGAGGCCAGCTCTTCCAAGGTTAGGGTCAGCTCCCTAGACCCAAATCATAAGACATGGGCCCTATAGTCCCACGACGCCAAATCCGCTTGCAGCAGGTTGGGCAACAGAGGAATAGCAAGGAGAGATGAAAGGCGGGACAACCTGAGGCAATTCAGAACAACAAGCTCGCTCTCAGCCAAGCTATCATGCCATTTTTGCAAAAAACTGGGCCCCGAATCCAAACAGGGAAGTATACCAGCCCCCGTATAAGAGCTTGGGCCCCTTTTCGAAGGCGGGTCCATCGACGTACAAAGATGTTCTTTATAAAATCAGTCAATGTATGACGATGAATCCACTAGAAAAAAGAAAGGGAAGGAAAAGATGAAAGGAAGGGCAAAAAGGCCAAACCAAGATGGAGGAGGAGGCAAGGGGGGGACCAGGGTCGGGTTATAAAGAGCCCACTGAGCCCAAATTATAGCAGGCATATATATTATATACGCCAAGGCAAAAGTTTAAAACATTTTGCCAGGCGTATATAATATATACGCCCGGCCATTCTTCACTATGGATTTGCCAGGCGTATATATTATATACGCCCGGCCATTATTGCTGAACATTTGCTGGGCGTATATAATATATACACCCGCTTAAATCTGGTCGGCAAGGCCCTCTCAGTGGTCCATTTTTGTTCCCCAAGGAGGAACTTATTTTTTGGTTGGCCCACTTTTTCATCTTGGGGCGGCCCACAGGCAGGCATGCTCACACCCCCATGGGGAGGGGGGGCCTCGGATGACGCACTATCCATAGGTGATATACAAAGAATCACCTGCAAGATCACCCCCATCATTGGATGGGTGCCAGCTCGTTTCAGACCAAAGAAAAGAAAACCATCAAAGCAAAGAGATGAAACATTCATATAAAGCATAAAAATTATAAACCATCCAAAAAAATTTGTGTAGTTTAAAAGTTATTACATATCCCCCAAATAAACCAAAAGTCTAAATTGTTGTTTTGTGTATGTCAAATTTGCAGAAAATGAACTAGTCCTGGGCAGCCCCCTTCGACTTCTTCCGGCGTCCGCTCGCGCTTTGTAAAGTACGAGTCTCCCCCACCCAAGTCCACGCCTGAGAAATATGGCTGAGAAGGGAATGCGACTCCTTTTCACGAGCACGTTGTAGGAACACACCAAAAGCCATCAGTAGAGAAACAGGCGGAAAGTAAATAAAGAAAATAACTAGGTTGGGTCAACATTCACTCACCACCTCAGTCTCCCTAAGCCCAACAAGGTTACGATAATATTCGGCTTTACTCACTGCCGACTCATAATCCTGGCCAGTAAGAAAAAGGAGGTGTTAGTCACACAGACCATCAGCATAATTCAAAGGGAAAGAGAACAAAGCAACAAGATAGAGATTACCCCAGGGATCAGCTCAGGAGGTGGGACCTGGATAGCTTCAGCAGAGATACGTGCCTTCTCGGCCACGTCGGCACACACACGCGACAAGAAAGCTCGTCCAAACGCTTGAAAGTCCCCTGGACCTCGACATGCGAACTACCAGAGGCACCAGCACCAGAAGGGTCAGAGGGTCCAAAGACCGAGGCCACGCCAAGCACCAACTAAGGATCGGAGGTCCAAAGACCAGAGCATCATAAGGAGCAACACCATCCCCTCATCTCGAGTCACCACCGCTCAAATCAGAGAGAAACATTTTATCATTAAAGGTGGTAGGTCAATCAAAGTAATCACAAGGAGGCTGCTAAATAAAAAGAGAAAAGGGGCATTACCTAAGATCGCGGCCCGCCAAAAGCTAAAAAGTTAGCACCAGGCACGAAGCGGGGCAGCAGGAAATGATAGGGCAGGGAATCGTACCACGTCTGATACCCCCTGGGTAAAAGAAGGTCATCAATAGGAACCCCATGGTGAAGAAAGTGAGCAATAAGCTCATCAATGGAGCCTTCCGGAGCCAACACACCGGCGGGAGGAGCTTGGGGCACGACAAAGAGATGGCGATACTGATGAACCACTCTCTCCCCTAAATAGTAGGCCCTAGTCCAAGACCCATAGAGGAAGATGATGCGACGGTCCAGCAAAGAGCGAGAAGGACCCACTGAAGCCAAGTTCCAGAAGGGAGATCCTATGTAGGGGTCGAGGATGACCTGCAAAAGAAGAGAAAACAGAGGAAGGATACACACATTTGGTTGGAACCTATAGCACACAAGAGCTGTCAAATTTATAAAAAGGGAATTATTTTACCTGCTTTGGGATCAACAGGTCAAACTGAGAGTGCAACCCTAACTCCAAATGCTTCATACCTACGTCCCGACGGTGACTCACGTGCCAGTTACTCATGAGGGGGAACGTAGCAACTTCAGACTGAAGTAGAGGGCGACTCGGTTGGTAGTGAAGATACCCCCAAATCTAAGAAAGCTAGCAGATAAAGACAGGTATGCCGTAAAAGAAAATTGGACAAGCTAAAACCAAAGAATAAAATACCTCAATTGCAAGCCAGAAACCCACAATGGAGCTAGACTCCCCAAGTACGGCTCGCTTTAGGCTCGACATGAGTACCGATGGGCCGCACCCCAATCGAATCGATGCATGGCCTCCCGCTCACCATCGTCGAGCAGGGACAATGAGACTGCCTCCAGTGTTGGGAGAGGAGAGTCTTGCCCAGAGGAACAAAAGGAGATGCGGCCAACATAAGTGCTGCTGGCTCGAGATAAATGGTCCATGTCGCCCCTCGTCCACTAACTCGTGAGGCTCAAACTGATCAACCAGCCAGGATAGCTTGACCTCAAAACCTCGAATATTCCCAAAGGTCGGTAGGCCCTATCGCCGAATCACCTCCTACCCGGGTAGGGTACCACGGGCACCGCTCCAATACGGACCCCAGTGATCATAGACCAATCCGTAGGTGTAAAGGCCATCTCTGCCACGGCCATGAGAAATGTCATGGTCTCAGGGCGAAAACGCTCTATCTGAGCCTTCAAATAGGCCGTATCGGCCCTCACGGCAGGGCACGAAATGAAATCCTCAAAACCGGCATCGGTGAGCAGGTCCTTCACCACTGGGGGAAGGTAAAGCACGAGACGCTTGAGGTCAAACCAACCGCCTCAGAACATAATGTGCGGCAGGGGTTACAAACAGAAGGAATCAATCAGATAGGGGCAAGGTGGTATAATGACGACATCAAAGGAAAACAAAAGTGGAAAGGGGGGGCTCATCTGTTTACCTGACCAACGATCCAAAAGTTTGACATGCGGGTGTGCTCGTAGTAGAGGAGGCCGGTATGGGCCGCCTCGCCTTGCATTTCATACCAAGGCTAGGAGGAGCGCTGAGACACGATGAACTGTTCCCCACGGGGACCGTAGGCCATCTCCGGCCCTTCTTGCTGATCATGCCCTTCGTCACCGGACATCCTAAAAATATGAGATGCATCGGCATATGAGAAGGGTGCCTACACAAAAAAAGAAAAAAATATATATGCACTAATCCGAAGACAAAAAAAATCTCATAAAAAATAAACAAAACCCATGTGTGAGTGTACTAATTCATCAAAAAAAATAAAATTAAATAAATAAATATATACGAGTATGCTAACCTGTCAAAAAAAAAAATGTGTGTGTGCACTAATCCAAAAAAAATGTGTGTGTGTGTACTAATCCAAAAAAATGTGTGTACTAACCCATTAACAAAAAAATGTGTGCGTATTAATCAAAAAAAAAAAATGTGTGTATAAAGGTACTAACCCATCAACATGCAAAAAAATCTGTGTATACTAATCCACCAGACCAAAAAAAAAAAATATATATATATATATATATATATATATATATATATATACGTATACTAATATATGTATGTGCTAATCCCAAAAAAAGGGAGAGGCACCAATCCATCAAATAAAATGCACTAATCCATCAAAAACAAAAAAGAAAAAAAAAACAAAATAAATGAATGATGGATGGAAAATAGGCCTAAGAAATCAAACATTTCAAAAAAAAAAAGAGGGGAAAACAACAAAAACAAAAAAGAGAGAAAAAGGAATATAGGCATCACAGAGCATATCACCATAAAGAAAAAAAAAAAAAAAAAAAAAACAAAAAACAGAGGCATCCAGCAACAATATCATCAAAAATTCAAAAGGAAAATAAAGGAAGGGTAATGATTAGCTTCGATGAGAGAGAAAAACAAATATCAGCGGAGGATAAGAATCTTTCGATCCACACCCGCAACCTCCGGTAATAGAACTCAAGCCAAATCAAATGCAAAAACCCTAGGGGCCTGTCCCGAACTCAAGAAGGAAGGAGGGAGAAAGATAGAATTTGAAAAGGGGGGCCCCTTTTGTGCTTGGGCTCGGGCAGTTTTATAATTGCCAGTTTTTAGACAGGCATATATAATATATACGCCCGACCATTTTCGCCAGATTTTGGTCAGGCGTATATAATATATACGCCCGACCAGAAATGGTAGTTTTTTTAACTACCCGGCCATTTTCGATTTTGAGGCCCGACGGACCCCCTTGTATGCTATAGACCCCGGTCCAGACCCCCCTTAGAGGCCCACGTATCATCGGGCAAGGCTGCACGCGTCCCCAAAATGGCCCTTCGAGTTCCCTTCAATTGGCCCAAAGGGACCGTGCTACAATAAACGGATCTAGACCTGTAGGCGCCCACCTAATGCGGCCACAAAATCAAAAAAAAAAGAAGAAAAAAAGAAGAAAGAAAATGCTGAAAGTGACACTAGTTCTCAAAAGAGCGCTGCAATGACCATTTGCACCACTCCGAGGACCATGTTAAATCAATTCGGAATGATCAGGGTCCACCCGAAAGTTCTCGAACCCCGTCTTACACAGGGACACCCCATATCTGATCCGGCAGGCAAATGAATTTCATTCATCACTGGTCACTCCTGGGAGCATACACTTAGCCCCAGATCTTCCCCAGCAGAGGTCGAGGCCTGATCCGGCAAACAAACCAAGAACCCATCACCAGAATGCACACGTCCCTAAGGTATATCAACATGGCAAGTTGATTCGCCTAAGGATACGTACAGAAATAAAGACAGTTTGAGCATGCCCAGAGTCTCAATCTGACATGAAAAAAAAGAAGAAAAGAGAGAAGAGAAAAAAAGAAGAACAATAAAAAAAAGAGGGAGAAGAAATAATAACCTATTGCTGCTTAGTAAAAATCCTGAGTAGGTTGACCCCACCTTCCAAGCATTCGCTCTGTTCATCCCCCTTCGTATCTATGTTGACCAAGAGTGCCCCCGACTTCAGACCATTTGAAAAGCCTATTGTCAGTTGAAACTGACCCGTCAAAAATGAAATTACAAACCAACCAAACTATGTGCAAACATACAGACCAAAGGGCTCATTCCCTTTTATTTCTTTTTACACAGGCATAAAACCTGTATAGGCACGGTGTCCCTGTTGAATGTACGCACTTGCATCTGGGTATCTGCAGGATGGTCGTTTGTCCTCGTAAATTGTACCTTAGGGTCGAGGCTTTCGTTCGTGCGTATTTTGCTGCCTATTGCCCCTGATGGGTGTCTGTCTGTGCATAGTTAGTAAGATGTAATTTCATTAAGGATGGAGGCTAGAATTGGCCATCTCTTTCAAGGGATGATTGGTCCTAGCCCGATCTTTTTAGCTTTGTCTTAAGTTAAAGCACTCCGGTTCATGTGAATCAGGAGCACCTCACTACTGGAACGTACACATCCCCAAGGTGCACCTTATCCTCCAGAAGACACGATTCTTAAAGTGTATCAATTGACATTTGATCCACTTAAAGAGTTATGTAAAAATAAAGATGCCAGAGGCCCTTGAGCTTTGCTTAGAGGCCTTAGAACAAAAAATTCAGAAAAAGGAAACACAAAAAAATTCACTCAGAAAATGGGCATGCATTCCTAAGAAGTGTTGCGACATCAATATTCGCTTCACTCGGGTAAAGCGTGCTAAAATAACCTTCAGGTTGATGGGTCCACCCAAAAGACTTCGAGCCTTACCTAGGTAAGGGCACCCGTGCCCAATCCAATGGAGCTATCAATACCCCATAGAATTGGACACCGCTTGTGTGTTTCGCAGATCAATTTCGAAGCATAGGTCGATCATCCCGTTTCATGGAGCTATCTGGTTCAGATTAATACTCAACATCACAAATCTATAATTTTCCTCACGAAGTGGACGATATCCCGGCTAGCGGGCTTACACTTTTTGTGATCATCGCAGTTATGCCCAGTAATGTCGCAATGCGCTTGGGGACTGTTAGCTTTGAGGTACGGACGATATCCTGAAATGAGAGGGCTTCCGTACACTCACCATCACCATGAATGTTTGAGAATTGAGTTGAACCAGGCGGACCCATCAAACATGCCTTGGACCTCTTCGGATGTCTCTTGTCTTTGGCATCCAATCATTAGTGATCGAATACCAAAGAGGGGCATCTGTAGACACCCAAATTTGGCCTAAGGCCCGATCAATCTGTACTTCGGGAGAGATGTACCCCTGTGCTTTTGATGGCACCCCTGAACCCTTAGGAATCTGTCCAAACCTTTAGAAATCACCCTGAACCCTTTAGAACCATTCCCCAACCCTTAGAGATCACCCCTGAACCCTAGATTCCCTTCCCATACCTAACTTGAACCTTTCTGAGTAGTTGATGGGAAAGGAGCTACAATTTTTTATACAGACTATTACCAAGAACGAGCCATATACCATTGGAAAGAGGACTTCTCCAGCTTTCCAACAAGCCAAAGATCACCCAATTTAGAGCTATGGTTTAAATGTTATGGCTGATTGAAGTTTCACAAAAAATCATAAAAATTTTGCTTAGGCGTGGATATTACATACGCCCAGCCAATTTAGCCCCAGATTAGTCAGGCGTATATATTATATACACCTGTCTATTTTGGGGGAAATTTGGCCAGGCGTATATAATATATACGCCCAGCATACGTGGGACCCACCACGGGCTTCATCTTCCCAAAGCTCCCCTGTTTTTGGTGAAATTCACTGTTCCTAAACTGTCATCAGTTGCTCGAATTTCCTTCATCTAGTTTGACCCTTTGACCATCCCCTTTGTTGGGGTGGGTGTCTTGAGGTTGGTTGCACCCCCTTTGAGCTTATTTGCAACCCTTATGTCACCTATAGTCTCACCCCATCATCTGCCATTGAAACCAGTTTCCCAAAACCCTAGGACCTTGAAAACCCAAAAAACCTTAGATGGAGGATTACCTAAATAGCTCTTAAGTAATCCCCTAACCCATCCCTTCTCTATAAATAGAGAAACCCCCCTCTTCCCAAAGGGTTGAAAATTTGGTTGAAAGGTTAGAGAGTGCTTAAGAGAAAACCCTAGTGAGAAAAAATGCCAATATTTTTCCAGAACTCCAGCATGCATATTCCATCTATTTCAGTCCATTTCCACCATTAGACCACTCCCTTTAGCTAAAGCCTAGCCTTTAGCCTCACTCTACACTTCCTATTTGACCGAATCCTAGTGTTAGAATCCATTTCCATACCGTTTAAGCCATCGAAAGCACGCGAAAGCGAAGATCTTCCACCATGCAATAAGGGCCCATGAGCTCCGGCTCACCCCTCTCCTCCTCTACCTTCTTGGTGTCTCCTCCATCCAAGGATTCAAGCCGTTACGCCGCCGAAATTTGGGCTTGGCTCAAAGCTTGATAGGACCGTATTGCCTTCGGGCAAGGGAAAACTCCGCCCTTTTTATTTTCATTTTTGGCCATAGATAGAGACAGCTACATGTGGGTTGATCAGGTGCCTAAACCCTTCCCGATCGATAACCGAAGCCCCTACCCTAGAGCCTTTAGCAAAGACCGGTAAATCAGAATCATATTTAGCACTTCGGTGCTCAAAATATCGATTTGAAGGTTTCCCGGGTCACTAAAAGCTCCGAGTGGCGACTCTACATTTCATCCGAGGCGAGCGCATCGCCGCGACGGGTTTGAGAGGATCCATGGTCGCACAATTGGCACTGTTTTCCTTAGATAGTGTCATGCGTCTGGGTATCGATAGGATGGTCATTTGATCTTATAAATTATACCCGGATGGGATCTGGATCAGGACCTCCATCGCCTTTGTTACTTATCGCCCCTAATGGGTGCATGTTTATGTATAGTTAAATGATTTATAAGATCATTGTTAGGAGAGACCAGGATTAGGTGTCTCCTTCTATAGATACCTAATTTTGGTCGTATTTGTTTAGTATTATTTCAAGTTAGGTGCTCTAGGTAATGTTGATCCTGGGCACGCTCTAAAAAATGGCACACACTCCTAAAAAGTGTTACGATATCAATATTCGCTCCGCTCGGGTAGTTGTGCTTAATTAAATTTGAGATTGTCGGGTTCACTCAAAATCGTTGAACCCTACCTCTTGTAGGGGCACTCGTCACCCATCAAATGGTGCAATCAATGCCTCATATGATTGAACACAAACTATGGATCTTCGCGTCTTTGTTTCGCGCCAATCTTTAAGCATGGATCGATCACCCCCCCTCTCGTAGGGCTGTTTTATTCTGAATGAAACTCAAATATCACACCTATTCAAATCATATCGAGGAGCAAACATTTTTCCTAGCATATTGGGCTTTCACAACTCACATCATCTCGGTCATGCTCAGTAATGTAGCTAAGAACTTGGGGACGGATAGCCTTGAGGAACAGACATTTTTCCCGACATACAGGGCTTTTGTATACTCACCATGTTACCATTTAATGTTTGAGGTTCGCTTTGAATACGGCATACTCGTTAGCATGCCTTAGGCTTCTTTGGATATCTTTTTCTTTGGCATTCGATCGTTAGTGGTCGGATACCAAAGAAGGGCATCTATAGAAACCCAAATTTGGCCCAAGGCCAGATTGAAACATACTTCGAGAAAGGTGCTCTCCCGAGCTTTCGATAGCATCTGCCATACACTTAGGAACCTTCCCATACCCTTAGGAACCTTCTCAAACCCTTAGAACTCAACCAAAACCCTTAGATACCTATGCCCGACCCTTGGGAGTTAACCCTAAAACCCTGAAACCTTACCTGAACCTACTCTGAACTCTTCCAGGCAATAGTGGGAAGGAGGTATGCCAAAGCTTACAAGGACCTCTACTAGAACCAAATCCTATACCATTGGAAAATAGAGGTTCTCAGCTTTCCAATAAGCCAAGAATACCCTCAATCTGGTCCATACATCGAAAGTTATGGCGATTCAAAAATTGGGCAGAAATGAGGATTTCTTGCCTAGCATGTATAATATACATGCTAGGCCATTTCTGAAGATATTTTGCCTAGCGTGTATAATATACATGCTAAGCCATTTCTCTAAGAATTTGGCCTAGCGTGTATAATATACACACTAGGTAAAATAACCCTTCTTCCTCTAGTACTTTTGGGAATTTGCTCGAATTTCACTTTTGGGGTTTAACTTGTTGACCATCCTAATGTTTAGGGTGGGTTTCTTTAAGACTGTTGCACCCCCATTAACCCTATTTACAATCCTTTAACCCTTTGAGACCCCACCCTATCATCTACCAACCCAATTTCCCAGCCATCCATGACCTTGAAAAACCCAAAATCCTTAGATTTAGGATTACCTAATTTCTATTCACATTAGCTCTTAAGTACCCTCCTAAGCCTCTCCTTTTCTATAATAGAGAGCCACCCCTCCCTTTACAAAGGCTTGAAAATTTTTTGAAAGAGAGAAAGATTAGAG
Organism: Chloranthus sessilifolius; assembly: GCA_021018995.1. NCBI lineage: Eukaryota > Viridiplantae > Streptophyta > Magnoliopsida > Chloranthales > Chloranthaceae > Chloranthus > Chloranthus sessilifolius. Next base: position 76,136,599 of record CM037588.1, on the reverse strand, counting down.
ATTTCCTTCTCCCCATTGGTGCACCAAACCCATACAAATTCTAGAATTCAAAACCACCCTTTATCCCCCACCTTCCATCAAAGACCCCTTAGCCTTGGTGAGAACTACCCTTTAGCCTTCTTCTACCTCTTAGCTACAAACCCTTAGACATTAGAACCCATCATTCAACCTTTTAAGCTATCAGAAGCTCATCAAGTGCACCCACACGAAGGTGCATAGCTATGCTGTAAGGGCCCGAGAGCTCCGGCTCTCCCCTCTACTCCTCTACCTTCTTTGCTTTCCCGTTATCCAAGGATTCAAGCCGTTACGTCGCCGAATTTTAGGTGTTTGTGGAGAGCCTTATAGGATCATAGTGCCTTCGGGCAATTGGAAGTGCTCCCTTTTTTTTTTTTCTTCCTTTCATTTGGCCATAAGTACAGATCTCTTTCAAGCGGGTTGATTAAGTGCCTAACACCTTCCTAATCGACAACCGAAGCCCCTCCCCAAGAGCCTTTGGCGTTAGACCGGTGAATCAGAATTATATTTTTCCACTTCGGTGCTTTTAAATTGATTTAGATTTCTCGAGACACCAAAAGCTTCTGGTGGTGACTCTATATTTTTCCTTACTAGCGCATCGCCATGACAGATCGATCCGATCCACTGTTGCACTGACACGCTTGAACGTGAATGCTTGAACGTTTGAATGCTTGAACGTGAATGCTTGAACATGAATGCTCGAACGTGAATGCTCGAAAGTTAATGCTCAAACATGAATGCTTAAACGTGAATGCTTGAACCTGAATGCTTGAACATGAATGCTTGAAAATGAATGCTTGGGAGATAGTGAAATGCTTGAACATAAATGCTTGAAATTGGATGCTTCAACCTGAATGCTTGAACGTGATTGCTAGAACGGGAATGCTTGAACCTGAAAGCTTGAACGTGATTGCTAGAACGTGAATGCTAGAACGTAAATGACCAAACATGAATGCTTGAATGGGAATGCTTGAACGAGAATCCTCAAACCTGAATGCTTGATTGATAGTGACATGCTTGAACGTGAATGCTTGAACGTAAATGCCTGTACCTAAATGCTTGAATGTGATTGCTTAAACGTGAATACTTGAATGTGAAGGCTTGAACGTGAATGCTTGAACGTGAATACTTGAAAATGGATGCCAGAACATGATTGCTTGATAGATAGTGATACGCTTAAACGTGAATGCTTGAACATGAATGCTTGCACGTGAATGGTTGAACGTGATTGCTTGAACGTGAATGCCTGAATGTGAATGTTAATACCTGAATGCTTGAACGTGATTGCTTGACCTTGAATACTTGAACGTGCATGCTTGAACGTGAATACTTGAACGTGAATGCTTGAACTTGAATGCTTGAACATGAATGCTAGAAACTGAATGCTTGATAGATAGTGACATGCTTGAACATGAATGCTTGATAGATAGTTACACACTTTAAGGTTAATGCTTGAACGTGAATTCTTGACCGGCAATGCTTGAACCTGAATATTGGAATAAGAATGCTTGGACGTGAATGCTTGAACAGGAATGCTGTGACATGAATGCTTGATAGATAGTGACACGCTAGAATGTGAATGCTTGATATATAGTTACACGCTTGAACGTGAATGCATGAACATGAATGCTTGAATGTGAATGCTTGAACATGAAAGCTTAAACATGCATGCTTGAGCTTGACTACTTGCATGTGAATGCTTGAAAGTGAATCCTTGATAGAAAGTCACACGCTTAAATGTGAATGCTCGAACATGACTTCTTGCACGTGAGTGCTTGAACGTGAACCATTGAACGTGAATGCTTCGACGCGATTGCTTGAACATGAATGCCTGAATGTGAATGCTTGAACATGGATACTTGAACATGAATACTTGAACATGAATGCTCGATAGATAGTGATACGCTTGAACATGAATGCTTGAACGAGAATGCTTGAACATTAATGCTCGAAGGTGAATGCTCAAACGTTAATGCTCGAACGTGAATGCTTGAATATGAATGCTTGAACGGCAATGCTTGAACCTGAATGCTTGAACATGAATACTAGAAAATGAATGCTTGAGAGATAGTGAAATGCTTGAATGTGAATGCTTGAAATTAAATGCTTGAACCTGAATACTTGAATGAGAATGCTTGAACGTGAATGCTGGAACATAAATGCTTGAACCTGAACGCTTGAATGTGATTGCTAGAACGTGAATCCATGAACATGAATGCTTGAACGTGAATGACTGAACTTGAATGCTTGAACATGAATGATTGAACGTGAATGCTCGAATGTGAATGCTCAAACCTGAAAGCTTGAAAATGAATGCTTTATAGACAGTGACATGCTTGAATGTAAATAATTGTACTCGAATGGTTGAATGAGATTGCTTGAATGTGAATACTTGAATGTGAAGGCTTGAATGTGAACACTTGAATGTGAATACTTGAACATGGGTGCCAAAATGTGAATGCTTGATAGAGAGTGACACGCTTAAATGTGAATGGTTGAACATGAATGCTTGCACGTGAATGCTTGAACGTGAATGCTAGAACGTGATTGCTTGAACGTGAATGCTTGTACCTGAATGCTTGAGCGTGATTTCCTGACCATGAATACAAGAACGTGAATACTTGAGCGTAAATTCTTGAACGTGAATGCTTGAAAGTAAATTCTTGATAGATAGTGACATGCTCTAACGTAAATGCTAGATAGATAGTTACACACTTTGACATGAATGCTTGAACGTGTTAATTCTAAAGCATGAATTCATGAACTGGGAAGCTTGAAGCTGAATATTTGAACGTGAATGCTTGAACATGAATGCTTGACCGTGAATGCTTGAACTTGAATGCTTGAACGTGAATGCTTGATAGATAGTGACACACTTGAACGTGAATACTTTATACATAGTTGCACGCTCGAACGTGAATGCTTGAACATGAATGCATGAACATTAATGCTTGAACGTGAACGCTTGATAGATAGTCAGACGCTTAAATGTGAATGTTTAAACATGACTACTTGCACGTGAAAGCTTTTAAGAGAATGCTTCAACGTGAGTGCTTGAATGTGAATGCTTGAACTTTAATACTTGAACATGAATGATCAACAGATGGTGACACCCTTGAACGTGAATGCTTGAACAAGAATGCTTGATAGATAGTGACATGCTTGAACGTGAATGCTTGATAGATAGTTACACGCTTGAACGTGAATGGTTGAACGTGAATGCTTGAACATGAAAGCTTGAACATGACTACTACACATGAATGCTTGAACGTCAAAGCTTGATAGACAGTCACACGCTTAAATGTGAATGCTTGCACGTGAATGCTTGAACGTGAATGCTTGAACGTGAATACTTCAATGTGATAGCTTGAACGTGAATGCTTGAATGTGAATGCTTGAACATGCATACTTGAATATGAATGCTTGAACGTGATTGCTCAACAGATAGTGGCATGCTTGAACATGAATGCTTGAACGTGTGAATGCTTGAACATGAAAGCTTGAACACTAATGCTCTAACATGAATGCTCGAGCGTGTATGCTGGAACATGAATGGTGGAATGTGAATGCTAGAACCTGACTACTTGAACATGAATGCTATAAAATGAATGCTTGAGAGATAGTGATATACTTGAACGTGAATGCTTGAAATTGAATGCTTGAACTTGAATGCTTGAACGAGAATGCATGAACGTGATTGGTTGAATGTGAATGCTGGAACGTGAGTGCTTGAGGTTGAATGCTTGAACTTGAATGCTTGAACATGATTGCTATAACGTGAATGCTTGAACATGAATGCTTGAACGTGAATGACCGAACATTCATGCTTGAACGTGAATGTTCAAACCTGAATACTAGAAAATGAATGTTGGATATATAGTGACATTCCTAAACATGAATGCAGGAACGTGAATGCTTGAATGTAAATTCTTGTACCAATATGCATGTACCCGAATGCTAGAACGTGATTGCTTGAACATGAAAAGTTCAATGTGCAGGCATGAAAGTGAATGCTCCAACGTGAATGATCGAACATGAATATTTGAACATGGATGCCAGAAATTCAGTGCTTGATAGATAGGGACATGCTTAAACATGAATGCTTCAACATTAATGCTTGCTTGTGAATGCTTGAACGTAATTGCTTGAACGTGAATGCCTGAATGTGAATGCTTATACCTGAATGCTTGAACGCGGTTGCTTGACCATGAAAACTAGAACGTAAATGATTGAACGTAATTTCTTGAACATGAATGCTTGAACGTGAATGCTATAACATGAATGCTAGAAACTGAATGTTTGATAGATAGTGACCTGCTTGAACGTGAATGCTTCATAGATAGTTACACGCTCGAACGTGAATGCTTGAACTTGAGTGCTCGAACATGTGAATTCTTGAACGTGAATTTTTTAACGGGAATGCTTGAACCTAAAGATTTGAACATGAATGCTTGAACATGAATGCCTGAACATAAATGCTTGAACGTGAATGCTTGATAGAGTGACATGCTTGAACGCGAATGCTTGATAGATAGTGATACGCTTGAATGTGAATGCTTGATAGAAAGTTACACGCTTGAACATGAATGCTAGAATGTGAATGCATGAACATTAGTGCTTGAACGTGAAAGCTTGAACGTGAATGCTTGATAGATAGTCACACACTTAATTGTGAATGCTTGAACATGACTGCTTGAACGTGGATGCTTGAATGTGAATGCTTGATCATGAATACTTGAACATGAATGCTTGAACGTGAATGCTCGACAGATAGTGACACACTAGAATGTGAATGCTAGAACGTAAATGCTTGAACATGAATGCTTGAACATGAATGCTTCAACGTGAATACTTGAACTGGAATGCTTGAACGTCTCAATTCTTGAATGTGAATTCTTGAACGGGAATTCTTGAAATTGAATATTTGAACATTAATGCTTGAACCAGAATGCTTGAACGTGAATTCCTAAATGTGCATGCTTGATAGATAGTGACATGCTTGAATGGGAATGCTTGATCATTAATGCTTGAACACGAATGCTTGAATGTGAACGCTTGAACATGAATGCTATGTGAATGCTTGAACATGAATACTTGAACGTGAATGCTCGAACGTGAATGCTTGAACATTAATGCTTAAATGTGATTAATTGAATGTTAATGGTTGAACCTGAATGCTTGAACGTGATTGCTTGAACGTGAACGCTTGAACTTGAATGCTTGAACGTGATGGCTTGAACATGAATGCTAGAACGTCATTGCATGAACGTGATTGATTAAACGGTAATGCTTGAACGTGAATGCTTGAACTTGAATGTTTGATCTTCAATGCTTAAACATGTGCATTCTTGAATGTGAATTCTTGAATGAGAATGCCTGAACCTGAATATTTTAACGTGATGCTTGGACATGAATGCTGGAACATGAACGCTTGAACGTGAATGCTTGAACGTGAATGCTTGAACTTGAATGCTTGAGCGTTTCAATTCTTGAACGGGAATGCTAGAACTTGAATATTTGATCGTGAATGCTTGAACATGAATGCTAGAATGTGAAAGCTTGGACATGAAAGCTTGAAGGTGAATGCTTAAACTTGAATGCTTGAACGTGTGAATTCTTTAACGTGAATTCTCTAACGGGAATGCTTGAACCTAAATACTTGAACGTGAGTGCTTGAACGTGAATGCTTGATCGTGAATGCTCGAATGTGATTGCTTGCACGTGAATGCTTGAACATGACTACTAGAACATGATTGCTTGAGCATGAATGGTTGAACCTGAATGCTTGAACATGATTACTTGAACTTGAATGCTTGAACGTGATGGCTTGAACGTGAATGCATGAATGTGATTGATTGAACGTGAATGCTTGAACTTCAAAGCTTGAAGGTGAATTCTTGAACGGAAATGCTTGAACCAGAATATTTGAATGTGAATGCATGAACATGAATGCTTCGACCTGAATGCTTGATATGGAATGGTTAAACGTGTTAATTCTTGAACGAGAATGCTTAAACTTGAATATTTGAACATTAATGCTTGAACCAGAATGCTTGAACGCTAATGCTTGATGGATAGTGAAACGCTTGAACGTGAATGCCTGGTAGATAGTTAAACGCTTGAACGTGAATGCTTTAACATGAATGCTTTAACGTGAATGCATGATTGAACGTGAATGCTTTAACATGAATGCTTGAAAATGGATACTTGAACTTGAATGCATGAACATGAATACTTGAACATGAATGCATGATCGGGAATGATTGAATGTGAATGCTGAATCGGGAATGCTTGAATATGAATCCTCGAACATGAATGCTTGAAAATGAATGTTGATAGATAGTGACATGAACATGAATCTCGAATGTGAATCCTCGAACATGAATGCTTGAACAAGAATGCTTGATCATGTATGCTTGAACGTGAACGCTTGTAATTGAATGCTTAAACATGAACGCTTGAACGTGATTGCTTGAATGTGAATGCTGGAACGTGAATGCTTGAACCTGAATGCTTGAACGTGATTTCTAGAACTTGAAAACTTGAACATGAATCTTCGAACGTGAATGATCGAACATGAATGCTTTAACATGAATGCTTGTACGTGAATGCTTCAACATGAATGCTAGAAAATGAATGCTAGATTGATAGTGACATGCCTAAACATGAATGGGTGAACGTTAATGCTTGTACCTAAATGCTTAAACATGAATGCTGGAATGTGAATGCTTGAACCTGAATGCTTGAACGTGAATGCTTGAATATGAATGCTTGAACGTGAATGCTTGTTCGGGAATGATCGAACGTGAATGCTCGAACATGAATGTTTGAACATGAATGCTTGAAAATTAATGCTTGATAGATAGTGTCATTAATGTGAATGCTCGAACATGAATCCTCGAATATGAATGCTTGAACAAGAATGCTTGATCATGAATACTTTAACGGGAATGCTTGAAATTGAATGCTTGAATAGGAATGCATGAATGTGATTGCTTGAACATGACTGCTAGAACGTGAATGCTTAAAATAGAAGCTTGAACCAGAATGCTTGAACGTGATTGCTAGAACATGAATACTTGAACATGAATGCTCGAACATGAATGATAGAACATGAATTCTTGAACATGAATGCTTGTACGTGAATGCTTGAACGTGAAAGCTTCATCCTGAATGCTTTAAAATGAATGCTTGGTAGATAGTGACATTCTTGAATGTGAATGCTTGAACGTTAATGCTTGTACCTAAACGCTAGGACATGATCGCATGAACGTGAAGACTTGAACGTGAATGCTTGAACATGAATGCTTAAAACTGAATGCTTGGTAAATAGTGACATAATTGAACAAGAATGCTTGAACATGAATGCTTAAAACTGAATGCTTGGTAAATAGTGACATAATTGAACAAGAATGCTTGTACGTGTATGCTTGAACTAGAATGCATGAACGTGTGAATTCTTGAATGTGAATTCTCGAATGGGAATGCTTGAACCAGAATATTTGAATGACAATGCTTGAACTTGAATGTTGGAACATGAATGCTTGAACGTGATTGCTTGATAGATAGAGACACGCTTGAACGTGAATGCTTGAACATGAATACATGAACATGAATGCTTGAACAAGAATGCTTGAACGTGAATGCTTGAACATGACTGCATGCACGGGAATGCATGAACGAGAATGCTTGATAGACACACGCTTAAATGTGAATGCTTGAACATGACTGCTTGCACGTGAATGCTTGAATGTGAATGCATTAACGTGATTGAATGAACGTGAATGTTTTAACATGAATGCTTGAAGATGAAAGTGAATGCTTGAACATGAATGCTAGATTGATAGTGACACTCTTTAGCGTTAAAGCTTGAACCTGGATGCTTGAACATGAATGCTTGAACGTGAATGCTTTAACCCAAATGCTTGAAAATGAATGCTTTATAGATAGTGACATGCTTGAACGTTAACGCTGGAATGTGAATGCTTGAATGTGAATGCTTGAACGTAAATGCTTAAACCTGAATGCTTGAATGTGATTGCTTGAACATGAGTACTTGAATTGAAGGCTCAAAAGTGAATGCTGGAGCAAGAATGCTTGAACAAGAATGCTTGAATGTGAATACGTGAATGCTAGAAAATAAATACTTGAACCTGAATACTTGAACGAGACTGCTTGAACGTGATTGCTTGAACGTGAATACTGGAACTTGAATGCTTGAACCTAAATGCTTGAACGGGATTGCTAGAACGTAAATGCATGAACCTCAATGTTCAAACGTAATGACCGAACATGCATGCTTGAACATAAATGGTCAAACCTGAAAGTTTGAAAATGAATGCTTGATTAAAAGTGAAATGCTTGAACGAGAATGCTTGAACGTAAATGCTTGTACCCGAATGCTTGAACGAGATTGCTTGAACGTGAATGCTTGAATGGGAATAGTTGAACGTGGATGCCAGATCGTGAATGCTTGATGGATAGTGGCATGCTTAAACGTGAATGCCTGAACAAGAATGCTTGCACGTGAATGCTTGAACCTGATTTTCTTGAACATGAATGGTTGAACGTGAATGCTTGTACCTGAATGCTTGAATGTGATTGCTCGACCGTGAATTCTTGAACGTAAATTCTTTAACGTGAATGCCTGAACGTGAATGCTTGAACATGAATGCTAGAAAGTGAATGCTTGATAGATAGTGACATGCTTGAACATGAATGCTTGAAAGATAGTAACATGCTTGAATGTGAATGCTTGAACTTGAATGCTTGAACGTGTGAATTCTTGAACTGGAATGCTTGAACCTAAATATTTGAATGTGACTGCTTGAACGTGAATTGGTGAACTTGAGTGCATGAACTCGAATGCTAGATAGATAGTGACACGCTTGAACGTGAATGCTTGATAGATAGTTACACACTTGAATGTGAATGCTTGAACATGAATGCATGAGCGTTAATGCTTGAGCGTGAATGCTTGAATGTGAATGCTTGAAAGATTGTCCCACCCATAACTGTGAATGCTTGAACATTACTGCTTGCACGTGAATGCTTGAACGTGAAAGCTTGAAAGTGAATGCTTCGACGTGATTGCTTGAATGTGAATGCTTGAATGTGAATGCTTGAACATGAATACTTGAACATGAATGCTTCAATGTGATTGCTCGAAAGTTAGTGACACACTTCAACGTAAATTCTTGAACGTGAATGCTTGAACAGGGTCGCTTGAACGTGCATGCTTGAACGAAGTTACATGCTTGAACGTGAATCCTTGAACGTGAATGCATGAACATGAATGCTTGCGGAAAGCTTGATAGATAGTCACACACTTTAATGTGAATGCTTGAACATGACTGCTTGCACGTGAATGCTTGAACATGAATGCATGAACGTGAATTCTTCGACGTGATTGCTCGAACGTTAATGCTTGAATGTGAATGGATGAACATGGATACTTGAACATGAATCCTTGAACGTGAATGCTTGACAGATAGTGACACACTTGAACATGAATGCTTGTACATGTGAATGCTTCAATGTGAATGCTTGAATACTAATGCTCAAACGTGAATGCTCGAACGTGAATGCTTGAACATGAATGTTTGAACGTGAATGCTTGAACCTGACTGCTAGAACTTGAATGCTTGAAAATGAATGCTTGAGAGACGGTGAAATGCTTGAACGGGAATGCTTGAAATTGAATGCTTAAACCTAACTGCTTGAGCATGAATGCTTGAAAAAGAATGCTTGAGAGACAGTGAAAAGCTTGACTGTGAGTGCCTGAAATCGAATGCTTGAACGAGAATGTTTGAACATGATTGCATGAACGTGAATGCTGGAAAGTGAATGCTTGGAGCTGAATTCTTTAACTTGAATGCCTGAATGTGATTACTAGAATGTGAATGCTTGAACTTGAACGTGAATGCTCAAACCTGAATACTTGAAAATGAGTGCTCGATATATAGTGACGTGGTTGAACATGAATGTAGGAGAGTGAATGCTTAATAAATTGGGACACACTGAAACGTGAATGCTAGAACAAGAATGCTTGCACGTGAATGCTTGATCGTGAATGCTTGAACGTGAATTCTTTGACCGTGAATGCTTGACCGTGATTGCTTGAACGTGAATACTTGGATGGGATTTCTTGAACGTGAATGCTTGAATGTGAATGCTTGAACATGAATACTTGAACATTATTACTTGAACGTAAATGCTCGACAGATAGAGACACGCTTAAACATGAATGTTTGAACGTGTGAATGCTTGAACATGAATGCTTGAACTTGAATGCTAGAACGTGAATGCTCGAATGTGAACGATCGAACATGAATGCTTGAACATGAATGCTTAAGCATGAATGCTAGAACCTGAATGCTTAAGAATGAATGCTGGAGAGATAGTGAAATACTTCAACGTGAATGCCTGAAATTGAAAGTTTGAACCTGAATGCTTGATCATGAATGCTTGAATGTGATAGCTTGAATGTGAATGTCAGAATGTGAATGCCTGAACCAAAATGGTTGAACCTGAAAGCTTCAGCGTGATTGCGAGAAGGTGAATGCTTGAACATTAATGCTCGAACTTGAATGCTTGAATGTGAATGCCTGAACTGAATGCTTAAACTTGAATGGTTTAAAATGAATGCTTGGTAGATAGTGACATGCTTGAACGTGAATTTTTGAAATTGAATGCTTGAACCTGAATGCTTGATCATGAATGCTTGAACGTGATTGCTTGAACGTGAATGCTTGAACGTTAATAGTTGAATAGGGATGCCTGAACGAGAATGGTTGATAGATAGTGACGCGATTAAATGTGAATGCTTAGACGTGATTGCTTGAACGTGAATGCTCGATAGATAGTGACATGCTTGAACGTGAATGCTCGATAGATAGTGACATGCTTAAACGAGAATTCTTGAACTTGTGAATGCTTGAGCGTGAATGCTCGATTGCTAGTGACATGCTTAAATGTTAATTCTTGAACGTGTGAATGCTTGAACATGAATGCTCGAACATGAATGCTTGAACAAGAATGCTTGAGAGTGAATTTTTGAACCTGAATGCATGAACATGATTTCTTGAAAATGAATGCTTGAGAGATATTGAAATTCTTGAACGTGAATGCTTGAAATTGAATGCTCGATCATGAATGCTTGAATGTGAATGCTTGAACATGATTGCTTGAACGTGAATGTTGGAACGTGAATGCTTAAAGCTGGATGCTTGAACTAGAATGCTTGAACGGGATTACTATAACGTGAATATTTGAACATGAATGCTTGAAAGTGAATGCTAGAATGTGAATGCTAGAAGGGGAATGCTTAAACCTGAAGGTTGAAATTGAATGCTTGAACCTGAATCCTTGAATGTGATTGCTTGAACGTGAATACTTAAATGTGAAGGCTTGAACATGAATGCTTGAACGTGAATGCTTGAACATGAATGCTTGAACGTGAATGCTTGATAGATTGTGACGCGCTAGAACTTGAATGCTTGATAGATAGTTACACGCTTCAACGTGAATGCTTGAACATGAATGCTTGAAAGTGAATGCTTGAACATGAATGCTTGAACGTGAATGCTTGAACATGACTGCTTGGACATGAATGCTTGATAGATAGTCACCCACCTAGATGTGAATGTTTAAAGAAGATTGCTTGCACGTGAATGCTTGAACGTTCATGCTTCGATGTGATTGCTGGAACATGAATTCTTGAACTAGAATACTAGAACATGATGCTTGAACGTGAATGCTCGACAGATAGTGACAAGGTTGAATGTCAATGCTTGAACATTAACGCTCGAACGTGAATGCCTGAATGTGAATGCTCGAACAAGTTTGCATGAACGTTAATGCCTGAACGTGAATGCTAGAACTTGAATGCTTGAACAAGAATGCTTGAAAATGAATGCTTGAGAGATAGTGAAATGCTTGAACGGGAATGCATGAAATTGAATACTTGAACCTGAACGCTAGAACGGGAATTCTGAAACATGATTGCTTGAGCATGAATGCTTGAACCTGAATGCTTGAACTTGATTCCTAGAACGTGAATGCTTGAACATGAATGCTCGATTGTAAATGATCGAACATGAATGATTGAACGTGAATGCTTGAATGGGATTGCTTAAACCTAAATGCTTGAAAATGAATGCTTATTAGATAGTGGCATGCTTGAACATTCATGCTTGAAAAAAATTGCTTGTACCTGAAAGCTTCAACATGATTGCTTTAACGTGAATTCTTGAATGTGAAGGCTTGAACGTGATTGCTTGACCGTCAATACTTGAACATGAATTTCTGAATGTAGAATCTTTAATGTGAATGCTTGAACATGAATGCAAGAAAGTGATTGCTGGATAGATAGTGACATGCTTGAACATGAATGCTTGATAGATAAATGCTAGAACCTGAATATTTGAACGTGAATGCTTGAACATGAATGCTAGAACGTGAATGCTTGATGGATAGTGACGTGCTTGAACGTGAATGCTTGATAGATAGTTACACGCTTCAACGTGTGTGCTTGAACGTGAATACATGAACATGAATGCTTGAATGTGAAGACTTGAACATGAATTCTTGAACGTGAATGCTTGAACGTGACTCCATGGACGTGAATGCTTGATAGATAGTCACGCGCTTAGATGTGAATGCTTGAACAGGACAGCTTGCATGTGAATGCTTGAACGTGAATGCTTCGATGTGATTGCTTGAACGTGAATGCTTGAATGTGAATGCTTGCTCATGAATACTAGAACAAAAATGCTTGAACGTGAACGCTTGAACATTAATGCTCGAACATGAATGCATGAATGTGAATGCTTAAACACGAATACTTGAACATGAATGCTTGAATGTGATTGCTCGAAAGTTAGTGACACCCTTTAACGTAAATTCTTGAGCGTGAATGCTTGAACAGGGTTGCTTGAACGTGCATGCTTGATAGATAGTTACATGCTTGAACATGAATTCTTGAACCTGAATGCCTGAACATGAATGCTTGAATGTGAATGCTTGAGCATTAATATTTGTACTGGAAAGCTTGAACATGACTACTGGAAAGCTTGATAGATAGTCACACACTTTAATGTGAATGCTTGAACATGACAGCTTGCACATGAATGCTTGAACATGAATGCATGAACATTAATTCATCGACGTGATTGCTTGAACGTTAATGCTTGAATGTGAATGCTTGAACATGGATACTTGAACATGAATCCTTGAACGTGAATGCTCGACAGATAGTGACACACTTGAACATGGATGCTTGAACATGTGAATGCTTGAACTCTAATGCTCGAACGTGAATGCTCGAACGGGAATGCTTGAACATGAATGTTTGAATGTGAATGCTTGAACCTGACTGCTGGAACATGAATGCCTGAAAATGAATGCTTAAAAATGAATGCTTGAGAGATAGTTAAATGCTTAAGCGGGAATGCTTGAAATTGAATGCTTCAACCTGACTGCTTGAGCATGAATGCTTGAAAAAGAATGCTTGAGAGACAGTGAAAAGCTTGACCGTGAGTGCCTAAAATCGAATGCTTGAATCTGAATGCTTGAACGGGAATGTTTGAACATGATCGCTTGAACGCGAATGCTAGAAAGTGAATGCTTGGAGCAGAATTCTTTAACTTGAATTCCTGAATGTGATTACTAGAACGTGAATGCTTGAACTTGAATGCTAGAACGTGAATGACAGAACATGAATGCTTGAACGTGAATGCTCAAACCTGAATACTTGAAAATGAGTGCTCGATATATAGTGACGTGCTTGAACATGAATGTAGGAGAGTGAATGCTTAATAGATTGGGACACACTGAAACGTGAATGCTAGAACATGAATGCTTGATCGTGAATGCTTGAACGTGATTGCTTGAACGTGAATTCTTTGACCGTGAATGCTTGACCATGATTGCTTGAACGTGAATACTTTGACGGGATTTCTTGAACGTGAATGCTTGAATGTGAATGCTTGAACATGAATACTTGAACATTATTGCTTGAACGGGAATGTTCAACAGATAGAGGCACGCTTAAACATGAATGTTTAAACGTGTGAATTCTTGAACATGAATGCTTGAACTTGAATGATAGAACGTGAATGCTCGAATGTGAACGATCGAACATGAATGCTTGAACATGAATGCTTGAACCTGAATGCTTGAACATGAATGCTTAAGAATGAATGAAACAGAGATAGTGGAATACTTCCACGTGAATGCTTGAAATTGAAAGATTGAACCCGAATGCTTGATCATGAAAATGTGAATCCAAAATGGTTGAACTGATTGCGAGAAGGTGAATGCTTGAACATTAATGCTCGAACTTGAATGCTTGAATGTGAATGCCTGAACTGAATGCTTGATCATGAATGCTTGCATGTGATTGCTTGAACGTGAATGCTTGAACGTGAATAATTGAATAGGGATACCTAAACGAGAATGGTTGATAGATAGTGACGCGATTAAATGTGAATGCTTAGACGTGATTGCTTGAACGTGAATGCTCGATAGATAGTGACATGCTAAAACAGGAATTCTTGAACCTGTGAATGCTTGAGCGTGAATGCTCGATAGCTAGTGACATGCTTAAATGTTAATTCTTGAACTTGTGAATGCTTGAACGTGAATGCTCGAACGTGAATGCTTGAACAAGAATGCTTGAGAGTGAATGTTTGAACTTGAATGCATGAACATGATTTCTTGATAATGAATGCTTGAGAGATATTGAAATTCTTGAACGTGAATGCTTGAAATTGAATGCTCGATCATGAATGCTTGAATGTGAATGCTTGAACATGATTGCTTGAACGTGAATGTTGGAACGTGAATGCTTCAAGCTGGATGCTTGAACTTGAATGCTTGAACGTGATTGCTAAAATGTGAACGTTTGAACATGAATGCTAGAATGTGAATGCTAGAAGGGGAATGCTTAAACCTGAAGGTCGAAATTGAATGCTTGAACCTGAATGCTTGAATGTGATTGCCTGAACGTGAATACTTAAATGTGAATGCTAGAACATGAATGCTTGAACATGAATGCTTGAACGTGAATGCTTGATAGAATGTGACGCACTTGAACTTGAAGGCTTGATAGATAGTTACACGCTTCAACGCGAATGCTTGAACATGAATACATGAACATGAATGCTTGAACGTGAATGCTTGAATGTGAATGCTTGATAGATAGTCACCCACCTAGATGTGAATGTTTAAAGAAGACTGCTTGCACGTGAATGCTTGAACGTTAAGGCTTCGATGTGATTGCTTGAACGCGAAGGCTTGAACTAGAATACTCGAACATGATGCTTGAACGTGAATGCTTGACAGATAGTGACAAGCTTGAATGTTAATGCTTGAACATTAACGCTTGAACATGAATGCCTGAATGTGAATGCTCGAACATGTTTGCTTGAACGTTAATGCTTGAACGTGAATGCTAGAACCTGAATGCTTGAACAAGAATGCTTGAAAATGAATGCTTGAGAGATAGTGAAATGCTTGAACAGGAATGCATGAAATTGAATAATTGAACCTGAACGCTAGAACGGGAATTCTGAAACATGATTGCTTGAGCATGAAAGCTTGAACCTGAATGCTTGAACTTGATTCCGAGAACGTGAATGCTTGAACATGAATGCTCGATTGTAAATGATCGAACAGGAATGCTTGAACGTGAATGTTTGAATGGGATTGCTTAAACCTAAACTCTTGAAAATGAATGCTTATTAGATAGTGGCATGCTTGTACATGAATGCGTGAACGAAAATGCTTATACCTGAAAGCTTCAACATGTTCTCTTTCACGTGAATTCTTGAATGTGAAGGCTTGAACGTGATTGCTTGATCGTCAATACTTGAACATGAATGCTTGAACATGAATTCCTAAATGTGGAATCTTTAATGTGAATGCTTGAACATGAATGTAAGAAAGTGATTGTTGGATAGATAGTGACATGCTTGAACGTGAATGCTTGATAGATAGTCACAAGCTTGAACGTGAATGCATAGAGTAGAATGCTTGAACGTGTGAATTCTTGAACGTTAATTCTTTAACGGGAATGCTAGAACCTAAATATTTGAACGTGAATTCTTGAACATGAATGCTTGAACATGAATGCTTGATAGAGACGCGCTTGAACGTGAATGCTTGATAGATAGTTACACGCTTCAACGTGTGTGCTTGAACGTGAATACATGAACATGAATGCTCGAATGTGAAGACTTGTACATGAATGCTTGAACATGACTCCATGGACGTGAATGCTTGATAGATAGTCACGCGCTTAGATGTGAATGCTTGAACAGGACAGCTTGCATGTCAATGCTTGAACGTGAATGCTTCGACGTGATTGCTTGAAGTTGAAAGCTTGAATGTGAATGCTTGCTCATGAATACTAGAACACAAATGCTTGAACGTGAATGCTTGAACATTAATGCTCGAACATGAATGCTTGAATGTGAATGCTTGAACATGAATACTTGAACATGAATGCTTGAATGTGATTGCTCAAAAGTTAGGGACACGCTTCTACATAAATTCTTGAACATGAATGCTTGAACAGGGTTGCTTGAACGTGCATGCTTGATAGATAGTTACATGCTTGAACGTGAATGCTTGAACGTGAATGCATGAACATGAATGCTTGAATGTGAACGCTGGAGCAATAATGGTTGTACTGGAAAGCTTGAACATGACTATCCGAAAGCTTGATAGATAGTCACACACTTTAATGTGAATGCTTGAACATGACTGCTTGCACGTGAATACTTGAACATGAATGCATGAACGTGAATTCTTCGACGTGATTGCGTGAATGTTAATGCTTGAATGTGAATGCATGAACATGGATACTTGAACATGAATCCTTGAACGTGAATGCTCGACAGATAGTGACACACTTGAACATGAATGCTTGAACATGTGAATGCTTCAACGTGAATGCTTGAACACTAATGCTCGAACGTGAATGCTCGAACGTGAATGCTTGAACATGAATGTTTGAACGTGAATGCTTGAACCTGACTGCTGGAACATGAATGCTTGAAAATGAATGCTTGAGAGACAATGAAATGCTTAAACGGGAATGCTTGAAATTTAATGCTTCAACCTGACTGCTTGAGCAAGAATGCTTGAAAAAGAATGCTTGAGAGACAGAGAAAAGCTTGACCGTGAGTGCCTAAAATCGAATGCTTGAACCTGAATGCTTGAACGAGAATGCTTGAACATGATTGCTTGAATTGAATGCTGGAAAGTGAATGCTTGGAGCTGAATTCTTTAACTTGAATTCCTGAATGTGATTAGTAGAACGTGAATGCTTGAACTTGAATGCTAGAACGTGAATGACAGAACATGAATGCCTGAACGTGAATGCCCAAACCTGAATACTTGAAAATGAGTGCTCGATATATAGTGACGTGCTTGAACATGAATGCAGGAGAGTGAATGCTTAATAGATTGGGACACACTGAAACATGAATGCTAGAACATGAATGCTTGCACGTGAAGGCTTGATCGTGAATGCTTGAACGTGATTGCTTGAACGTGAATTCTTTGACCGTAAATGCTTGACCATGATTGCTTGAACGTGAATACTTTGACCGGTATTCTTGAACGTGAATGCTTGAATGTGAATGCTTGAACATGAATACTTGAACATTATTGCTTGAACATTAATGCTTGAAAATGAATGCTTGAAATTGAATGCTTCAACCTAACTGCTTGAGCATGAATGCTTGAAAAAGAATGCTTGATAGACAGTGAAAAGCTTGACCGTGAGTGCCTGAAATCGAATGCTTGAACCTGAATGCTTGAACGAGAATGTTTGAACATGATTGCTTAAACGTGAATGCTGGAAAGTGAATGCTTAGAGCTGAATTCTTTAACTTGAATTCCTGAATGTGATTACTAGAATGTGAATGCTTGAACATAAATGCTAGAACGTGAATGACAGAACATGAATGCTTGAACGTGAATGCTCAAACCTGAATACTTGAAAATGAGTGCCCGATATATAGTGACATGCTTGAACATGAATGTAGGAGAGTGGATGCTTAATAGATTGGGACACATTGAAACGTGAATGCTAGAACATGAATGCTTGCACGTGAATGCTTGAACGTGATTGCCCGAACGTGAATTCTTTGACCGTGAATGCTTGACCATGATTGCTTGAACGTGAATACTTTGACGGGATTTATTGAATGTGAATGCTTGAACATGGATACTTGAACATTTTTGCTTGAACATGAATGCTTGAAAATGAATGCTTGAGTGATAGTGAAATGCTTGATCGGGAATGCTTGAAATTGAATGCTTCAACTTGACTGCTTGAGCATGAATGCTTGGAAAAGAATGCTTGAGAGACAGTTAAAAGCTTGACCGTGAGGGCCTGAAATCGAATGCTTGAACGAGAATATTTGAACAAGATTGCTTGAACGTGAATGCCGGAAATTGAATGCTTAGAGCTGAATTCTTTAACTTGAATTCCTGAATGTGATTACTAGAACGTGAGTGCTTGAACTTGAATGCTAGAACATGAATGACAGAACATGAATGCTTGAACGTGAACGCTCAAACCTGAATACCTGAAAATGAGTGCTCGATATATAGTGACGTGCTTGAACATGAATGTAGGAGAGTGAATGCTTAATAATTGGCACACACTGAAACGTGAATGCTAGAACATGAATGTTTGCACGTGAATGCTTGATCGTGAAGGCTTGAACGTGATTGGTTGAACGTGAATTCTTTGACCGTGATTGCTTGAACGTGAATACTTGGACGGGATTTCTTGAACGTGAATGCTTAAATGTGAATGCTTGAACATGAATACTTGAACATTATTGCTTGAACGTGAATACTCGACAGATAGAGACACGCTTAAACATGAATGTTTGAACGTGTCAATGCTTGAACATGAATGCTTGAACTTGAATGCTAGAACGTGAATGCTCGAATGTGAACGATCGAACATGAATGCTTGAACCTGAATGCTTGAACATGAATGCTTAAGAATGAATGATGCAGAGATAGTGAAATACTTCAACATGAATGCTTGAAATTGAAAGCTTGAACCCGAATGCTTGATCATGAATGCTTGAATGTGATAGCTTGAATGTGAATGTCGAAATGTGAATGCCTGAACCTAAATGGTTGAACCTGAATGTTTTAACGTGATTGCGAAAAGGTGAATGCTTGAACATTAATGTTGAAACTTGAATGCTTGAATGTGAATGCCTGAACTGAATGCATAAACTTGAATTCTTGAAAATGAATGCTTGTTAGATAGTGACATGCTTGAAACTGAATTTTTGAAATTGAATGCTTGAACCTGAATGCTTGATCATGAATGCTTGAACGTGATTGCTTGAACGTGAATGCTTGAATGTGAATACTTGAATAGGGATGCCAGAATGAGAATGGTTGATAGATAGTGACATGATTAAATGTGAATGCTTAGAGGTGATTACTTGAACGTGATTGCTCGATAGATAGTGAAATGCTTAAACAGGAATTCTTGAACGTGTGAATGCTTGAGCGTGAATGCTCGATAGCTAGTGACATGCTTAATTGTTAATTCTTGAACGTGTTAATACTTGAACGTGAATGCTCAAACGTGAATGCTTGAACATGAATGCTTGAGAGTGAATGTTTGAACCTGAATGCGTGAACATGATTTCATGAAAATGAATGCTTGAGAGATATTGAAATTCTTTAACGTGAATGCTTGAAATTGAATGCTCGATCATGAATGCATGAATGTGAATGCTTGAACATGATTGCTTGAACGTGAATGCATAAAGCTGGATGTTTGAACTTGAATGCTTGAACGTGATTGCTAAAACGTGAACGTTTGAACATGAATGCTCGAAAGTGAATGCTAGAATGTGAATGCTAGAAGGGGAATGGTTAAACCTGAAGGTTGAAATTGAATGCGTGAACCTGAATGCTTGGATGTGATTGCTTGAACGTGAATACTTAAATGTGAAGGCTTGAACATGAATGCTTGAACGTGAATGCTTGAACATGAATGCTTGAACGTGAATGCTTGATAGATTGGGACGCACTTGAACTTGAATGCTTGATAGATAGTTACACGCTTTAACGCGAATGCTTGAACATGAATACATGAACATGAATGCTTGAACGTGAATGCTTGAACATGAATGCTTGAACGTTAATGCTTGAACATGACTGCTTGGACTTGAATGCTTGAATGTGAATGCTTGATAGATAGTCACCCACCTAGATATGAATGTTTAAAGAAGACTGCTTGCACGTGAATGCTTGAACGTTAATGCTTCGATGTGATTGCTTCAACGTGAATGCTTGAACTAGAATACTAGAACATGATGCTTGAACGCGAATGCTTGAACTAGAATACTAGAACATGATGCTTGAACGTGAATGCTTGACAGATAGTAACAAGCTTGAATGTGAATGCTTGAACATTGACGCTCGAACGTGAATGCCTGAATGTGAATGCTCGAACATGTTTGCTTGAACGTTAATGCTTGAACGTGAATGCTAGAACCTGAATGCTTGAACAAGAATGCTTGAAAATGAATGCCTGAGAGATAGTGAAATGCTTGAACAGGAATGCATGAAATTTAATACTTGAACTTGAACGCTAGAATGGGAATTCTGAAACATGATTGCTTGAGCACGAATGCTTGAACCTGAATGCTTGAACTTGATTCCTAGAATGTGAATGCTTGAACATGAATGCTCGAATGTAAATGAGCAAACATGAATGCTTGAACGTGAATGCTTGAATGGGATTGCTTAAACCTAAACACTTGAAAATGAATGCTTATTAGATAGTGGCATGCTTGAACATGAATGCTTGAACGAAAATGCTTGTACCTGAAAGCTTCAACATGATTGCTTTAACGTGAATTCTTGAATGTGAAGGCTTGAACGTGATTGCTTGACCGTCAATACTTGAACATGAATGCTTGAACATGAATTCCTGAATGTGGAATCTTTAATGTGAATGCTTGAACATGAATGCAAGAAAGTGATTGCTGGATAGATAGTGACATGCTTGAACGTGAATGCTTGATAGATAGTCACAAGCTTGAACGTGAATGCATAGAGTAGAATGCTTGAACGTGTGAATTCTTGAATGTTAATTCTTCAACGGGAATGTTAGAACCTGAATATTTGAACGTGAATGCTTGAACATGAATGCTTGAACACGAATGCTTGAACGTGAATGTTTGATAGATAGTGACGCACTTGAACGTGAATGCTTGATAGATAGTTACACGCTTCAACGTGTGTGCTTGAAAGTGAATCCATGAACATGAATGCTCGAATGTGAAGACTTGAACATGAATGCTTGAACGTGAATGCTTGAACATGACTCCATGGACGTGAATGCTTGATAGATAGTCACGCGCTTAGATGTGAATGCTTGAACAGGACAGCTGGCATGTGAATGCTTGAACGTGAATGCTTCGACGTGATTGCTTGAACGTGAATGCTTGAATGTGAATGCTTGCTCATGGATACTAGAACACAAATGCTTGAACGTGAATGCTTGAACATTAATGCTCGAACATGAATGCCTG
This sequence comes from Chloranthus sessilifolius, assembly GCA_021018995.1. Classification (NCBI taxonomy): domain Eukaryota; kingdom Viridiplantae; phylum Streptophyta; class Magnoliopsida; order Chloranthales; family Chloranthaceae; genus Chloranthus; species Chloranthus sessilifolius. Next base: position 76,114,991 of record CM037588.1, on the reverse strand, counting down.
AATGTGAATGCTTGAACATGAATACTTGAACATGAATGCTTGAATGTGATTGCTCGAAAGTTAGTGACACGCTTGAACGTATATTCTTGAATGTGAACGCTTGAACAGGGTTGCTTGAACGTGCATGCTTGATAGATAGTTACATGCTTGAACGTGAATACTTGAACGTGAGTGCATGAACATGAATGCTTGAATGTGAACGCTTGAGCATTAATGGTTGTACTAGAAAGCTTGAACATGACTACTGGAAAGCTTGATAGATAGTCACACACTTTAATGTGAATGTTTGAACATGTCTGCTTGCACATGAATGCTTGAACATGAATGCATGAACGTGAATTCTTCGACGTGATTGCTTGAACATTAATGCTTGAACATGGATACTTAAACATGAATCCTTGAACGTGAATGCCTGACAGATAGTGACACACTTGAACATGAATGCTTGAACACTAATGCTCGAACGTGAATGCTTGAACATGAATGTTTGAACGTGAATGCTTGAACCTGAATGCTTGAACATGAATGCTTGAAAATGAATGCTTGAGAGATAGTGAAATGCTGGAACGGGAATGCTTGAAATTGAATGCTTCAACCTGACTGCTTGAGCATGAATGCTTGAAAAAGAATGCTTGAGAGACAGTGAAAAGCTTGACCATGAGTGCCTGAAATCGAATGCTTGAACCTGAATGCTTGAACGAGAATGTTTGAACATGATTGCTTGAACGTGAATACTGGAAAGTGAATACTTGGAGCTGAATTCTTTAACTTGAATGCCTGAATGTGATTACTAGAATGTGAATGCTAGAACGTGAATGACAGAACATGAATGCTTGAACGTGAATGCTCAAAGATGAATTCTTGAAAATCAGTGCTTGATATATAGTGACGTGCTTGAACATGAATGTAGGAGAGTGAATGCTTAATAGATTGGGACACACTAAAACGTGAATGGTAGAACATGAATGCTTGCACGTGTATGCTTGATCGTGAATGCTTGAACGTGAATTCTTTGACCGTGAATGCTTGACCGTGATTGCCTGAACGTGAATACTTGGACGGGATTTCTTGAACGTGAATGATTGAATGTGAATGCTTGAACATGAATACTTGAACATTATTGCTTGAACGTGAATGCTCGACAGATAGAGACACGCTTAAACATGAATGTTTGAACGTGTGAATGCTTGAACATGAATGCTTGAACTTGAATGCTAGAACGTGAATGCTCGAATGTGAACGATCGAACATGAATGCTTGAACATGAATTCTTGAACCTGAATGCTTAAACATGAATGCTTAAGAATGAATGCTGCAGAGATAGTGAAATACTTCAACGTGAATGCTTGAAACTGAAAGCTTGAACCCGAATGCTTGATCATGAATGCTTGAATGTGATAGCTTGAATGTGAATGTCGGAATGTGAATGCCAAAACCTAAATGGTTGAACCTGAATGCTTGAACGTGATTGCGAGAAGGTGAATGCTTGAACATTAATGCTCGAACTTGAATGCTTGAATGTGAATGCCTGAACTAAATGCTTAAACTTGAATTCTTGAAAATGAATGCTTGATAGATAGTGACATGCTTGAACGTGAATTTTTGAAATTGACTACTTGAACCTGAATGCTTAATCATGAATGCTTGAACGTGATTCCTTGCACGTGGATGCTTGAACGTGAATAATTGAATAGGGATGCCTGAACGAGAATTGTTGATAGATAGTGACGCGATTAAATGTGAATGCTTAGACGTGATCGCTTGAACGTGAATGCTCGATAGATAGTGAAATGCTTAAACGGGAATTCTTGATACATGGGAATGCAGGAGCTTGAAAGCTTGATAGCTAGTGACATGCTTAAATGTTGATTCTTGAACGTTTGAATGCTTGAACGTGAATGCTCGAACGTGAATGCTTGAACAAGAATGCTTGAGAGTGAATGTTTGAACCTGAATGCATGAACATGATTTCTTGAAAATGAATGCTTGAGAGATTGAAATTCTTGAACATGAATGCTTGAAATTGAATGTGAATGCTTGAACATGATGGCTTGAACGTGAATGTTGGAACGTGAATGCTTAAAGTTGGATTCTTGAACTTGAATGCTTGAACGTGATTGCTAAAACGTGAACGTTTGAACATGAATGCTCGAAAGTGAATGCTAGAATGTGAATGCTAGAAGGGGAATGCATAAACCTGGAGGTCGAAATTGAATGCTTGAACCTGAATGCTTGAATGTGATTTCTTGAACGTGAATACTTAAATGTGAAGGCTTGAAGATGAATGCTTGAACATGAATGCTTGAATGTGAATGCTTGACAGATTGTGACGCACTTGAACTTGAATGCTTGATAGATAGTTACACGCTTCAACGTGAATGCTTGAACATGAATACATCAACATGAATGCTTGAACGTGAATGCTTGAACATGAATGCTTGAACGTGAATGCTTGAACATGACTCCTTGGACATGAATGCTTGAATGTGAATGCTTGATAGATAGTCACCCACCTAGATGTGAATGTTTAAAGAAGACTGCTTGCATGTGAATGCTTGAACGTTAATGCTTCGATGTGATTGCTTGAACGTGAATGCTTGAACTAGAATACTAGAACATGATGCTTGAACGTGAATGCTTGAACTAGAACACTAGAACATGATGCTTGAATGTGAATGCTTGACAGATAGTGACAAGCTTGAATGTGAATGCTTGAACATTGACGCTCGAACGTGAATGCTCGAACATGTTTGCTTGAACGTTAATGCTTGAACGTGAATGCTAGAACCTGAATGCTTGAACAAGAATGCATGAAAATGAATGCTTGAGAGATAGTGAAATGCTTGAACGGGAATGCATGAAATTGAATACTTGAACCTGAACGCTAGAACGGGAATTCTGAAACATGATTGCTTGAGCATGAATGCTTGAACCTGAATGCTTGAACTTGATTCCTAGAACGTGAATGCTTGAACATGGATGCTAGACTGTAAATGATCGAACATGAATGCTTGAATGGGATTGCTTAAACCTAAACACTTGAAAATGAATGCTTATTAGATAGTGGCATGCCCGAACATGAATGCTTGAACGAAAATGCTTGTACCTGAAAGCTTCAACATGATTGCTTTAACGGGAATTCTTGAATGTGAAGGCTTGAACGTGATTGCTTGACCGTCAATACTTGAACATGAATGCTTGAACATGAATTCCTGAATGTGGAATCTTTAATGCGAATGCTTGAACATGAATGCAAGAATGTGATTGCTGGATAGATAGTGACATGCTTGAACGTGATTGTTTGATAGATAGTCACAAGCTTGAACGTGAATGCATAGAGTAGAATGCTTGAACGTGTGAATTCTTGAACGTTAATTCTTCAACGGGAATGCTAGAACCTGAATATTTGAACGTGAATGCTTGAACATGAATGCTTGAACACGAATGCTTGAACGTGAATGGTTGATAGATAGTGACGCGCTTGAACGTGAATGCTTGATAGATATTTACACGCTTCAACGTGTGTGCTTGAACGTGAATACATGAACATGAATGCTCGAATGTGAAGACTTGAACATGAATGCTTGAACGTGATAGATGTGAATGCCTGAACATGAATGAAGATTCTTGCATGTGAATGCTTGAACGTTAATGCTTCGACGTGATTGCTTGAACGTGAATGCTTGAATGTGAATGCTTGCTCATGAATACTAGAACACAAATGCTTGAACGTGAATGCTTGAACATTAATGCTCGAACATGAATGCTTGATTGTGAATGCTTGACCATGAATACTTGAACATGAATGCTTGAATGTGATTGCTCAAAAGTTAGTGACACGCTTTAACGTAAAGTCTTGAACATGAATGCTTGAACAGGGTTGCCTGAACGTGCATGCTTGATAGATAGTTACATGCTTGAACGTGAATGCTTGAATGTGAATGCATGAACATGAAAACATGACTACTGGAAAGCTTGATTGATAGTCACAAACATTAATGTGAATACTTGAACATGACTGCTTACACGTTAATGCTTGAACATGAATGCATGAACGTGAATTCTTCGACGTGATTGCTTGAACGTTAATGCTTGAATGTGAATGCTTGAACATGGATACTTGAACACGAATCCTTGAACGTGAATGCTCGACAGATAGTGACACACTTGAACATGAATGCTTGAACATGTGAATGCTTCAACGTGAATTCTTGAACACTAATGCTCGAACGTGAATGCTCGAACGTGAATGCTTGAACATGAATGTTTGAACGTGAATGCTTGAACCTGACTGCTGGAACATGAATGCTTGAAAATGAATGCTTGAGAGACAGTGAAATGCTTGAACGGGAATGCTTGAAATTGAATGCTTCAACCTGACTGCTTGAGCATGAATGCTTGAAAAAGAATGCTTGAGAGACAGTGAAAAGCTTGACCGTGAGTGCCTGAAATCAAATTCTTGAACCTGAATGCTTGAACGAGAATGTTTGAACATGATTGCTTGAACGTGAATGCTGGAAAGTGAATGCTTGGAGCTGAATTCTTTAACTTGAATTCCTGAATGTGATTACTAGAACGTGAATGCTTGAACTTGAATGCTAGAATGTGAATGACAGAACATGAATGCTTGAACGTGAATGCTCCAACCTGAATACTTGAAAATGAGTGCTCGATATATAGTGACGTGCTTGAACATGAATGTAGGAGAGTGAATGCTTAATAGATTGGGACACACTGAAACGTGAATGCTAGAACATGAATGCTTGCACGTGAATGCTTGATCGTGAATGCTTGAACGGGATTGCTTGAACATGAATTGTTTGACCGTGATTGCTTGAACGTGAATACTTGGACGGGATTTCTTGAACGTGAATGCTTGAATGTGAATGCTTGAACATGAATACTTGAACATTATTGCTCGAACGTGAATGCTCGACAGATATAGACAGGCTTAAACATGAATGTTTGAACGTGCAAATGCTTGAACATGAATGCCTGAACTTGAATGCTAGAACGTGAATGCTTGAATGTGAACGATCGAACATGAATGTTTGAACATGAATGCTTGAACCTGAATGCTTGAACGTGAATGCTTAAGAATGAATGCTGCAGAGATAGTGAAATACTTCAACGTGAATGCTTGAAATTGAAAGCTTGATCTTGAATGCTTGAATTTGATAGCTTGAATGTGAATGCCTGAACCTAAATGGTTGAACCTGAATGCTTGAACGTGATTGCGAGAAGGTGAATGCTTGAACATGAATGCTCAAACTTGAATGCTTGAATGCGAATGCCTGAACTGAATGCCTAAACTTGAATTCTTGAAAATGAAAGCTTGATAGATAGTGACATGCTTGAATGTGAATTTTTGAAATTGAATGCTTGAACCTGAATGCTTGATCATGAATGCTTGAACGTGATTGCTTGAACGTGAATGCTTGAATGTAAATACTTGAATAGGGATGCCTGAACGAGAATGGTTGATAGATAGTGACGCGATTAAATGTGAATGCTTAGAGGTCATTGCTTGAACGTGAATGCTCGATAGATAGTGACATGCTTAAACGGGAATTCTTTAACGTGTGAATGCTTGAGTGTGAATGCTCGATAGCTAGTGACATGTTTAAATGTTAATTCTTGAACGTGTGAATGCCTGAACGTGAATGCTCGAACATGAATGCTTGAACAAGAATGCTTGAGAGTGAATGTTTGAACTTGAATGCGTGAACATGATTTCTTGAAAATGAATGCTTGAGAGATATTGAAATTCTTGAACATGAATGCTTGAACTTGAATGCTCGATCATGAATGCTTGAATGTGAATGCTTGAACATGATTGCTTGAACGTGAATGTTGGAACGTGAATGCTTGAACATGATTGCTAAAACGTGAACGTTTGAACAGGAATGCTCGAAAGTGAATGCTAGAATGTGAATGCTAGAAGGGGAATGCTTGAACCTGAATGCTTGAATGTGATTGCTTGAACATGAATACTAAAATGTGAAGGCTTGAACATGAATGCTTGAACGTGAATGCTTTAACATGAATGCTTGGGCGTGAATGCTTGATAGATTGTGACGCACTTGAACTTGAATGCTTGATAGATAGTTACGCGCTTCAACGTGAATGCTCGAACGTGAATGCTTGAACATGAATGTTTGAACGTGAATGCTTGAACCTGACTGCTGGAACATGAATGCTTGAAAATGAATGCTTGAGAGATAGTGAAATGCTTGAACGGGAATGCTTGAAATTGAATGCTTCAACCTGACTGCTTGAGCATGAATGCTTGAAAAAGAATGCTTGAGAGACAGTGAAAAGCTTGACCGTGAGTGCCTGAAATCAAATTCTTGAACCTGAATGCTTGAATGAGAATGTTTGAACATGATTGCTTGAACGTGAATGCTGGAAAGTGAATGCTTGGAGCTGAATTCTTTAACTTGAATTCCTGAATGTGATTACTAGAACGTGAATGCTTGAACTTGAATGCTAGAATGTGAATGACAGAACATGAATGCTTGAACGTGAATGCTCAAACCTGAATACTTGAAAATGAGTGCTCGATATATAGTGACGTGCTTGAACATGAATGTAGGAGAGTGAATGCTTAATAGATTGGGACACACTGAAACGTGAATGCTAGAACATGAATGCTTGCACGTGAATGCCTGATCGTGAATGCTTGAACGTGATTGCTTGAACATGAATTGTTTGACCGTGATTGCTTGAACGTGAATACTTGGACGGGATTTCTTGAACGTGAATGCTTGAATGTGAATGCTTGAACATGAATACTTGAACATTATTGCTCGAACGTGAATGCTCGACAGATATAGACAGGCTTAAACATGAATGTTTGAACGTGCAAATGCTTGAACATGAATGCTTGAACTTGAATGCTAGAACGTGAATGCTCGAATGTGAACGATCGAACATGAATGTTTGAACATGAATGCTTGAACCTGAATGCTTGAACGTGAATGCTTAAGAATGAATGCTGCAGAGATAGTGAAATACTTCAATGTGAATGCTTGAAATTGAAAGCTTGATCATGAATGCTTGAATGTGATAGCTTGAATGTGAATGCCTGAACCTAAATGGTTGAACCTGAATGCTTGAACGTGATTGCGAGAAGGTGAATGCTTGAACATGAATGCTCAAATTTGAATGCTTGAATGCGAATGCCTGAACTGAATGCTTAAACTTGAATTCTTGAAAATGAAAGCTTGATAGATAGTGACATGCTTGAATGTGAATTTTTGAAATTGAATGCTTGAACCTGAATGCTTGATCATGAATGCTTGAACGTGATTGCTTGAACGTGAATGCTTGAATGTAAATACTTGAATAGGGATGCCTGAACGAGAATGGTTGATAGATAGTGAAGCGATTAAATGTGAATGCTTAGAGGTCATTGCTTGAACGTGAATGCTCGATAGATAGTGACATGCTTAAACGGGAATTCTTTAACTTGTAAATGCTTGAGCGTGAATGCTCGATAGCTAGTGACATGTTTAAATGTTAATTCTTGAACGTGTAAATGCCTGAACGTGAATGCTCGAACATGAATGCTTGAACATGAATGCTTGAGAGTGAATGTTTGAACTTGAATGCGTGAACATGATTTCTTGAAAATGAATGCTTGAGAGATATTGAAATTCTTGAACATGAATGCTTGAACTTGAATGCTCGATCATGAATGCTTGAATGTGAATGCTTGAACATGATTGCTTGAACGTGAATGTTGGAACGTGAATGCTTAAAGCTGGATGTTTGAACTTGAATGCTTGAACATGATTGCTAAAACGTGAACGTTTGAACCGGAATGCTCGAAAGTGAATGCTAGAAGGGGAATGCTTGAACCTGAATGCTTGAATGTGATTGCTTGAACATGAATACTAAAATGTGAAGGCTTGAACATGAATGCTTGAACGTGAATGCTTTAACATGAATGCTTGGGCGTGAATGCTTGATAGATTGTGACGCACTTGAACTTGAATGCTTGATAGATAGTTACGCGCTTCAACGTGAATGCTCGAACGTGAATGCTTGAACATGAATGTTTGAACGTGAATGCTTGAACCTGACTGCTGGAACATGAATGCTTGAACATGAATGCTTGAACATGAATTCTTGAACATGACTGCTTGGGCATGAATGCTTTATAGATAGTCACCCACCTAGATGTGAATGTTTAAAGCAGACTGCTTGCACGTGAATACTTGAACGTTAATGCTTTGATGTTTTTGCTTGAACGTGAATGCTTGAACTAGAATACTAGAACATGATGCTTGAACGTGAATGCTTGACAGATAGTGACAAGCTTGAATGTGAATGCTTGAACATTAACGCTCGAACGTGAATGCCTGAATGTGAATGCTCGAACATGTTTGCTTGAACGTTAATACTTGAACGTGAATGCTAGAACCTGAATGCCTGAACAAGAATGCTTGAAAATGAATGCTTGAGAGAGAGTGAAATGCTTGTACGGGAATGCATGAAATTGAATACTTGAACCTGAACGCTAGAACGGGAATTCTGAAACATGATTGCTTGAGCATGAATGCTTGAACCTGAATGCTTGAACTTGATTCCTAGAACGTGAATGCTTGAACATGAATGCTCGATTGTAAATGATCGAACATGAATGCTTGAACGTGAATGCTTGAATGGGATTGCTTAAACCTAAACGCTTGAAAATGAATGCTTATTAGACAGTGGCAGGCTTGAACATGAATACTTGAAAGAAAATGCTTGTACCTGAAAGCTTCAACATGATTGCTTTAACGTGAATTCTTGAATGTGAAGGCTTGAACGTGATTGCTTGACCGTCAATACTTAAACATGAATGCTTGAACATGAATTCCTAAATGTGGAATCTTTAATGTGAATGCTTGAACATGAATGCAAGAAAGTGATTGCTGGATAGATAGTGACATGCTTGAACGTGAATGCTTGATAGATAGTCACAAGCTTGAACGTGAATGCATAGAGTAGAATGCTTGAACATGTGAATTCTTGAACGTTAATTCTTCAACGGGAATGCTAGAACCTGAATATTTGAACGTGAATGCTTGAACATGAATGCTTGAACGTGAATTCTTGATAGATAGTGACACACTTGAACGTGAATGCTTGATAGATAGTTACACGCTTCAACGTGTGTGCTTGAATGTGAATACATGAACATGAATGCTTGAATGTGAAGACTTGAACATGAATGCTTGAACATGACTCCATGGACGTGAATGCTTGATAGATAGTCACGCGCTTAGATGTGAATGCTTGAACAGGACAGCTTGCATGTCAATGCCTGAACTTGAATGCTTCGACGTGATTGCTTGAACGTGAATGCTTGAATGTGAATGCTTGCTCATGAATACTAGAACACAAATGCTTGAACGTGAATGCTTGAACATTAATGCTCGAACGTGAATGCTTGAACATGATTGCTTGAACGTGAATGCTGGAACCTGAATGCTTGAATAAGAATGCTTGAAAATGAATGCTTGAGAGATATTGAAATGCTTGAATGGGAATGCTTGAGATTGAAAGCTTTAACCTGAATGCTTAAATAGCAATTCAAGAACATGATAGCTTGAACGTGAATGTTGGAACTTGAATGCTTGAACCTAAATGCTTGAACTTGATTCCTAGAACATGAATGCTTGAACAGTAATGCTCGAATGTAAATGATCGAACATGAATGCTTGAACGTGATTGCTTAAACCTGAATGCTTGAAAATGAATGCTTAGTAGATAGTGGCTTGCTTGAACGTGAATGCTTGAAAGAAAATGCTTGTACCTGAAAGCCTCAACATGATTGCTTGAACGTGATTACTTGAATGTGAAGGCTTGAACGTGAAAGGTTGAACGTGAATGGCTGAACGTGAATACTAGAACATGGATGCCTGAACGTGAATGCTTGATAGATAGTGACACGCTTAAACGGGAATGCTTGGAGATGAATGCTTGCACGTGAATGCCTGAACGTGAATGATTGAACTGGATTTCTTGAACATTAATGCTTGAACGGGAATGCTAGTACTTGAATGCTTGAATGTGATTGCAAGACCGTGAATACTTGAATGTGAATGCTTGATCGAGAATTCTTGAACGTGAATGCTTGGACGTGAATGCTTGAACATGAATGCTAGAAAGTGAATGCTAGATAGATAGGGACATGGTTGAATGTGAATTCTTGATAGATAGTTACACGCTTGAACTTGTGAATTCTTGAACGTAAATTCTTGAACGGGAATGCTTGAACTTGATCGCTTGAATGTGAATGCTGGAACATGAATGCTGGAATGTCAATGCTAGATAGACAATGACACACAAGAATGTTAATGCTTGATAGATAGTTACCCGCTTGAACATGAATGCTTGAACGTGATTGCATGAACAGAATTCTTGAACGTGAATGCTTCAACGTGATTGCTTGAACATGAATGCTTGAATGTGAATGCATGAACATGAATACTTGAACATGAATGCTTCAACGTGAATGCTTGAACCAAAATGATTGATAGATAGTGACATGGATGTACATGAATGCTTGAAAGTCAATGGTTGATAGATAGTTACACACTTGAACGTGAATGCTTAAACCTGAATGCTTGAACGTTAATGCTTGAATATGAATGATTGAACATCAATGCTTGAAAGATAGTTATATGCTTGAACATGAATGCTTGAATATGAATGCTTGAATGTGTGCTTGATGAGTAGTGAGATGCTTTAACGTGAATGCTTGATAGATAGTTACACTCTTGAACGTGAATTCTTTAACATGGATGCCTGAACGTGAATGCTTGATAGATAGTAACATGCTTAAACGAGAATGCTTGAACATGAATGCTTGCACTTGAATGGTTGAACATGATTGCTTAAACGTAATTGCTTAAATGTGATTGCTTGTACCTGAATGCTTGAACGTGATTGCTTGACCGTGAATACTTGAACGCGAATGCTTGAACATGAATTCTTGAACGTGAATGCTTGAATATGAATGCTTGAACGTGAATGCTTGATAGATAGTGACATGCTTGAACGTGAATACTTGACAGATAGTTACATGCTTGAATGTGAATGCTTGCACATAAATGCATGAACATGAATTCTTGAACATTAATGCTTCAATATGAATGGTTGAACATGAATGCGTGATAGATAGTGACATGCTTGAACATGAATACTTGAATATGAATGCTTAAACGTGTGCTTGATAGGCAGTCACATGCTTTAACGTGAATGCTTGACGGACAGGTACACCCTTGAACGTGAATGCTTGAACATGGATGCCTGAACGTGAATGCTTGATAGATAGTGACACGCTTAAACGTGAATGCTTGAACATGAATGCTTGCACGTGGATGCTTGAAAGTGAATGCTTAAATGTGATTGCTTGAATGTGATTGCTTGAATATGAATACTTGTACCTGAATGCTTGAACGTGATTGCTTGATCGTGAATACCTGCACGCGAATCCTTGAACATGAATTCTTGAACGTGAATGCTTGAATATGAATGCTTGAATGTGAATGCTTGAAAGTGAATACTTGACAGATAGTTACACGCTTGAACGTGAATGCCTGAATGTAAATGCATGAACATGAATTATTGAATGCTAATTCTTGAATAAGAATGCTTGAACATGAATGCTTGATAGATAGGGACATGCTTGAAGATGAATGCTTGAATATGAATGCTTGAACGTGTGCTTGATAGGTAGTGACATGCTTTAATGTGAATGCTTGATAGACAGTTACACTCTTGAATATGAATGTTTGAACAAGGATGCCTGAATGTGAATGCTTGATAGATAGTGACACGCTTAAACGTGAATGCTTGAACATGAATGCTTGCATGTGAATGCCTGAACGTGAATGCTTAAACCTGATTTCTTGAACGTGATTGCTTGAACGTGAATACTGGTACCTAAATGCTTGAACGTGATTGCTTGATCATGAATACTTGAACGTGAAGGCTTGAACACGAATTCTTGAATGTGAATGCTTGAATATGAATGCTTGAACATGAATGCTTGATAGATAGTGACATGCTTGAACGTGAATGCTTGATAGGTAGTTACACGCTTCAACGTGAATGCATTAATGTAAATGCATGAACGTGAATTTTTGAACGTAGATGCATGAACATGAATGCTTGAACGTGAATGCTTGATTGATAGTGGCATGGTTGAACGTGAATGCTTAAACGTGATTTCTTGAACGTGATTGCTTGAACGTGAATACTGGTACCTAAATGCTTGAACGTGATTGCTTGATCGTGAATACTTGAACGTGAATGCTTGAACACGAATTCTTGAATGTGAATGCTTGAATATGAATGCTTGAACATGAATGCTTGATAGATAGTGACATGCTTGAACGTGAATGCTTGATAGATAGTTACACGCTTCAACATGAATGCATTAATGTAAATGCATGAACGTGAATTTTTGAACGTAGATGCATGAACATGAATGCTTGAACGTGAATGCTTGATTGATAGTGACATGGTTGAATGTGAATGCTTGCACATGAGGCCTTGAACGGGATTGCTTCAAAATGAATGTTGCAACTAGAATACTTGAACATGAATGCTTGAATGTGAATGCTTGAACATGAATCCTTGTACATGAATGCTTGAACGTGAATGCTTGATAGAGAGTGACACACTTGACTGTGAATGCTTAAACATGAATGCTTTAACATGAATTCTTGGACATGAATGCTTTAACGTCAATGCTTGAAAATGAATCCTTGAACGTGAATGCAAGATTGATAGTAACACGCTTTAACATGAATGCTTGAACATGAATGTTGGAGCATGAATTCTTTAACGTGAATGCTTGAACGTGAATGTTGTAACCTAAATGATTAAACGTGATTGCTAGGACATGAATGATTGAGCATTAATGCTTGAACGTGACTAGTTGATAGATAGTGACACGCTTAAACGTGAATGGTTTAACAGGATTACTTGAATGTGAATTCTTGAACATGAATGCTTGAATGTGAACGAACATGAATGCTAATGAATATTAATGCTTGAAAATGTTTTCTTTAGGGATAGTAAAATGCTTGAACATGAATGCTTGAACCTGAATGCCTGAAATTGAATGCTTGATACATAGTGACATGCTTGATTGTGAATGTTGGAACGTGATTGCTTGACCGTCAATACTTGAACATGAATTCCTAAACGTGGAAGCTTTAATGTTAATGCTGGAACATGAATGCAAGAAAGTGATTGCTAGATATATAGTGACATGCTTGAACATGAATGCTTGATAGATAGTCACATGCTTGAATGTGAATGCATAGAGTAGAATGTTTGAACGTGTGAATTCTTCAACGGGAATGCTGGAACCTGAATATTTGAACGTTAATGCTTGAACATGAATGCTTGAACCTTAATGCTTGAACATGATTGCTTGAATATGAATGCATGATATATAGTGACGCGCTTGAACGTGAATGCTTGATAGACATTTACACACTTCAACGTGAATGCTTGAACGTGAATACATGAACATGAATGCTTGAACGTGAATGCTTGAACATGAATACTTGAACGTGAATGCATGAACATGACTGCTTGGACGTGAATGATTGATAGATAGTCACACGCTAAGATGTGAATGCTTGAACAAGACTACTTGCATGTGAATGCTTGAACGTGAATGTTTCGACGTGATGGCTTTAGCATGAATGCTTGAATGTTAATTCTTCCACATGATACTAGAACATGAATGCTTGAGCGTGAATGCTTGAACGTGAATGGTTGAACATTGATGCTAGAACGTGAATGCATGAACATGATTGCTTGAACATTAATGCTTGAACGTGAATGCTGGAACCGGAATGCTTGAATAAGAGAGCTTGAATATGAATGCTTGAGCAATAGTGAAATGCTTGAACAGGAATGCTTGAAATTGAAAGCTTGAACTTGAATGCTTGAATAGGAATTCTGAAACATGATTGTTTGAACGTGAATGCTGGAACGTGAATGGTTGAACCTAAATGCCTGAACCTAAATGCTTGAATTTGATTCCTAGAACGTGAATGCTTGAACATGAATGCTCGAATGCAAATGATCGAACATGAATGCTTCAACATGAATGCTTGAACGTGATTGCTTAAACCTTAATGCTTGAACGTGATTGCTTAAACCTTAATGTTTGAAAATGAATGCTTATTAGTTAGTGGCATGCTTAAACCTGAATGCTTGAACAAAAATGCTTGTACCTGAAAGCTTCAACATGATTGCTTGAACATGAATACTTCAATGTGAAGGCTTGAAAGTGAAAGGTTGAACGTGAATGCTTGAATGTGAATACTTGTGCATCGATGCCTGAACGTGAATGCTTGATCGATAGTGACACGCTCAAACGTAAATGCTTGGACATGAATGCTTGCACGTGAATGCTTGAACGTGAATGATTGAATGCAATTTCTTGAACATTAATGCTTGAATGGGAATGCTCGTACCTGAATGCTTGAACGTGATTGCATGACCGTGAATACTTGAATGGGAATGGTTGATCGAGAATTCTTGAACATAAATGCTTGGACGTGAATGCTTGAACATCAATACCAGAAAGTGAATGCTTGATAGATAGGGACTTGGTTGAATGTGAATTCTTGATAGATAGTTACATGCTTAAATGTGACTGCTTGAACGTGTGAATTCTCGAACATAAATTCTTTAATAGGAATGCTTTAACTTTATCGCTTGAACGTGAACGCTTGAACGTGAAAGCTGGAACGTCAACGCTAGATAGACAATGACACACTAGAATGTGAATGCTTGATAGATAGTTACACTCTTGAACGTGAATTCTTTAACATGGATGCCTGAACGTGAATACTTGATAGATAGTAACATGCTTAAACAAGAATTCTTGAACATGAATGCTTACACATGAATGGTTGAACGTGATTGCTTAAACGTGATTGCTTAAATGTGATTGCTTGTACCTGAATGATTGAACGTGATTGCTTGACCGTGAATACTTGAACGCGAATGCTTGAACATGAATTCTTGAATGTAAATGCTTGAATATGAATGCTTGAATGTGAATACTTGATAGATAGTGACATGCTTGAACGTGAATACTTGACAGATAGTTACATGCTTGAATGTGAATGCTTGCACGTAAATGCATGAACATGAATTCTTGAACATTAATGCTTCAATATGAATGGTTGAACGTGAATGCTTGATAGATAGTGACATACTTGAACATGAATGCTTGAATATGAATGCTTGAACGTGTGCTTGATAGGCAGTGACATGCTTTAACGTGAATGCTTGACAAGCAGGTACACTGTTGAACGTGAATGCTTGAACATGGATGCCTGAACGCGAATGCTTGATAGATAGTGACACGCTTAAACTTGAATGCTTGAACATGAATTCTTGCAAGTGGATGCTTGAACGTGAATGCTTAAACGTGATTGCTTGAATGTGAATATTAGTACCTAAATGCTTGAACGTGATTGCTTGACCGTGAATAGCTGAACGCGAATGCTTGAACATGAATTCTTGAACTGCCTGAACGTAAATGCATGAACATGAATTCTTGAACATTAATTCTAGAATAAGAATGCTTGAACATGAATGCTTGATTGATAGGGACATGCTTCAACATGAATGCTTGAATATGAATGCTTGAACGTGTGCTTGATATGTAGTGACATGCTTTAACGTGGATGCTTGATAGACGGTTACACTCTTGAATGTGAATGCTTGAACAAGGATGCCTAAACGTGAATGCTTGATAGATAGTGACACACTTAAACGTGAATGCTTGAACATGAATGCTTGCATGTGAATGCTTGAACGTGAATGCTTAAACGTGATTTCTTGAACGTGATTGCTTGAACGTGAATACTGGTACCTAAATGCTTGAACGTGATTGCTTGATAGTGAATACTTGAATGTGAATGCTTGAACATGAATTCTTGAATGTGAATACTTGAATATGAATGCTTGAACATGAATGTTTGATAGATAGTGACATGCATGAATGTGAATGCTTGATAGATAGTTACACGCTTGAACGTGAATGCATTAATGTAAATGCATGAACATGAATTTTTGAACGTAGATGCATGAACATGAATGCTTGAACGTGAATGCTTGATTGATAGTGACATGGTTGAATGTGAATGCTTGCACATGAGGCCTTGAATGGGATTGCTTCAACATGAATGTTGCAACTAGAATACTTGAACGTGAATGCTTGAACATGAATCCTTGTACATGAATGCTTGAATGTGAATGCTTGATAGAGAGTGACACGCTTGATCGTGAATGCTTGGACATGAATGCTTGAACGTGAATTCCTGGACATGAATGCTTGAACGTCAATGCTTAAAAATGAATACTTGAACATGAATGCAAGATTGATAGTAACACGCTTTAACATGAATGCTGGAACATGAATTCCTTAACGTGAATGCTTTAACCTGAATGATTGAAAGTGATTGCTAGAACATGAATGATTGAATGTGACTGCTTGATAGATAGTGACACGCTTGAACGTGAATGGTTTAACAGGATTACTTGAATGTGAATTCCTGAACATGAATGCTTGAACGTGAATGCTTGAAAATGAATGCTTGAACGTGAATGATAGATTGATAGTAACACGCATTAACGTGAATGCTTGAACCTGAATGCTCGAACATGAATTCTCGAACATGAATGCTTGAACATGAATGCTTGAACCCGAATGCTTTAATATTAATGCTTGAAAATGTTTTCTTTAGGGATAGTGAAATGCATGAACATGAATGCTTCAAATTGAATGCTTGAACCTGAATGCCTGAAATTGAATGCTTGATACATAGTGACATGCTTGATAGTGAATGTTGGAACGTGATTGCTTGACCGTCAATACTTGAACGTGAATGCTTGAACATGAATTCCTGAACGTGGAAGCTTTAATGTTAATGCTAGAACATGAATGCAAGAAAGTGAATGCTAGATAGATAGTGACATGCTTGAACGTGAATGCTTGAATGTGAATGCATAGGGTAGAATGTTTGAACGTGTGAATTCTTCAATGGGAATGCTGGAACCTAAATGTGCGACCATGGATTCTCTCGAACCCGTCGCGGCGATGCACACACGATAGAATGAAATGTGGAGTCGCCACCCGGAGCTTTTGGTGACTCGGGAAACCTTTAAATCAATATTTTGAGCACCGAAGTGCTAAATATGACTCTGATTTACCGGTCTTTGCCAAAGGCTCTAGGGTAGGGGCTTCGGTTATCGATCGGGAAGGGTTTAGGCACTCGATCAACCCGCACATAGCGGTCTCTATCTATGGCAAAAATAAAAACGAATGGGCGGACTGAAATTCTTGGTCTACATTCCTATCATGCTTTGAGCCAAACTGAAGGCTATTGCCTTCGGCTCACCCCTCTCTTCCTCTACCTTCTTGGTCTACGTTCCTATCATGCTTTGAGCCAAACTGAAATTTCAGTGGCGTAACGGCTTGAATCCTTGGATCGAGGAAACACCAAGAAGGTAGAGGAAGAGTGGGGTGAGCCGGAGCTCACGGGCCCTTGTTGCATCGTGGAAGACCTTCACTTGGGCGTGCTTCTGATGGCTTTATGTGGCTTAAACGGTAGAGGAATAGGTTCTAATGCTAGGATTTGGTAGATAAGAAGTGTAGGATGAAGCTAGGGACTAAGCTTGACTAAAAAGGGATGTTCTAATGGTTGAAAAGGGTTGAAAAGGATGAACTAAGCATGCTGGAATTCTGGTTGAAGAATACAAAATAATATATATTTTTCTCTCACTAGGGCTCTCTCTCTTAAGCTTAACTTTCAACCTTAATTTTTTCAACCCTTTGGGAAGAGGGGAGCCTCTCTATTTATAGAGAAGAGGTGGGTTAGAGGGTTACTTAAGCGCTAATTGTTTTAGCAATTAGGTAATCCTCCATCTAAGGTTTTCTAGGTTTTTAGGGTCCTAGGGGTTTGGGAAACCGGTTTCAATGGCAGATGATGGGGGTTAGACCATTAGTGACTTAAGGGTTGACAATAAGCTCAAAGGGGGTGCAACCAACCTTAAGACACCCACCCCAACCAAGGGGATGGTCAAAAGGTCAAACCAGATGGAGGAAATTCGAGCATTTGATGACAGTGACTATAGCTAAGCTGGGCGTATATATTACATACGTCCAATTTATGTACAGTGATTT
This sequence comes from Chloranthus sessilifolius, assembly GCA_021018995.1. NCBI lineage: Eukaryota > Viridiplantae > Streptophyta > Magnoliopsida > Chloranthales > Chloranthaceae > Chloranthus > Chloranthus sessilifolius. Next base: position 76,096,768 of record CM037588.1, on the reverse strand, counting down.
CTATGAAAACCAGAGGAGATCTGAGAAGGTGGGTGTCCGTGGTGGGCCCTACCTATCTTGAGAATGTATTATATAATGACCAAATTTGACCTAGAAATGCCAAAGCGATATAATATATCGCTGACCAAAATAAAATTTGCTAGGCGTATCTAATACATACGCCTGAGCAAAAGTTATGATTTTATGTGAAACTTCAATTGGGTGATCTTTGGCTTCCTGGAAAGCTGGAGAAGTCCTCCTTCCAATGGTATGGGGTTCGGCCTTAGCAATGGTCTGTATAAAATTTTGTAGCTCTCTTCCCATCAATTGCTCAGAAGGATTTAAGTTGGGTCTAGGAAGGGATCCTAGGGTTTAGGGGTGATCTCTAAGGGTTAGGGGAATGGATTTAAGGAGTTCAGGGTGATTCCTAAAGGTCTGGGTTGGTTTCTAAGGGTTCAAGGGTGCCATTGGAAGCACAGGGGTACATCTCTCTCACAGTATAGACGGATCTGGCCTTGGGCCGAATTTGGGTGTCTACACTGAATATTTGAACGTTAATGCTTGAACATGAATGCTTGAACCTTAATGCTTGAACATGATTGCTTGAACGTGAATGCATGATATATAGTGACGCGCTTGAACGTGAATGCTTGATAGATAGTTACACGCTTCAAAGTGAATGCTTGAACGTGAATACATGAACATGAATGCTTGAACGTGAATGCTTGAACATGAATACTTGAACGTGAATGCATGAACATGATTGCTTGGACGTGAATGCTTGATAGATAGTCACACGCTAAGATGTGAATGCTTGAACAAGACTACTTGCATGTGAATGCTTGAACGTGAATGTTTCGACGTGATTGCTTGAGCATGAATGCTTGAATGTGAATTCTTGCACATGAATACTAGAACATGAATGCTTGAACATTGATGATCGAACGTGAATGCATGAACATGATTGCTTGAACATTAATGCTTGAACGTGAATGCTGGAACCTGAATGCTTGAATAAGAGTGCTTGAATATGAATGCTTGAACGATAGTGAAATGCTTGAACAGGAATTCCGAAGCATGATTGCTTGAACGTGAACAATGGAACGTGAATGGTTGAACCTAAATGCCTGAACCTAAAAGCTTGAATTTGATTCCTAAAACATGAATGCACGAATGCAAATGATCGAACATGAATGCTTGAACTTGAATGCTTGAACGTGAATGCTTGAACGTGATTGCTTAAACCTGAATGCTTGAAAATGAATGCTTCTTAGATAGTGGCATGCTTAAACCTGAATGCTTGAACGAAAATGCTTGTACCTGAAAGCCTCAACATGATTACTTGAAAATGAATACTTCAATGTGAAGGCTTGAAAGTGAAAGGTTGAACGTGAATACTTGAACGTGAATACTTGTGCATCGATGCCTAAACGTGAATGCTTGATAGATAGTGACACGCTCAAATGTGAGTGCTTGGACATGAATGCTTGCACGTGAATGCTTGAACGTGAATGATAGAACGTAATTTCTTAAACATTAATGCTTGAACGGGAATGCTCGTACCTGAATACTTGAACGTGATTGCATGATCGTGAATACATGAATGGGAATGGTTGATCGAGAATTCTTGAACATGAATACTAGAAAGTGAATGCTTGATAGATAGGGACTTGGTTGAATGTGAATTCTTGATAGATAGTTATATGCTTAAATGTGACTGCTTGAACGTGTGAATTCTTGAACGTAAATTCTTGAATAGGAATGCTTTAACTTTATCGCTTGAACGCGAACGCTTGAACGTGAAAGCTGGAACGCCAATGCTAGATAGACAATGACACACTAGAATGTGAATGCTTGATAGATAGTTACACTCTTGAACGGGAATGCCTGAAGCAGAATGCATGGACATGAATGCTTGAACGTGAATGCTTCGACGTGATTGCTTGAACCTGAATGGTTGAATGTGAATGCATGAACATGAATACTTGAACATGAATGCTTGAACGTGAATGGTTGACAAATAGAGACACGCTTGAATGTGAATGCTTGAACATGAATGCTTCAACGTGAATGCTTGATCCTAAATGCTTGATAGATAAAGACATGCACAAATGTGAATGCTTGAAAGTGAATGCTTAATAGATAGTTACACACTTGAATGTGAATGCTTAAACGTGAATGCTTTAACATTAATGCTTGAATATGAATGCTTGAACGTGAATGCTTGATAGATAGTGACATGCTTGAACATGAATGCTTGAATATGAACGCTTGAACGTGTGCTTCATAGGTAGTGACATGCTTTAACGTGAATGCTTGATAGATAGTTACACTCTTGAACGTGAATGCTTGAACATGGATGCCTGAACGTGAATGCTTGATAGATAGTGACACGCTTAAACGTGAATGCTTGAACATGTACGGTTGCACGTGAATGCTTTAACGGGAATGCTTGAACGTGATTGGTAGTTCCTGATTGCTTGAACATGATTGCTTGACCGTGAATACTTGAACGTGAATGCCTGAACATGAATTCTTGAACGTGAATGCTTGAAAATGAATGCTTGAACGTGAATGCTTTATAGATAGTGACATGCTTGAACATGAATGCTTGAACATGAATACTTGGTAAATAGATACACGCTTAAACGTGAATGCTTGAACGTAAACGCGTGAACATTAATTCTTGAACGTTAATGCTTGAATATGAATGTTTGAACATGAATGCTTAATAGATAGTGACATGCTTGAACATGAATGCTTGAACATGTGCATGATAGGTAGTGACATGCTTTAATGTGAATGCTTGATAGATATGAACACTCTTCTATGTAAATGCTTGAACATGGATGCCTGAACGTGAATGCTTGATAGATAGTGATACGCTTCAACATGAATGCTTGAACATGAATGCTTGCACATGAATGCTTGAACGTGAATACCTGTACCTAAATGCTTGAACGTGATTGCTTGACCGTGAATACTTGAACGCGAATGCTTGAACATGAATTCTTGAACATGAATGCTTGAATATGAATGCGTGAACATGAATGCTTGATAGATATTGGCATGCTATTGTTGACTTCTAGTGTACTGATTTATTGTGTAATGACAAGAGCAAAAAATTAAAATTAAAATAAAATAGAGGGTGGATTCAACACAACTAAAATAGCCTAGACCTGCAAGATATAGGGCCTGTTGTAGCAAGTTTTAATAAGAGTTTGTCCCACAGGGAAAATGATCTAAAGCTCCAAGGGAGCCATCTTTAGTAGGTCCTCCAGATCAGACTACAGATCTGGCAATCCTAAATGGAAGGGGATTTAAGGTCACTATTGTTTAAATCCTATGGTAACCTAATGCCTAAACTACGGAAATAGTTGAGAAGAAAGATGGAGTGTGAGAAAATAAATATAAAAAAGGTGAGAAGTAAGCTATTAGGTACAAATCTGATGGGTTTTATAACTCAGACTCAGATCTGCTACTATAGAAGTCCTGTCCAATGGCTACATTATCACCAAAGAAGAGAAAGGATCCAACTCACCCCTGTGCCATGATCCAATCCCTTATGGCTATAACCTGTCCACTCAAATAGTCACAGACTATCCAATAGGCGAACCACAGTCCATAGATGGGTCAGAACATGTTTATCATTGTAGGCACTACTTCATCCAGGCTACCAGCTCAAGAATCCACAGGAACCTTAACCTCTAATGTTCTTTGTGTGGGGCATAGGCCTGCATATGTGCACGAGCCTGGACACACAAGACCAGCAAGAGTTCGAGTACTAGCTTTAAATCTAGCTGTTCACAACTTTAGAGAGACAACAGTGATCTAGTCATAAGCCTACAATCTCTACAGCAAGATCAGATCTGCCATCTGATGGTGGGTCTTTACAAATACAGAGGAGTCTGTCTCTGCACAATCTCTCATAGGGCTGCAAGCATAAGTGCAAAGAAGAAGAATCTGTCTTAGATCTATGGATTGTCCTCACCCTAGGGTAATAACCTGTCCACTCAAATGACCACAGACTATCCACAGAGGCTATCCTCCTCACAGAGGTCTGAGACAGAACAAGTAGATTACTGCCACCACCATGTTCACAAGGCTACCAGCTCAGGCTCCCATGGGAATTTAGATTTAGTGGATCCTGTGGTGGGGCATAGGCCTTTATATGTGCACTAGCCCCTTAAACATCAATCCCATACATATATAACATCCTATTATAAAACTTTATTAAAACTGTTCCAAATAGTCATACAAAGGCATAACCAGCAAGTGCTAGGCTATGGAGAGAAGAAAAAGGAAAAAGATGCTACCTAAACCCTAACCTTAGCCTATTGGAACTCTACAGCCGATTTAAGAAGATCGGATGAATTCAGTTCTCACCTCGCCTTACATATATAGCAGTCGGCTGTGGGAGCATTAGGGTTAGGAAAACCCTAATTTTAACAATGCAAATGTGGCCCATTTCTGTTCCTTGGGGGCATGTGCACGGAGTTTGGAGCTTTAGAGTACGTGCCCTAGTTGCTGGAAGTTCCCAGACTACCCCTGCAGAAGTGGGGGGAAGTTAAGATCTCGAGCCTCGCTAGGTAGTAAGGGTTTCCAGGTCTTGTCGCGTGATAGAGTTGTCGTCGCTAGATTGAATTGACTTGAAGCTCTTGCAGTCACGGGATAGATAGTTTAGTCATCGCGGGAATGCTCTGGTCGTCGTGGGATTGCGCTTTCTATTTGAGTGGCACGGGAATCGCGTGCGTAGTTCATTCCTTGGTGAATCTCGCGGGGATCCCCATGAAGAAGTAATGTGCATCGGCCTTTGGATTGCGCGACCAGTCCCCTGAAGATCTGCATCCCGCGGCCACTGCGTGACAGCTATGCGTAGAAGTGCCTAGAGCTCTCTCTCCTCAGTGAATCGCACAAGGATTAAACGCTCCTCTCTTGAGCTACGCGAGACTGTGCGAGTGCTTACAACTGAGCCTCGCGAGAACTGCGCGACGTCTGCTTCTCGAGCCCTTCTGTCATTAATCTATGCGGGAACAATGCGAGCAATTAGTGTGCTGCCTTGAGAAACTCGCGACCACTACGCGAAGCATTTTTCTTTGAATCACTTGAACCTTGCGACATCTACGCGAAGTTAATTTATTGACTTGTTGCTGCTGTGCTTTGCCTATGTTGCAGCCAAGTTCTCTGTCTGGGTCCAACTTCCTTTCTTCTGAGGAACTTCTGGGTCCCACTTGGGCATTCAATGTGTACATCCAAGTGTGTTCTACCTTGGTGTTTCTTTCCTCTGTGAATGGGTTACCAGTTGTTTGGAGTTCTGGTGCAAAAGTAGGCTTCTTAGCAGGGTTAGGGCCTTATCTACAGCTGTTGCTTATTACCTACAAAATGGTCTTAACACACATTTATTAAATGACTAAGGGTCTAATAGAGGTTAAGTTAAGGGGTGAAAAGTGGTACTTTTCAGGTTTTAACACACCCCCAAACCTAATCTTTGCTAGTCCCTTAGCAAAGCTTTAACTAAACATCTATACCCTAATTAAATGCCACTTTCGTAGGGATCACGGGTACATTTAGCATATGTACCAAGCCCTTTAAACCCCTAGGTGATCCCTAGTGGAGGAGTGAAGTCTCCTAAGGGTTTTCAGTGAAGATACCCACAAACTTCACTATTAAAATAGTTAAATGTGGTGCAATCAATGACAAAACAAATTTCAATGAATAAAGCATCAATCCACATCTCTTTAGAATTCATAGGAAATTGCAGGAGTAATGCAAGCAATTTTAAGACTCAAAATTTTTAGCATGTATTTGCATTTCCACCAATCATTTTTCATTAGAAATTCAATGTGCACATATCAGTACCAAGCTTGCCTTAAATTCGAAAATCAAGTTGGATACAACCCCAAGGAAGTGACAAGTCAAACCCAATTCTCACCAGGGCTATCTCTCAACAATGAATATCTAGGGGTGTTAACATTTAAAGTAGCTCAAGAGCAGTTACAGACCCCAAATGGGCCTGCAAGCATGAGCATAGGTAAAGCTTCTAATTTCTGATGTCCTCATGACTTTTCACCATAGATTAGGCACTCCCTCATCTCCACCTAACAGCTCATTTCACTTTGGATCTTCAAGGTCTTTTGAATGGGTTGTAATGTGGCTTATGGGTGAGGGATATAAAGAATGAAGGGGTAAAAAGGAAATCAAAATTGAGAAATCAGCAAGGTAAGGAGTGACTCATGACTTCACTACCTTCATTTCATTCAGCATACTTCATCTTCCTTGATATTTTTCAGATTCAAAGTGGCCAGCTTCTCTTCTTTTGTCCAATTTTCAGATGAAGGTATTCTCTTGACTTCTCTTTTCTCTTATTATTATTATTATTTATTTTTAATTTATTATTATTATTTATTTATTTTTATTTTTTTTTGATGAATTGCCACATATATACCACTACTACACTATTGTTTACAATTTGCTCTTCCTCTCCTTCCACCAAATGTTGAACTACTCTCACTACCATCAACTGCATCTCCTTTACCTTCTGAATTCTCAGAGTGAGGGTCAGGTTGAATCAGGTCATGAGGTCAAGGTGTAAGTACTTTGATACTCTGATGTTTGTTGAAGAAAAATAGGATTTTCAAGGCTCAAAGAGTGTAAGAAAAAGGGCAGTTTTAATGGGTAGGAAGTTTTAAGCTCAAACTATCCAAATGAAGGCCTTAGATCATCTCCTTAGTGTCATGAGTGTTGTCGATCAGTTTTGATTTGGAGGTGTCTAACTTCTAGTGACAAATTGTTGAGTCAATCAAACCTTAGAGCAGAAAGAATACCAAAAACACTCTTCAACAGAAATTGATGGGCCCAAATCTCACTAGATATGGTCCTCTTTTTAACTCATTGAGTGTATTTTCACCTTTTTCTCTCCTCTTAGGTTTACTAGGTACTGAATTAAAATTTTCGATGTTATCTTCATGGTGGTGCTAAGATTTTAAAATTTTCATTTTCGAAATGTCTGCACAAAATTTTAATTTCCCACAAATTTTCTCATTGCAGCAAGTTAGGTGGAAATTGACTTTATTCATCTCAATTACACCACCACTACTACACTAAAGTTAATTATTCTATTGGCAGACCTACCCTGCCACACCCCCAAACCTATGAGGAGCAGTGCTGTCACTGATTCAAAGTTAAGAGTGGATGTGTAGTAGATTCAATACACAGATAGGAGAATAGAAATAGTAGGAAATAAAGCACACAACAAGTAAACACACAAGAAGAAAAACAAAAATACATAAGAGCAGACAAACAGAAATAAGAAAAGATATAAACTAAACAGTATAGAACAAAAAGACAAATTCATTATAATATAAAAATATTACAAAAAGATTTACAAAAAGGTAAAATTCTAAGAACAGACAAGACTCAGAGCACCAAAACATTCTGCAAAAACAAAATAGTTCTTCCCCCTGGCCTAGGGATATCCTCATCCTGGTGCATGTGGAGAGGGGGGGAAAGAACAGGGATCAAGGGGGGGTAGGTGGTGGAGGGTTTGAGGAGGATGGGGGAGAAGATGGGGGTGGTTCGCTCTTCTGCTTCTTCTTCTTTGTCTTGCTCTCTTTCTTCTCCTCCTTGGCTAGGATCCTCTGCACCTCCTCATATTCATCCCAGAGGAATTATAGTGGGTTTGGTTCTTTAGGCGGTGGCGGGTCCAACCACATTGGGTAGAATTTGTTTGGCAGCTCTGTGGGTTTTTAATCCGCCATGATTATGAGTAGGGCAGGACTGCTAAGGTTAGAAGAGAAAGAATGAGATGAAGATGAACTAACTGCGTATTTAAAATACTTGGACGGTGGAATATGAATCGGCATATTAAAGTTTGTCTCCTTCCAAGTTTAGCAATAAATTGTGATTCTTTTTGGGAATGATAAGTCGCACAACTTATTATGGCGAAAGAAAGAGCAGAATAAATGTAGGTCTATATTTAGCACTGGGAGTTAAAGCAATCCTACACTTCGCCCAGTTTTCCCAATTATTCACACAGTAGAATACTCGCGCAAAAGACAGCGCCGCGAGTATACAATGAGAAGGTGTGTGTGCCTCGCGAAGATACTTTGCGGAGTTGACGTTTGGACTAAGCACGCGAAGCAGATTCACATTTCTCGTGCAACGTAACTGGTGATCTCTATAAAGAACACCCATTTGGAGTTTAAGAGGTCTCGTGCACTAGAGTGTTGTGAGTTATACTTTTTGCACACTCATGACTCCGCGAGAAGGCTTTGAAATGGCTCGCGACTGTAAAAATTAGGCTACTCAACCCCTCGAGAAATGGAATCTAACGACGGTGTAAATTGCAACTTGGATTGCGCGAGAGCCTCCCAAGGTTTACCTTGGAGCTCACGACAGCTAGTGAAGTATTCCATTTGGATTGTGCGAGAGGCTCTCAGGGCTCATTTTGGACCCCGCGACAGCAAAGCATTAAACAGAGAGCACGCGCTCTACATTCTGCCATTTACATTTGTGTTGTGGCTGGATCCTAGGTATAACTCACCACCAGGAGCACCCCCAGACACTTTAAAATTACCTCCCACTTATAGCATCAAACATTCAAGCATAGTCATCAAAAAATCATTATCCAAACAGCATGCATTCAATCAAAAACCACCAACTCAAGAGGAGTAATTATCAAACCCATCATAAAAAAAATCAGACCAGATAGATTCAGACTCAAGTGAAGCCATTAAAATTTCCTATAAAATTTGAACAAAAGAAGGCAGTACATACCTAACAAACCAAAGTACATATAATACAGCATTGACACATCTGTGGATCAGTTTAATGAAGGGTCCCCATGAAAGTGAATGGTGTCCATAGGTTCAGCAGGTTTTTCTAAACAAGGGTTAAGCCTCTGACCATTCACCTTCAAGGTCTTCCCAGACTTGGGATCCTTGATTTCCACAGCACCAGATGGGGAAACATTCATGACAATATAGGGGCCTTCCCATCTGGATTTCAGTTTGCCAAGAAAAAATTTAAGTTTTGAGTTAAACAACCAAACCTTACCACCAGCCATGAAGCTCTTTCTCAACAAACCCTTGTCAAAGAAAGCCTTGGACCTTTCCTTGTATATCCGAGCATTGGCATATGCATCCATCCTCAGCTCATCCAGTTCTGACAACTGCTGCGACCTGTGATGACCAGCAGAAGTTAGGTTTAGATTTAATTTTTTTATGGCCCAATAGGCCCTGTGTTCTAACTCTACTGGGAGATGGCAACCCATGCCATAAACCAGTCTGAATGGGGACATCCCAATGGGAGTCTTATAAGCAGTCCTATAAGCCCATAATGCATCATTTAGCTTATCAGCCCAGTCCTTTCTATCAGTCCTCACTGTCTTCTCAAGGATGTGCTTGATCTCCCTATTAGAAATTTCAACTTGCCCACTGGTTTGCGGGTGGTAGGGAGTAGCAATCCTATGGGTGACAGAATATTTCTTGAGCAAGCTCTCAAAATTTCTGTTGTAGAAATGGCTACCCCCATCAGTGATAATGGCTCAAGGGGTGCAAAATCTTGAGAAGATATTCTGCTTTACAAATTTTAGGACTACTTGATGATCATTGGTTCTTGTGGCAATAGCTTCTACCCATTTTGAAACATAATCCACTACCACTAAGATGAAATGATAGCCACTTCTCACATGTCCTACACTATGTATTGGCATCTCTGAATAAAGAAGGCCAATAGAACCCACACTGCAAGAACTTGTCAGCTATTTTTCTTCCACTAAAGTGGCCTCTACAGGCATTTTCATGGCACATGGCCAGAATACTGGGGACAACACTTTCTGAAACACATTTTCGAATGATTTGGTCTGCACAGTATTTGTATAAGCAAGGTTCCTCCAAAAAAAATAATTTGACCTGTGAGAAGAACAAGCCTTTGTCCATTTTGGTCCAATGGGCAGGAATCTTACCTACAACTAAATAATTTACAATGTGTGCATACCAAGGAACCAAGGATTGGATGGCAAACAATTGCTCATCCGGGAAAACATCTGTGCGACCATGGATCCTCTTGCACCTGTCGCGGCGATGCGCTCGCCTCAGATGAAATGTAGAGTCGCAACCTGGATCTTTTGGTGACCCCGAAAACCTTCAAATTGATATTTTGAGCGCCGAAGTGCTAAATATGACTCTGATTTACTGGTCTTTACCAAAGGCTCTAGGGTAGGGGCTTCGGTTATCGATCGGGAAGGGTTTAGGCACCCGATCAACCTGCATGTAGCGGTCTCTATCTATGGCCAAAAATGAAAATAAAAGGGCGGAGTTTCCCCTTGCCCGAAGGCAATACGGTCCTATCAAGCTTTGAGCCAAACCGAAATTTCGACGGCGTAACGACTTGAATCCTTGGACGGAGGAGACACCAAGAAGGTAGAGGAAGAGAGGGGTGAGCAGGAGCTCATGGGCCCTTGTTGCACCGTGGAAGATCTTCGCTTTGGCATGCTTCCGATGGCTTAAACGGTATGGAAATGGATTCTAACAATAGGATTCGGTAAAATAGGAAGTGTAGGGTGAGGCTAAAGGCTAGGCTTTAGCTAAAGGTAGTGATCTAATGGTGGAAATGGACTGAAATAGATGAAATATGCATGATGGAATCTAGAAAAATATTGGCATTTTCTCTCACTAGGGCTTTCTCTTAAGCACTCTCTAATCTTTCAACCAAATTTCCAACCCTTTGGGAAGAGGGGGGCTTCTCTATTTATAGAGAAGTGATGGGTTAGGGGATTACTTAAGAGCTAATTGGTTTAGCAATTAGGTAATCCTCCATCTAAGGTTTTTTTGGGTTTTCAAGGTCTTAGGGTTTTGGGAAACTGGTTTCAATGGCAGATGATGGGGTGAGACCATAGGTGACATAAGGGTTGCCAATAAGCTCAAAGGGGGTGCAACCAACCTTAAGACACCCACCTCAACCAAGGGGATGGTCAAAGGGTCAAACCAGATGGAGGAATTTTGAGCAACTGATGACAGTTACTATAGCTAAGCTGGGCGTATATATTATATATGCCCAGTTTATGCACAGTGATTTTCACGAAAAATAGGGGAGCTTTGGGAAGATGAAGCCCGTGGTGGGTCCCACCTATACTGGGCGTATATATTATATACGCCCGGCCAAATTTCCCCCAAAAAAGACAGGTGTATATAATATATACGCCTAACTAATCTGGGGCCAAATTGGTTGGGCGTATGTAATATACATGCCTGAGTAAAAGTTGAGATTTTATGTGAAACTTCAACTGGCCATAACCTTTGAACCGTAGCTCCAAATTGGATGATCTTTGGCTTGTTGGAAAGTTGGAGATGTCCTCTTTCCAATGGTATAAGGCTCATCCTTGGTAGTGGTCCATGTGAAATCATGTAGCTCTCATCCCATCAACTGCTCAGAAGGGTTTAAGTTAGGTATGGGAAGGGATTCTAAGGTTTAGGGGTGACTTCTAAGGATTGGGGGAGTGGCTCTAAAGGTTTTAGGGTGATTCCTAATGGTCTAGGTAGGTTCCTAAGGGTTCAGGAGGTGCCATCGGAAGAACAGGGGTACATCTCTCTCGGAGGACAGACTGATCGGGCCTTGGGCCGAATTCGGGTGTCTACAGATGCCCCTCTTTGGTATTTGATCCCTAATGATCGGATGCCAAAGACAAGAGACATCCGAAGAGGTCCAAGGCACGTTTTGTGGGTCCGCCTGATTTAACTCAATTCTCAAACACCCATGGTGAGGGCGAGTGTATGTAAGCCCTCTCATTTCGGGATATCGTCCGTACCTCAGTGCTAACAGTCCCCAAGTGCATTGCGACATTAGTGAGCATAACTGCGATGATCACAAAAAGTGTAAGCCCGCTAGCCGGGATATCGTCCACTTCCTGAGGGAAATTATAGATTGGTAATGCTGAGTATTAATTAGAACCAGACAGCTCCATAAAACGGGGTGATCGATCTATGCTTTGAAAGCGTTGCGAAGCACACAACGCGAAGGCCTTCAAACTATGTCCAATCCTATGGGATATTGACAGCTCCATTGGATTGGCCACGGGTGCCCTTACATAGGTAAGGCTCAAAGTTTTTGGGCGAACCCATCAACCTCGAGGTTGCTTTTGCATGTTTTACCCGAGTGAAGCGAATATTGACGTCGCAACACTTCTTGGGAATGCATGCCCATTTTTTGAGTAAATTTTTTTTTGAATTTTCTCTTGTTTCGAAGCCTCTAAGCAGAGCTCAAGGATCTTTGACAATTTTATTCTTGCTCAACTCTTTAAGTGGATCAAATGCCAGTTGATACGCTTTTAAGGGTGCGTGCGCCATGCCGGGGATAGGTACACCTTGGGGATGTGCACGTTCCAGTGGTGAGGTGCTTCTGACTTGCATGAATTTGAGTGCCTTAACTTGAGACAAAGCTAAAAAAGATCGGCCGAGGACCAATCATTCCTTGAAAGAGATGGCCAATTCTAGCCTCCATCCCTAATGAAATCACATCTTACTAACTATGCACAGATATACACCCATCAGGGGCGATAAGCAGCAAATAGGCGCGAACGGAAGCCTCGACCCTAAGGTACAATTTACGAGGACAAACGACCATCCTACGGATAACCAGACACAAGTGCGTACATTAAACAGGGACACCGTGCCTATACAGGTTTTAAGCCTGTGTAAAAGGAAATAAAAGGGAATGAGCCCTTCAGTCTGTATGTTTGCACATAGTTTGGTTGGTTGTAATTTCATTTTTGACGGGTCAGTTTCAACTGACAATAGAATTTTCAAATGGTCTGAAGTCTGGGGCACTCTTGGTCAACATAGATCCGAAGGTGGATGACCAGAGCGAATGCTTGGGAGGTGGGGTCAACCTACACCGAATTTTTTCTTTTGTCTTTTCTTCTTCTTTTTTCTTTTCTTTTTTTCTCTTTCTTCTTTTTTTCGCATGTGTCCTAGGGTAGATCAACTTGCCATGTTGATACAAACTGAGGATGTGAGTATTTCGGTAATAAGTCTTTAGTTCGCTTGCCGGATCAGGCCTTGACTCCTGCTGGGGAAGATTTTGGGCTAGGTGTCCGTTCCCGGGAACGACTGGTGATGGATAAGTTATTTGCCTCCCGGAGCAGGTATGGACTCATGGGGATGTGTGGTCTAGGTCTTTAAACAAATTAGACCCAGCAGAGTCTCCATCTGTGTGACCATGGATCCACTTGAACCCGTCGCGGCGATGCGCTCGCCTCGGATGAAATGTAGAGTCGCCACCCGGATCTTTTGGTGACCCCGCCGAGAAACCTTCAAATCGATGTTTTGAGCACTGAAGTGCTAAATATGACTCTGATTTACCGGTCTTTGCCAAAGGCTCTAGGGTAGGGGCTTCGGTTATCAATCGAGAAGGGTTTAGGCACCCGATCAACCTGCATGTAGCGGTCTCTATCTATGGCCAAAAATGAAAATAAAAGGGCAGAGTTTCCCCTTGCCCGAAGGCAATACGGTCCTATCAAGCTTTGAGCCAAACCAAAATTTCGGCGGCTTAACGGCTTGAATCCTTGGACGGAGGAGACACCAAGAAGGTAGAGGAAGAGAGGGGTGAGCCGGAGCTCACGGGCCCTTGTTGCACCGTGGAAGATCTTCACTTTGGCGTGCTTCTGATGGCTTAAATAGTATGGAAATGGACTCTAGCACTAGGATTCGATAAAATAGGAAGTGTAGGGTGAGGCTAAAGGCTAGGCTTTAGCTAAAGGGATTGATCTAATGAGGGAAATGGACTGAAATAGATGAAATATGCATGCTGGAATTCTGGAAAAATATTGGCATTTTCTCTCACTAGGGCTTTCTCTTAAGCACTCTCTAATCTTTCAACCAAATTTCCAACCCTTTGGGAGGAGGGGGGCTTCTCTATATATAGAGAAGGGATGGGTTAGGGGATTACTTAAGAGCTAATTGGTTTAGCAATTAGGTAATCCTCCATCTAAGGTTTTTTTGGGTTTTCAAAGTCCTAGGGTTTTGGGAAACTGCTTTCAATGGCAGATGATGGGGTGAGACCATAGGTGACATAAGGGTTGCCAATAAGCTCAAAGGGGGTGCAACCAACCTTAAGACACCCACCACAACCACGGGGATGGTCAAAGGGTCAAACCAGATGGAGGAATTTCGAGCAACTGATGACAGTTACTGTAGCTAAGCTAGGTGTATATATTATATATGCCCAGTTTATGCACAGTGATTTTCACGAAAAACAGGGAAGCTTTGGGAAGATGAAGCCCGTGGTGGGTCCCACCTATACTGGGCGTATATATTATATACGCCCGGCCAAATTTTCCCTAAAAAAGGCAGGCGTATATAATATATACGCCTGACTAATCTGGGGCCAAATTGGCTGGGCGTATGTAATATACACGCCTGAGTAAAAGTTGTGATTTTATGTGAAACTTCAATCAGCCACAACGTTTGAACCATACATCCAAATTGGGTGATCTTTAGCTTGTTGGAAAGCTGGAGATGTCCTCTTTCCAATGGTATAAGGCTTATCCTTGGTAGTATTCCATGTGAAATTCTGTAGCTCTCATCCCATCAACTGCTCAGAAGGGTTTAAGTTAGGTCTGGGAAGGGATTCTAGGGTTTAGGGGTGACTTCTATGGATTGGGGGAGTGGCTCTAAAGGTTTTAGGGTGATTCCTAATGGTCTAGGTAGGTTCCTAAGGGTTCAGAGGGTGCCATCGGAAGCACAAGGGTACATCTCTCTCGGAGTACAGACTGATCGGGCCTTAGGCCGAATTCGGGTGTCTACAGATGCCCCTCTTTGGTATTCGATCACTAATGATCGGATGCCAAAGATAAGAGACATCCGAAGAGGTCCAAGGCATGTTTGGTGGGTCCGCCTAATTCAACTCAATTCTCAAACATCCATGGTGATGGCGAGTGTACGTAAGCCCTCTCATTTCAGGATATCGTCCGTACCTCAGTGCTAACAGTCCCCAAGCACATTGCGACATTACTGGGCAAAACTGCGATGATCACAAAAAGTGTAAGCCCGCTAGTTGGGATATCATCCACTTCCTGAGGGAAATTATAGATTGGTGATGTTGAGTATTAATCAGAACCAGACAGCTCCATAAAATGGGGTGATCGATCTATGCTTCGAAAGCGATGCGAAGCACACAAAGCGAAGGTCTTAAAACTGTGTCCAATCCTATGGGATATTGACAGCTCCATTCGATTGGCCACGGGTTCCCTTACCTAGGTAAGGCTCAAAGTTTCTGGGCGAACCCATCAACCTCGAGGTTGGTTTAGCATGTTTTACCCGAGTGAAGCAAATGTTGATGTCGCAACAGTTCTTGGGAATGCATGCCCATTTTTTGAGTAAATATTTTTTTGAATTTTCTCTTGTTTCGAAGCCTCTAAGCAAAGCTCTTTTCACGGTCCCTTTGGGCCAATCGAAGGAAATTCGAAGGGTCATTTAGGGATGCGTGCACCTTTTCTCGGTGATACATTGGCTTCAAAGAGGGGCCGAGCCTTGATATGGGGCATACAAAAGGCCAGAGCCGAGATTGCGAAGGTGAGAGCTGCTATGGCTGAGAGTGAGGTTCTTCGATTGACTGGGCTTTTGACTGAACCTCGCAGTATAGCTGACGCTTCGCGGAGATGGCAGAAGAGTCTTCATGGTAGGTGGTTGTCTGGTCGGAATGCCCGTGAGGACTCTCTCGTTACAAAGATCAGTGCTTTAAAGCACGGTTCCTGCCCCTGACCTGTTCATGTACATACCATAGATCATATACACAGAAGGGGGCCGATGCCCCATAACAGAGATCTCTTTTTGGGTTATTTTCTTTTTTTATTGTTTTTGTTATATATATATTTTTTTAGTTTTTACTTGTAAAGAAGGCAGAAAGATAGAAAGTGTGTCATGTCGTTATCTTTTTGGGACGTGACACTCCGCAAGTAATACTGTAAGAAATGGAATGAAATCTACACATACATATATTTTTTTTATTTTTCGACTTTTTCTTTCATACGTCTCGCAACATAAGGCTTTTCATGGAAAAGGAAAATCTATCATCTTTTTGAAATTTTCTCCCCCACAGTGTGAGGTTTTTATGGGAAAGGGAAATCTATTATCTTTTTTGAAATTTTCTCCTCCACAGTGTGAGGCTTTTATGAAAAAGGGAAATCTATTATCTTTTTTGAAATTTTCTTCTCCACAGTGTGAGGCTTTTATGGAAAAGAGAAATCTATTATCTTTTTTGAAATTTTCTTCCCCACAGTGTGAGGCTTTTTATGAAAAAAGAAAATCTATTATCTTGTTTGAAATTTTCTTCCCCACAGGGTGATGCTTTTTATGGAAAAGAGAAATCTGTCATCTTTTTTGAAATTTTCTTCCCCACCTCCCACTTCTTTTTGTGATGTCGGTAATTATGAGGTCAAACTGGTGGGTCCCTTGTTTTTATTTTTTTGAGCATGGTCGAACCCTGTTCATGAGGCACAGTTTTTTTCCTTTTAAAATGGGAAGGTCAGCTTCCTTGGGATTGGTTTAGTCTTCTGTCTTTCCCTTTGGTTATGCACAAGACGCCGCGGTAGAGATGACATACTTGATCGGAAACCAATCCAATTTAACATGAGTGGCCTATCAAAGGGAAGAAGGGGCTCAAGAGGTCCAAACTGAAATGGGCGGGCCAGAATAGGTCTTCTCCTAATCTCTCTTTTCTTGGCATTTTTGCTCACAGCGCCCAAGATGGGTTTTCGCTATGCCTGTCATCCCTGTTTTTACCCATAGCGCCCTTTTGGGTATTCACTACGTCCATGGGTTCGCTCTCTTACCCCAGGTGCCCTTTCAGGATTTCACCTGATCCGCGTGAGTTCGCTGTTTTTACCCATGGCACCCTTGCGGGTTTTCACCACGTCCATCTTGCTTTGAACTCAAATTATTATTTTTTTTTTTTTCAAGAACCAGAAGGCCACGACATGGACGTTGATTCCATCATAGCCGGCTGAATGAAGTTCTGTGTGGTTTGTTAACTCAGCTTGTACTGATGCAATAGATGCTATGACTGCTTGTGGACCTTAAAGAGGGCTTTCTTCCGGGTTGTAATGTGGCCGGGGTCCAAACGGGTTTGGTTTTTCTGGGGATTTGGATCAAAGTTTTGAGTGAATTCTAGATTTGGCGACTCCTCTTTCTTTCCAAAGGCTTTTTATGGTACATGCCCCAGTCATTTCTCTCTTTTTCTCTTTTTTTTTTTTCTTTTTTTCTTTATTCTTGGTTCCCCTTTTGGGGGTTTTGCTTTCTTCTTCTTTTTTTTTTTCCTTTTTTGGTTTGGATTTTTCCTCTTTTCTCTTTTCTCTTTTTTCTTGAAATTTTGGGTGGGGTATATGAAAGAAATGGTTCTTGGCCTTACGTGCGTAGCAAAAAGGGTGAAGGTTTTTAGGGAATATTTCTTTGGGGCTACTTGTCTTTGACATGATGGCCTCTTCTATGGGGTCCTTAGGCAGTCAAGCATCTACTTTTATCAAAACTTACCTTGTCTCAAGACCTATGAGTAGAACCTGCTGAGGTATCCAGCATTGATAGGCTCAGGAAAGTGGTCTCCGTCCATGGTGGCGAGGCGAACGGCGTATCCTGGAAAAACCTCTCGGACGACGTAGGGTCCTTCCCAATTTGACCTAAACTTCCCTCTTGAATCGGCGTGGAGAGACGGGAAAATTTTCTTCAGTACAGTGTCTCCTACCTTCAGATCTCGACTGCGGACACGCTTATTGTAAGCACGTGCAATTCTCCTCTGATAGATCTGGGTGTGGCACAAGGCTAGGAGTCTTTTCTCGTCAAATAAATCCAACTGCTCAAAATGGGCTCTTTCCCTCTCAGCTTCAGGTAGATGGGATTCCAAAAGGATACTGAGCGACGGTACTTCGACCTCAACCGGTAGCACGACCTCGGTCCCATACACAAGGGAGAATGGTGTTGCCCCTGTTGCGGTATGGATAGACGTTCTATAGGCCCAAAGTGCGAAGGGTAACTGCTCACTCCAATCTCTGTAAGTGACTACCATCTTCTTTAGGATGCGGATAAGAGTTTTGTTGGCCGCTTCCACAGCTCCACCCCCATCCAAACAAACAACCCCTCACCCACTTCCCTTATCGCCCACTCCCAATCACCACTGGTCTTACCATGCCCCGGTAACGCCTGCACAAACCCCCTCCGCACCCTCAAATACAACTTCGCCGACTCCCGCCAATACCATTACACCCCCTATTAGAGTCAACCTGGTTGGGCCCGAGAATTTGACATACCCAGCCCAATCCACCCCAGAATCACCACAGATGGGGCCATCAAAAAGGGAAAGGACTGGGCCCATGCCTTCAAGGAAGAAGAGACCCCATCAAGGCCAAGGGGCAACAAACTAAATTCGGCTTAGGCTACAGGCCCAGAGAAGTGGAAGTTAGAGAAGCCAAGGAAAAGATGAGAGCCGCAGCAGCCGCCAAGGCCAGAGGAATCATCTTGGAAGAGGAACCTCACGCTCGCCCCCACATCCGTGAAACCTTTGTGAGTGCCGGGGTTGTAAAAATTGATCTGAATGGGGAGACGAGGGTAACCCCACATAAGCCTACTTCAATCCACCCCACCAATCCCTACATCATCCCCCCAGACTTCGAAATGGACTTAGCCGCCCTTCCTTGTTTGAGGAAGAAGTTCCCTGATCCACCCCTCACTCCAGCACCAACAACTCTGGGCCCCTCCTAACCATAGAGGACAAGGTCCCGGAGGATCCCTCTGTAAATATGTTGAGGGAAGAAATGCAAGAGCCTACCGATGTCGCTCCCGATCAAAGAGGTAAAAGCCAAGCCTCGCAGGAGAGTAATTGGGCATCCTTGCCCCAACTCTTGAGAGCCGCCAAATGCCATGCAAATGGCACCGACTCTCCAAAAAAAAATAACCTGTAAAAAGTGAGGTTAGCCTCTGGACCACTCTACCTTGTATATATAGAGATCCACCTCGCCAAGGGCTGACCTTCGAAAAAATACAAAAGATCATAAAAATAGAAAAAATACCAATTCCAAAAAAACTGTCCTTTAAAATTCCTAATAAAATTAAAATCAATGTCGTGATACCCGTCCCATGTGAAGCCAACCCCTTCCCTATAAAAATACAAGAAGAGGTAGGAGTCACGAGTCTGGACGAGGAAGGCCAAACTGACGAGCTCCCCAATGAACTCCTCAAACAATTTGCCGATTTTGAGCATGGCCCTACCCCGATCGTCGAAGAGATAGAGGATGTCAATTTGGGCACCACAGAGGCCCCCAAAATCACCAAAATTGGAACGTCGTTGTCCCCTGCGGAGAGGATAGGTATGATAGACTTCCTTTTGTCATACCAAGACGTCTTCGCATGGTCGTATGAGGACATGCCTGGTTTGGATACCGATCTGGTTGAGCATGAGTTGCCACTCTACCCCGATGTTAAGCCGGTGAAACAGAAGTTGAGACGACTCCGACCCGAATGGATGTTGAAGGTGAAGGATGAGGTCATTAAACAGTATGACGCAGGTTTCCTCATGGTATCCAAGTACCCGCAGTGGCTAGCCAATATCGTCACCATACCAAAGAAGGATGGAAAGGTTCGAATGTGTATCGACTTCTGAAATCTCAACAAGGCGAGCCCTAAGGACGATTTCCCACTGCCACACATCGACATCTTGGTCGATAACACTGCAAAGCATGGAATGCTCTCATTTATGGATGGATTCTCAGGATACAATTAGATAAAGATGGCAGAGGTTGATCGCGAGAAGACAGCGTTCATTACCCCCTGGGGAACCTTCTGCTACAAAGTGATGCCATTCGAGCTGAAGAATGCTGGGGCAACCTATCAAAGAGCAATGACGGCCTTGTTCCATGACATGATGCACTGAGAGATCGAAGTATACGTCGACGACATGATTGCCAAATCACCAGAATGGGAGGACCACTTGATAAACCTTCAGAAGCTATTCGAGAGGTTGAGAAAATACAGATTGCGGTTGAATCCCCAGAAATGTGCATTTGGCGCTATGTCCGAAAAGCTATGGGGTTTTATTGTCAGTAGGAGAGGGATAGAGGTCGATCCAACCAAGATCAAGGCCATCACTGAAATGCCACCACCATCTACAAAGAAGGAAGTCTGAGACTTTTTAGGCAGGATCCAGTACATCAGCCGGTTCATTGCACAGTTAACTCCGATATGCGCACCAATCTTCAAGCTGCTGAAAAAGGACTCACCGATTGAATGGAATGAGGACTGCCAGGCTGCATTCGATAAGATTAAAGGTTATCTCCTGAAACCTCCGGTATTGGTACCACCCGTATCCGATAGACCCCTAATAATGTACTTGTCCATGACTGAGTTTTCCATGGGCTGTGTGTTAGGACAGCATGATGAGCCGAGAAGAAGAGAGCAGGCCATCTATTACCTAAGCAAGAAATTCACTGATTATGAGACGCGCTATTGTCATCTGAAGAAAGCATGCCTGGCGCTCGTTTGGGCTACTCAGAGACTTTGACACTACCTGTTATCCTAGGCCGTTCTACTTCTAGCACGGATGGATCCGTTGAAGTACCTATTCGAGAAACCTGCTCTCACTGGCCGAACCGCATGTTGGCAACTACTCCTATCCGAGTTTGACATTACTTATGTCACCCAGAAGTCGATTAAGGGGCAAGCACTCGCCGATCATCTTGCTGAGAACCCTCTGCTGAACTATGAGCCTCTAAGGACCAAATTCCTCGATGAAGATATTTTGTTCATGACCGACGAGGATACAGAGGAAACGGAGGAGCCCTGGGTAATGCACTTCGATGGGGCATCGCATGTTGAGGGCCAAGGAGTTGGCGCCATTCTTATCTCGCCGAAAGGATCCCATATACCCATCTCAATCAAATTGAACTTCCCATGCACGAACAATATGGCCGAGTATGAGGCCTGTACAGCTGGTTTACAGGCGGCTCTTGATCTAAATATAACTCACCTTAGGGTCTTTGGGGATTCATAGTTAATTATATGCCAAACCAACGGGGATTGGAAGACCAAGGATGAGAAACTGATCCCATACCATGAACATCTGGAGGATCTGATAACCTGCTTTGAGGAAGTCACCTTCTCTTATGTGCCACGAGCAAGAAATCAGTTTGCTGACGGCCTGGCTACCCTGGCCTCTATGGTCGAGATTCCATATGGAGTGGTGATGAAGCCGATCATGATAGAGCAGAGGAGCGAACCGGCTTTCTGTCACCTGATCTAAGGACCTATGGAGAAAGAGGATCAACCACCCTGGTTCTCAGACATCAAGAACTTCCTTAAGACCCGAATTGTCCTGGAAGGAACATCAAAGGTTGACAAACGCACCATCCAGTGATTGGCAACAAACTACGTCATCTGCGGCGATCTCCTGTATAGACAGTCTCATGACAATATTCTGCTCCGATGCCTAACCCAGAAAGAAGCGATTAAGATCATGAAGGGGTCTGCGGAGCCCACGTCAGCGGTCACATGCTCGCTAAGAAAATTCTAAGGCAAGGATACTTTTGGACTCCTTTGGAGACTGATTGTTGCAAGCACGTACAGAGGTGCTACAAATGCCAAGAGCACTCCAGCTTAATACACGCTCCAGCCATTGACTTGCACAGCATGGCCACTCCTTGGCCGTTTGCCACCTGGGGTCTCGACGTCATCGTCAAGATCAATCCTAAGGCTTCCAATGGACATCAATTCATCCTCGTCACTGTGGAATACTTTACAAAATGGGTAGAGGCGGCCTCCTATACGAGTATTAAGGCTAGCCATGTTGAGAAGTTCATCAAGAACAACATCATTTGCAGATTCGGCGTACCCAAAGATATCATCACTAATAATGGCACTAATTTCGCTAATAGGAGCATCTGGGCCTTTTGTGAGCGGTTCAAGATCAAGCATCATCGTTCATCCCCGTACAGGCCTCCGACGAATGGAGCAGTAGAGGCAGCCAACAAAACTCTAATCCGCATCCTGGAGAAGATGGTAGTTACTTACAGAGATTGGAGTGAGCAGTTACCCTTTGCACTTTGGGCCTATAGAACATCTATCCGCACCGCAACAGGGGCAACACCATTCTCCCTTGTGTATGGGACCGAGGCCGTGCTACCTGTTGAGGTCGAGGTACCGTCACTCCGTATCCTTTTAGAATCCCATCTACCTAAAGCTGAGAGGGAAAGAGCCCGTTTTGAACAGCTAGACTTGATTGAAGAGAAAAGACTCCTAGCCTTGTGCCACACTCAGGTCTATCAGAGGAGAATTGCACGTTAACAGCGGCGTCCTGCCGAGATCTCAAGGTAGGAGACATCAGATCAAGAAGATTTTTCCGTCTCTCCACGCCGATCCGAGAGGGAAGTTTAGGCCAAATTGGGAAGGACCCTACGTCGTCCGAGAGGTTCTGCCAGCATACGCCGTTCTCCTCGCCACCATGGACGGAGACCACTTTCCTGAGCCCATCAACGCTGGATACCTCCGTAAGTTCTACTCATAGGTCTTGGGACAAGGTAAGTTTTAATAAAAGTAGAAAAGACTCCTAGCCTTGTGCCACACTTAGGTCTATCAGAGGAGAATTGCACGTGCTTACAATAAGCGCGTCCGCGGCCGAGATCTGAAGTAGGAGACACTGTACTGAAGAAGATTTTTCTGTCTCTCCACGCCGATCCGAGAGGGAAGTTTAGGCCAAATTGGGAAGGACCCTACGTCGTCCAAGAGGTTCTGCCAGGATACGCCGTTCGCCTCGCCACCATGGACGGAGACCACTTTCCTGACCCCATCAACGTTGGATACCTCCGTAAGTTCTACTCATAGGTCTTGGGACAAGGTAAGTTTTGATAAAAGTAGATGCGTGACCGCTTAAGGGCTCCATAAAAGAGGCCATCATTTCAAAGTCAAGTGGCCCAAAAGAATATTCCCTGAAAACCTTCACCCCTTTTTGCTACACACTTCGGGCCAACAACCATTTCTTTCATATACCCCACCCAAAATTCCAAAAAAAAAGAAGAAAGAAGAAAAGGGAGGAAAAATCCAAACCAAAAGAAGAAGAAGGCGCCCCCCAAAAAAAACCAACAAAGAAAAAGAGGGGTACCCCAAAAAAAAATAAAAAATAAAAATAAACCCCAAAAAAATGACTGATGACTGGGGCATAAAAAGCCTTTGGAAAGAAAAGGGAGTCACCCAATCTGAAATTCACTCAAAGCTTAGATCCAAATCCCCAAAAAAAACCCAACCTGTTTGAACCCCAACCACATTACAACCCGGAAGAAAGCCCTCTTAAAGGTCCACAAGCAGTTATAACATCTACTGCATCAGAACAAGTCGAGTTAACAAACCACACAGAACTTCATTCAGCCGGCTATGACGGAATCGACGCCCATGTCGTGGCTTTCTGGTTCTTGAAAAAAAACAAAAAAACAAAAAAAAGAGGAAAAAAAGAAAATTAATTTGAGTTCAAAGCAAGACGGACGTGGTGAAAACCCGAAATGGCGCTACGGGTAAAAACAACAAACCCACGCGGACCAGGTGAAAACCTGAAAGGGCACCTGGGGTAAGAGAGCGAACCCATGGACGTGGTGAAAACTCGAAAGGGTGCTACGGGTAAAAACAGGGATGACAGGCATGGCGAAAACCCGTCTTGGGCGCAATGAGCAAAAAATGTCAAGAAAAGAGAGATTAGGAGAAGATCTGTCCTAGTCCGCCTATTTCAGTTTGGACCCCTTAAGCCTCTTCTCCCCTTTGATGGGCCACTCATGTTGGAAATTGGATCGGATCCCAATCAAGTATGTCGTCTCTACCGCAGCGTCTGACGCATGACCAAAGGGAAAGACAGAGGATTGAACCAATCCCAAGGCAGCTGACCTTCCCATGTTTAAAGGAAAAAACCTGTGCCTCACCAACAGGGTTCGACCATGCTCAAAATAGGACCCATTGGTTTGGCTTCGTAACTGCCGACATCACGAAGAGAAGGAGGAGAAAATTTCAAAAAACGAAAATAAATTTCTTTTTTCCATAAAAAACCTCACACTGTGGAGGAGAAAATTCCAAAAAAGATAATAGATTTCTCTTTTCCATAAAAAACCTCACACTGTGGAGGAGAAAATTCCAAAAAAGATAATAGATTTCCCTTTTTCATAAAAAACCTCACACTGTGGAGGAGAAAATTCCAAAAAAGATAATAGATTTCCCTTCCCCATAAAAAGCCTCACACTGTGGGAGAGAAAATTTCAAAAAAGATAATAGATTTCCCTTTCCCATAAAAAGCCTCACACTGTGGAGGAGAAAATTCCAAAAAAGATAATAGATTTCCCTTTCCCATAAAAAGCCTCACACTGTGGAGGAGAAAATTCCAAAACTAAAAAAGAAGAAAATAGATTTCCGTTTTCCATAAAAAAAAACCCCACTAGGTGAAAGAGAAAATCCCCATAAAAAGTCTTACATTGCAGAATTACAAAAAGAAAAACAAGAGCGCATGTATAGATTTCATTCCCTTTCTTTACAAGTGTTGCCTGCTGAGTGTCACGTCCCAAAAAGATAACGACATGACACACTTTCTATTTTGCTGCTTCCTTTACAACAAAAAACAAAACCCAAAATGTATATAGCTATGTATATATGAAAAAAAAAGGGAAAAGAACAGAAAAAGATAACCCAAAAGAGATCTCTGTTAAGGGGCTTTCCCCCCCGTGTATATGATCTATGATATGTGCAGGAACATGTCAAGGGCGGGGAGCACGCTTCAAAGCACTAATCTCTGCAAGCAGGGAGTCCTCGCGAGCATTTCGATCAGACATCCACCTACCATGAAGACTCTTCTGCCGTCTCCGTGAAGCTTCAGTGCTACTGCGGACTCACCATCAAAGACCAACAATCAAGAACCTCGCTCACCATTTGCGGCTCTCACCTCCGCAATATCAGCTCTAACCCTTTCTTTCTCCAAAGCCTCGATCAAAGCTAGCATCTCTACGGAAAGGGACTCGATCCGGGTCCGAAGCATCGCTTCCTTACATGGCCAGGGCCCTGCCTCCACCACATCTACCGAAGTTGGGCTAGGAGTAGGTAATTCCTCAGATACCAGCCAACCCTCGTAACCCGGAGAGACGACGCCCCCCTGAACCAAGCTACACATATGCGCCGATTGGCGGGTTTCCCAGAGGGCCGCTATGCGATCAAGATCACTAAGAGAACCTTGAGAGAATATCAGAGAGCACAAGGGTGGCCTCGCGGTACACGGCACATGCTGAGTATACCTGAATTGACAGAGCACCCGAGATGGGAAGTAGTATGTGCTATCGGCCAGCCCCAAAAGTGTGATGCCCTCACAATCCTGAGAGCGGACAATCGGAAAGGTGTCGTCCATCTAGGGAAGTTGCCAGGTCAGCTCTGCATCAGATAGCCACATGCTCAGTTCCTCGACGCTCCCGCAAGGCAGTCTCAAACTCCGGATCAGAAAACCTCGAGCCACATCCCCTCTAATCAAGCAGAATCTCGGCACAGGCCCCATGATTGCCAAATGCTCTCCTAACCAGATTTGAACAAGGAGCGGGCTCCTGCTGAGAATCCCAACCCGGCCCGAGGCTGCAGCATTCAGGCCTCGATACATCTCCGCCAAGACCAGGTGTTCCAATGAGCGACCTCCCTCCAATTCGGTCAAAACATCACATAGCCCAAGGGAAAAGCTCTCACCCCCAGTGAAGAAGAGAACTTCCGACAGCAAATAAAGGGCAAAGGACTTCACATTGAAGGGATCTCGAATAGGCAACTTTCGAAGGCTCGAGTCACCGAAAAGTTCTCTCAGGAATTTCACCGAACACCTGGTGGGCCCTTCGGCGAAACATTTCAGATCCACCCTTTTTAAGCCAAGGACCGCATGGATGCCTTTGCATACCCCGTTTGGGCACTACTGCAAGGCCTCGATGCATCTTCAAGCCGATGATGGAGGCTAACTCTCCCAAAGTTGGGCCCTGCTCCCTAGACCCAAATTTAAAGACATGGGCCCTATGGTCCCATGATGCCAAAGCCGCCTGTAGTAGGTTGGGCAACAGAGGAACAACGAGGAGAGAGGAAAGGCGGGACAACCTGAGGCCATTCAGAATAGCAAGCTCGCTCTCAGCCAAACTATCATGCCATTTTTGCAAAAAGCTGGGCCCCGGGTCCAAACAGGGAAGTATACTGGCCCCCGTATAAAAGCTTGGGCCCCCTTTTGAAGGCAGGTCCATCGGCGTATAAAGATGTTCTTTATGAAATCGGTCAATATATGACGATGGGCCTGCTAGAAAATGAGGGGAAAGAAAAGAAAATAAAAGGAGGGGCAAAACAGCCAAACCAAAGTAGAAGAGGAGACAAGGGGGGACCAGGCTCGGGTTAT
Organism: Chloranthus sessilifolius; assembly: GCA_021018995.1. NCBI lineage: Eukaryota > Viridiplantae > Streptophyta > Magnoliopsida > Chloranthales > Chloranthaceae > Chloranthus > Chloranthus sessilifolius. The sequence continues at coordinate 76,070,380 of CM037588.1, read as the reverse complement.
AAGGAGCCCGCTGAGCTCAATCTATAGCAGGCGTATATATTATATACGCCAAGGCAAATTTTGAACCATTTTTGCCCGGCGTAAATAATATATACGCTCGGCCATTTTTACTGAGGATTGGTCAGGCGTATATAATACATACGCCCGGCTATTGATTGCTGAATGTTGGCCTGGCGTATATAATATATACGCCCAGTTTAAGCCAGGGCCCAGCAAGCCCCCCCTCACATTGGCCCATTTTTGTGCCCAAGGAGGAAAATGTTTCTGCTTGGCCCACTTCTTCATCTCAGGGCAGCTCATAGGCGCAAGAACAAAGCAACAAGATAGAAATTACCCCAAGAATCAGCTCGGGAGGTGGGACCTGGATGGCTTCAGCAGAAATTCATGCCTTTTCGGCCACGTCGGCACACACGCGTGACAAAAAGGCATCATCCAGGCGTTTGAAGGTCCCCTGGACCTCGACGGGCGAGCTACCAGAAGCACCGGCACCAGAAGGGTCAGAGGGTCCAGCACCTGAAGCCACGCCAGAAGCACCAGCCCCGAAAGGATCGGAGGGTCCAGCACCTGTTGCATCATAGGGAACGGCCTCCTCTTCCCCCTCATCTGAGTCGCCGCCCTGCTCAAACTGTAGAGAGAAACATTTTATCATTAAGGGCGACAGGTCAATCAAAGTAACCACATGAAAGCTGCTGAATGAAAGGAGAAAAGGGGCATTACCTGAGATCGCGGCCCGCCAAAAGCTAAAAAGTTAGCACCAGGCACGAAGCGGGGCAGCAAGAAATGATAGGGCAGGGAGTCGTACCACGACTGATACCCCCCGGGCAGGAGAAGGTCATCAATAGGAACCCCATGATGAAGAAAGTGAGCAGTGAGCTAATCAATGGAGCCCTCTGGGGACAACACATCTGCGGGAGGAGCTTGGGGCACGGCAAAGAGAGGGCGATACTGATGAACAGCTCTTTCCCCGAAATAGTAGGCCCTAGTCCAGGACCCGTAGAGAAAGATGATACGACGGTCCAGCAAAAGACGAGAGGGACCCACTGAGGCCAAATTCCAGAAGGGAGATCCTATGTAAGGGTCGAGGATGACCTGCAAAAGAAGAGAAAATCGGAAGGGGATGCACACATTTGGTCAGAACCCCTAGCACACAGGAGCTGAGCTGTCAAATTTACAAACAGGGAATTGCTTTACCTACTCTGGGATCAACAGGTCGAATTAAGAGCGCAATCCTAACTCCAAATGCTTCATACCTACTCCTGACGACGACCCACGTGCCAGTTACTCATGAGGGGGAACGTAGCAATGCTAGACTGAAGCAGAGGGCGACCCGGTTGAAAGTGAAGGTACCCCCAGACCTTAGAAAGCAAGCAGCTGAAGACAGGTATGCTATAAAGTAAAATTGGATAAACTAAAACCAAAAGATAAAATACCTCGATGGCAGGCCAGAAACCCACAATCAAGCTAGACTCCCCAAGAACGGCCCGCTTTAGGCTGGACATGAGTACGACATAGCCAGCGCCGCCCCAATCGAATCAATGCACGGTCTCCCAGTTCACCATCAGAAAGTAGGACAATGAGACTCGCCTCCACTAGTGTTGGAGAGGAGAGTCTTGCCCAGAGGAACAAGAAGGAGATGCGGGCCGATAAGTGCGCGTTGGCTCGATGTAAATGTCCATGTTCGGCGCCTCGTCCACCAACTCATTAGGCCCAAACCGATCAACCAACCAGATAGCTTGACCTCCGAGCCCCGAACGCCCCTCGAGGACGGGTAGGCCCTCAGCAAAGAGAATCACCTCCTCCTACCCGGCAAAGTGTAGGTACCACACCTGAGCACCCTCCGACATGCAAGGTGATCATAGACCCACCGTGCAGGAAGGCCATCTCTACCACGGCCATGTGGAATGCCATCATCTCGGAGTGAAAACGCTCTATTAGTGCCTTTAAATAGGCCGTATTAGCCCTTACAGCGGGGCACGAAATGAAGTCCCCAAAACCGGTAGCAGTGAGTAGGTCCTTCACCACTGGGGGAAGGTAAAGCACAAGAAGCTGGAGGTCAAACCAACCGCCTCGGAACATAATGTGCGGCAGGGACTGCAAGCAGAAGGCATCAATCAGGTAGGAGCAAGGAAATATAATGAGGGCATCAAAGGAAAATAAAAGCAGAAAGGAGGAGGGGGCCCATCTGTTTACGTGACCAACGATCCCGAAGTTGGACATATGGGTGTGCTGGCAGTAGAGGAGGCCGGTATGGGCGGCCTCGCCTTGCATCTCATACCAAGGCTGGGAGGAGCGCTGAGACACAATGAACTGTTCCCCACGGGGGCCATAGGCCATCTCCGGCCCTTCTTGCCGATCATGCCCTTCGTCACCAGACATCCTGAAAATATGAGAGCATCGGCATATGAGAAGGTTGCCAACAAAAAAGGGAAGAAAGAAAAAAAATATATATACACTAATCCCAAAAAAATAACCAAAAAAAAAACAACCATGTGTATATACTGATCCGAACCAAATAAGAGATGCATGTGTGTACTAAAAATAACAAAAAAAAAAAACAACCATGTGTATATACTGATCCGAACCAAAAAAGGTGTGTGTGTGTATTAAAAACCAAAAGAAAAAACCATGTGTATATACTAATCCAAACAAAAAAAAATAGGTGTGTGTGTGTACTAAAAACCAAATAAAAAAACCATGTGTATATATCAATCAAAAAAAGAGATGCGTGTGTGTACTAAAAAAAAAAAAAAAAAAAACCATGTCTGTGTAGACACCAATCCATCAAATAAGGTGCACTAATCCATCGAAAACAAAAAAAGAAAGAGAAAATAGGATGAGATGAATAAATGATAGATGAAAAAATAGGCCTAAGGAAAACAACAAAAACAAAACCAAGAGAAAAGGAACATAGGCATCACATATGTTTAAATGAAAATGGAAAAAAAAACATTTCACTATAAAAGAAAAAAAGAGAGAAAAAGAAAAGCATCAAACAATAATATTATCAAAATGCAAAGGGAAAGTAAGGGAAGGTAATGGTTACCTTCAATGGGGGAGAAAAACGAATAGCGGCGGAGGATAAGCGTCTTTCGATCCACACCCGCGACCGCCGGTAATAGAACTCAAGCCAAATCAAATGAAAAAACCCTAAGGGGTTGTCTCGGACTCAAGAAGAAAGGAGGGAGGAAGAGAGAATTTGAAAAGGGGGGCCCCTTTTGCGCTCGGGCTCGGGCAGTTTCGTAATTGCCAGATTTTAGATGGGCGCATATAATATATACGCCCGACCATTTTTCGCCAGATTTTGGTCAGGCGTATATATTATATATGCCCGAACAAAAATGGCGGTTTTTAAACTGCCCGACCTCCCTTTTTCGATTTTAAGGCCCAACGGCCCCCCTTATATGCTATGGACCTCGATCCGAACCCCCCTTCGAGGCCCACGTGTCGTCGGCCATGGTGCACGTGTCCCCAAATGGCCCTTCGAGTTTCCTTCGATTGGCCCAAAGGGACCATGCTACAATAAACGGATCTACATCCGTAGGTGCCCACCTAATGCGCCCATAAAATAAAAAAAAAGAGAGCAAAAAATAATGAAAGAAAAAAAAACATAAAAAAAATATACAATGCTAGTTCTCATAAGCGCGTCGCAACACTTGTTTGCCCCACTCCGAGAGCCGTGTTAAATCAATTTGGAATGATCGGGTTCACCCGAAAGCTCTCGAACCCCGTTTCAGGCAGGGACATTTTGTACCTGACCCAGTAGGCAGGTAATTTTGCCCATCTCCGGTCACTGTTCCCTACAGAGTCCCCCAGCAAGAGTCAAAGCCTGATCCGGCAGGCAAACCAAGAACTCATCACTGGAATGCAGATGTCCCTAAGGTGTATCGACATGGCAAGTTGATTCGCCTAAGGATACATATAGAAATAAAGGCAGCTTGAGCATGCCCAGAGTCTCAATCAAAATAAAAAAGCGAGAGAAGAGAAAAAAGAGATCAAAAAAGAAAAAAGAAAAAAAAGAAGGGGGGAAGAAATAACAACCTGTTGCTGCTTAGTAAAAATCCTGAGTGGGTTGACCCCACCTTCCAACATTCACTCTGGTCCCCCCCCCCTTCGGATCTATGTTGACCAAGAGTGCCCCCGATTTCAGACCATTCGAAAAGTTTATTGTCAGTTGAAACTAACCCGTCAAAAATGAAATTACAACCAACCAAACTATGTGCAAACATACAGACCAAAGGGCTCTTTTCCCATTTTATTTCCTTTTACACAGGCTTAAAACACTGTATGGATACACGGTGTCCTGTTGAATGTCGCACTTGCGTCTAGGTATCCAGGATGGTCGTTGTCCTCGTAAATTGTACCTTAGGGTGAGGCTTACATTCGCGCCTATTCTTTGCTTATATCGATGGGTGTGCATACATGCATAGTTAGTAAGATGTGATTTCATTAGGGATGGAGGCTAGAATTGGCCATCTCTTTCGAGGGATGATTGGTCCTAGCCCGATCTTTTCAGCTTTGTCTCAAGTTAAGGCACTCCGGTCCGTGTGAATCAGGAGCACCTCACCACTGGAACGTGCACATCCCCAAGGTGCACCTATCCCCGGCATGCCACACGCACTCTTAAAAGCATATCAACTGGCATTTGATCCACTTAAAGAGTTGTGCAAGAATAACATTGCCAGAGGTCCTTGAGCTCTGCTTAGAAGCCTCGAAGCAAAAGAAAATTCAGAAAATGACACAAAAAAATTACTCAGAAAATGTGCATGCATTCCCAAGAGGTGTTGCGACATCAATATTCGCTCCACTCGGGTCAATTATGCTAAAGCAACATCGAGGTTGATGGGTTCACCTAGAAACTTTGAGCCTTACCTAGGTAAGGGCACCCATGCCCAATCCAATGGAGCTGTCGATATTCCATAGGATTGGACACAGTTTGAAGGCCTTCGCTTTGTATGCTTTGCATCAATTCCGAAGCATAGATCGATCATCCCGTTTCATGGAGCTGTCTGGTTCAGATTAATACTCAACATCACAAATCTATAATTTCCCTCAGGAAGTGGACGATATCCCAGCTAGCGGGCTTACACTTTTTGTGATCATCGCAGTTATGCCCAGTAATGTCGCAATGCGCTTGGGGACTGTTAGCTTTGAGGTACGGACGATATCCCGAAATGAGAGGGCTTACGTACACTCACCATCACCATGAATGTTTGAGAATTGAGTTGAACCAGGTGGACCCATCAAACGTGCCTTGGACCTCTTCGGATGTCTCTTGTCTTTGGCATCCGATCATTAGTGATCGAATACCAAAGAGGGGCATCTGTAGACACCCAAATTCGGCCCAAGGCCCGATTAATCTGTACTTCGGGAGAGATGTACTCCTGTGCTTTCGATGGCACCCCCTGAACCCTTAAGAACCTACCTAGGCCAGTAGGAATCACCCTAAGACCTTTAGAGCCATTCCCCCAATCCTTAGAAGTCACCCCTACACCCTAGAATCCCTTCCCAGACCTAACTTAAAACCTTCTGGCGGTTGATGGGAGGAGAGCTACCGAATTTCACACAGATCATTACCATAGATGTGCCATATACCATTGGAAAGAGGACTTCTCTAGCTTTCCAACAAGCCAAAGACCACCCAATTTGGAGCTACGTTTTAAATGTTATGGCCGATTGACGTTTCACATAAAATCATAGGACTTTTACCCAGGCGTGGATATTACATATGCCTAGCCATTTTTGCCCCAGATTAGTCAGGCGTATTATATACGCCTGCCTATTTTGGGAAAAATTTGGCCGGGCGTATATAATATATACGCCAAGTATGTGGGACCCACCACGGGCTTCATCTTCTCAAAACTCCCCTGATTTTGGTGAAAATTACTGTTCGTAAACTGGGTGTATATAATATATACGCCCAGCTTAGCTACAGCAACTGTCATCAGTAGCTCGAATTTCCTCCATCTAGTTTAACCCTTTGACCATCCCCTTGGTTGAGGTGGGTGTCTTGAGATTGGTTGCACCCCCTTTGAGCTTATTGGCAACCCTTAAGTCACCCATAGTCTCACCCCATCATCCGCCATTGAAACCAGTTTCCCAAAACCCTAGGACCTTGAAAAACAAAAAAACCTTAGATGGGGGATTACCTAAGTGTTAAATCAATTAGCTCTTAAGTAAGCCCCTAACCCATCCCTTCTCTATAAATAGAGAGGCCCCCCTCTTCCCAAAGGGTTGAAGTTTTGTTGAAGGATTAGAGAGTGCTTAAGAGAGAACCCTAGTGAGAGAAAATGCCAATATTTTCCCAAAATTCTAGCATGCATACTTCACCTATTTCAGTCCATTTCCACCATTAGATCACTCCTTTTAGCTAAAACCTAGCCTCTAGCTTCACTCTACACCCCCTACTTTATTAAATCCTAGCATTAGAACCCATTTTCACACCATTTAAGCCATCGGTAGCATGCCAAAGCGAAGATCTTCCACGGTGCAACAAGGGCCCGTGAGCTCCGGCTCACCCCTCTCTTCCTCTACCTTCTTGGTGTCTCCTCCGTCCAAGGATTCAAGCAGTTACGCCGTCGAAATTTTGGTTTGGCTCAAAGCTTGATAGGACCGTATTGCCTTCGGGCAAGGGAAAACTCCGCCCTTTTTTATTTTTATTTTGGCCATAGATAAAGACCGCCACGTGCGGGTTGATCGGGTGCCTAAACCCTTCCCGATCGATAACCGAAGCCCCTACCCTAGAGCCTTTGGAAAAGACCGGTAAATCAGAGTCATATTTAGTACTTCGGTGCTCAAAATATCGATTTGAAGGTTTCCCGGGTCACCAAAAGCTCCGGGTGGCGACTCTACATTTTCATTAAAAGGCGAGCGCATCGCCGCGACAGGATCGAGAGGATCCACGGTCGCACAGTATTGCCTTCTTTTGTTCAAATTTTTTTTTTTTGAGATTTTAGTGGCCCCACTTGAGTCTGAATCTATCTGGTCTGATTTCTTTTTATGCTTGGTTTGAATGATTACTTCTCTTAAAATGGTGGTTGAATGCACGATATTTGGAAAATTATTTTTGCTGCATATGCTTGAATGTTTGATTTTAAAGTGTCTGGGGGTGCCCCTGGTGGAGGGTTTTACTTAAAATCCAGCCACAGCACAAATGCAAATGGCAGAATGAAGAGAGCATGCTCTCTGTTTAATGATTTGCTATTACGGAGTTCAAAATGAGACCTGGGAGCTTCTCGTGCATTCTAAATGGAGCATTTCAATATCTGTCGCAAGATTCAAAGTAAACCCTGGAAGCCTCTCGTGCCATTCAAATGGAGCACTTCAATAGCTGTCACGAGATTCAAAGTAAACCCTGGGAGCCTCTCGCGTGATTCAAATGGAGCACTTCAATAGCTATCGCGAGATTCAAAGTAAACCCTGGGAGACTCTCGCGCAATCCAAGTTACAATTACATCGTTGCTAGGTTTCATTTTCCATCCCGCAACCAGATATTTCCAAAGCGCGCCAAGCCTAGCGATAAGTATTCCAAACCCACGCTTGTCTCCCTTTCTAGTACTCTCTCTCTTCTCTATCCAGCGAAACCCTAGCTTTCGGTGCTCTTCTACCTTTCTCCTCCAACATCCATTCTACAACCCATTATTCACACCAGGATCCTACAGATTTGTTCCAAACGTCATCCCAATCAGTTGCCCTCTGCTCAGAGATCTCGTGGTGCACTGTGCGTCAGATTGAAAGTAGAGTTTCTAATGGCCCCTAAGAGTGCACCAAAGAAAAGGGCCAAGGATAAGGCCCCTGTTGAGCCCGCTCCTAAGAAGGTCAAGACTTCTAAGGCACTGAAAAATGGGAAGGAAGTGGTTGAGGAGGTGGAGGATCCAACCCCTGAGTTTTCTACACCCTCTGAGCTCATGGCTTCAATCCCCTTGGAGCCTGAAATAGCGTTCGACCTACCCTTCTTTGAGAAGGAGCCTCTCTCTGCCCTTGCCATTACATTTATGAGCAAGGCTGGTCTGACACCCTTGATGAAAGGAATTCCAGCACTAGCCTACCCTAGGCTGGTGTAACTTTTTTATTAGCATATCAGGGTCACCAAGGAAAAAGATGGACAATCAGGCTTCCTCATGCTAATTGATGATTTCGAGATGTTAGTAAACCCCAAGCTGATTGCGGAAGTATTGGGCATCCCAGCTGCATTTGACACTAGCTATGGATATGTCCCTCCCCTGAGTGCCTCAATTGATACCATTGCAAGGGCTCTTACTAGAGGATTAAAGGCCTCAGGGGATTCCATAAGAAGAAGAGAGTTGGAGCCAAGCCTCCTTTTCATTGACCAAGTCCTGAGAAAGAACGTCTACTGATCAGGCCATCATCACGAGAGGAGGGCTCCTATTGCTGATGTTGTTTACTCTTTCTCTCTGGGCCATGGCTTCCATGTAGCCTGGTTAATTTTTGAAGCAATGATGGACTTGGTGGAGAAGCTAGGGCAGAAAAAGAATCCACACACACTCCCCTATGTCAGAGTCATCACCAAACTACTTTTGAGGAGGGGGTACAAGATACCGAAAGGAGAGGAGACAACCACCCTTGTCCCTACAACTTTTGCCAGGAGGCAATGGGGAATCAGCAGGAGCCTGATGGAAACACAGAAGAAGAAGAAAACTGAGTCTCAAGGGCCCCTCCCAAGCAAACGGATGAGGAAGCTGCTACAAGGCCCACCCCTGCTACCAAAGAGGTGGTCCAAGATCCTGTCACTACCACTGCTGCAACAGCCCCCACATCCCCTCCACCTTTTACTGCAGGATCCCCTATCCTGACAACATCCCATCCCATTACCCCATCAACATCTCTCCCTTCCTCCACTACATCCCTTTTTCCTGTGATTGGTACCTGGGAGGACACCACCCCCCATGATAGCCTTACACCTTCCCCTACATTACCTCAATACACAGCTCCAATACCCCCATCATCTTCACAAAACCCTGACAACCCTCCACTTATCTCATACAAGAAAAGGAAAACCAATGACATAGCCCCCACCATGTCCCTGCCACCACCCACAATCCCTTTTATCCCCATTGACACACCTCACATTGACCAAGACACCACTCCAGCCATGCCTACTACATCCTCATTCACAGACATAGACCTCAACCTTAATACAATCACCTGATTCCAAGCCTTTATGGCTAGTTTCCTTAATACCATGCCCACCCACTACAACTCCCTCCCGAATTCCCCAAATACATCACCACATCACTCACCAGAACCCCACTCTCCTCCTCCTTCCACTTTCCATCATGTCCCTTCCTCCCCTTTTCAACCTGTTCCATCTTCTACACAATCTCAACCTCCCAACCCAAACACACTTACGCTTATCATCTCCCTCATCCAAGACATCCAATCACAACTGTCCACCACCACACACACAGAGAACCAGATGCAAATAGAAACCACATCCATCAAATCCACACTTCAGACATTGACAAACCAACCCATCCCTCAACAATCCAATCAAACCCCACTGATCCCTTCCCCTTCCAGACCTGATTCTCTAACCCAACCATTCCCTTTCATACCTTTCACCATTCCCTTTTTCCCTTCCCCAACACCACCTACTCCTAATGAGCCTACCTCATTTTCTTTCCCCCCCATGCCTTCAATCTCACCTCTTATACTACCCCCTCCAACATTCACTGACAAATCCACCCAAATAGACCTAGAACCTTTTACCCTCCCCCAACAACTCGACTTACCCACTGATAACACCACTTCCCCCACCCAAGACCAATCACATTTTGCTTCTTCCACTTCTTCTCTTCCTATTGCACCCAAACACTCCTTTTACATCCCTCCCTACCTCACCATCCTCCATGCCATGAGAGACAATCCCTACCTTAGGAGGGATGTCCTGAGGGGCATGGCCCAACTTAGACAGTCCATAGAGACCCCCCTGCTGCAGCAAATTACTGAACTTGAGGAAGCCCACAGAAAGCAATTACTGGGTATTTCCCTTGTGTGGACTAACATCTTGGAGGCCTATGAGAAGGCAAAAACTATGGCTACTTATCATCAGATGAATCTGTAGCTGGAGAAAGCAAATACTAATGTGGAGAGGATGAAAGCAAGAATGTTCGAAAAAAGACTCAACAATGCCCAGGAAATCTTCCGACTCCAAAAGGAAATCGACGAAACTGACCTCCTGAAAGCCGAAATCCAGATATCCTCTTTGGAAGCTACATTGGCTGCTGCTAGAAGTGCAACTTAGCAGCCCACCCCACTCACTGTACTCATGCCAGAACCTGAGCCTCAAGCTACCCAAACCCCTACTATCCCTCCTTCATCACCTCCTACTGAGCAAACTTATCCTAAATAGAGAAAAGTCACTGATAAGAGGACTGCTTCCACAACAACCTCTATCAAAATTGGCAAAGAGCCAGCTGCCCAGTTTGAGGAGGCACAACCACATGGCCAGCCAGACAAAGGGAAGTCCCCTGTAGCCCCCTGAGCAAGATAAAGGAAAATCCCCTATGATCCCTCCTGAACCCAAGACTAGAAAATTAAGGGTGAGGGTACCAAAAGCTCCAACCATGATGAAACCACCAGCCCAACCAAAGAAACCAAGGCAGCCAAAGAAAAAGAGTCCAACTGAGAGTAAAGCAAAGTAGAAAAAGACCAAAGCTCCCACAGACAGAACCAAGTCCAAGCCCAGTTTTGAGAACAAAGCTGAACTTAGGAAACATGCACAACAGATGGGCTGGGACTGGTTCACAGATTCAGATTCCTCCTCCTCTTCAACTAGATTGTAGCTAGGTTGTTCTTTCTTTTCTACTTCTTTTCTTGTCATTGTAATTACAGTTGTACATTTCTTTCTAAGTTAATAGAATTTTTTGTTGTATATTGCTTTGTGTATATTGTCTGTATGCTTACTTTTTTTTCCTGACTATTACCCTGCACTTTCTGACCTTTAAACCAGTGAGGACACTGCTCCTCATGGTTTGGGAGTGTGATAGGGTACGTCTGCCAATAGAATAGTTAACTTTAGTACAGTAGTGGTGGTGTAATGGGAATGAATAAAGTCAATTTCTACTTAACTTGCTGCAATGAGCAAATTTGTGAAAAATTAAAATATTTTTTGCAGACATTTCGAAACTGAAAATTTTAAAATCTTGGCACCACCATGAAGCTAACATAAAAAATTTTAAATTAGTACCTAGTAAACCTAAGAGGAGAGAAAAAGGTGACAATACACTCCATGAGTTAAAAAGAGGACCATAGCTAGTGAGATTTAGGCCCATCAATGTTTGTTGAAGAGTGTTTTGGTAATTTTTCTGCTCTAAGGTTTGATTGACTAAGTACCTTTTACTAGAAGTTAGGCACCCCCAAATCAAAACTAGTTGACAGCACTCATGACAATAAGGAAATGATTCAAGGCCCTCATTTGGATTGTTTGAGCCTGAAAACACAACCTGTTAAAACTACCCTTTTGCATATACTCTTTGAGCCTCAAAATGCCCTATTTTTCTTTAACAAACACTGGAGTACTTGCACCTTAATCTCATGACCTGATTCAACCTTATCCTCACTCTGAGAAATCAAAAGGTAAAGGAGGAGTTGAAGGAAGTGAGAGTGGTCCAACATTTGGTAGATGGAGAAGATAAGTAACCTATGAACAACAGTGTGTTGGTGGTATTTGTGTGGTAGTTCATCATAAAAATCATAAAAATAAAAAGAAGAAAAATAATAAAAAGAGAAAAAGGAAGAGAAGTTTGGAGAAGAACATCATCTGAAAATTGAAAAGAAGAGGAGAAACTGGCCACTTTGATTCTGAAATATATCAAGTAAGATGAAGTTATGCTGAAATGAAGGTAGTGAAGTCATGAGTCACTCCATACCTTGCTGATTTCTCAATTTTGATTTCCTTTTTACCCCTTCATTCTTTATATCCCTCACCCATAAGCCACATTACAACCCATTCAACATAAACTTGAAGATCCAAAGAGAAATGAGCTGTCAGGTGGAGATGAGGGACTACCTAATCTATGGTGAAAAGCCATGAGGATGTCAGAAATTAGAATCTTTACCTATGCTCGTGCTTGCAGGCCCATTTGGGGCCTGTAACTGCTCTTGAGCTGCTTTAAATGTGAACACCCCTAGATATTCATTGTTGAGAGATAACCCTGGTGAGAATTGGGTCTGACTTGTAACTTCATTGGGGTTGTATCCAACCTAATTTTTTAATTTAAGGTAAGCTTGGTACTGATATGTGCACATTGAATTTCTAATATAAAATAATTGGTGGAAATGCAAACACATGCTAAATTTTTTTTTTTGAGTTTTAACTGGCCTGTATTACTGCTACAATTTCCTCTGAATTCCAAAGGAAAGTGGATTGATGCTTTGTGCATTGAAATTTGTTTTGCCATTGAACGCACCACTTTTAACTATTTTTATTGTGATGTTTGTGGGTATCTTCACTGAAAACCCTCAGGAGACTTCACTCCTCCACTAGGGATCGCCTAGGGGTTTAAAAGGCTTGGTACATATGCTAAATGTACCCATGATCCCGACGAAAGTAGTATTTAATTAGTTAAAGCTTTGCTAAGGGACTAGCAAAGATCAGGTTTGGGGGTGTGTTAAGACCTGAAAAGTACCACTTTTCACCCCTTAACTTAATCTCTGTTAGACCCTTAGTCGTTTAATAAATGTGTGTTCAGCCCATTTTGCAGGTAATAAGCAGCAGCTGCAAATAAGGCCCTAACCCTGCCAAGAAGCCTACTTTTGCCTCAGAATAAAGGAAGTTGAATCCAAACAGAACATAGCTGCAGCATAGGCAAAGCACAACAGCAACAAGTCAAGAAGTGAGCCTCGCACAGATGTCGCAGGGTTCAATTGTTTCAGAGAAGAATGCTTCTCACAGTTGTCACGGGTTTCTGAAGGCAGCACACCAACTGCTCGCGCTGTTCTCATACAGATTAATGCCAGAAGGGCCTAAAAAGCAGACTTCGCACAATTCTTGTGAGGTTTAGTTATAAGTCCTCGCACAGTGTCGCGCAGTCTCGTGCAACTAAAGAGACGAGCATTTAATCTTTACGCGATTCACTAAGGAAAGAGAGCTCCAGGCATTCCTGTCTGCAGTGGCCATGGGATGTAGATCATCAGGCAACTGCTCTCGCAATCCAGAGGCCTATGCATATTGCTTCGTCGTGAGGATCCCCGTGAGATTCACCAAGAAATCAACTGCGCGCGAGATTCCCGCACCACTCAAATAGAAAGCGCAATCCTGCAACGACCTGAGCAATCCCACGATGACCAAAGTATCTGTTCCACGACTGTAAGAGCTTCAAGTCAATTCAATCCTGCGACGACAACTCTATCACATGACAAGACCTGGAAACTCTTGCTACCTAGCGAGGCTCAGGATCTTAACTTCCCCCCACTTCTGTAAGGGCAGTCTGGGAACTTCTAGCAACTAGGGCATGCACTTCAATGCTCCAATCTCTGTGCACACGCCCCGAGGCATCCAAGGAATAAAATTGGGCCACAATTGCATCGATAAAATTAGGGTTTTCCTAACCCTAATGCTCCCACAACTGACTGCTATATAAGCCTAAGCCTAGTTTAGATTAAAGGAGGCTATCTTCTGGAATTAGCTGTAGAGTTCCAGTAAGCTAAGGTTAGGGTTTAGGTAGTTTCTTTTTCCTTTTTCTTCTCTTCATAGTCCAGCACTTGCTGGCTATGCCTTTCTATGTCTATTGGGAATAGTTTTAATGAAATTTTATAATAGGATCTTATGCATGTATGAGATTGATGTTTGAGGGTTGTTCTGTACAAGGCTGTTGTCTGGAGATCCTCCATTGCTAAGATATATTATAAGCAATGGAGGATTGTTTTTAAGGATTTATTTAGATCCAAGTGACCTTTCTGTCCAGGCTAGGCACATTGCAGGCCTATGCCCCACCACATGATCCACTAAATCTAAATCCCCATGGGAGCCTGAGCTGGTAGCCTTGTGAACATGGTGGTGGTAGCAATCTACTTGTTCTGTCTCAGACCTTTGCGAGGAGGATAGCCTCTGTGAATAGTCTGTGACCATTTGATTGGATAGGTTATAGCCCTAGGGTGAGGCCAATCTACAAATCTAAGACAGATTCTTCTTCTCTGCACTTGTACTTATAGCCCTGCGAGAGATTATGCAGAGACAGACTCCCCTGTATTTGTATAGACCCACCATCAGATGGCAGATCTGATCTGACTGTAGAAATTGCAGGCTTGTGACTGGATCACTGCTGTCTCTTTAAAGCAGTGAACAACTAGATCTAAAGCTAGTACTCAAACTCTTGCTGGTCCTGTGTGTCCAGGCTAGTGTACATTGCTGGCCTATGCCCAACACACAGAACTTTAGAGGTTGAGGTTCCTATGGATTCTTGAGCTGGTAGCCTGGAAGAAGTAGTGCCTACAATGATAAACATGTTCTGAACCATCTATGGACTGTGATTCCCCTATTGGATAGTCTGCGACCATTTGAATGGACAGGTTATAGCCATAAGGGATAAGATCATGGCACAGGGGCGAGTTGGATCCTTTCTCCTCTTTGGTGATAATGTAGCCATTGGACAGAATTTCTATAGAAGTAGATCTGAATCTGAGTTATAAGACTCATCAGATTTGTACCTAATAGCTTACTTCTCACCCTTTTTATATTTATTTTCTCACACTCCATCATTCTTCTCAACCATTTCTGTAGTTTAGGCATTAGGTTATCATAGGATTTAAACAATAGTGACCTTAAATCTCCTTCCATTTAGGATTGCCAGATCTGTAGTCAGATCTAGAGGGCCTACTAAAGATAGCTCCCTTAGAGCTTTAGATCATTTTTCCCTGTGGGACAAACTCTTACTTATTAAAACTTGCTACAACAGGCCCCATATCTTGCAGGTCTGTGTATTTTTCGACTTGTTGTTCTGTAGATTTCAATCCACCTTTGATTTATTTTCACTAACCCATTCTTATCATTGTTTTCAATAAATTTAGCAACAAGCATCTAAAATAACCTAACAAATAGTAATGTAACTCAGATTTAGTTTGTCTCTGCAGTGCTCTTTGTTGAGACACTATCAAAAGCCTCAACAAGGTAGAAATATCTAGTTTAACCCATTCCATTTGGGGAGCTCTTAAGGTTGTAGGCTGTCCACTCAAATGGTCACAGCCTATCCTATAGAGTCTATCAAATCCCATTAGTTAAACCAAAAATTGTGAAACTAGTCTAGAGGAGTGGACCGATCATTTACCCAGCCACTGGACCAGATCAAGCCATGAATACTATTACAGCACTATGTAATGTTAGTGCTACAAGCTCTCCAGATCTGCGCACAGATTTGGGTGACATCCATAGGTATTCTAACCCATAAGATCCTAAGTGCTTTGCTAAGGCCAACGGCTCACTAGTGCCGACAAAAAAGACTATGCAACAGGTTGAATAGGGCTTTAGATTCAGCTGGTCATTGCTACAAACGGCTTGCAATGACTCAGCCTCAAGCTGTAATTACTACAAAGAGATCAGATCTAACATCTGATGTCGGCTAAGTAAAATAGAGGGGAGCCAGTTCCTGTACAAACCTCCTCACAAGGCTCTAGAAGCTCATGTGCAGGGAAAAGAATCCTTCTCAAACATGTGAATGAACACAACCTTAGGGCTATACTCTGTCCACTCGATTGGTCGCAGGGTATCCCATTGGTCTGTCCATACCACAAAGGTCTGAGAAAGAACATGAAAACTATTGCAACCACCATGGTCCACTGGCCTCTGAGCTCCCCAGATCTCACTACAAATCAAGCATTGCTTTCCATGGGGCTATCAAACCAAGGGAAATCAAATGGTAAATAATAGATCTACTAAAAACTAAATAGGCTAGTCTCAAATACATGGGTCCTATAGACATCTAAAGAAACCATAAGATCTTTAGATTCAATTTGGCATTAAAATAATAATCCATTGATAAATACAAAACTTATAATGAACTCTCTCCAGGTTGCAGCCTATTCACAACTGCTCATCCACAGTCCCAATGTATATAAAAACCTATTACAAACTGAAATAAAACTAAACCTTGCTACTTACAGGGGGATTAGCCAGCAAGTGCTGGGCTAAGAGAGAAGAAAAAAGGGAAAAAAGAGGTGATCAAACCCTAACCCTACCCTGCTGTAGCTCACAGTCGACAGAGGATGAAAAGAAGGGTTGATGAGAATACTAAACTCTAAGTGTAGCTTATATACTCTGTCCATACTACCTTGGCTCTGAAGGGATTAACCCTAATTTCTCTAGCAAACATTACATTGTTACATTCCTTGAATGTCTTGAGATGTGTGCCTCAAAATTTGTGCCTCGAGATGTGTGCCCTAGCCTTGGGAAATTCCCAAAAGGTCCTTAAGTTAAATTGTGAAGTGGGGAGCCCGTGCTTCGCGGGGTTGGCATATGCATTTACTTATTCACACAATTGTTGGGCCTTCGCGGAGTAGCTTTTAGTTAGTTGGAAGTGCTCAATCGCGCAGTCACTCTTCAGTTAATCACGCAGTTGCTTTGTGCCACAGTGCTATCACGGAGATGATCTGGAGTGCCTAGACTTCTCGCGCAGTAGAGCTTCAGAAGCTCTCTCTCTCACTAAGTCCTCGCGCAGTTATGCTCCTGTGCTCGTATAGTAATTGGTAAGGCTTCAGAGTGTGCGGGATATGAGGGAGGATAATTTTGAGCGTCTCTCTCTTTTAGGGCTACGCATGAACTCTGCGAGGTGAATTTTAGTTCAGTATACACTTGGACTTGCTATGTTCATCGCGCGGCTGCTTTAAGGCTTTATCTCCATGAGAGCTTCGCGACCATAAATTTTGAGGATTTTAGTCTATGAAATCTTCGCAAGATCTTCGCGATGTCTTTACAGCTCTTCTCTTAACTACGCGTCCTATCTGTGTGGGGGCATCTTCCACTGCATCTTTAGCTTCGCGAAGGAGCTCCTCAACTCTGTGAGATCTGTCTTTCTATGCTTCGATGCATTGCACTTGCTGCTTTTATAGTTTCTCCACTCTTGGCCAACTTCATTCATCTGCTACGCATTTGGTTAATGATGATCAGCACCTTGTCACCATGGTGAGCACTGCCAGGGTGTTCCATTAGGCTTTGGCTCAACTGTCATCTTTGCATGTCTTCTTCCTCTTCTTTGGGCCAATAAGGATGAATTTTGTGTTAAGCTGCACAAATTATTGCTAACTACAAATCACACTTGATAGATGATTATTAGTCTGCTTTAAGGTCTATCAAAGGCTAGGTTAAGAGGTGAAAAGTGGTACTTTTCAGTGAATAACACTCCCTCATACCTAGCACCTCATATATTAAATATTGGAGCAAGTTGACACAGGCCCCCAATTCTAAGAGGGCTCTACCTATGGTATGGTTTCCAATGATACAGGGGATGGTAGGTACCACTGGGTCTTGCAATTTTTCAGGTGTGGCTATGGACAACACTGATTCCATATGTTTTGCAGAAAAGACCTTCTTGGATAGCTGCACTCTTGCTTTTCTCTTTTATGTGCAAAAGTTCTTTAAGAACTTGGCATAGGCAGGGACCTGTTTATTAGCATCAGGCAGGGGCAAATTAATCTTGACCTGGTTGAAAGTCTCTAGCATTTCCTTCATCTGAGCATTTCCCTTATCAAAAGGAGATGGGCCAGTAAGTGCATGAGGAAATGGTAGTTGTGGTACTGCTAATACCTCTGTTGCATCCCTAGCAATATCATCATCAAATTTTTGTTTTTTCCTTTTTTCTTCATTTATTTCTTTTTGTTGGGGCTCAACATCAGCCCCCTTATTTTCTTCCTACTGCTCCATAGTAGGGGATGAGTTCAGCTCTTCCTTTTCACTCACATTCTTTTCTTTTTCACTTTCCTTGGTCTCCTCAGCTGCCCTACCCACCTGATTAACAACCACCCTGCCACTCCTTAGGTATGTAATTGCATTAGCCTACTCCTGAGTAGAGGAGCCTTCTCTAATCATGTATTGACCCTTAGCGTTGGCCAAGGGTTGACTAGGTAACCTACCCTCCTCTCTCTTGTTCAGAGCATTGTAGATTTGACCAAGCCGGTCCTCAATTTTCTTAATGCTTTGACCAGGAGAGTTCACAGTCTGTGTTAAGATTCCCAAATTTTGCATTGATGCCAATATTTTCTCTTCAAAAGAAGAGGATCTGGGTTGTGATGGGGGCAAAACCAAGTGGTTTGGCTGTGGGGTAGGCAACTGAAATTTCTGCCTAGGTGCATAAACCTGGTTGTACTGTGGCAGTGGTCTATAAGGTACTGCCAATTCCTGCTGCTGAAGCTGTTGATATGGTACTTGCCGCCACCTCAAATTGGGGTGGTTTTACCATTGGTACCCAGTAGGCTGCTGCCCATATGCCTGGGCAGTATTGATATGTTCAAAGACCAGTTAGGGGTATTGGTTGGCTGATGGATAGTCCACAATTAAGTGTGTGGGGGATTGGCATATCATACATGCCTCCTCTACTTATTTAGCCAGTCTAGGTTGCATCGCACTCATTAGCTTGTCAAATTTTAAGGTCAAGTTGTCCACCTTTTTCTCAAGGATACTATGCACATTGACTTCAAACATCCCACCTCTAAAGGTGGATTCTTTTACAATTCTAGCTGGAGTCTCAATGTCATTATAGGATAGAACTCCTGCTACATGGAATTCTCACTTATAATGTCAAACAATTCCCAAGCCTCATCAGCTGTCTTGTGGAGATAAATACCTCCACATGAGGCATCCACCATATCCCTACTCTTGGGATCAATTCATTAGTTAAAGACTTGAACAAGTTATCGTTGAGGAATTTAGTGGTGGGGACATTACTTTAACAGCTCTTGAAACCTTTCCCAAGCTCCATGAAAATCTTCAGTTGAGGACTGAGCAAATGAAAGTATGCTCTTCCTCATCTGGCTGATTTTGTTCATTGGGAAAATTTTAGCTAAAAATTGGCATTGGAGAACATTCCATGAGTGTATGCTATTGGCTGGGAGCATGGAGAGCCAAGTTTTGCCTTTCTCCTTTAGGGAAAAAGGAAAAAGCCTCAGTTTGGTGGCTTCATCTCGCAAGCCAGCAATATTGAATGTGGTACAAAGTTCCAAGAACTCATCGAATTGCTTATATGGGTCTTCCTTACTTAACCCAAGGAAAGATGGCAACATGTTGATGGTGGATGATTTAATTTTATAGTTTCCTTGAGCTACAGGGAATTGAAAACAAAAGGGGGATGTGTATGACCCAGGTGTATTGAATTCCTTCAGGGTTCTCTGTTGCTCACCCATCTCAGCTGGCATAGTAATATCAATAGGGGTTTCTGTGGTGTTTCTAAGTCTAAAGACCCTTTCTACCTCAGGATTTGGAGGTTCCAATTCAGGGTTAAGGGACCTTCTACTATGCATACACACACAAAACAAGTAAAGGAAAACACAGACAGCACACCGAAAGAATTTTATAAACAACAAGAAACTATTAATAGGTACTAATGAACTGCTGAGAATAAAAATAGCAGAAATGGAACTGAGATTTAGGGTGAAAGAGGGTGAAGGAGGTGCAAACTAGAGGTAGTAAAGCTCTAACTATAGCTCTAATTTCTCCCTTCTGCTGCTATGCAAATCAACAGTGGTAAGTATTCCCACCTGTCACATGGGTGACCCGGGTTCGATCCTTGACAGCGGCACCAAAAACATGTTGGTTTATTTATCTAGGTATTGTTATTTTATTGGAAAACACAGTCGCAAAAATAAAGCAAGAAGGAGGTAGAATGAGATGGAAATAGCAACCTAAAATAAACACAATCCTGCAAGATACAGGGCTTGCTGTAGCAAGTTTTGATAAGTAAGAGTTTGTCCCACAGGGAAATTTTGATCTAGAACCGTGAAAGGGTTGTGTTAGTAGGCCTCCAGATCTAGTAATCCTAAACAAAGGGAGTTGGGAATCACAACTAAAACTAAAACTAAATTTAAATAAAGAGCAGTCCTATATTACAGAAAAGGTTAAAAGAAGGTGATGGTGATGTGGTAGAATAAATATAAAAAAAAATGATGAGAAGTATGCAGGTAAGAATAAGTTAGTTATGCAACTCAGACCTAGAACTGATTATGCAGGAATCCTTCTAAAGGCTACAAGCTCATCAGCAAGCTAAAAGAATCCAAAATAACCCTGCAATCTATACTTCTCTTAAGGCTATACCCTGTCCACTTAACTGGTCACAGACTATCCAAGGGAGGAGGTTCAACAACTTGAAGGGATTGATCCTAAAGCTATAACCTATCCACTTAAATGGTCATAGGATATCCAAGAGATTTCCTCTAATCAATGGGTCAAATCAGAACAAGAAAACCATTACAGACACTATATTTGCAAGGCTAATCAGCTCATGCATCCATAGGAGCAATCAATCCTTAAAATTAGGTGGAAGCCGCCTCAAATTAAGGGCTAAAAGGGGCTCTAGACTCACCTGGTCATTGCTACAAAAAGGCCAGCAATGACCCAGCTCACAAGTCTGTAATCTCTGCATCCAAATCAGATCTAAAACTTGATGGTGGCATTGCAAACAGAGGGAAGTTTGGCTTTGCACAATCTCTCACAAGGCTTACCAACGCATGTGCAGAGAAGAAGAATCCATCTTAGATTTATTATTTAGATTCCTCTTAAGGCTATAAACTGTCCACTTAAATGGTCACAAACTATCCAAGGGAGGAGGTTTAATCACAGAAGACTAAGATAGAACAGGGATACTGCTGTCCCACCATTGTTGCAAGGCAAATCAACTCAAACAATAATGGGAGTATCAAACCTATAAAAATCAATGTATTAATCCAATA
This sequence comes from Chloranthus sessilifolius, assembly GCA_021018995.1. Taxonomy (NCBI): domain Eukaryota; kingdom Viridiplantae; phylum Streptophyta; class Magnoliopsida; order Chloranthales; family Chloranthaceae; genus Chloranthus; species Chloranthus sessilifolius. Next base: position 76,049,491 of record CM037588.1, on the reverse strand, counting down.
GAAATCTATGCAAGGAAAACACAGAGATTACATATCTAATTTTAAGGAATTAAAAATGGCAAATCGTAAAAGAATCTTACAATAGGCAACGGCCTTTGCACAAGCTCAAATCAGCTCCCAATGATCAACACAATGTCCATTACAAAACCAAATCAAACTACAACTGCTTACAAAGGACTTAGCCAGCAAGTGCTGGGCTAAGGAAGAAGAAAAGAAAAATGGAGAATGACCTAATCCTAACCCTAATCTGCCTTAAGCTCTCAGCCGATTTTAGGTTGAGGAAGAGATGCGTTTCTAAACTAGATTATAGTTTATATACTCAGCCCTTGGATACCTCGAAATGTGTGGAAGTAAATTAGGGCCTCGGGATGAGTTCCCTCGAAGTGTGGAAATTCCCAAAGGGTCCTTGGGGGTGGAGTGAGAAGTGAGAACCCGAGCTTCACGCAGCTGGAATAGCATGAATTTCCAATTCGTGTGGCTCTGAAGTTTGTTCGCGAGGCTGGTTATAGAGGCCGAATGAAGCTCTCTTTTGCAATTACTGCACAATGCATTAATGCTTGGTATAACTGAACTGCGTGATGAACCTAGTGACAGTTTCAACGCAATTGCCCTGATGAACTAAGCTCTGCAAGATCTTTGTGAGAAATATTCTGAAGCCCTCTCTCCACTGATCTGCACAACAAGTGCGTGAGGTTAAAGTGTGTTGCAAGCTCCTAGCCTTGCGATGTGTTCGCGAGGTTCATTCCCGGGCCACTTGAGCTACATGATAGCTTTGCGAAGGTGAATTCAGCTATGCGAGACTTGCTTTCGAGCTCTCTGATGTAGTGTCTGTGCCACTGCAACACTCTCTTCTATTCAAGTCCTCATTTCTCTCCTCCAATGGACTTCCAGGGGCCCATCTAGGCAACCAAAATAGTCACCATGGTGTGTACCACCATGGTGTTTTTTCTGTTCTTGGCTCTGGTTCATAGTTTGGCTTTAGAGCTTCTCTTTTTCACCTCACAAGGGTGACGGTTGTGCTAAGATGTAATGGTTATTTTTAACTACAAAACAATACAAAATATAATTATTAGATAGCTTAAAGGAGTAGTAAAGGCTAGGTTAAGAGGTGAAAAATGGTATTTTTCAGTGCTTAACACTTTTGAAACAACCCTTAACCAACCGATTTTTCCAAGGGAGCTTACAAAGGGTACCTGGTGTTGCGAATTTCTAGTGTGCTTATTTATGATGTAAAAATCAGGAGAAAACAGAGATGGATTCAGCATATTTGAGATATCCTAGACCTGCAAGATACAGGGTCCTTTATAGCAAGTTTTAAAAGAATGGTGAGCAAGGGAATGTCCACAGGGAGGCTGGTTAGAAATAGGATAAATCTCCAGATCTGTGAGAGATCTGACACCCTAGCTATCTCTACTTTAGTTAAAAGACAGGGGAGAGTTTTGAAATGAGTTGTCACTTAAACTAAACTACAAATAAAATGCAAATTATTTTGCATCGAATCTGGAGCCTCAGATCTTGCAAATGGAAGGTTTAAAAACTCAGAAGAAGGAGAGGAGCAGCTTGGAGATTGTCTTCACTGCAATCAGGTTGAGCTAAGCATGTTATAGGGGTTCAAAAGCACACAAGTCCCTCGGTGGCCACACGAGCAGCCCACTTCAAATCATAGGATCCACCTGGCCTTAAGGCTATGATCTGTCCACTTTAATGGTCACAGACCATCCTATAGGCTTTATCGAATCCATGGATTGCAGCAGATAAATCCAATTAAGGCTTGAGCTCGGATTCACCTTAAGGTTATGATCTGTCCACTTTAATGGTCACAGACCATCCTAGAGATTTTCTACAAAGTCAGAGCCTCAATTAGAACAATTAAAACTACTACAGATGCTGCAATTTCTAGGTCACAGACGTTGGAAATTACAGGGATATCAGATCCAGGGAATCCAGATGACATCCAAGAGGTCTACCAGTATAGTGGGTGAGCTGATCAAGCAACTCCTCTACACAAATCTGATCGAGCACCAAAAGGCATCAAAAGAGCTTTAGATCTAATTAAAACATTAAAAACAACATTTACATTGCAAACAAGGTCACTCTTACAATAGAATGCTCTCAGATCTGTAGTCTGTGCAGCAATGAACCCCAGCAACACTCTTAACCTTTTGATAAGTTCACTGGTCTCTTTGATAGGTACCGATAGGATGAGTTCTCTCTTTGAAGCTTTAGGGTCCTCAGTACACTATCTGGAGTATTCGATAGGTTGACTGAGTAGTTCGATAGGTCAAGTGGTCCTCTTCGACAGGTTTATCTCTGTGTGCCGTCATCCTGATCAATTGGCTCCCATTCCTATCGAAGGGCTTAAGCATCCTTCGATATGTTCAGTGAGCCTTCGATAGGTTGGAATCGAGCATTTTAGTCCCTTCGCTAGGCTCTCAGATCCATTCAATAGGTTCCTTTGACACTTCAGGCAAGTTTTTGATAGGATGGTTTCATCTTTCCTTTCTTTGCTCGATAGGTTCTGAAATCCTATCGAACTCCTCAATCCCTGCGACTTAATCCTTCTTCTACCTTAGGATCCTATCGAACCCTTCTCCAACTGCACAAATTCATTCCTTTTTCTCCTCGGCTCCTATTGAAGTCTTCTGGCATCCTCTCGATAGGATGTTTTGGACCTATCATCGCTTCTTTCTCCTTGTTCTGTTGCTGGGTCTACATGGTGCTGAGAGCTGACTTCTTTGGGGGCATTCTTAAGTGGTTTGCTACATTATTACCAGATTTTCATGCTATCTACAAAATGCACTCAACAGAGGCTTATTAGTGTGCTTGCAGGTCCATGAAAGGTGAGGTTAAAGGGTGCAAAGTGGCCTTTTTCACCACTTAACACACCCCAAAACCTAAGCTTTGCTAGTCCTTGAGCAAAGGAGAATTCAAAGAAAAATAAAATGCCACTTTCGTAGGGAGCACGGATGCATTTAGCTCATGCACCAAGCCTTTTAAACCCCTAGGTGATCCCTAGTGGAGGAGTGAAGTCTCCTGAGGGTTTTCAGTGAAGGTACCAACAAACTTCTCCACTACAACTTAGTTAATATTAGTGCAACCTATTAAAGAAGAATTTAAGCAAATCAAGTAAATTCAAATCATGCCCATTCATTAAGGGAATTTCAATAGAAAAAACATCCATTTGGAAATATGTGTCCTTGCATTTCTTCTAAAATTTCATGCATAACTCACCATCAATTTGAGGATCCTGCTTAGATACTTCCCCCATCAAGTTGATTTTAGACCCAAATCTCACCAGGGTTGTTCACTCATTAGTACAGAGAAGAGGGATAAATCATATCACTCAGCTCAAGAGCAGTTACAACCCTTAAATAGGACTGTAAGTAGGAGCGTAGGCATTGCTCTAATTTATGATATTTTCTAATTCTTTACACCATAGATCAAACAAATCCTCATCTCCACATGACAGTTCAATCCATTTCAGATCAGTAATGACCTTTTATTGGGTTGTAATGTGGCTTATGGGTGAGGTTTATAAAGAATGAAAGGGTGGAATGGAATTCAAAATCGAGAAATCAAAAAAAGTAAAGAGGTGATTTGCAATTCAACCTTCTTCATGTCAGCACAATTCCATATACTTGTTGAACTTTCATATTTGAAGTGGTCAGTTTCTAATCCTCATTTCAATCTTTCAGTGAAAAGACTTCTCTTGCACTTTTTTTTATTTTTATTTTTTTATTTTTTATAGATTGGGGTGCCAAGACGATACATCAAGCAGCCTTCAAATATACTTTCTTCTTCTATTAACCAAACATCGAACCTGACACCTCTAACCTCACTTGTCCTCTTATTTCCTTATTTCTCAGATTGAGGGTGAACTGAAATAGATCAAAAGGTTTTGGGTTTATATATATATATATTTTTTGGTTCTCATCAAAGAGAAACTGAGATTTTTAGAGCTCAAAAGGTGTGTATCAAGGGCAGTTCAATGGTGGGGAATTTTAGGCTCAAACTGTCCAAGGGATGGCCTTACTTCTTGTCCTCAATGTCATGAATGCTGTCGAGCTGGTTTCAATTTGGATTTGCCTAATTTCTAATGATTAAAATTACATCCCATCAATCCTTAGAGCAGAAAAAATTGCCAAGACACTCTTCAAAGAAAATTTTTCAGGCCCAATTCGATCTGGGTATGACCTTCCATCCAATTTCTGGAGAGTATCTTCACAGTCTCTTCTCGTTGCTGGTTTATCACACATCAAAAACTTCCTGCAAAAATTCTTGACATTTTCTTCATGAAGAATGTTAAAACATCAACTTACTTTAGTTGCAAATGGTTTTTCTTTAGAATTTTCTTAATCAACAATTATGTGGTGAATTCATTCTCTTTTCGATTATTCCTTTTTAACTTGGCAGCACTAAAATTAACTAGTTTATTGGCATACATCCCACACCCCTAAACCTAAACTAAACAGTGTCCTCACTGTTTCGAGCAGAGTGAATTTAGTTGTGCAGACATCCAGAGAAAATAAATTGAACAAGAAATAAATTTGAGAAACAGCAAGTGAAATGAACAAAGCATTTTATTATAATAATTCTGAAAACCAACATGTGGACAACATCTCTTTGTGAAAAGAAAACTTCCCCCTTGGCCTAGGGATATCCTCAGCCGGTGTTGAGTGGAAGAGGAACTGCAAGCCAGGGGGGAAAGAAAAGGAAAAGAGTGGGGTCAGGGGGCAGGGGGTGGGGTGGTGGATGATGATGAGGATGATGGAGGGGAGGCAGCTGGTGACTTGGTCCTCTGCCTCTTCTTCTCCCTCTTTAGGTTTTTCTTTTTCTCCTTGGCGAGGATTCGCTGGACCTCGTCATATTCATCCCAGAGAAATTGAAGAGGATCAGGCTCGACCAGTGGAGGTGGTGGTGGCAAGACTGGGAAGAACTTGATAGGCAACTCTGGAGGTTTGTCGTCGGCCATGAGTGGGGGCTGAAAGAGTTGGGCAGGTTTGGGTGGAATGGATGTGGAAGGGCTGGACAAAGCGAATATTTAAGGGGTATGGGCGTTGGAATATGAAACGATGCAATAAAAGTGGCACAGTCATCGAGGTGTGGGAATTGAAAATGAAGGGCGGGAATACAGGGAGTGCCGGTCGTTGGGTGGGGATTGGAGCGTGGACTGCATGATGGGCTAAATTTAGGAGGGAAGATTAATTTAGGGCGGCATGTGCCATAAATGCTGAAGCACTATGCCATAGGACAAGGTTACCTTATCGATACAGGTGTGAAAAAAAAAAGATTTCGATAAGATGGCGAGACTGGTGGCGATAGGTCAATGTGTCCTATCGAAGGCGTGGAAGTCAACGCTTACAAAAGGTACAATTTGATAGGATCTCGATAGGTGGAAACTTCCTTTTGATAGGTTGGAATTTGACGTGATTCATTATTTCGATAGGTTCCGATAGGTACCCAGAACCTATTGAAAAGTGTCTATTGCCATTTTTTAACCTATCGAGGGGTTGGTTTCTCCCAACGTCAAGGCTCAGTGCCCTTTGAAATTGTCCAGAATCCTATTGAAATCATCAGCCGTCTTATCAAAAGGGTTCTAAAAGCCAAAAGTTGGATACATGAGTGTAGGGCTCAGTTTTAGAACTCTGAAAACTTTCCTGCTATGCCAGCCGTTACTTTGTTGATACAAATAAATCACATATATTACATATGATACAAGCCAAAGTTAGCTATCAACCTGGAGGGTCTTGAAGATCAATGCTCTTCTTGGGATCACAAATCTTGTCCACACACAGTTTGAGCCTCTGGCCATTGACCTTCATGACTCTACCATCTGTAGGGTACGTGACTTCAACAGCTCCAGATGGGGAAACATGTACAACTATGAAGGGTCCATCCCATCTGGACTACAACTTACCTGGAAAGAATTTTAATCTAGAATTGAACATCCACACCTTATAATTAGGTTTGAATTCTTTCCGTAGCAAATGTCTATCATGGAAGGCTTTGGTCTTCTCTTTGTAGATCTGAGTATTGGCATATGCTTCCAATCTGAGCTCCGCCAGCTCAGCTATCTGCAATTTCCTGTGTATACCAGTAGAGTTGAAATCAGAATTTATTGCTTTAATAGCCTAGTATGCTTTGTGTTCCAATTCAACAGGCAAATGGCATGACTTGCCATAAACTAATCTGAATGGGGACATACCTATGGGAGTCTTATAGGCAGTCCTATAAGCCCATAGGGCATCTGTCAATTTCATGAACCAGTCCCTCCTATCACTTCACACAGTCTTCTCTAAAATGTGTTTGATTTCTTTGTTGGAAATCTCTACTTGTCCACTGGTTTGTGGGTGGTAGGGAGTGGCTACCCTGTGCAGAGTACTTTTCCAACAGCTTATCAAAAGGTTTATTACAGAAGTGGCTTCCCCCATCGCTGATGATGGCTTTGGGGATGCCAAACCTGGAGAAGATGTCGTCTTTGAGGAATTTAATGACAACTTTGTGGTCGTTTGTCCTTGTAGCTATGGCTTCTACCCATTTGGACATGTAGTCCACAGCTACAAGGATGAAATTATATCCACAGGAGGGGGGAAATGGTCCCATAAAATCAATACCCCAGACATCAAACAATTCAACCACCAGTATGGGCTGTAAAGGCATGGAATTTCTCTTAGTAATACTTCCCATCTGCTGGCATCGAGGACAAGCTTTGCAATGTTGTCGGGCATCTCTGAACAGAGTAGGCCAATAGAAACCACTCTGGAGCACCTTAGCAGCAGTCTTGTTACCTCTGAAGTGGCCCCCACAACCCTGTTCATGACTCATGGTTAAAATGTGGTGGAACTCTGTTTCTGGTACACATCTTTGAATTACTTGGTCTGAACAATGCTTAAAAAGATAAGGATCCTCCCATATATAGTGTTTGATCTGGGAGAAAAACAAATTTCTATCATTCTTGTTCCAATGTGGAGGGATCCTTTTCACAGCAAAGCAGTTCATAATATTAGCAAACCAAGGCATATTGATTTCCACGGCAAACAGCTGCTCATCTGGAAATGAATTATTGATGGGCAGGCTCTCTATTTCTACAACTTGGATCCTTGATAGATGATCAGCAACCTCATTCTCCACTCCCTTCTTGTCTTTAATCTCCAAATGAAATTCCTGCAAAAGGAGAATCCATCTGATTAATCTAGCTTTGGCGTCCTTCTTAGACAAGAGGTATTTCAAGGCTGAGTGGTCAGTGAACACAGTGATTTTGGAGCCAAACACATAAGATCTGAATTTTTCTAAAGCAAAGACAATGGCTAACAACTCCTTCTAAGTCATGGTGCAATTCAATTGAGCATCAACCATTGATTTACTAGCATATGCCACCACACATGGTGCCTAGTCTCTTTTTTGTCCCAAAACAGCCCCATAGCAAAGTCTAATGCATCACACATCAGCTCAAATGGTAAAGAGAAATCAGGGGCTTGTAGAATAGGAGTTGTAGTCAAGCAAGTTTTTAGCCGCTCAAAAGCAGCTAGGCAGTCATCATTGAACTCAAAGGGTACCTCTTGGCACAACAGGTGGCATAGAGGTTTGGTGATTTTGCTGATCCTTAATGAATCGCCTATAAAACCCAGCATGACCCATAAAAGACCTGACTTGTTTGACAGTCTTGGGAGGGGGTAGATGGGAGATTAAGTCAATCTTAGCCTGATCAACCTCTATCCTTTGTTGGAGACCACATGTCCAAGGACAGTGCCTTAAAATGACTCTTTTCCCAGCTTAGGATCAGGTTGGTCTCCTCACATCTCTGCAGCACAGAACTGAGATGGTGTAGGCATTGGCCAAAATCATCTCCATAAATGGAGAAATCATCCATGAAGATCTCCAAAAATTTGTCAATCATGTAAGAAAAAATGGCATACATGCATCTTTGGAAAGTGGCAGGTGCATTACACAGCCCAAATGGCATCCTCCTGTATGCGAAGGTCCCAAATGGGCAAGTGAATGTGGTTTTTTCTTGATCTTGGGGGTAGACAGGGATCTGATTGTACCCCGAATATCCATCAAGAAAACAATAATAAGCCTTGCCTGCCAGCTTGTCCGAGATTTGGTCTATAAAGGGCAGTGGGAAGTGGTCCTCGCTAGTTTTTTCATTTAGCTTTCTGTAATCGATGCATACTCTCCAACCAGTGGTCTGTCAGGTTGGAATTAGCTCTCCTGAATCTACTTCTACAACTGTGATGCCAAATTTCTTGGGTACGACCTGGGTAGGTGCCACCCATTGGGAATCCGAGATAGGGTATATGATGCCAGCATTAAGGAGTTTGACTACCTCCTTCATCACAACTTCCTGCATGAGAGGGTTGAGTTTCCTCTGCATCTCTCGAGAAGGTTTGGCACCTTCCTCAAGATGAATCTTATGCATGTACATTGCAGGATTAATACCCCCTAAGTCTGCAATGGTCCATCCTATTTCCCTCCTATGTCTTTTTATCACAATAAGTAGTTCTCTTTCCTGCTCAATGGTGAGGGAAGAAGAAATTATCACAGGTAATTTGTTGTTGTCTCTTAAAAAGGCATATTTCAAAGCTGACGGGAGTTGGTTTAACTCCACCTCTGCGGGACTGATGAGGGAGGGCAATAGGGGTGTCTTGGAGGGGGGTGGAAGAGGCAACAATGTAGGTTTCCATGGATGGAGCTTTGTTGGTTTTGCTCTGGAAGAGACAAGTTGCACATGCTCAGTTTCAGGGGTGAAAGTCGTTTCTACCTCTGGTTCCTTCCATATTTCAGCTCTCATTAGACCATTCCTTACCATGCAACAACATATTCACATTTTCTTGCACAACCTCATCTATTTTGTCTAGAGAAAAACAATCCTCATCAGGATGAGGTTGATTGGCTGCATTGTAGACATTCAACTTGACCTTCATATTTCCAAAGGACACTTCCATTATTCCAGACCTGCATTGAATACAAGCGTTAGCTGTGGCCAAAAAGGGTCTTCCTAGGATCACAGGTATGGTGGTGGCATTCCTTCCTGGTTCCATATCCAGCACCAAAAAGTCAGCAGGATAAAAGAATTTGTTAACTCCCACCAAAACATCCTCGATTATCCCCACAGGTTTCCTTTCAGATCTGTCAGCTAACTGTATAACAACATGTGTGGGCTTTAATTTTCCTATGCCCAGCTTCTCATATACTGAATATGGAAGCAAATTTACACTGGCTCCCAAATCTAATAGGGCTTTGTCGATGGTATGGTCCCCAATGATGCAGGGGATGGTGGGGAGTCTAGGGTCTTGGAGTTTGGGGGGAGTTGTAATGGACAGGACATGCTTGACTTTTTCAGCTTAAAAGACTTTCTTGGATAGGTGTATCCTGGATTGTCTTTTATGGGTGCATAGGTCTTTTAAAAATTTGGCATAGGCTGAGACTGGTTTAATGACATCAAGTAAAGGCAGATTAATCTTTACTTGTTTAAAAGTCTCCATCATTTCCTCAATTTTGCAATGCCTTGGGAAATGGCATTGCAAGGACCCTCCCTCACTTGTAGCCTTAGCCAAAGGGGCTTCCTTCTTTTTTATTTTTTCTTTTCCTTGAGGATCCATATCATCCTCTTTATTGACACTGGGTTGTTCCTGCAGGTCCACCACTGTTGGCCTCTGTTGTGTTTTAGGAAAACCTCTTCCATTTTCTTCCTTCAAACTTCTCACAGGCTCACAGCCCACCTGATTGTCCACTAGCCTACCACTCCTCAAAGTTGTCACAGATTTGGCTTCCTCATAGGTGGAGGAAATTCACCCACTGCAAACTGTCTTCGTGGATTATCCTGTAGTTGGCAAGGTAACCTTCCTCCTTCTCTCCTAGTCAGAGCATCAGATAGCTGACCAAGCTGGTCCTCTATCTTTTTGATGCTCTGGTTGTGAGAACGCACAGTTTGGGTCAAGGTGTTCAAGTTCTGTAATGAAGATAGAACTTGTTCCTCAAAAGATGGTGTTCTCACAGCTGGAGTAGGTGCAGCTTACTACACAGGAGGAGCTATAGGTTGGGACATGGTTTGCTGATATTGAGGTCTTAGGGCATAACCATCTCGATAGAGCTAAGCATTTCTGTAGGGCATGGGCTGCTAGGGCTGCTGCTGCTGTTGACTGGGGTATCCATCTTGTCTCCACCTCAAATTGGGGTGGTTTCTCCATTGATACCCAGTAGTAGGCTGCTGCCCATAGGCTTGTGTTGCAGCCACATGCTCTATTATGAACTCAGGAAATTGGGCAGCTGATAGGCATTCATCTAAGGAGTGAGTAGGGAACTGGCATATAACACATGCCTCCTCTATTCTAGCAGCAACAGGTGACTGCATTGCTCCCATCAGCCTATCAAACTTCAGAGTTAAGCTATCCACTTTTCTTTCCAACTCACTTGGCACACTCATTTCATCTATCTTTCCTCTTGAGATATTCTCTTTCATCAATTTAGGAGGTTCTAGATCTCTTGCCAAGGTTTCCCTTTGCATAGAGTTCTCACTGATGATGTCAAAGAGCTCCATGCCTCCTCAGCAGTTTTATGGAGATAAGTGCCTCCACAAGAGGCATCTATCATGTCCTTGCTCTTTGAATCAATTCCCTAGTAAAAGCTTTGAAGCAGTTGCCATTCAGGGATTTGATGGTGGGGGCATTTCTTTAAGAGTTCTTTAAATCTCTCCCAGGATTGATGAAAGTCTTCAGTTGGATTTTGCATAAAAGAGATGATGCCCTTCCTCAACTGATTGGTCTTTGACATAGGAAAGAATTTGGCCAAAAACTAACATTAGAGATCACTCCAGGACTATATACTGTTAGGAGGAAGTAGAGATAACCAGGTCCTGGCTCTGTCCTTTAATAAAAAAGGAAAAAGTCTCATCCTGGTGGCCTCCTCCCCCAAACCTGTGATGTTGAAGGTGGTGCATAGTCCTAAGAATTCGTCTATATGCTTATAGGGATCCTCCTTGGTCAAGCCATGAAATGAGGGCAACATTTGAATAATGGACGATTTGATCTCATAATTTCCTTGAGCAGCAGGGAACTATATGCAGAAGGGAGAATTGTAGACCCCTGGTGCATTGAATTCCATGAGAGTTCGAGGTTGCTGCTGGTCACCAATTTCGACAGATTCAAATTTAACAGTTGTAGATGTAGTTGGTCTGGTTCTGAGAAGTCTTTCAACCTCTGGATTTAGTGGAATAATCTCAGGTTGAAGAGTTCTCCTACTAACCAAACATACAACTGGCCCGAAATCCTCACACAACAAATAGGAACACACAATTGATTAACTAATCTAAAAATCTACAGATCTGAAAATAAACAGGGGAGAAGGGATGTAAACTATAGAGAAGCCTTCAACACAGCTCTCCTCTCACTCTGTACTCAGATCTGGTGAACTGGACACAAAAATATTGAAAAAACAACAAAACTCACAAATGCAGTTAGTAAAATCAAATAAAAACTATAAATCTATGATCAAAACTTAGATCTATCAATTTCTAAAATGCCTCCCCGACAGCGACGCCAAAAACTTGTTGCGGATTTCTAGTGTGATGATTTATGATGTAAAAATCAAGAGAAAACAGAGATGGATTCATCACATCTGAGATACCCTAGACCTGCAAGATACAGGGTCCTTTATAGCATGTTTTAAAAGAATGGTGAGTAAGGGAATGTCCACAGGGAGGCTGGTTAGAAATAGGATAAATCTCCAGACTTGTGAAAGATTTGACACGCCTGCTCTCTCTACTTTAGTTAAAAGACAGGGGAGAGTTTTGAAATGAGTTGTCACTTAAACTAAACTACAAATAAAATGCAAATTGTTTTGGATTGAATCTGGAGCCTCAGATCTTGCAGATGGAAGGTTTAAAAACTCAAAAAAAGGAGAAGAGCAGCTTGGAGATTGTCTTCACTGCAATCAGGTTGAGCTAAGCATGTTACAGGGGTTCAAAAGTGCACAATTCCCTCAGCTGGCCACAGGCACTGTCCGCAAGCCTAGCTGTAGGGTATAAATTCCACTTCAAATCACAGGATCCAACTGGCCTTAAGGGTATGATCTGTCCACTTTAATGGTCACATACCATCCTATAGGCTTTATCGAATCCATGGATTGCAGCAGATAAATCCAATTAAGGCCTGAGCTCAGATTCACCTTAAGGTTATGATCTGTCCACTTTAATGGTGATAGACCATCCTAGAGATCTCCTACAAAGCCAGAGCCTCAATTAGAATAATTAAAACCACTACAGATGCTGCAATTTCTAGGTCACATACGCAGGAAATTACAGGGATATCAGATCCAGGGAATTCAAATGGCATCCAAGAGCTCTACCAGTTAAGTGGGTGAGTTGATCAAGCAACTCCTTGACACAAATCCGATCGAGCACCAAAAGGCATCAAAAGAGCTTTAGATCTAATTAAAACATTGAAAACAACATTTACAATCCAAACAAGGTCACTCTTACAATGGAATGCTCTCAGATCTATTGTCTGTGCAACAATTAACCCCAGCAACACTCTTAACCTTACCCAATTATAGATCTAACTCACTCCTTGCTGCTCCTAGGCATTTAGCCAACCATAGTTGGGCTAAAGGAGGGAAAATGGAATCTCGCTGCAAGCTCTGATCTCTAGAAAATTGCTCAGAATTTTGATCTCCCCCAATGGTAATTGGGGGTCTCAATATATAGCATTCTCCTCTATTTTTCCTGCCAAAAATCCCTTCTAGAAGGTTGTCAGAGTTTGCTAGAGTTCTGTTAAAGCACATGGGTCGGTTAGGGCTTTCTAGGGCATCTTCTAGAACGTCTCGCTAGTCACCAAAGTGCCTCGGTTTGCATGCGACAGGTCACCAAGTCTCAGCGTGTGCATAGCATAGTTTCTGAGAAGTTCAGCGCACAATTTCGACAGGTTGGAGAAGCTTCCAACAAGTTCAAAGTATGCTTATAGTTCCTTTCGATAGGTTCACTGGTCTCATTGATAGGTTTCGATAGGATGAGTTCTCTCTTTGAAGCTTCAGGGTCCTCATCCCATTATCTGGAGTATTCGATAGGTTGACTGAGTAGTTCGATAGGTCCAGTGGTCCTCTTCGACAGCTTCATCTCTGTGTGTCGTCATCCTGATAGGTTGGCTCCCATTACTCTCGAAGGGCTTAAGCATCCTTCGATAGGTTCAATGAGCCTTCGACAGGTTGGAATCGAGCATTTTAGTCCCTTCGCTAGGCTCTCAGATCCGTTCGATAGGTTCCTTTGACACTTCAGGCAAGTTTTCGACAAGATGGTTTCATCTTTCCTTTCTTTGCTCGATAGGTTCTGAAATCCTATCGAACTCCTCAATCCCTGCGACTTAATCCTTCTTCTGCCTTCGGATCCTATCGAACCCTTCTCCAACAGCATGAATTCTTTCCTTTTTCTCCTCAGCTCCTATCGAAGTCTTCTGGCACCCTCTTGATAGGATGTTTTGGACCTATCTTCACTTCTTTCTCCTTGTTCTATTGCTGGGTCTGCATGGTGCTGATAGCTGACTTCTTTGTGGGCATTCTTAAGTGGTTTGTTGCATTATTACCATATTTCCCTGCTATCTATAAAATGCACTCAACAGAGGCTTATTAGTGTGCTTGCAGGTCCATGAAAGGTCAGGTTAAAGGGTGTAAAGTGGCATTTTTTACCACTTAACACCTGGGAGCGGGGCCGATCATAGCGGGCCAAACCACATTTTTAGATTTCTAATAGAAATAGGATACTTAAAATAGTTAGACTTCCAATAGAAGTAGGAAACATAAAATAATTAGACTGCTAGTAGAATTAGGTGACTAACTCGATGATACTTCTAATAAAAATAGGATACTTAAGTTAGCCAAATTCCTAATAGGATTAGCATATTTTGATTAATTAGACTTCCAGTATATTTAGGAGATCAGATTAATTTGATTCCCGATAGGAATAAGAAAACTAAGGTAGTTAGACTTAGAGTAAGAACAAGAAAACTATATAAACTAAACTTCTAGGTGACCCAGTGCTATTGACGTTGGCCGGCAAACGATTCAATAAAGAAGTTGAACCCACACCCCGAAAGGTGTGATTAGTGATGTGTTGCAGTGTCGACAAACATCTACAGCTGGCGATCGCAATAACCAGGTATTTTCCTCTTATAATTTACCTTTTATTTTAAAATTTTAATATCTTTTAACTTACCATTCATCGCCTTTGCCAGAATCACTTGGACCGAATTGGGCCACTATTTTCAGGGACTGAAAGGAACCCAGAGAAAGCGCGCACCAATAGACTGGCAATCGTTATTGAACCTCTTGTCGCCAAAGTCGCCTTTGCTTTGTTATATTTTCTTTTGTCATATGTATATAGTTTACTTTTTTTTTGCTCTATTTCTTCCCTACACCCACTCTGCTATCGAGGATATTCTGAGAGTACATGAGCATCCATCAGAGGCTCGAGATGTCCGAAATAGGAATAATAAGGCTCGGCGACCCACCATTGTGGGGGTACCACGACAATCCCATATACAACGAAGGCCTGCCTTACGACACAACTTAATATAGCTCGAAGATCAGCATGGCCGGCGGTGAAGAAATTCCTATCACACCTCCAAGCACCAGCCGCAATGCCGGACGCAGTGATAGTGGCATCAGGCAAAACTTCATGGCCTGACAACATGTGGAACTCAGCATCCAGAGATTACAATGGGGAGGCGATGATGCCGAAGAATTGCCCCTAGGTCAGGCCGCTGCATACAAGAGGGGAAGTGAGACTGCCGTCTACTTTAAGCATGATATTGCCGCACGTGTCACTCGGGCACGCGTTTTGCACGCTCCTTAGCAATAATCGACAGGATAGGGGGCATGTCTAGATGACCTAGAATGACACCACTGTAAGGGTAGAGGATCTTCCTAAGAGCCTCGACGACTACATGTCTAAGAGAGAGCGCCCTGGCCACTCATATGGGTTTGACAAATTATGCCAAGATCTTGAGTTCAATTTACCTTGTGGGATTCAAACATCCCAAGTTCAGCAAGTACAATGGCATGGGGAATCTGAATCATCATTGAGCCCTCTTTTGCCATGACTGTCGGCCTGTATGCAATAATTAAGGACTCCTCATCCTTTATTTCCAAAGATTGTTGGAAGGGGAAGCTCTGGACTGGCTCACTGGATTACCATTACACAAAATAAACACATTTGACGACCTAGCCGGTCAGTTTCTCGACCAATACAAGCACTTGATCTAGGAAAGAGTTAACCTCTGCGACCTGATAGTAACAAAGCAAGTACCCAATGAGGAGTTTGCTGACTTCGTCGGACGATGGAGGAAACTCACCACCAGGACTAAAACTTCAATGAAGGAGGACTCTATTGATATCATCATCGATAACACCAGAGATCCCCAGAAGAGTACGCTTATTATAAGCGACTGCCCAGACTTTTCCGCTCCTCACCTCCGGGCCTCCCGCTTACACGACACATCAAAGGCGGAGAACTTTCTCTGTCAATAATAACATTGAGGACATGCACTTCAAGGGAGACCAAGATGAAGAATAATAAGAAAGCATCGGGGATGAAGCAGGTCAACACCATCACTAACCAAGGGCAGAACTCCGTGAGCGAGAACTTTCAACCAAGGAATCCTGAGTAAAACCAAGGCCAACAATGATACCCAAATCAGAATGCAGGTTCGAATCAGCAAAGGTATCCAAACCAAAACCAGAACCAAGGCCAGTATTAAAATAGGAATCAGTACCCTAATGCCTACCAGCACTAGAATCAAAACATGATGCAGAACATGCTAATAAATGCTTAGAATAATAATAATGTGCCTCTGCTGTAAAATTTTAATCAACAAACTAGAGGACCCTACCAGCCGATGCGAGAGCACTACCCTTCACTATCGGATGCCATTCCTAATATCTTCCTCTGGAGTAACTAGAACCTTTTTTGATTCCCACCAGAACGACCGCGACCTTGGTTGGCAAATTTAGACTATAGTAAGTTCTACACATTCCATCGGTATGTGGGACACAATCTAAAAGACAATTTGGTTCTCTAGGATATGATCTATGATATAAGTGATCAAAACCAGATTAATCGGGAGTCTCTCAGGAATCCTAACCCTAATCACAAAACTTGGGAATTGTTAACAACCCCATGCCTAATAATAACCAAGGGCCAGGGTCCCGCGTCACAACGATAGACCTTCCCAGTCGGCCCTCCTTCCATTCTTCTGCCTTTATCACCCACCTCCACCCTTCTATTACCTCTGTTATTCCGGTAGAGCCTCTGAGGCCCCTATCTATTCTGCCACACCCTTCGACCTTGATCAATCGGATCACATGCCCAAGTCCACCTCCGTATCGAAATTTTACCAAAATCTGAGTCCAATCGTTCAGGTCACAGAGAGCGAACCTGCACCAACCTCCACCCAAACCTCTCGCTCCTCCAAACCCGCAACCAACTCCATCACCATCTGACTCTGAACCTGAATACAAACACCATGTTCTCCAAACCATAGCAAAAATCATGACATGGGTAGATAACCTCTCCCAAAGTGCTTCAAGTCAAAGGCATAAGACACCGGTTGAACATCAGTCAGAGGCAGAAGAGAGTCAAGATGGAGAACTTGGCAAATAGGAGGCGTTAATTTCCACCTTCCTTGAAGAAGGGGACTATACACAGTACCCTCCACCATGGAGCGGCCTAGCACTAGTGTTGATGTATATTAAAATGCTTGCTGTTATGATTATTAAAACGATGTGTGAGGAAATTTATGATAAAAAATAAATCAAAAGGTGGAGTGATGTGGATGAAAACAACAATCTAATATATACACACAGTCCTGTATGATCTAGGGCCCATTGTAGCAATTTTTGATAAGAAAGGGTTTGTCCCATAGGGAAAATTGATCTAGAACCCAAAGGGTTATTTTAATAGAACTCCAGATCTGAGTATAGATCTGGCAATCCTAAAGAAAGGGAGTTTGTTGTCACAACTAAAACTTTAACATAAAATAAAACTACAGTCCTATGCTATGAGAAAGGGTTAAAGAAGAAGGGTAAAATGGATTTGGAAAATAAACTAAAAAATTATGAGAAGTAATAAATCTAGGACTAGTGTTTATGATTGAAACAGGGGTTGCTTAAGTTGAGAAAAGGCTAGATCCACATCAATCCTTCATTTGGCTACAAGCTCAAATGCAAGGAAGAAGAATCTAATTCCTTCCAGAGATGTGGACTAATCTAAGGCTATGATCAGTCCACTGAATGGTCACAAATCATCACCAAAGATATAGTCCAGTCAAGGTGTGAAATTAGAGCTACAAAAGCAACTACAGCTGCTATGTATGCATGGCTACAAACTCATGCATCAATTGGTGAATTAAAACTATACAAAACTACTTATAAATAGAAGGAAAATATAGATTCAATGGAGCTTTGATTCAATCTATAAAAAGAACTTACAATGGCTGCCCTCAGAGCTGCAGTCTGTGCAGAATCTTGGCTTTTACAAATTTTCACAATCTTATTACAACATACATACATTCCCACTATTATAGTAGATCTTAGCCAGCTAGTGCTGAGCTGAGGAGAGAAGAAAAACCAAAAAGATGACCTAACCCTAACCCTCAATAACCTAAGCACAAAGTACCATAGCTCACGGCCGAAATTAGGTTAAGGATGAGATGGTTTCTACATAAAAATTTTAGCTTATATACACATTGCCCAAAAAAATCATGCCTAGCCAATAGGAGAGCAAGAGAGCAAAACCCTAGCGTTGCTGCTATCGTTGGATGTCGTGAGATGTGGGCAAACATATTAGAGCCTTAGGATGTGTGCCCTAGAAGTGGGAAAATCTCCAAAATATCCTTGTGTATGGACTGAGAAGGCAAGAGCCCATGCTTCGCGAGGATAAGTGTTGCATGTTGGCCTCTCGCGAGGCTATCGTGTGGATGAATTTGTAGTTAAAGGCGGTTGTTGAATAGTGAAAAATACCATTTTACACCTCCTAACCCGACCTTTACTGGACCCTTGAGCTGACTAATAAGATGTTTTAAGTATGTTTTGTAGACAAGTGATAAAATACAACCTTAGTGCAGATATCCACCTAAAAAGGCCAAAGAAGCAATCTTTTCCTCATCATGTGTTCACAACAGCCTAAAGGCCTGTCAGTCAAGCAATCAGAGTTCTATAAATTCATGAGAAAGCCATGGGCTCAACAAGGAATGCTTGAGACCAAGCACAGTTACAAAGAAGATAGATTAAACCCACCCAGAGGTTGCTGGGCGCTAACATATTGAAGACAGTGCACCAAAGATAGATGCCAGTTGAAGGCAGAAGTTGTCGAGAGGTTCTGAAGCTCACATACCGAGCTACCATGAGGATTCAGGAAGCTATCGCAAGGTTCCAGTTGCTTGTCGATAGGTTGTGCGTGTAGAGAAATAATCTTGTCGACACCTTATCAAAAGGTTTAGGGGAGGTCGTGAGATTCAAATGAACCTATTGAGCAGATCAAGAGAAGCTTTTGACAGGACCTTCCAAGAACTTGTCAAGATGACCTCCAACATGTCAAAGCCTTAACCAGTCGACAGGATTGTAACCTG
The DNA here is from genome assembly GCA_021018995.1 of Chloranthus sessilifolius. Taxonomy (NCBI): domain Eukaryota; kingdom Viridiplantae; phylum Streptophyta; class Magnoliopsida; order Chloranthales; family Chloranthaceae; genus Chloranthus; species Chloranthus sessilifolius. The sequence continues at coordinate 76,030,877 of CM037588.1, read as the reverse complement.
TCGACAGGATGAAGAACTGAATAGAGGGTATCGAGAGCTACTTCAAACTCTATCGAGAAGCTGCCTAAACCTCTCTAAAATCATTTTGGGAACTTCTAATGGCCCTTCTTCAGCAGCCACAACTTTCGCATTTCGCGCAGACATTCCAAGGCATGACAGCGACCCCTGGGGGGTATTTTTAGCATTCAACTAAGCATGAGCGGGAACGCTAACTAACTCACATGTACTTGTTAGTTGTGAACCAATAGGAGAAAGCTTCTAGAAGAGGGATCAACCACATCAGCATAACTACATTATTCTTCAAAATTTTGATTGGCTGAAACAAATGTAAGAAAAAGGCATAAATAAAGGGGCAATGGCATCATAAAAGGATCTAGAAATTAGGAGAGCCAGAGCGAAGTTTGAATTTATTTTTCCTCCAAATTTTCCCTCTTTTTCCCTTTTCTTCTTCTTCCCTTCTCTTTTAGCCAACGATGGTTGGCTAAGACTTTTCCAGTAGCTAGGGTGAGGTTATGAGCTGTAATTAAAGTTTTAGAGGCTTTGTAAGGGATTGGATGCTGCATAGATTGTAGATCTGAGCATAACATTGTAAGCAGTGACATTGCAATGAAGTTATGGGATTCAAAGTTAATTCTGAGCTATTTTTCTTTTATTCGTATTTGATTTTCCTAGTTTAGATACCCCTGTGAGCCAGCCAAAAATGGGGAGCTTGTAGCCTGGCATTTACAACATCTACAATGATTAGCCTGTTCTAATCAAGTCCATTGGCTTGATACGATCTCTGGGATGGTCTGTGACCATTTAAGTGGACAGATCATAGCCTTAGGATTGCTTCAATCCTCTGGTTAACAATAGATTAGAATAATCTCTGGGATGGTCTGTGACCATTTAAGTGGACAGATCATAGCCTTGGGATTGCTCGGATCCATTGGTAGAGATTGGATTCTTATACCATACATTTGTCGGAGTCAAATCTGGGGAGCTTCTAGCCAGATGAAAGATTGTTGCAGATCTGATCCAAGCATTGCCTTTGATTCATTTAATTCTCAGTAAAAAGCCAAATCCCTAGTTGTTGCTCTCCATCCTTTGACTTTTAATCCATTTTCCTTCACTTCTGTGTTTTCTTAAAATCTCGATCAACTGCCTTTAACTTCAGTAGTTCGTAGTGACAAAAATCCAAAATCTCTCCTCTTTCATGTTTTAGTATAGCTTAATTTTAGATAGAGAGCCAGATCTATTATAGATCTGGAGATTTACCATAGTTTATGCACATTTCCCTAAGGACATACCCTTACTTACCTATAAAAACTTGCTACAATAGGCCTATATCATGCTGGTCTAGGAGATTGTAGTTTTGCTGAATTCATCGTTTGTTTTAATTTGATTTTATTGCACACTAAATCACCACACTAGAATTCCCCAACAAGTTTTTGGCACTACTGCTGGGGATCTGTGATCTAAACATGGTAGATCTAAGCTTCCTTTAATTTTTAGATTTATAATTTTGATTGCCTGTTAAGTGCTTGATTAAGTGCTCTTGTAGTTTTTTTTGTAGCTTAATTTTCTTTCAGATATGGATTTGTGGTGCTCCGAGGAGCAGTGTGCTAGAGGTTGTGCTAAAAGTCTGTATCTCTCTACTCCTTTAGTTTTTCCTGATCTGTGATATGTAGTTTTAATTAGTTGTGTGTGCTTGTTCCTGTTTGTTGTATTGAACTTGGGTTGTATTTTGTGTACTAGAGGTTGTGCTAAAAGTCTGTATCTCCCTACTCCTTTAGTTTTTCCTGATCTGTGATATGTAGTTTTAATTAGTTGTGTGTGCTTGTTCCTATTTGTTGTATTGAACTTGGGTTGTATTTTGTGTACTTTGTGCATTGAGATTGTGAGTGGTGTATGTTTGGAAGAAGAACTCTCAACCCCCAGATTGTTTCATTAAATCTAGAGGTTGAAAGAATTCTTAGGCCTAAACAAACCCCACCTACATCTGTTGTAATTGAATCTGTTGAAATGGGTGAGCAACCAAGGTTGTTGTTGAAGGATTACTATGCACATGGTGCATATAATTCCCCTTTTTGCATACAATTTCTTGCTATGGAAACTAATTATGAAATCAAGTCTTCAACTATTCAAATGTTGTCTTCTTTCTATGGTTTAAGCAAAGAGGACCCATACAAGCATGTTGATGAATTCCTTGCCTTATGTACTACTTTTAACATTACTGGTCTAGGGTCAGAAGCCACCAAGTTTAGGCTATTTCCTTTTTCATTAAAGGATAAAGCCAAGGCCTAGTTATCCATGCTTCTCCCTAATAGTATCAATTCTTGGGATAACATGCAAAGCCAATTCCTATCCCCATGTCTTGAAGAAGTCAGTTGAGGAAAAGTATCTTCTCATTTTCTCAACTCCCAACTAAAGGGTTTCATGAGGCATGGGAGAGATTCAAGGAGCTATTGAGGCAGTGTCCCCACCATAAAATTCTTGAATGGAAACTTATCCAAAGTTTCTATCAAGGAATTGATTCCAAGAGTAGAAATATGGTGGATGCTTCTTGTGGAGGAACATACCTTCATAAAGCAGCTGAGGAAGCATGGAAAATGTTTGATGTCATTGGTGAAAACTCATTATAGCAAGAGTCTATTGCTAGGGACGTGGACACCACAGGAATAATGTTGAAGGAGAATACAATAAGAGGTAAAATGTATGAGATGGGTGGATAAAATGCTTTGGAAAGTCAGGTAGCCAGCTTAACTCAAAGGATGGAGAAAATGATGGAAGAAAAGTAGTCTCCAATGGTTGCAAATGTGGGAGAGGCATGTCCCATCAATCAATCTCCCAGTCATCCCATTCAGGATTGCCCCTTTGCTGAGCAATTTCTAGAACTGGCGATGGAACATGTGAATGTTACCCAGTCTTTTGGTCAGCAGTCAACTGCTGGTTATTCTTGGAGAAACCACCCTAACCTAAGGTGGAAGCAAGGCAATGGTCAAAATCAAAACCAGCAGCAACAGTTCCAACATCAGTTCTACCAGCAACCACAGCAAATGCCTTTTAAACCTGCCCCCTAGACCTATCAGCCAAATTTTGTTCCCTATACCAGCAACCTGTGGCTCAACCTATGATTCAACCTGTGTAACAAAATGCCCCAACTCCAGTTTCTAGAACACTCTCTTTTGAAGAGCTAGTTCTGGCCTCATTGCAGAAGTTAGGCTCGTTGTCCCAAACAGTCCACTCTCATAGCCAAAGCATCAAAAAGATAGAAGACCATCTTGGTCAACTATCTAATGCATTGGCAAAGAGGGAGGAATGTAGGTTGCCTAGTCAGCCCATGAACAATCTAAAGACAATATGTGGTAGGTGAAGTCTCTTCTTCCCATGAGGAAGCCAAATCTGTCACCACATTAAGAAGTGGAAGGACGGTAGACAATTAGGTGGGTTGTGGGCCTTTGACAAATTCAGAGGAAGGTGTTGAAGCAGTTCCAAAGAATGTACAACAAGAGCAGCCCAGTTTGAATAAGGGGGATGTTAATGCTCCCCAATAGAAAATAAAAAAAAAAATAAAAAATTAAAATAAAAGCAAAGAAAAAATTGATGAGTTAGCAATGGCTGCAAATGGGAGGCCAGTTTCCCATCTGCCATTTCCTAATGCTTTGAAGGTAGCTTCTCCTTTTGATAAAGGGAATGCCAAAGTAAAGAAAATGATGGAAACCTTTAAGCAAGTAAAAATCAACCTACCTTTACTTGATGCAATCAAACAAGTGCCGGCCTATGCCAAGATTTTAAAAGACCTTTACACCCATAAAAGACAATTGAGGATACATCTATCCAAGAAAGTCTTTTCAGTAGAAAAAGTGAACCAAGTCTTGACTATAGCAACTCCAACAAAGCTCCAAGACCCTGGAGTCCCCACTATCCCCTGCATCATTAGGGATCATACCATTGAAAAAGCCTTATTAGATCTGGGAGCTAGTGTGAATTTGCTTCCATACTCAGTTTATGAGAAGTTGGGCTTAGGTGAGTTGAAGCCCACACATGTGGTCTTACAACTAGCTGACAGATCTGAGAGGAAGCCTGTGGGAATCATAGAGGATGTCTTGGTTGGAGTTGATAAATTCTTTTATCCTGCCAATTTTCTAGTGCTAGATATGAAACCATGTAAGTGTGCTACTTCCATCCCTATGATTTTGGATAGGCTATTTTTGGCCACTGCTAATGCATGCATACAATGTCGATCAGGGGTCACAGAAGTAACTTTTAGAAATATGAAGGTCAAATTGAATGTGTGCAATTCAACCATTCAGCCCCATTTAGATAATGAGGATTGTTTTTTCATTGAGCTATTGGATGAGCTGGTGGAAGAAATTCTGCCCCAACTGCTGCATAGTATTGATTTGTTTGATGTTTTTAATGAAGTGTGGAATGAAATAGTGGAAGAGAAAGCCTCCTTATCTGAGTTTAAGCAAGTGCAAACTATAAATTTTGAAAGGGGACCAGCAAAGCACCACCCAGGGAAACCAGCTTTGCTATCTCTTCCACCACCAAATAAGGCACCCCTATTGCCTTCACTCATCAGTCCCCTAGATGTGGAGCTAAAGCAGCTCCCAAAATTTTTAAAGTATGCCTTCCTAGCAGCTAATAAGAAATTGCTAGTCATAATTTCTTCTTCCCTCACTCTTGAGCAGGAGGAACAACTGCTTTATGTGCTAAGGAAGCATAAGGGTACAATAGGATGGACTATTACAGATCTTGGGGGTATAAATCCCGCTGTGTGCATACACAAGATTCATCTTGGGGAGGACTTCATACGCTATAGAGAGATGCAAAGGATATTGAACCCACACATGCAGGAGGTTGTCATGAAAGAAGTTGTCAAATTGTTAGATGCTGGGGTCATTTCCCCATCTCGAATTCTCAATGGGTGGCACCTACCTAGGTGGTGCCTAAGAAATCTGAGATCACCGTAGTTCAAGCAGACTCAAGAGAGCTGATCCTAACCAGACAAACCACTGGTTGGAGGGTGTGTATAGATTATAGGAAACTCAATGAGAAAACTAGGAAAGACCATATCCCATTGCCCTTCATTGATCAAATCTTAGATAAGTTGGCAGTCAAGGCATTTTACTATTTCCTTGATGGCTATTAAGGGTACAATCAGATCCCTGCATACCAACAAGATCAAGAGAAAACTACCTTTACATGTGCTTTTAAAACCTTTGCATACAGAAGGATGCCATTTGGGCTATGCAATGCACCTGCAACCTTTCGAAGATGTATGTGTCCTATTTTCTCTGACATGATTGATCAGTTCTTAGAGAATTTTATGGTTGATTTTTCCATTTATGGGGATGATTTTAGCCACTGGTTGCACCACCTTAGCTTGGTGTTGCAAAGATGTGAAGAAACCGACTTGGTCTTGAGTTGGGAGAAGAGTCACTTCATGGTGACTCAAGGCACTGTCTTAGGACATGTTGTCTCCCACAAAGGGATAAAGGTTGATCAAGCTAAAATTGATTTAATTGCACATCTCCCTCACCCAAAACTGTCAAACAAGTCAGGTCATTCTTGGGACGTAATGGTTTTTATCGAAGGTTCATCAAAGATTTCAGCAAACTCTCCAAACCTCTTTGCCACCTATTATGCCAAGAGGTTCCATTTGAATTTAATGATGCATGCCTAGCTGCCTTTGAATTGCTGAAGATATGTTTGACTACTGCCCCTATTTTACAGGCTCTTGATTTCTCCTTGTCATTCGAGCTGATGTGTGATGCATCAAACTTTGCTATTGGTGCAGTCCTGAGACAAAGAAAGGACAAATCACCAAGTGTAGTAGCTTATACAAGCAAATTAATGGCTGATGCCCAGCTGAATTACACAATAACTGAAAAAGAATTATTGGCCATTGTATTTGCTTTGGAGAAATTCAAATCATATGTGCTGGGATCTAAGATCACTGTGTTTACTAATCACTCAGCCCTAAAATATCTTTTGTCCAAAAAGGATGCTAAAGCTAGACTGATAAGATGAGTTTTGCTTTTACAGGAATTCGATTTAGAGATCAAGGACAAGAAGGGGGTTGAGAATGTGGTAGCAGACCACCTATCTAGGATCCCAGCTACCAAACAAAAGAGCTTGTTGTTGGCTACTTCTGGTGTGCTTTGATTATTGGTTGGTGGTGAAAGTTATTTAAAAATCAAAGATAGAGTAAAACAGGGGGTGAATCCAGCAAAACTCAGAAGTCCTAGACCTGCAAGATACAGGGTCCTTTGTAGCAAGTTTTGATAAGTAAGAGTTTGTCACAGAGGGAAAGGTGATCTAAAGCTCCAAGGGAGCCATCTCTAGTAGTCCCTCCAGATCTGTCTACAGATCTAGCAGTCCTAGGAGGGGAGTTTAAGGTCACTTATTCTAAGTATTCTAATAACTAAACTACAGAAAGTGTTGAGAGGATGGATGGAGTGTGGAAAATGAGTATAAAATGGGTGAGAAGTATGCTATTGAGCCAAGGTCAGAGAAGTTTTGTAACTCAGATTTAGATATGATGTTATAGAAATCCTGTCCAGAGGCTACATTATCACCTCTGAGGAGAAAGGATCCAACCCATCACTCTGCCATGATTCCACCCTTAAGGCTATAACCTGTCCACTTGAATGGTTACAAATTATCCCATAGGGGAGCACTATCCAAGGATGGGTTAGAACATAACAAGTAAATCATTGCAGGCACTATTTCATCCAGGCTACCAGCTCAAGAATCCATAGGGAACCTCAACCTCTAAAGTTCTATATGTGGGGCTAAGGCTGTAGGACCATGATAGCCCAGACACATAGAACCAGCAAGAGATTGAGTACAACCTTCGATCTAGCTGTCCATTCCTTGAGCGAGGCTATAATGGTCCAATCACCAACCTACAATCTTTATAACTAGATTAGATCTAACGTCTGATGGCGCATCTATACAACTATGGGGGAGTCTATCTCTGTACAATCTCTCACCAAGCTTCTACAAGCTCAGGTGTAAAGAAGAAGGATCTTGGATCGGTGCATCAGAATCACCCTAAGGCTATAATCTGTCCACTTAAATGGTCACAGACTATCCCAGAGGTTATCCTCCTCACGGAGTCAAAAACAAAACAAGATTATCACTACTACCACCATGCTCACAAGGCTACCAGCTCAAGCTCCCATAGGGATTTCAGATCTAGTGGGTCCTGTGGTGGGCCTAAGGCTGTAGGATCATGATAGCCCAGACACACAGGTCACTTGGATCTGAGTGGCCCTTAGAATCAGTCCTCCATTACTTTAAAATATAGCTGAAGCAATGGCGGATCACAAGGCAGCAGCCTTGCACAGAGCATCTCACACACAAATAATAATCCCACAAAGTACAAATCCTATTGCAAAACTTCCATTGATCTAATTCAAAAATACATACAAAGGCATAGCCAGCAAATGCTGGACTATGGAGAGAAGGAAAAGAAAAAGAAAACTACTTACTGCTAAAAAGAAAGAGAAAAGAAAAACAATCTGAGATGGGTTCCCAGATGCCTAAACCTAAGCTCAGGTATGGGTTCATATAGCAGTGGGGTGGCGGCGCATTAGGGTTAGAAAACCCTAATTTTAATGATGCCACGTGCCTTGATAATGATCCTTGGATGCCTCGGGGCACGTGCACAGAGATTTGAGCGTGGGAGTGCGTGCCCTAATTGTTGGAAATACCTAGAAGGCCCTCTGCTGAAGAGATGGAAGTTTAGGGTCAGAGCTTCGCTAGGTAGCTATAGTTTCCCAGACTTGTCACGTGGTAGCTCTTTGGTCTTCGCTAGGACGATTTGACACTGAAGCTTCAGCCATCGCGAGGCTGCCTTGATGTGCTCTTCAGGCAGTCACGCGGTAGAGAGTTGAGCTCTCGCTGGGTTGGGTTTCGCGAGGTGAATAGAAAACACAGTCTCAAGTGTCGCGGGGTTGAAATTCAAGCAGTCGTGCGGTCGATCGGTCTTATTTCAGGCGCAGCCATGAGAACTTCGCGAGCACTTCTCTTTACTTGGACTTCGCGAGTTACCTCGCGAGGCTCTTTTGAGTTCTGAACTGTGTGAGGTTCTATGTCTCACTTGATCTTCGCGAGATTGGCTTTGCCTTCGCTAGGATGTTTTCTTTCTTGAATGGCGTGAGAACTGTGCGAGGCATTCTTCTTCTGATAATTGCATCCCATTATTGCGTGGCAATGAGGAATCTTGAGCTCTCTCCTCATTGCATTACAGCGGTATGCGAGATTGAGAGAGGTCTGCTTTGAAGCTGCGTGACAACATGCGATGTGTTCTACTCTTGAGCTTGCGAGAGCTGTCACGTTGAGTTTGAGCTCTTGATCATTCATTTGCGTAAGAGGTTGCTGTAAAGCCTTGGGAAGCTCAGTTGAAATGCGTGAGGCATATTTCTCCTGAATTCAGAGTTCATTCTTCTAAGGGATATCTGGTGCCAAGGCAGGCTCCTTAATAGGATTCTTGGCCTTATTTCACTGCTGATTATTACCTGCACAAAACACTTAACAAGAACTTATTAGGTGGCTAAGGTCTAATCAAAGGTTAAGTTAAGGGGTGAAAAGTGGTACTTTTCAGGTCTTAACTCACCCCCAAACATAATCTTTGCTAGTCCCTTAGCAAAGCTATATTAAATCTACTCTAAAAATTAAATGCCACTTTCGTAGGGAGCACGGATACATTTAGCATATGTACCAAGTCTTTTAAACCCCTAGGTGATCCCTAGTGGAGGAGTGAAGTCTCCTGAGGGTTTTCAGTGAAGACACCCACAAACCTCTCAAATGAAATAGTTAACAAAAGTGCAATGTCATCCAATAAGCAGTTAAGGAATCAGATTTAGTCTACTCTTGAATCAATACATATAAAAGAAATTTAATTCATTAGTTACACAGTAACTTAAACAGCATAAACTGTCATGATTGCACAGCATTTCAAAATAGTTTGTAATCATAGAAAATTGCACAAGTGTGTATCAGCACTGAGCTTATCTTTATGTCAAAAAATTAGGTTAAGGTCATATATAATGCATTCAAGTTCAAACCCAAAAGAAAGCTTTGCAGGGTATACTCTCATAAAGGTTTGTTGAGGGGTTCAGTTTCTCACAGGCTCAAGAGCAGTTACATCCCCCAACTGGGTTTGTAAGCATGAGCATAGGCAGAGTTCTTAAGTGCTGACATCATTGTCAGTTCGTCACCATAGATTGGATAATTCCTTATCTTCACATGATAGCTCACTCAACTTTGGATCACAAGGGCTTTTAACTGTGCTGTAATGTGGCTTATGGGGTAGGGTTAAAAAGAATGGAAGGTTGAAAAGGGGTTCCAATTTGAGAAAATAGTAGGTCATAGAGGTGGTTAATGACTTCACCTTCCATAATTCAGCTCCCTTCATCTTCTCTGGGATTTTCTGATTTGAAGTGATCAGTTTCTCTCCTTGATTTTGATTTTCCAATGAAAGTTCCTCTTGACTTCTCTCTTATTCCTCTTCATTATTATTTTTATTTCTTTTTACTGGAGTTTTCTTCTTTTTATTTTGTTTTTGCTTTTCAGAAATGCCACCATGTTCTAAGTTACCATATTGCCAAATTTTTTTTGAGATCCTTCTTCTCCATTCGCCTAATGTTGACCATGGCTAGTCCATCTTCAACTCTTTCTCCTTTACCTTCTGAATTCTCAGAGTGAGGGTAGGTTGAATTAGGTTCATTGGTTCAGGTTCAAGTACTCAGGTGTATTTTGAAGAAATTTAGGATTTAAAGCTCAAAGGGGGTATAGACAAGGGCAGTTGCTTTAGGATTGGTCTTTTTAGGCTCAAACTGTCCAAGAGAAGGCCTTAATCCTTTCCTAGGTCTCATGAGTACTGTTAGTTGTTTCAACTTGGAGTTACCTAACTTCTAGTGAGCACAGTGACTCAGCCAGTCCTTAAAACTAAAAGAAATGCCTTAGTTACTCCTCAAAGAATAGAAAAATTTTGTAGGCCCAATTCTCACTGGTTATGGTCATCCTTTGAACTTTCAAGTATGTCATCACCTTTTTCTCTCTCTAATGATTCACTAAGTGCAGATACAAGTAGGTTTCCTTGGTGATATTATCATGGAAATGTGGAATATTAGAAGTTTATAATGTCCAATGTTTGCATAAATTTTAAACTTCTTAATTTCTTAATTCTTAAGTGAACAGAGGTCCATTTCCATATTACTCAGATGAGTCTGCTGCACTTATGTTAACTATTCCATTGGCAGGGTCTACCTGCCATACCCCCAAACCTATGAGGAGCAGTGTCCTCACTGGTTCAAGGTCAATGTGCAGCAGATTTATTATAGTATAAAAGAAAAGGACAAAAAATAAAGTAACCAACAATAGAAAACTGGACAGCATATCAAAAAAGGAAGATATCATTAAGTTTAAAAGAAAATTACAAAAAAGGAGGAGGGAAAGGGAGAAAGATCAGGGGTGAGGGGGTTGAGAAGGAGGGGAAGGGGGTGGAGAAGGCAGGGGAGGGGGTGGAGTGGAGGGGGCAAGGGATGGCTCTGTCTTGCACTTCTTCTTCTGCGGCTGGAGCTTTTCCTCCTCCTCCTTGGCAAGGGTTTGCTGAACCTCCTCGAATTCATCCCAGAGGGGTTGGAGGGGATCTGGCTCTTTAGGGGGTGGCGGGTCCAACCACATCGGGTAAAACTTGTTAGGCAGTGCATTTGGCTTGTCATCTGCCATGATTAGGATTAGGGAAGGACTGCGAGGGTGAGAGGAGATAGGATGCGATGAAGATGAACAGGGCCTCCCTGTGTATTTAAAGGCGAGGGATGGTGGAAGATGAAACGGTTGAATAACATCCAAGTCGCCGCCATTAAATGAGAGTGAGTTGGGAAATGTCGAGTCCCAGTAGTCAGCGTGGGAAATGACAAATGCATTAGGCTCGCGCAGTTGGGTAAGGGAATCACGAGAAATCAGAATCGCACGATTATGGGAGTTAGCGCTGGAAGTGCACGAGAGATTCTGCAGCATTGAAACTCGTGACAACGAAAGAAATGGTCCATGCGAATTGCGCGAGTCTTCCCAAATCACAATTTGGAATGCGCGAGGGCCAAATCAGCAATTCACAGAAGAAGAATAAGTCATACCGATCCCACATAAACTTTATCAAGCTCAACAATATCGAACTCCACATATCCCCTAAAATTTCCTAAAACTTAAGGTAGAAACAAAAGTAGTATAGTACAACATGGACACAACTGCGGGTCAGGTAGATGTAGGGGTCCCATGAAAATGAATAGTGCACATAGGATCTGCAGGTCGTTCAATGCAAGGCTTTAGCCTCTGACCATTCACGTTGAAGGTCCTCCCAGAATTGGGGTCCTTGACTTCCGCAGCACCAGATGAGGAAACATTCACGACAACATAGGGACCATCCCATCTGGATTTTAATTTGCCAGGAAAGAATTTTAGTTTGGAGTTGAATAACTAAACCTTACCACCCGGTTCGAGGCTTTTTCTCAGCAAGCCTTTGTCGAAGAAAGCTTTAGCCCGTTCCTTGTAGATCCTAGCATTGGTGCAAGCATCCATCCGCAGCTCATCCAATTCCGATTGTTGTAATGACCTGTGTTGACCAACAGAAGTTAGGTCCATGCTCAAGTTCTTAATGGCCCAATAGGCCTTGTGTTCTAACTCTACTGGGAGATGGCAGGCCTTACCATAGACTAGTCTGAATGCGGACATTCCAATAGGAGTCTTATAGGCAGTCCTATAGGCCCACAGTGCATTATCCAGTTTCTCAGCCCAATCTTTCCTGTCAGTCCTAACTGTTTTCTCAAGGATGTGCGTAATCTCCCTATTGGAAATTTCAACTTGCCCACTTGTTTGTGGGTGGTAGGGAGTAGCAATCCTATGGGTCACAGAATATTTCTTGAGCAAACTCTTGAGATTCCTGTTGCAGAAGTGGCTACCCCCATCACTGATAATAGCTCTAGGGGTTCCAAATCTTGAGAAAATGTTGTGCTTTACGAATTTGAGGACCACCTGGTTATCATTGGTTCTTGTGGCAATGGCTTCTATCCATTTGGAAACATTGTCCACTGCCACTAAGATGAAGTGGTAACCATTGGAGGGGGGAAAGGGGCCCATGAAGTCTATTCCCCATACATCAAACAGTTCTACAACAAGGATGGGTTGGAATGGCATTGAATTTCTTTTGGACAGCCCTTCTAATTTCTGACATCTCTCACATGCCTTGCAGTGTGTGTATGCATCCTTGAATAAGGATGGCCAGTAAAAACCACACTGCAGGACCTTGTCAGTAGTTTTTCTCCCACTAAAATGGCCTCCACAGGCATTTTCATGGCACATGGCTAGAATACTGGGGATATCACTTTCGGGAACACATCTTCGGATGATCTGGTCGGCACAGTACTTGTATAGGCAAGGTTCCTCCCAGAAAAAATACTTGACCCTTGAGAAGAACAGGTCTTTATCTATTTTGGTCCAGTGGGGAGGAATCTTTCCTATAACCAGATAATTGACAATGTGTGCAAACCAAGGGACTAAGGATTGGATGGCAAATAATTGCTCATCAGGGAAGGCATCATTTGTAGGGCCATCCAGGCATTTCTCCAAGATAATTCTTGACAAGTGGTCAGCCACCACATTCTCCACACCCTTTTTGTCCTTGATTTTGATGTCAAACTCCTATAATAGGAGTATCCATCTAATCAGCCTCGGCTTAGCATCTCTCTTGGACAGTAGGTACTTCAATGCCAAATGGTCAGTGAAGATCACAGTTTTAGATCCTAGTAGGTTGGCTCTAAATTTGTCAACAGCGTAAACCACTGCTAGAAGCTCTTTCTTGGTTGTGGTATAGTTCAGCTGAGCTTCAGCAAGTGATTTGCTGCTATAAGCAATGACCACAGGCAGTTTATCTTTTCTTTGGCCCAACACAGCACCTATTGCTAGGTCTGATGCATCACACATTAGCTCAAAAGGCAGGGTATAGTCCGGTGTTTGGAGTACAGGAGCAGAGGTGAGGCATATTTTCAATGTTTCAAAAGCCTTCAGACATTCAGTAGAAAAGTTAAAGGGGACATCCTGACAGAGCAGGTGGCACAATGGCTTAGCAATTTTGCTGAAGTCCTTAATGAACCTCCTGTAAAATCCTGCATGCCCCAGGAAGGATCTGATTTGCTTGACTATTTTTGGAGGGGGCAAATTGGCAATGAGGTCCACTTTGGCCTTGTCTACCTCAAGCCCTTCTTTAGAGACTACATGGCCCAACTCAATGCCTTGTGTTACCATGAAGTGGCTCTTTTCCCAGCTTAAAACCAAATTGGTTTCCTCACATCTTTGCAAAACTATCTTTGAGGTGTGAGAAGCCAAAGTTGTCCCCATAGACAGAAAAGTCATCCATAAAAATCTCTAAAAACTTATCAATCATGTCAGAGAATATGGCATACATACACCTCTGGAAAGTGGCCGGTGCATTACAGAGTCCAAAAGGCATCCTTCTGTAAGTGAAAGTGCCAAAAGGTAAAGGTGGTTTTCTCTTGGTCTTTAGGATGCACAGGGATTTGGTTGTACCCTAAGTATCCATCAGCAAAACAGTAAAAAGGTTTTCCAGCCAATTTATCCAGAATTTGATCAATGAAGGGGAGAGGGAAATGGTCCTTTCTAGTTTTAGAGTTGAGCTTCCTATAATCAATACACACTCTCCAGCTAGTGGTTGCCCTGGCTGGCCTCAACTCTCCAGTTTCAGTCTTAATCACTGTTATGCCAGATTTCTTGGGCACCACTTGGATAGGTGCCACCCAATGAGAATCAGAGATGGGGTAAATCACCCCTGCATCTAGCAATTTAATGATTTCCTTAAGGACCACTTCCTGCATGTGAGGATTTAGCTTCCTCTGCATTTCCCTGGAGGGTAGTGCTCCCTCCTCAAGATGAATCCTATGCATGCAAATTGATGCATCAATTCCTCCCAGATCGGCAATGGTCCAGCCAATTGCCTTCTTATGCTTCCTCAATACTGTGAGTAATTTCTCTTCCTGTTCATTGGTAAGGGAGGAAGAGATAATCACAGGAAGCTTATCACCTTTCTCAAGGAAAGCATATTTTATTGTTTCTGGAAGCTTCTTGAGTTCTAGATCAGGGGCCTGTTGGGTGGCTGGCAAAATTGGTGCATTGGAGGTTGGAGGAAGAGGTAGCAATGTAGGTTTCCAACTGGAGTGTTGCACTGAGCCCACAAGAGACTTTGATATGGTCATGTCTTTTGATCTCCCATCTGGGCTCTCTTCCTCCACCATGTCCCAAATTTTAACTAAATTCCTGACAATGTTGCCCCACTCCACTAGAGTGAGCAATTCTTCTTCCACAATTTCCTCTAGTACATCCACTGCAAAGCTCTCCTCATTGTCCATCTGAGGGTACTTTACACTGTTGTACACATTCAGCTCAACTTTCATATGTCTAAAAGTTACCTCCATTACTCCAGACCTGCATTGGATGCAGGCATTGGCAGTGGCCAAGAAAGGCACACTTGATATATAGGTATGGGGTTTGGGCTAGTCTTTGCATCCATATCCAAAACTAAAAAGTCAGCAAGGCAGAAAAACTTATCCACACCTACTAAGACATCCTCAACCATTCCCAGAGGTCTCCTCTCGGACACTCGACCATCATCACGATGGGGGTAGCCTTCAGCTCCTCCAAACCTAGTTGCAGATATACACTGTATGGCAACAGGTTAACACTGGCTCCAAGGTCTAAAATGACTTTTTCAATTGTATGGTCTCCAATTACACAGGGAATAGTGGGTAACCCTGGATCTTGTAACTTCTCAGGCATTGATATATTAAATACAGAATTCACTGTATCAGTTGCAAAGTCCTTCTTGGACACATGGCCTCTAGCCTTTCTCTTTTGGGTGCAGAGGTCTTTCAGGAACTTTGCATAGGCTGGGACTTGTTTAATTGCCTCAAGCAGGGGTAAATAGATTTTTACCTGCCTGAAGGTCTCCATCATTTCCTCCATCTAGGAATTCCCTTCATCAAAAGGGATGGGACCATCTAAAGCCTGAGGAAATGGCAGCTGAGGTTCTGTTGGTTCCTCAGCTGCTAGCCCATGACTAAACTTCTGTTTCTTTCTTTTTTCATGTTTTGCTCCCTGCTGTGGCTCAACTATAGCCTTATTATTTTTCTCCTGCTGTAAGGTGGCAGGCACTTCTTGGCTTTGTGGTCCCACAACTTCTCTATCATGATCATCTGCATCATCTGTGGAAATTGCCTCAGTTGGTCTGTTACCCACTTGGTTGTTTACCAGCCAGCCAGACCTTAGGGTAGTGACAGCATTGGTGTCTTCAAACTTTGAGGAAGCTTCCTCAATTAAAAACTGACCCTTGGGGTTAGCAATTGGCTGGCAGGGCAATCTGCCTTCATCTCTCTTAGCCAAGGTTTTTGACATTTGGCTCAGTTGCTCTTCCATTTTCTGGAGGCTCTGACCATGAGAGTCCACAGTCTGAGCCAAGGAACCTAAGTTTTGCAATGAAGTCAAGACTTGGTCCTCAAAAGAAACATTTCTAGGCTGAGAAGGGGGTAAGACCAATTGATTTTCTTTGTGATGGGGCTCTTGATGGTCTTGGAAGAGTAGACCTAGGGGCATTCCCTTGATTGAGCTCTGTTGTGGCCTTTGTGGTAAGGCCAACATCATTGTGCATGTAGTTATCTTGCTTCCACCTCAGTTTGGGTGGTCTCTCCATTGGTAACTTGACATTTTGGTCTTTGGTATCCATATGGTACTGTTGTAGCCCCAAGATTATTGCTAGCCATAAGATTGAGCAGTAGCAGCATGTTCCAACATCAATTCAGGAAATTGTCCTGCAGATGGACATTCCTCTACTGTGTGCTGTGGGGACTGGTATATCAGACATGCCTCCGCCACATGAGCAGCCCTTCTGGGTTGCATCACAGTCAATAATTTATCAAACTTCATGGAGAGGTTTGCCATCTGCAGCTGCAGGTCATTGTTTTCAGACACCTCATAAATTTTTCCTTTTGATCCAGTAGCAGGCCCCACCTTTGACTCAGATTCCTGACTAGTTCTCGTCAGGGATGGCTTTTGAAAAGTGTTCTCACTAATCACCTCAAACAATTCCCATGCCTCCTCAGCAGTCTTGTGCATGTAGGATCCACCACAAGAGGCATCGACCATATCTCTATTTTTCTCATCAATCCCATTGTAGAAGCTTTGTACAAGCTGCGACTCAGGGATCTTGTGGTGGGGGCATTGTCTGATCATCTCTTTAAACCTATCCCAGGACTGGTTAAAATCCTCAGTTGGGGATTGAGCAAACGCAAGAATCTCTTTCCTGAACTGGCTAGCTTTGGTCTCAGGGAAGAACTTGGTTAGGAATCTGGTCTGCAGGTCTTTCCATGAAGCAATGCTATTGTTGGGAAGAGTGGTCAGCCAGGTACTGGCCCTATCCTTCAGAGAGAAGGGAAAGAGTCTGAGCCCAGTAGCCTCAGGTCCCAAACCAGTGATATTGAAAGTGGTGCACAAGGCCAAAAACTGGTCAATATGCTTGTAAGGGTCTTCTTTGCTAAGCCCATGGAAAGCTGGCAGCATCTGGATAATTGAAGTTTTTATCTCATAGTTCCCCTAAACATCAGGGAATTGAATACTAAAAGGGGAGTTATAGTCATTCAGAGCATTCAACTCCTTGAGGGTTCTGGGTTGTTCTTCACTCATAATTGCTATCACAGATTCACTTGGGGGCTCTCCTGTGGTGTGCCTGTCTCTTCTAAGTCTCCTTCTCCTTTCTAACTCAGGGTTAAGAGGCTCTAAAGCAGGGCTGAGGGATCTCCTCCCTAGCATACAAGCACACCAACAGCAAGGAAAGCTTCTTGCAGGCACATTGCAAAAGAATAATTGTACACTAACAAATATATCTAACTAGTTTACAGCTATTCAAAGAATACATTTAAACTATCCTAGAATCGCTAAAAAATTGTTTAAGAAAGATAGATGAGCTTTAAAAGTCGGAGAGTTTGCAAACGAGGTAGCTAAGCTCAATTGCGTCAACTATCCTTCACCGCTTCTGTCGGATCAGAAGAAAGGTTCAAAATTATGTCAGCAGTATCAATTATTCACATGTGCAAAGAATACTAAGAATACAAAAACTAAGGGTCTACTAATAGATCATCTTTCCCCGGCAACGGTGCCAAAAACTTGTTGGCTACTTCTGGTGTGCTTTGATTATTGGTTGGTGGTGAAAGTTATTTAAAAATCAAAGACAAAGTAAAACAGGGGGTAAATCCAGCACAACTCAGAAGTCCTAGACCTGCAAGATACAAGGTCCTTTGTAGCAAGTTTTGATAAGAAAGAGTTTGTCCCATAGGGAAAGGTGATCTAAAGCTCCAAGGGAGGCATCTCTAGTAGTCCCTCCAGATTTGTCTACAGATCCGCAGGGAGTTTAAGGTCACTTATTCTAAGTATTCTAATAACTAAACTACAGAAAGTGTTGAGAGGATGGATGGAGTGTGGAAAATGAGTATAAAAAGGGTGAGAAGTATGTTATTGAGCCAAGGTCAGAGAAGTTTTATAACTCAGATTTAGATATGATGTTATAGAAATCCTGTCCAGAGGCTACATTATCACCTTTGAGGAGAAAGGATCCAACCCATCACTCTGCCATGATTCCACCCTTAAGGCTATAACCTGTCCACTTGAATGGCCACAAATTATCCCATAGGGGAGCCACTATCCAGGGATGGGTGAGAACATAACAAGTAAATCATTGCAGGCACTATTTCATCCAGGCTACCAGCTCAAGAATCTATAGGGAACCTCAACCTCTAAAGTTCTACATGTGGGGCAAAGGCTGTAGGACCATGATAGCCCAGACACATAGAACTAGCAAGAGATTGAGTACAACCTTCGATCTAGCTGTCCATTGCTTGAGCGAGGCTACAATGGTCCAGTCAGTAGCCTACAATCTCTATAACTAGATCAGATCCAACATCTGATGGCAGATCAATACAACTATGGGGGAGTCTGCCTCTGTACAATCTCTCACCTGGCTTCTACAAGCTCAGGTGTAAAAAAGAAGGATCCATCTTGGAACGATGGATCAGAATCACCCTAAGGCTATAATCTGTCAGACTTAAATGGTCACAGAATATCTCAGAGGTTATCCTCCTCACGGAGTCTAAAACAAAACAAGATTATCGCTGCTACCACCATGCTCACAAGGCTACCAGCTCAAGCTCCCATGGGGATTTCAGATCTAGTGGGTCCTGTGGTGGGGCTAAGGCTGTAGGACCATGATACCCTAGACACACAGGTCACTTGGATCTGAGTGGCCCTTTGAATCAGTCCTCCATTGCTTTGAAACACAGCCAAAGCAATGGCGGATCACAAGGCAGCAGCCTTGCACAGAGCATCTCACACACAAACAACAATCCCACAAAGTAAAGATCCTATTGCAAAACTTCCATTGATCTAATTCAAAAACACATACAAAGGCATGGCCAGTAAATGTTGGACTATGGAGAGAAGGAAAAGAAAAAGAAAACTACTTACTGCTAAAAAGAAAGAGAAAAGAAAAACGATCTGAGATGGCTTCCCAGATGCCTAAACCTAAGCTCAGGTATGGGTTTATATAACAGTGGGGTGGCGGCGCATTAGGGTTAGAAAACCCTAATTTTAATGATGCCACATGGCCTAATAATGATCCTTGGATGCCTCAGGGCGCGTGCATAGAGATTTGAGCGTGGGAGTGCGTGCCTTAATTGCTGGAAATACCCAGAAGGCCCTCTACTGAAGAGATGGAAGTTTAGGGTCAGAGCTTCGCTAGGTAGCTGTAGTTTCCTAGACTTGTCGCGTGGTAGCTCTTTGCTCTTTGCTAGGATGATTTGACACTGAAGCTTCAGCCGTCGCGAGGTTGCCTTGATGTGCTCTTCAGGCAGTCGCGCGGTAGAGAGTTGAGCTCTCGCTGGGTTGGATTTCGCGAGGTTGAATAGAAAACACAGTCTCAAGTGTCGCAGGGTTGAAATTCTAGCAGTGTCGCGGTCGATCGGTCTTCACTGGGCAGCAGCACGAGAACTTCTCAATCACTTCCCTTTACTTGGACTTCACGAGTTACCTCGCGAGGCTCTTTTGAGTTCTGAACTGCACGAGGTTCTATGTCTCACTTGATCTTCGCAAGATTGGCTTTGCCTTCGCCAGGATGTTTTCTTTCTTGAATGGCGCGAGAACTGCGCGAGGCGTTCTTCTTCTGATAATTGCATCTCGTGGTGACTGCACGACAGCTGCGCGAGGAATCTTCTGAAGCTCTCTCTCCTCAGCCGTTCGGAGTGAACTGCGCGAGATTGAGAGAGGTCTTCTTTGAACTGTGCGACACTGTGCGATGTGTTCTACTCTTGAGCTTCATGAGAGTTGCGCGAGTTTGAGTTTCTGAAGCTCTTCAGTCATTCATCTGTGCGAGAGGTTGCTGTAAAGCCTTGGGAAGCTCAGTTGAACTGCGTGAAGCATATTTCTCTTGAATTCAGAGTTCATTCTTTTGAGGGATATCTAGTGCCAAGGCAGGCTCCTTAATAGGATTCTTGGCCTTATTTCACTGCTGATTATTACCTGTACAAAACACTTAACAAGAACTTATTAGGTGGTTAAGGGTCTAATCAAAGGTTAAGTTAAGGGGTGAAAAGTGGCACTTTTCAGGTCTTAACACTTGCCCATCAATGATTCTTTCCTAGATGAACAACTCTTTGTTGTAGAGATGAGTGTGCCCTGCTTTGCCAACATAGTAAACTATCTAGCTACAGGAACAATCCCACCACATTAGAATAAGAATGATAGGAATCTATTTTTCTCATAGATTTGATATTACTTATGGGAAGATCCTTACCATTTTAAGTATTGTGCAGACTAGTTGGTAAGAAGATGTGTGCCTGAAACTTATTTTAAAAATATTCAAATCATATGCCATGAATAGGCTTGCGGAGGCCATTTCAGTGGCAACAAAACTGCTGCAAAGGTCCTTCAAAGTGGCTTCTATTGGCCCACTCTTTTCAAAGATGCCTTTCAGCATTGCAAAGCCTATTCTAGATGCCAGCAATTGGGGAGTATTTCCACACGAAAATCCATGCCTCTGCAGCCCATTCTTGTGGTTGAGCTTTTTGATATTTAGGGGAGACTTTATGGGCCATTTCCCTCCTTCCCATGGTTATAATTATATTCTTGTGGCTGTGGACTATGTGTCATAATGGGTGGAGGCCATAGCTACAAGAACTAATGATCACAAGGTTGTCCTCAACTTTTTGAAGGACAACATTTTCTCCAGGTTTGGCAACCCCAGAACCATCATCAATGAAGGGGGGAGCCATTTCTGTAATAAAAAGTTTGAGAACCTCCTTAGAAAGAACTCTGTGACACACAGAGTTGCCACCCCATACCTCCCACAAACCAGTGGGCTGGTGGATATTTCTAACAGAGAAATCAAACATATCTTTGATAAAATAGTGAGAGTGGATCGGAAGGATTGGTTTCTGAAGCTATCCGATGCCCTATGAGCTTATAGGACTGCCTATAAGACCCTCATTAGGATGTCTCCTTTCAGACTGGTATATAGCAAGGCATGCCATTACCTGTAGAGCTTGAGCACAGGGCATATTAGGCTATCAAAGTATTAAATACTGGCTTAACTTCTACTAACATTCAGAGGAAACTCTAGTTGTCTGAGATGGAAGAGCTGAGGTTGGATGCTTATTCCAATGCGAGAATCTACAAGGAGAAAACCAAGGCCTTCTTTGACAAGAATTTGTTAAGAAAAGAGTTCATTGTTGGCAACAAGGTATGGCTTTTAAACTCTAAGCTTAAATTTTTCTTAGGAAAATTGAAATTCAGATGGGAGGGACCATACATAGTTGAGCATGTATCCCCATCAGGAGCAGTAGAAATTAAGGATCCTAACGATGGTAGGATTATGAAAGTAAATGGTCAAAATGTCAAAACTATGGCTGAAACTATGGAGCCCATGATGACCACTTCCCTTCAAGAACCTCCATTACTTGACTGATTCTCAACACTGTATAATATGTACCATAGTTGTTGTTTTAGTGTTAGTACTGTTTAGCATAGTGATTAGGGTTCTACTGGTGTATAGTTGTCTGTAGACAGGATGGCTGAACTTGTCGATCGCTTCTACAGGTTGTGGTTGTAATCCTCACCAGGTCCATAGAACCTCTCGGGGGATGAATGGTGAAATCAAGGAACCTGGCGAAGGATGGCTGTTGTCTTTTTGAATTTTTTTCGACAAGATTGCAATGAACCTTTCACTAGGATCATTACCTTTCTACTCTTCGACAGGTTGCATCAACCTATCGATGACTAGCCCCAATCCTGTCAAAGATCATTTTTCGTTATTCATAATCGCATATCGGTGCCCTAATTGCTCATATCTCCTTGCATTAACTCTCAGTGTAAAATAGTCAAACATGCACTCCACGATGTCATTCCCCATAATAATTCGCACGACGTGCCATGCTTACCGTCATTATCATGCCATTTATTGCCAACAGTGCCTTAACAGTTAAGCTTTAAAAAAATATGAGAACATTTATTCTGCCGATTTATATTCCACCAACCTCGCCTTTTAAATAGCAGGCCAGTTCCCCCTTCGTTGTATTCATTCTCTGCTGTCTCTGTCAGTTCTTCCTTACTTCCAACTATGGCGGATGACAAACCCATAGATTAGAATCATCCAAACAAATTCTACCCGATCTGGTTGGACCCACCACCACCTAAAGAGCCGGACCCACTACAATTCCTATGGGATGAATAAGAGGAAGTGCAATGAATTCTGGCCAGGGAAGAGAAAAAAAAGAATAAGAGAAAGAAGAAAAAATAGAAGATAGAACACCCTGCCTCTTTTTGAAAGGGATCTTTTGTACGAGGCCACGGAGGGTATTGCCGGATTCATGTTTAAATTAGACTGTGTGAAGGATTTCTTACATACTTTCTCATGTAATTAATTAGGATCTGGTTGTAGTTTCTGGTTTTCCATTGTACAAATTTTTTTTGGGTGTAAATATAATTTCTTTTCGTTCTGTTTAGACTACAATTTCTTATCCTACTGCACTTCCAGAATAGTGAGGGCACTGCTCCTCAGAGGTTTGGGGGTGTCGCAAGATAAGCCATGCCAACAGATAGTTAATAGTAGTGCAACAAGGTTCAATAAAAATTGAGAAAATAAAGTAAATTCCCACCTTAATTTTTTTTAAGGAAAAAAAAAAATAAAGAAAAAAATTAATATTAGAATATGTTGTAGTTCTAACACTATAATGAAGTAAATGTTAGGAATTTTTATTCAAAAAGGAATTAGCACATAGTGAACTTGAAAGGAGAAGATCTGTGAGGTACTCCCCTGAAAATTTGATGGAAGACCATACCCAGTGAGATTTGGGCATGAGAATTTTTTTTCTTGAAGAGTGTCTTGGCAAGAAAAATTTCTACTCTAAGGACTGATTGGAACTAGTTTTGCTCACTAGAAGTTAGGCAAAACAAGTTAAAACAGCTTGACAGCATTCTTGACATTGAGGACATGAAGTAAGACCATTCCTTGGATAGTTTGAGCTTAAAACATCCTTACCCTTTTTACTGCCCTTGACACACACCAATTGAGCCTTGAAAACCAAGCTTTTCTTTGATAAAAAACCAGAAAATTTGAACCCAACACCTCAATGACATGATGCAGCCTAACCCTCACTCTAAGATCTCATAAGATATAGGTGAAGGAATTAAAAAAGTTATAGGAGCAAGGTTTGACAATATGGTTAAAAGAAGAAGAAAATATATGTGAAGGCAAGTGTGATGTACAGTGGTGACATTCCAACCCCCCAAAAAAAAAAAAAAAAAAAATGATGAAGAAAAAGTACAAAAAGCATACAAAAATAAAAGAAAAACAGAGATAAAACAGAAGAAAAGAGAAGTCACTTCATTGAAAAATCTACAAGAAGATAAGAAGCGGATCACTTCAAGTCTGACAATTCAAAAAGAAAATGAAGATATATTAAAGTAAAGAAGGTGTATCACCTCCTTACCTTATTGATTTCTCAATCTTGAATCCTTTCATACCCTTTCATTCTTTGTAAATTGCACCCATAAGCCACATTACAACCCAATAAGAAGACCTTATTGATCTGAAATGGATGGAGTTGTCATGTGGAGACAAGAATATGTCAGATCTATGGTGAAAAGAGTTAGAAAATTTCAGAAATTAGAGCAATGCCTATGCTCATGCTTACAGTCTTATTTGAGGACTGTAACTGCTCTTGAGCTGTGTGAACTGATGCACCCTTCTAGTTTCATTCTGAGTAATAATCCTGATGAGCTTTGTGTCATGACAAAATGTTCTCAATTTGACAGCTAGCTATGTATTAAATTTTGGATAAAATGCCTTGACATGAGCTGATTGATTGTGAAGGAAGTGCAGCAGAAATTCAATTTCAAAAAGGTTGTGCTTTTATTAAAAACCTTCTGAACTTAAACGAACAAGGTGTGGAATGAATTTCATTTTGTCTTGATTTTTGTTCTCAACATGCCACATTAACATTAACTGAACCATTGGGGGAAGTTTGTGGGCAACTTCACTGAAAACCCTCAGGAGACTTCACTCCTCCACTAGGGATCACCTAGGGGTTTAAAAGGCTTGATGCATATGCTAAATGCATATGTGTTCCCTACAAAAGTGGCATTTTATATTTTCAATAATTATTTTAAATTTCTTCTTTGCTCAGGTATTAGCAAAGCTTTGGTTTGGGGGTGTGTTTGAGTAGTGAAAAATACCATTTTTCACCTCCTAACTCGACCTTTACTGGACCCTTGAGCTGACTAATAAGGTGTTTTAAGTATGTTTTGTAGAGAAGCGATAAAATACAGCCTTAGTGCAGATATCCACCTAAAAAGGCCAAAGAAGCAATCTGTTCCTCATCATGTGTTCACAACAGCCCAAAGGCCTGCCAGTCAAGCAATCAGAGTTCTATAAATTCATGAGAAAGCCATGGGCTCAAGAAGGCATGCTTGAGACCAGGCACAATTGCAAAGTAGACAAATTAAACTCACCGAGGGGTTGCTAGGCGGTAATAGATGGAGGACAGTGCACTAAAGATAGATGCCAGTGGAAGGTAGAAGCGGTCGAGAGGTTCTGAAGCTCACATACTGAGCTACCGAGAAGAATCAGGAAGCTATCGCAAGGTTCCAGTTGGTTGTCGATAGATTGTGCGTGCGGAGAAAGAATCTAGTCAACACCTTATCTGAAGGTGCGGCGGAGGTCGCGAGGTTTAAATGAACCTATTGAGCAGATCAAGAGAAGCTTTCGACAGGACCTTCCAAGAACCTGTCGAGATGACCCACAACCTATCGACGACTTAACTAGTCGACATGATGGTAACCTGTTGACAGGATGAAGGAAGAACTGAATAGAGGGTATTGAGAGCTACTTTAAAACCTGTTGAGAAGCTCCCTAAACCTCTCCAAAATCATTTGGGGAACTTCCAATGGCCCTTCTTCTGCAGCCACAACTTTCGGATTTTGTACACATGTTCCAAGACACAACAGTGACCCCTGGGGGGTATTTTTGGCATTCAACTGAGCACGATCGGGAACGCTAACAAACTCACATGTACTTGTCAGTTGTGAACCAATAGGAGAAAGCTTCTAAAAGAGGGATCAGCCACATCAGTATAACTGCATTATTCTTCTGAATTCTAATTGGCTAAAAGAAATTTGAGAAAAAGTTATAAATAGAGGGGCATTCGCATTGTAAAAGGATCCTGAAATTGGGAGAGCCACAGTGAAGTTTGAATTCATTTTCCCTCTAATTTTTGCCTCTCTTTTTCCCACTTCTTCTTCCCTTCTCCTTTAGCCAACGATGGTTGGCTAAGACTTCTCCAGTAGCTAGGGTGAGGTTATGAGCTGTAATAAAGAGTTTCATAGGCTTTGTAAGGGATTGGATGTTGCACAGATTATAGATATGAGCACATGTTAAGGCCTGAAAAGTACCACTTTTCATCTCTTAACTTAATCTCTATTAGACCCTGAATCATTTAATAAATGTGTTTTAAGTCTATCCTGTAGGTAATAAACAGAAGCTACAAATAAGCTCCTAACCATGCCAAGAAGCCTACTGTTGCCCTAGAAGTTCCTCAGAAGAAAGAAGGTTGAAACCAGACAGAGAATTGGCTGCAGCATAGGCACAGCAAAGTAGAAACAAATAAAGAAGAATGCCTCATGGAAATGTCGCAGGGCTCAATTAAACCAGAAAGAATGCGTCGCGCAGTTGTCACGAGCTTCTGAAGGGAGCACACCAACTGGTCGTGCAGTCCTCGCATCATTCTCACGCGGTTTAATGATAGAAGGAATTCAATAGCAGACTTCGCGCGGTTCTCATGAAGCTCAATCATAAGCGCTCGCGAAGCTCAGTCATAAGCGCTCGTGAAGCACTCGCGCAGCTCAAAAGAGGAGTCTTCAATCTTCGCGCGATTCACTGAAGAGAGAGAGGTCCAGGCATTCTTACACGTAGTTGTCGCGTAGTTGTCGCAGGATACAAACTTGCAAGGAACTGCTCACGCAATCTAGAAGCCCATGCACTTTATTTCTTCGCGAGGATCACCGGGGATTCACCAAGTAACGAACTACGCGCGCAATTCCCGCGACGAAAAGAGCTTCAAGTCAAATCAACCCCGCGATGCTAATTTGATCACGCGATAGGACCTGGAAAGCCTTTCTACCTAGTGAGGCACGGGTTCTGAACTTCTCCCCACTTCTGTAAGGGCAATCTGGGAATTTCTAGCAACTAGGGCATGCACTCCAATGCTCCAATCTCCGTGCACATACCCCGAGGCATCCATGGAATAGAAATGGGCCACGTTAGCATTGATAAATTAGGGTTTTCCTAACCCTAATTCATGGAGAGTTGACTGCTACAAGCCTAAGCCTAGCTTAGGTTTAAGGGATCGGACTTCTGTACTCCTTCTTGAAACCGACTGTAGAATTACAGTAGGCTAAGGTTAGGGTTTAGGAGTTTTCTTTTTCCTTTTTCCTTCTCTCCATAGTCCAGCACTTGTTGGCTATGCCTTTGTATGATTATTTGGTATAGCTTTAATAGAGTTTTGTAATAGGATCTATTGCATGTATGGGATTGGTGTTTTGTGAGTTGTTCTATGCAAGGCTGCTGCCTTGAGATCCTCCATTGCTAAGTTATATTGTAAGCAATGGAGGATTGTCTTTAAGGTTTTACTTAGATCCAAGTGACCTGTGTGTCCAGGTTAGGCATATTGCAGGCCTAGCCCCACCACAGGACCCACTAAATCTTAATCCCCAAGGGAGCTTGTGCTAGTAGCCTTGTGAACATGGTGGCGACAGCAATGTTCTTGTTCTGTCTTAGACCTCTGTGGATAGTCTGTGACCATTCAAGTGGACAGATTATAGCCCTAGGGTGAGGCCAATCCACAGATCTAAGATAGATTTTTCTTCTCTGCACTTGTGCTTATAGCCTTGTGAGAGATTGTGCAGAGACAAACTCCCCTGTATTTGTATAGACCCACCATCAGATGGCAGATCTGATCTGGCTGTAGAGATTGTAGGCTTGTGACTGGATCACTGCTGTCTTTCTAAAGCAGTGAACAGCCAAGCTTAAAAGCCAGTATTCAAACTCTTGCGGGTTCTGTGTGTCCAGGTTAGTGCACGTTGTAGGCCTATCCCCACACACAAAACTTTAGAGCTTGAGGTTCCTATGGATTCTTAAGCTGGTAGCCTGGATGAAGTAGTGCCTACAATGATAATCTTGTTCTGACCCATCTCTAGATTATGGTTGTCCTATTGGATAGTTTGTGACCATTTAAGTGGACAGGTTATAGCCATAAGGGATTGGATCATGGCACAGGGGTGAGTTGGATCCTTTCTCCTCTTTGGTGATAATGTAGCCATTGAACAGGATTTCTATAGCAGCAGATTTGAGTCTGAGTTATAAGACCCATCAGATGTGTACCTAATAGCATACTTCTCACCCTTTTATATTTATTTTCTCACATTCCATCCTCTTGCTTAACCCTTTTTGTAGTTTAGACATTAAGTTACCTTAGGATTTAGACTATAGTGACCTTAAATTCCCTTCCATTCAGGATTGTCAGATCTGTAGCCAGATCTGGAGAGCCTACTAATGATAGCTCCCTTGGAGCTTTAGATCAACTTTCCCTGTGAGACAAACTCTTACTTATCAAAACTTGCTACAACAGGCCCTGTATCTTGCAGGATTGTGTATTTTTAGGCTTATTGCTCTGTAGTTTTCAATCCACCTTTGATTTTCACTTACCCAATTCTTATCACCATTTCCAATAAAGTCAGTAGCAAGCACTTAAAAATATCCTAACAAGTTTTTGGCGCCGCTGCCGGGGATCGATGATCTATTAGTAGACCCTAGATTTTTGTATTCTTTATTATTTGGTAGCTGTACTTGTGAATAATTGATATTGTTGATTTACATTTGGAATTTTTCTTACAGATCTGTGCAAGGTGCTTTTCTGTGCTCCTTTCAAAAGTGAGTTGCGCGAGGACTGCGCAAGCTCTTTATGTGTTTCAGGTTGGAGCTTCACGAGTTCCTCGCGAGGTGACGTTCCAAGCTATTTGAACTGCACGAGGGACTCTCTTTGGTTATCTGCTGCTGTGCACATCTTGCTGTAGCAGTCTCCTTTGTTTGGGTCCATCTTCCTTTCATTTGTTCGACTTCCGAGGTCCACTTAGGCACTCCAAATGCTCACTATGGTCTGTACCACCATCGTGTATCCTATGTTGTTCCATCAGCTGCAGCCCTATGCCTTAAATCTCTCTCTTCTTGGCCTCAAAAGCATGATAGTTGCACTAAGCTACAATTTTGTTATTAACTACAAAACACATTCAAAAGCTGATTATTAAATGGCTCCAAGGTGTAGTAAAGGCTAGGCTAAGAGGTGAAAAAGATATTTTTCAGTGCTTAACACAATCCCAAACCTAATCTTTGCTAGTCCTCGAGCAAAGGGAAAATTTAATAACTACTCTAAAAACTTTAAATGCCACTTTCGTAGAGAGCACGGATGCATTTAGCTTATGCATCAAGCCTTTTAAACCCCTAGGTGATCCCTAATGGAGGAGTGCAGTCTCCTGAGGGTTTTTAGTGAAAATGCTCACGAACTTCTCAATGAACACAGTTAAACAAAGTGCAAACAGTGGCTAATCAGGTTGTAATTAATAAAGTTTCATTCCACCTTTGCTCTATCAAAATTAAAGACGTTCCAAAATACTAAATGCAAAGAATTTAACACTCAGTCAGGCATGCTCATCACATCCAATCAGCTGACACCAAGAAAACAATATGTGCAAAACAGTACTAAGCTTACCACTAAATCAAATTTCAGGTTCAAGCAATGTCCCAATGATTTCAATATCAGACCCAATGCATACCAGGGCTATCTGTCACAAATAAATTTGAGGGTGTACAATTTCCCACAAGCTCAAGAGCAGTTACAGACCCCAAATGGGCTGCAAGCATGAGCATAAGCATTTCATGCTAATTATTGACATCATCAAGCACTCCTCACCATAGATTAGACAGCTCCCCATCTCTACATAATAGTTCATTTTACTTTGGATCACAAGGTCTTTTCATAGATTGTAATGTGGCTTATGGATGAGGTTTGAAAAGAATAAAAGGGGTAAAGAGGGATTCAAAATTTGATAAATCAATATGGTTAGGGAGTGATTCATGACTTCCCAACCTTCATTTTTGCACAGCTTCACCTTCTTTGATGTTTTTTAGATTTGAAGTGGCCATCTTCTCCTCCTCTTTTCAATTTTGAGATGAAACTTCACTTGACTTCTCTTTCTTTTCTCTCTTTTTGTTTATTATATAATTTTTTTTATGATGGTTGCCACACATCTACAACTACTATACTGCTACTTATAATTTTTCTCTCATCTTCTTCACCTCTCACGAAATGTTGAACCTTACTCACCTATCTTCAACATCTTCTCCTTTACCTTTCGAATTCTCAGAGTGAGGATAAGGCTGAATCAGGCTAAGAGGATCAGGTTCAAGTACTCTTGTGTTTGTTGAGGAAAACTGGGATTTTCAGGCTCAAAGAGTGTAAGCAAGAGGGTAGTTTTCACTGGGTTGGTCCTTTAGGCTCAAACTATCCAAATGAAGGCCTTGATCATTTCCTTAGTGTCATTATTACTGTCAAACAATTTCAACTTGGGGTGTTTACCTTCTAGGTGAATGGTTTTGAATCTGTCAGTCCTTAGAGCAAAAAAAGTTGCCATAGACACTCCTAACTAAAAATTTTACAGGTTCAAAGCTCAATGGGTCTGGTCTTCAATTAAACTTATGGGTATATTCTCACTTTTTTCTCTCATTACTGATTCACTAAGCACTGATTGTGAAAGGTTTCTCTTAATGCTCACCTCATGGAAGTATTTAATTTTCCAATGGATTTCAATGTTAAACAGTCTGCATAAGTTTTGAATTTCTCTCATTTTCCACATTGCTTAAGTAGATTCCACTCTATTTGTTACAAAATTGATTATTACTGTTGCACTTAAGTTAACTCTTTCATTGGCCTACCTTGCCATACCCCCAAACCTAAATTAAACAGAAAGAAAAATTAAAATTAAAATCAAAGTGGCACACACAAAGAAAATTTCATTAATGAGAATTATATACAACAGTAAGAGACAAAAACAGAAAGCAAGATATACATAATTGACAAAAACATAGGACTGAACTTTACAGGGACATCTAAAACATAACCTAAGTACAAACTGAACTACACTACAACCTAAACTAATCTGAATCTGAGTCTGAGCTCAAGACAAACTCGGGGGTCTAGGCATATTTTTCTACATATTTGTTCTTCTCTTTCTTCACTATGTCAGCATTGGCAGGACCAGCCTTGGTTCTTTTTATAGCTGGCTTCTTAGGCTTGGCGGTTCTCTTCTGTTGAGAAGGTTCCTTGATGAACACTCCTGCTGATGAGGGTGGCTTCTTGACTGAGATGGTTGATTGGAGGGTGTCTGCAAGTTTTGCCAACTGCTCTTCCTTCTGCTGGTACACTTGGCATAAATTGATTGATTTTATCAACATCAGCTCCAGTCTCTTCTTTTCTCTCTTATGATTAGTCTGCAGCTTGGCAATCTTAGCTAGCAATGGATGCTTTACCCTGGTATTGAGCTTAGCTAGCCCCTCTCTTTACATCTCTCAGGATATAAGGGTTTGTAGCCATAGCTCGTGTGAGGGTGGAAAATGGTGGCTTGGGATTGGAGGAAGCTAGAATAAGGACCCTTTCAGTAGTGTCATTAAATTTAGGGTAGGGAGTAGATGAGGATGATGGAGATGGAATGGTGGTTGCCAACTACTCCTCACTAGGGTCAATTTGTGTATAGGTGGAGGTGAGAATGGGTAAAGTGGGCACCTCTTCCTCCTAAAAATTAGTTTGGGTAGAGGGAGAGGTGAAGGTTAATGGTGGGAAGGGCAGCTCCTCTACCTCAGGATCAATCTATGTGGAGGTAGAGGCAAGGGTGGGTTGAATCAGAATCAACTCTGCAGGATCATAGTCTGTCTGTGCGGTAGCAGATGTAGTTTGCATTGTAGGAAGGGTCTAAGGTGAATCTGGAAGGGGGTGGGGACAGGTATGGGTATATGTATAGGTGGTTGGGTTGGTGGGGTGGAGGTTTGAAGACTGCTTTTGATTGATTTGAGGCAGGTTTACATAGTAGCCTAGTTTTGGGTATTGGCCATGAGTTCGCTTTGTAGGAAGGCAAGGAGGGTAAGTATTTGGGGTATATGGTCTTGTATGATAGGGACTATGAGAGGGGTGGTTAGGATTGGCTGGAAAAGGGAAGTGGGGGCATGGTTAAAGTGGGAGGGCTATGGGGAGTCATGGAGAGGTGTGAACTCATACTTGATGTCTCCCATAATGGAGTCCATCATGGCTGAGTATCCCTCAGTGGTGAATGGTTCTTGGTCATGAGTGGGGAAAAATTGAATGGAATGGTCAAGGGAGTCAAAGGTGTTAGGTTCTATAGTTTCAGAGGTGGTGGGTGGTTCAATGTCAGTGGCCATAGGCTCACTGTCATCATAAGTGAAAGGTGTAGGTTGGTCTGGTGATAATGGGGGTATGTTAGTGGTTGGAGGGATTGAAGTTGTGTCTGGTATAATGTAGGATGTAGTTGGGAGGTCTAGTGTAGAGGTGGTTACTGTGGTTGGAAGAGCGACTGGTATAGGCATAGCGGGGATAAGTTCAGTGGGTTGAGTTTGCTCAATGGTTAGTATTGGCAGGGTATATGAAATGGGTTCCGGGCTTCGTATAGGTGATGGCATGGTAATGGGTATGGTAGGTTCATTGGGTGCTTTAGTTAGTTTAAAGGCTCTTTTTTTGTATTTTCTTTGGATGGGTGGGGTGGGTAGGTTAAATGGAAAGGTTGGTTGAGTTGGAGCTGACACTGAAGATGGGATGGTGATTGTGGAAGGTGTAGGGGATGAACTTGTATGCATGGGGGTGGTGATGGTGACTGATGATGGAATGGGGTGTGGGATGGCTGAGCTAGAAGAAGGTGGAGGATCCAAAGTGGTTGCTATAGTAGTGGCAGCAGCAACTCTTAGTTCTTGCAGTGTAGGTGTTGCCTCAGACTCCTTATCCTTCTTCTTTTCAATCAGGGACATGCTGATTGTCCATAGCCTCCTTCCAAATTCTACAGGGGCCAAGATTTCAGTTGGTTCCCCGATAATGAATTGGTAATCCCCCTTCTTTAGCAGAGTTGTGATCAGCCTGCAATATGGGAGTGCATGGAGTTTTTGTTTCTTCTTAACCTTCTCATGATTATCCTTCATTCCATCAAAAACCAACTAGGCTGCATTGAAGCAATGCCCCTAAGAGGAGTAGATGGCATCAGCAATGGGTGCCCTTCTCTCCTGTTCATGCCTAGATCAGAAAATGTTCTTCCTCAGAACTTGATCCATAAAAAGCAGGCTTGGATCTAAGTCTCTCCTCTTGATAGAGTCTCCAAAACCCTTCTTCCCTCTTATGATTTTCTCAACAATCTCAGAAATGGGGGCAGTCAGAGGTTCCCCCAAGGTACATTCTGGGTTGTAGGCAACTGGTAGGCCTTGGGCAAGGGCTATCTCAGATGTGCCCACAATCATCTGAAAGTCATTAATTAATATTAATAGCATAGGGTTTCCCTTATCAGATTTCTTCACCCTGATGTTCTGTTAGAATAATTTAACTAACCTAGGGTACACCAGTTCATTGAGATGTTTCAGTAGGAGCACCAAGGACACCTTTTTCAAAAAATCTATGGATGGAGCAGCCAAGGGATCCTTCTCAAAGAATGCCTTGTCAAAGACAGTCTCAGGCTCCAATTTGATGATAGCCATAAAATCATTGGGAGTTGTCTGTGGGTTAAACTCAGGGACAACCTCCTCACACTTCTTTTGCTTCTTTGACTTTTTAGGGCTAGTAGTAATAGTCCTGGCCCTCTTCTTTGGTGCATTCTTCTTTTTGGGGTTTTCAAATGGGGGAACTGGGGCATGAGAGGCCTCCATAGCAGAGGATTTAGCAATCCTCACAGATTTCCTAGTGGCAGCTGGAAAGGCAGTAAGTGGAGGATTCAACAGAGCATCTAGATTTTCCACAAATGGGTATTTATCAGCCATTTAACTAACCTAAGTTATAGCACATGAAATTTAAACCCTAGGTAGGTACAGCTCAACTGGTGTTTATCAATAACTAATTCACCCCAAAATTTCAACTACTACCCAAAATAATTTTTTAACAAAGAAGATGTGTAAAAAGTTTAGAATTTACCCCAAAAACCTAGGGTTTCAAAATTGCAGGTTCACAGTGGATCAATTTGTACTTTGGTAGGTGCAAAATGTGCGGCTTGTGATGCTGAACAAAGTGCAAGGATTAAAAGATGGGTGGTGTAGTCAAGGTACTGGGTGGAGAGATGAGATGTCTGGTCAACAGCCGAATCGCGAGCTCTGGTAGAAGATGGGTTGAAAGAGCCGAGCAAGGTCTTTTAGTAGGGGCATCCCGAGCTTTCCGGGGATCTCGTGAGGATAAACTAAATGGCATCGATCCTCGTGAGCTCACATAGATGGGAAATGTAACTCGCGCAGTTAACATTGATCTGTGCGACTTGCTATTTTGGTGAACAAGGGGGCCTCGTAAGGCTCTCGCGAAGATGAGTTAAATTGAAATGAGCCTCGTGAGCATGACAAGGCTTGGATTTAACCTCTCGAGCAGTTCAGTGCACGAGAAATGACTGCTCGCATAGTTCATAATGAGCTGCGTGACAAGCCAATTTAGAAATATTAGGACCTCGCGAGGCTATCACTACCTCTAATTTCAGGCAATGTTGCTTGCCAGGTTCATTTTGCACTATCAAGTTTAATACATTTCTGTCACAACCCCATTTCTCCACATCAATTTAGGTTCATGCCCCCCCTTCATGATTCATGATTCTTGCATATACTTTCATGCTTTGGGCACACAGATTTCTAGCAACACAGATCATATCAGCAAACTATCAATGAAGCATAGGAACCACTTTGCACCACCAATTCACAGATGCAGATGCACAAGTCACAAGAAATGAGGATTCATAGAGCTATATTCTGGTTCTCTAAACACTCAAACATTCACAAAAAATATAACAGCACATAAAAACAAACTAAAAATACCAAATGATAGAATTTTAACAATACATAAGACAGTTATTTTACAAAGTGTGCATGGCAGTGGATCACTCATGAGTGGGAGGTTCTTGAAGATACATGGGTGCAGAGAACTCCATGGAATTTTCTATACATAATTTGAGTCTCTGACCATTCACCTTCATGATCCTCCCAGAAGTAGGGTCCATTATCTCCACAGCCCCAGATGGGAATGCATGAAGAACAGCAAAAGGACCATCCCATCTACTTCTTAACTTTCCTAGAAATTTTTTTAGCTTGGAGTTGAATAGCCATACCTTAGCACCATCCTCAAAGTCTTTTCTCAAAATGCTCTTGTCAAAGAATGCTTTAGCTTTCTCCTTATAGATCCTTCAGTTGGCATAGGCATCAAATCTCAGCTCCTCCAGCTCAGACAATTGCAGCTTCTTGTGTACACCAGCAAATGTTAGATCCATATTTAAACTCTTAATGGCACAAAAGGCCTTACGCTCTAACTCTACTAGCAGATGACAAGCTTAGCCATAGACTATTCGAAATGGGGACATTCCAATTGGGGTCTTATAGGTAGTCCTATAGGTCCACAATGTATCAGTCAGTTTGACAACCAAATCCTTCCTGTCAGTCCTCACTGTCTTTTCTAGGATGTGGTTGATTTATCTGTTAGAAATCTCTATTTTCCCACTGGTCTGTGGGTGAGATGGATTAGCAATCCTATGGGTAACAACATACTTCTTGAGCAAGCTCTCAAAGTTTCTGTTACAGAAGTGGCTGCCCCCATCACTGATGATGGCTCTAGGGGTGCCATCACTGATGATGGCTCTAGGGGTGCCAAATCTGAAGAAAATATTTTTCTTTATAAATTGCAGGACTATTTTGTAGTCATTGGTCCATGTGGCAGCTGCTTTCACCCATTTGGAAACATAATCCACAGCCACAAGGCTAAATTTATAACCATTTGAAGGAGGAAAGGGCCCCATAAAGTCTATTCCCCAACTGTCAAATAGCTCCACAACAAGGATGGGCTATAATGATATTGAATTTCTCTTAGAAATGCCACCCATCCTTTGACATCTAACACAGGCCTGATAGTGTGTATGGGCATCCTTGAACAAGGAAGGCCAATAAAATCCGCACTGCAACACCTTAGCTGCTGTCTTTTTCCTACTGAAGTGACCCCCACAGGAATTTTAATGGCACATTCCAAGAATACTGGAGAAATCCCAATCAGGGACACACTTCCTAATTATTTGGTCTACATAATATTTGTATAGGCAAGGATCCTCCTAGAAATAGTACTTGACTTATGAGAAGAACAAGTCTTTGTCCATCATAGACCAATGGGCAAGGATCATGCCTGCAGCAAGATAATTGACTATGTTAGCAAACCATGAGACAACAGACTGGATGGCAAACAGTTGCTCATTAGGGAAAACATCTCTAACAGGTGTAGCAGCGCATTCATCCAATAAAATCCAAGGCAGGTGATTAGGCACCACATTTTCTACTCCCTTCTTGTCATTGATTTCAAGATCAAACTCCTTCAGTAGGAAGATCCATCTAATCAACCTAGGTTTGACATCTTTCTTTGCTAAAAGGTACTTGAGAGCAGAGTGGTCTGTAAATATAATAATTTAGAACCAAGTAGGTAAGGTCTAAATTTTTCCACAGCAAAGACCACTGCCAGAAGCTCTTTCTCAATTGTGGTGTAATTAAGTTGAGCCTCTGCCAATGTCTTGCTGGCATAATATACCACACATGGTAGCTTATCCTTTCTCTATCCTAGGACAACACCTCTAACCAAGTTTGATGCATCACACATCAGCTTGAAAGGGAGGGAGTAGTCAGGGGCTTAGATCACAGGAGCAGAGGTTAAACATTTCTTTAAACCCTCAAATGCCTCAAGGCAGTCAGCAGTAAAATTAAATGGCACATCTTGGCACAACAAGTGACACAATGGTTTAGCAATTTTACTGATGTCCTTGACGAAACTCCTATAAAATCCAGCATGCCCTAAGACAGACTTGATCTTTTTTATAGTGTTTGGTGGGGGCAAGTGTGAGATTAAGTCAACTTTGGCTCTATCAACCTCAATGCCTCTATGAGACACCACATGGCCCAACACATTGTCTTGTGTTACCATGAAATGACACTTTTCCTAGCTCAAGACCAGGTTGGTCTCTTCACATCTTTGAAGAACCAGGCTAAGGTGATGCAAACACTGACTAAAATTGTCCCTAAATACAGAGAAATCATCCATAATGATTTCGAAAATTTGTCAATCATGTCCGAGAAAATAGCATACATGAACCTTTAGAATGAGGTTGGGGCATTGCACAGTCCAAATGGCATTCTTCAATAAGCAAAAGTTCCAAATGGACATATAAATATAGTATTTTCCTGGTCTTGAGGATACACAGGTATCTGATTATGACCTGAGTATCCATCAAGAAAGCAGTAGTATGCTTTCCTAGCCAATTTATCCAAAATCTAGTCTATGAAGGGCAAGGGGAAGTGGTCTTTTCTGGTTTTAGAGTTGAGCTTCCTATAATCAATGTAAAACCTCCAACATGTGGTCTCCCTAGTTGGCATAAACTCCCCAGAATCAGAGGTGACAGCTGTTACACCAGCCTTTTTGGGAACCACTTGGATAGGTGATACCCATTCTGAATCTGAAATGGGGTATATGACCCCAGAATCTAACAGTTTCACCACCTCCTTTAAGACCACTTGTGTGACCATGGATTCTCTCGAACCCATCGCCACGGTGTGCTCTCGATGGAATAAATGTAGAGTCACTACCCAGAGCTTTTGGTGACCCGGGAAACCTTTAAATCAATATTTTGAGCACCGAAGTGCTAAATATGACTATGATTTACCAGTTTTTGCCAAAGACTCTAGGGTAAGGGCTTCGATTATCGATCGGGAAGGGTTTAGGCACTCGATCAACCCGCACGTAGTGGTCTTTATCTATGGCCAAAATGAAAAATAAATGGGCGGAGCTTCCGCTTGCCCGAAGGCAATATGGTCCTATCAAGCTTTGAGACAAACCGAAATTTCAGCGGCATAACGGCTTAAATCCTTGGACGGAGGAAACACCAAGGTAGAGGAAGAGAGGGGTGAGCCGGAGCTCACGGGCCCTTGTTGCACCGTGGAAGACCTTCGCTTCGGTGTACTTCCGATGACTTTAAATGGCTTAAATGGTAGGGGAATGGATTCTAATGCTAGGATTCAATGGATGGGAAGTGTAGGATGAAGCTAGAGACTAAGCTTGACTAAAAAGGGGTGATCTAATGGTTGAAATGGATTGAAAGGGGTGAACTAAGCATGCTGGAATTCTAGTTGAAGAAGGAAAAATAAAAGGAAACTTTCTCTTACTAAGTCTCTCTCTCTTAAGCTCAAACTTTCAACCCTAATTTTTTTCAACTCTTTGGGAAGAGGGGGGGCCTCTCTATTTATAGAAAAAAGGTGGGTTAGAGGGTTACTTAAGAGCTAATTGGTTTAGTAATTAGGTAATCCCCTATCTAAGATTTTCTAGGTTTTTAGGGTCCTAGGGGTTTGGGGAACCGGTTTCAATGACAGATGATGGGGTGAGACCATAGGTGACTTAAGGGTTGCATATAAGCTCAAAGGGGGTGCAACCAACCTTAAGACACCCACCTCAACCAAGGGGATGGTAAAAAGTTCAAATCCAATGAAGGGATTTCGAGCATCTGATGACAGTTACTGTAGCTAAGCTGGGCATATATATTACATACGCCCAGTTTATGTATAAGGATTTTTATGAAAACCAGAGGAGATCTGAGAAGGTGGGTGCCGCAGTAGGCCCTACCTATGCTGGGCATATGTATTATGTACGCCCGGCAAAATTTGCTCCAAATATGCCAGGCGTGTATAACATATACGCCTGACCAAATTGGGGTCAAATTTGCTGGGTGTATGTAATACATACGCCTGAGCAAAAGTCATGATTTTATGTAAAACTTCAATTGGCCATAACGTTTGAACCATAACTCCAAATTGGGTGATCTTTGGGTTTTTGGAAAGCTGAAGAAGTCCTCCTTACAATGGTATGGGCTCCTCAACGGTAGTGGTCTATGTAAAATTTTGTAGCTCTCCTCCCATCAATTGCTCAGAAGGGTTCAAGTTGGGTCTGGGAAGGGATCCTAGAGTTTAGGGGTGATCTCTAAGGGTTAGGGGAATGGTTCTAAAAGGTTCAGGGTGATTCATAAAGGTCTGGGTAGGTTCCTAATGGTTAAGGGTGATTCCTAAGGGTTCAGGGGTGCCATCGGAAGCACAGGGGTACATCTCTCTCGGAGTACAGACTGATCGGGCCTTGGGCCGAATTTGGGTGTCTACACCACCTCTTGCATGTGAGGATTCAGTTTCCTCTGCATTTTCCTTAAGGGTTTGGAACCCTCTTCTAGATGTATCTTGTGCATGCAAACTGTTTGATAAATCTCCCCTAATTCTATTGTTGTCCAGCCTATTGCTTTCTTGTGTCTCCTAAGCACCCACAATAATTCCTCTTCTTGCTCACTAATAAGAGAGGAAGAGATGTTCATAGGAAGTTTGTTGTCCTGCCCTAAAAAGGCATATTTTAATGTGTCTGATAGCTATTTAAGCCCTAGATCAGGTGGACTCTCTATGGAAGGAAATAATGGTGCCTTGGAGGTTGAGGTAGGGGCAGCCATATGGGTTTCCAGATGGAATGCTACACTAGGCCCATTGAAGACTCTATTGTGTTGTTGTCTTCATTACTACAATTTTTGGCTTCCTCCTAAACCTCAGTTCACACACTTTCAAAATAATAAAAAACTTTATCATAATCCAACAGATTGGATAAATTCTCCTCAACTAGGTTCTCTAATACATCCATTACAAAGGAATCCTCATTGTCTAGCTAAGGTTGCTTTGCAATATTGTACACATTTAATTTGACCTTCATGTTCCCAAAGGTAACCTTCATCACCCTAGACCTACATTGAATGCAAGCATTGGCAATGGACAAAAATGGCCTGCCCAAAATGACCGAGATAGGGGTGGTACCTTTTGAAGGTTCCATATTCAAGACTAAAAAATCAATCGGGCAAAAGAACTTGTCCACCCCCACCAGCACATCCTCAACAACACCCATAGGCTTCCTCTCAGACCTATCAGCCAGCTAGAGCACAATAGGAGTTGGTTTCAAATCCCCCAAACCTAGCTGCTCATATACTGAATATGACAGCAGATTTACACTGGCCCTTAAGTCTAAGAGAACCCTGCTAATGGTGTGGTCTCCAATAATACAGGGGATTGTTGGTACCCTTGGGTCTTGCAATTTTGCTGGTGTGGTAATAGACAACACATATTTAATATTTTTAGTTGCAAAGACCTTCTTGGACAGATGGACTCTTACTTTCCTCTTTTTTGTGCACAGGTCTTTAAGGAACTTAGCATAGGCCGGGACTTGTTTTATTGCATCAAGCAGAGGTAAATTGATCTTAACTTGCTTGAAAGTTTCCATCATTTCCTCCAAGTTGGCATTCTCCTTATCAAAAGGGAAAGGACCTTTAAGTGCATGAGCAAATGGAAGCTGTGGTACTGTTGGTACCTCAGCTGCATGCCTAGCAACATCATTAGAAATTTTTTGTTTTTTCTTTGCTCATTTTTTTCTTTTTATTGGAGCTTAACTACAGCCCCCTTATTTTGTTCCTACTGGTCTCCTGCAGGGAGTGCGTCATTCCTCTCCTTTTCACTCACATTTTCCTCTTCTACACTCTCATTAGTCTCCTTTTCCTCCTTGCCCACCAGGTTATCAACCACCCTGCCACTTCTAAGAGTAGTGATTGCCCTAGCCTCCTCATGAGTTAAGGAGCCTTCTCCAATCATATATTGACCCTTTGGATTGTTCATGGTCTGGCTAGGTAGCCTGCTCTCCTCTCTTTTAGTCAAAGCATTAGAGATTTGACCAAGCTGGTCTTCAATTTTCTTTATGCTTTAACTGTGAGAGTTCACAGTTTGAGATAAGGAACAAAGGTTTTGCAATGAGGATAAAACTTGTTCCTCAAAAGATGGGCCTCCAGGCTGTGGTTGGGGCAATGCCAATTGGTTCTGCTATGGGGATGACTGCTAGAAGGCTTGTCTAGGTACATAGCCCTGGTTATATTGTTGTTGTGGTCTATATGGTAATGCTAACAGCTGTTGTTGGGGTTGCTGATAATTGTCTGGTCTCCACCTCAAATTGGGGTGGTTTCTCCATTGGTACCCAGCAGGTTGCTATCAAAATGATTGAGCAGCATGGCCATATTTCATGAAAAATTCAGGGTATTGACCTATTGATGGACAATCCTCAAGTAGGTGTATGGGTGACATACATATCACACATGCTTCTTCCACTTGTGTAGTCAGTTTAGGCTGCACCACACCCATTAATTTATCAAATTTTATGGGCAAGCTGTCCACCTTTCTTTCCAAGTTACTGGGCACACTGACTTCATACATCCTTGCTTTAGAAGTGATTTCTTTCCCCATTGAAGTAGAAGTCTCAATGCCATTTCTGGACATAGTCTCCTGCTGCATGAAATTTTCACTGATGACCTCAAACAGTTCCCAAGCCTCATAAGTTGTCTTGTGGAGGTAAGTGCCTCCACATGAGGCATCCACCATATCCCTGATCTTGGAATCAATTCCTTGGTAGAAGCTCTAGACAAGCTGCCACACAGGAATTTGGTGGTGGGGATATTACTTTAATAGCCGTTTAAACCTTTCCCATGCTTGATGAAAATCCTCAGTTGGAGATTGAGCAAAGGAAATTAGGCTCTTCCTCAACTGACTGATTTTAGACATAGGGAAAAATTTAGCCAAAAACTCGCATTGGAGATCATTCCATGATTATATGTTGTTGGCTGGGAGCATTGAGAGCCAAGTTCTTGCTCTGTCCTTTAGTGAAAAAGGAAAGAGCCTCAGTTTGGTGGCTTCTTCTCCTAAGCCAGGAATATTGAATGTGGTGCATAAGGCAAGGAACTCATCAATATGGTTATAGGGGTCCTCTTTACTTAGCCCATGAAATGAAGGCAGCATTTGGATGATTGATGATTTAATCTCATAATTTCCTTGAACAGTAGGAAATTAAATTCAGAAAGAGGA
Organism: Chloranthus sessilifolius; assembly: GCA_021018995.1. Taxonomy (NCBI): domain Eukaryota; kingdom Viridiplantae; phylum Streptophyta; class Magnoliopsida; order Chloranthales; family Chloranthaceae; genus Chloranthus; species Chloranthus sessilifolius. The sequence continues at coordinate 75,989,989 of CM037588.1, read as the reverse complement.
TGTATATACCCCAGGTGCATTAAATTCCTTCAAGGTTCTTTGTTGTTCGCCCATCTTAGCTGACTCAGTATTATCAGGAGGGGTTTGTGTGGTCAACCTTAGTTTAAGTGCCCTCTCTATCTCAGGATTTGGAGGTTCTAAGTCAGGGTTAAGGGACCTCCAACCCAGCATGCACACACAGAAACAGTAAGTAATACAAACCCTTACAGCGCACTTAAAGATTAAGAGCACCAAGAAAAGAAATTACAGCTAACTATACTACTCAAAATACATTTCAACAGAAATAGAACTAAAATAGGGGGAGGAAAGAAGTGCAAACTAAGGCCAGCAAAGCTCCAGCTGTATCGCCTCTCCCTTTTTCTGCTGTTCCAGATCTACAAGATCCAATAAAAAATCAGTAGTACTTTTATTCAAAAAGAAGCACTGCTACAAAGAATTTGTATGCTCAAAATTTAAAAATCAGATCTACTAATTAGATCAAAGATCCTCAACAGCGGTGCCAAAAAATTATTGATGTATATTTAGATGCTCGCTGTTATGATTATTAAAAAGATGTGTGAGGAAATCTATGATAAAAAACAAATCAAAAGGTGGAGTGAAATGGATGAAAACAACAATCTACAATATACACACAGTCCTGCACGATCCAGGACCTGTTGTAATAAGTTTTGATAAGAAAGGGTTTGTCCCATAGGGGAAATTGATCTAGAACCCAAAGGGTTATTTTAGTAGATCTCCAGATCTGAGAACAGATCTGGCAATCCTAAAGAAAGGAGTTTGTTGTCACAACTAAAACTAAAACATAAAATAAAACTACAGTCCTATCTTATGAGAAAGGGTTTAAGAATAAGGGTAAAATGGATTTGGAAAATAATCTGAAAAATGATGAGAAGTAATAAATATGAGACTAGTATTTTGGACTAAAACAGGGGTTGCTTAAGCTGGGAAAAGGCTAGATCCACATTAGTCCTTCATTTGGCTTCAAGCTCAAATGCAAGGAAGAAGAATCCAATTCCTTCCAGAGATATGGACTAGTCTAAGGCTATGATCTGTCCACTAAATGGTCATAGATCATCCACAAAGATATAGTCCAGTCAAGGGGTGAAAACAGAGCAATAAAAGCTACTGCAGCTACTATATATGCATGGCTAGAAGCTCAAGCATCCATAGGTGCATTAAAACTATACAAAACTACTTATAATAGAAGGAAAATATATCTTCAATGAAGCTTTGAACATGGCATTTCAATGTATAAAAAGAACTTACAATGGCTGCCCTCAGAGCTGCAGTATGTGCAGAATCCCAGGCTTTTACAACTTTTCACAATCTTATTACAGCATACATACAGTCCCACTATTACTGTAGATCTTAGTCAGCAAGTGTTGAGCTAAGGATAGAAGAAAAACCAAAAAGATGACCCAACCGTAACCCTCAATGACCTAAGCATAGAGTACCCTAACTCACAGCTGAAATTAGGTTAAGGATGAGATGGCTTCTACACAAAAATTACAGCTTATATACACATTGCCTAAAAAATATCTTGCCCTGGCCAATAGGAGAGTAGGAGAGCAAAACCCTAGTTGTTGTTGCTAGCGTGGCTCCTTTGCAACCCTTGGATGCCTCGACATGTGGGGAAACAGATTAGAGCCTCGGGGTGTGTGCCCTAGAAGTGGAAAAATCTCTAAAATATCCTTGTGTATGGACTAAGAAGGCAGGAGCCCGTGCTTTGCGAGGATAAGTGCTGCATATTGGCCACTCGTGAGGATGTCGCGTGGATGGACTTGCAGTTAAAGGTGGCTCGTGAGGATCTCTTGATAGTGGATATTATAGCTCACGCAGATGGTGCTCCAGGTGGCTCAAGTTGTGAGGATCTCATTGGGCTGAATTGTGGCTTGCCAAGATGGACTTTGAGCTTCGCGCGGATGATCGCCATGATGGGATGCGCTTCTCGCCTGGTTGGCTTTGTCTTTGAAGAACACGGAGTCTGCACGAGAGCTTCACGAGATGAATTTCTGAAGCTCTACTACAGTAAAGTGAGCAAGATCTGCGTGAGCTCTTAAATGTTGCAGGCTTGAGCTTAGAGAGAACTACGCGAGGAGCTTTTCTGCGCTCCTTTCCAAAGTGAGTTGCATGAGGACTGCGAGAGCTCTTTATGTGCTGTAGGCTGGAGCATTGTGAGATCCTCGCGAGGTGAATTTCCAGGCAATTTAAACTGTGTGAGGGCCCCTCTTTGCTTCTCTGCTGTTGTGCACATCTTGCTGCAGTAGTCTCCTTTGTTTGGGTCCATCTTCCTTTCATTTGTTAGACTTCCAGGGTCTACTTAGGTACTCTAAATGCTCACTATGGTGTGTACCACCATGGTGTATCCTCTGTTCTTCTATCAGTTGCAGCCCAATGCCTTAAATCTCTCTCTTCTTGGCCTCAAAAGCATGACAGTTGCACTAAGTTGCAATTTTGTTATTAACTATAAAACACACTCAAAAGCTGATTATTAAATGGATCCAAGGTGTAGTAAAGGCTAGGTTAAGAGGTGAAAAATGGTATTTTTCAGTGTTTAACATCTAGTATGAATTCCTTCTTCAAGCTTTGCCCCGTTCTTGACAAATGCTCTAGCAAGCTCATCAATGCAAGTTGCAACGAGGTTGAAGAGTCAGTAGCCGACCTACTCGATCCTTAAATTAGGAACTAACTATCCACCACCACCGTTCCCTTAGGAAAATGAACCTACGGGTGCACAACCGCTAGAAAAGAACACGAGAGAGAAGGAGACTAACTCGCCTCCCCCGCCTCACATCATTCCTCCACCACCAATTCTGCACCCCAGCCGCTTCATCCAACTACAAATAAGGTGCATCAGTCAGGAAAAGAGCCTGCACTCGAGATAGGCCAAGAGTATGATCTCCTATGGCATATTCAGAAGATCCTGGCATAGATATCGATTCTCAAGCTTATCAAGAAGTCGCCTGACAACCATCAGCTATTAATGAAAGCACTGGAAGAGACGCGGATAGATGAAAACACCACCTTGGACAAGCTACATCAGATCACCTTAGTCATGGCACAACAACCAGCCCTCCCTTTTACAGATGCAGATTTGTCAAAGGAATCTTTGCGAGGAAGTTCGATTGCTATATATCTAATAGTCGTAATCAGAGGTTCCTCGGTCCCTCATGCACAGTTGACATAAGCGCAAGACTCAATATTTGTCCCATCATAACGCTCAAGATTCTCGAGCACACGACGCAAGACATAAGGCCCTCGTCCCTATCTTTGATCGCATATGATGGCTCCCAATGCTTTGTCAAGGGAACCATTAAATTACAAGTTTGCCTCAGGCCAGTGACAAAAAACGTCACCTTCTGTGTCTTTTACTCGTCGAGTACCTACAATCTAATCCAAGGAAGGAAATGGCTAGAGGGCATGAAAGCTGTAGCATATACTTATCATCAGTGCGTTAAATTCCCACACAGGGATTCCATCATCAGGAAATCCACCGACGCGCCTCTACAGGAAATAGATACTGACTACACGAAAAGTATTTTAAAAACTCATGACTTCGTCCTATTCGGCAACATCAGAAAGGTATGATTGCTCGATGATATGACAGTGGCAGAAGTCACTCATCCTAGCTTGCCCCTGATATACCAGTCAGGATTAACAAAGAGAATAACAGGGCCAGACCTCAGCCAGTTGTATGATATAAATCCTACTGTAACAAAAGGATGGGACTTGATGTATCAACAAGTATACGTCCCTCATACAGGACTCGGCAAGAATAGACAGGGGTGAATGGTGCAAATTGTTCTGAAGAAAGTCCGCAAGCACACAGGATTAGGTTACTAGTCAGACGGCAAGCAAGCCGACTTCCTGTCGACCTCTCGTAAATGGTCACTTTATGATCATTTTGTCTATGGAACTATCGAAAAGGGTGATGTGCCAAGAAGAGAGCAGACTTCCCTCATCGAACCACAAGCAACGAAAATTGAGCAGATCGCCAAAGCCTTCACGGACCTGACAAACTTGAACCCAGATGACAACGGCATCAATAAACCACTTGAAGGCATCAGACCACTGTTCGCGACTAAGGAACCCTGCACTATCGAAAGTAGAGAACCACCAAATCCTGAGCTACACATAGGAGACTGGGAGTCAACCGACGAGGAAGACTTCCACATCCCCTCTTTAGGAAATGAGGAAGAATCAGAGTTATCCCAGGATCACAAGCCGGAAAGGGAGGACTGGCTTTCAATGTCAAGCAAAGAAGAAGACTATTGGAATAGTCTTCCTAATATAGAACTTGAAAAGCTCCTGAGAGCTGATCGCCTAGAATGATTCGGAGAGGACAATCATTCTCAAGAAAAGACTTTTAATCTTGACGACGACTTTGATTATCAGCACGTGCTTGATAATTGGTGGTGCCCACATCAATTCCCTTACCCGAAACAACCTTATTATGGTTTGTGCTGCTCTATGATGCTATGATGTCGAAAGGCAGTCATGGACGAAATCTGGCAGACTATTCGTACAGAAGGGTATCTCATTGGCTTTATAAATGTCTAAGAAGAACTGAAGCTCGACGCTTCCCATTCTTCAGATGCGCGACAACTTCAGATATTCATAAACTCATTAGAGGAAGAATGGCAACCACCACCGAGTGATGAGGAAGACTAATGGATAGACCTTCCGGTGCTTGAATTAGCAGAACAGTTAGACCAAGACTTCCAAGAGCAGTCAGACAAAGAAGATGACCTCGACTTCAACAACAGCAGCCTCACCCTCGATAACGAAGGATGGGAGTACCCTTGGAGAGATCCCTGTATCTCTCACCCGTATCAGCCTTGATGTCGGGCATGCATATTCATAATAGCCTACTATGAGGTACAAAGCCGAAAGCTCACCGGTCCAGAAGAATGTCAATCAAACTCATCCGAGGAACGACCTCAGCAACAAGAATATCTTCAGTTCGACTCCAAAGATGAGAGTTTAGATGGCTGCTACCTCTCTACCCTTTTCAAGGAAGAAGCAATCTACATAGTAGAAGAAGAAAGCACATCAGGCGAACTATCGCCATCATCACTCATCAGGAGGATCACCCCAGACGAGGACTCTAAAAAAAATGCCAACTTTTGAAGGAGTCCATGTCATTCGAAGACTCGCACGAACGGCTTCAGCAACCACCTAGTTTCCTCAATTAGAAGAAGCAACTTCGTCAGTTCTTCTTCAGGCAACCGACCTTGTATCATATCTCTTATCGACAATCAAAAAAATAAAAAATCTAAAAAACCATAAAAATTTAAAAATATAAAATCCAAAAAATTAGAAAACCATGAAAAAGGGAGGGAGCCCTTTAACCCAAACCCATTCAGCGACCAACAAGGAGATTCTTCTCCTAAGGCTACGAGTAGCGGTCACACCCATGGAATCAAGGAGGAAATAACTGACATGATCACGTATGGTCATCATCCTACCCTCAACATCGAAGAACCCTACTCGACTCTGTCCAAAGTGACTCTACTGCCTCTCCCTCATGAAGGTGTCAAGCATCCTGACGAAGTGACAAGCCCGTAATCGTACTTGACGAGATACTCCACGACTTCGGGAGGAGGATGGATAGCCTCAACTTACACCTCACTAAAGATGTCATGGTCATAAATTGCACTGATGAAGGGTTACCTCTCGTAAAACAAATCCCCCAGTGTAGCCATTTTGCAGTATATGAGCTCACAGATAATGGAGAAGGAGCACTAGTCGCTGAGGAGACACAAGACTTCCAACGAGTCATCAAGCACTTCAACGAGCAAACTCAAGCCGTCGTGGAACCTACCAAAGAAATCAATTTCGGCACCAAAGAGAAGTCCAAGAAGCTGTTAATCAGCATGACACTGCCCCAAGGAGCGATAATAGATCATCCCAGTCCTCCAAGATCACCTCCGTTATTTTGCATTATCCTACAAAGATATGCCCGGTCTGGACTCGTGCTTAGTAGAACACCGTTTGGTCCAAGAACCCGATGCAAAGCCCCTCAAGCAGATACTCCGAAGAAATAGCCACAGACAACCCTACAAATTAAGGAGGAAGTTGACAAACTACACAAAGCCAAGTTCATAGTAGTCATCCTCTACCCCAAATGGGTTGCAAATATAGTACTTGTCGCTAAGAAAGATGGCAGATTGAGGGTATGTATAGACTTTTGGAACCTCAACAGGCATGGCCAAAAGATGACTTCCCACTACATTGACACTCTAGTCGATAATACCGCCGGACACGGGATGTTATCCTTTATGGATGGTTTCTCCGGATACAACCAGATTAGACTAGCAGAATCTGACCAAGAGAAGACTTCCTTCACTACGCCATGGGGAACCTACTGCTATGTCATCATGCCCTTCGGGCTCAAGAATGCAGGAGCCACATATCAACCTGCCATGATGGTTATCTTTCATGACATGATGCATAAGTGCATGGAAGTCTATGTCGACGACATATTATTGAAGTCTTAAATGCGACCAGGACATGCTGAAACACTGCGACTGGTACTATAAAGATCTAAAAAGTATTAACTAAAAATGAATCTAAAGAAATTCATGTTTAGTGTGACCTCTGAAAAACTACTAGGATTCAAAGTTAGCAAGCGAGGAATTGAGGTTGATCTGGTGAAGGTCAGAGTCATTCTCGAGATGCCACCTCCCAGCGATTTCAAATAACTACGAGGCCTGATAGGAAGACTATAATTCATCAGGAGATTCATCTCCCAGCACTAAGACAGATGCGACTCTTTCTACAAACTACTTAAAGGAGGAGCCGAGTACATATGGGACGTCCAGTGTCAGCTAGCCTTTGAAAATATAAAGAAGTACCTCCTCAACCGGAACAAAAATACACTCTAATAGAGAAGACATGCCTCACACTACTATGAACCTCAATGAAACTACGACACTAATTCAGAGCTCACAAGATACTAGTGCAAGCACATATGGACCCTCTGAACTATATATTTGAGAAACCCACCACATCCGAAAAGATCACCTGTTGGCTTATGCTCTAATAAGAGTTCGACATCACTTATGTCATGCAGAAGTCCATCAAAGGACAGGCGATCACTGATTACCTCGCAAACCTTCCACTCTCAGGCAACAAGCCCATACGCGCAGACTTTTTGACGAAGATCTCCTCTCAATCCTCAATGAAGAGCGTAAGAAGACCTCATGGACCCTCTACTTTGATGGCACTCTTAATCACGAAGGAAAAGGAATTGGGATAGTCCTACTGAGCCCAAAAGGTGTTTTCATACTAAATTCCTTTCAACTCAACTTCCAAGTGACCAAAAACATTATAGAATATGAAGCCTTCATTTTCGGACTATGAGTAGCATTATAATTGGGTGTCAAACAGTTGAAAATAATCGGCGACTCGAAGCTTGTGATATCACAAGTCATTAGGGAATGGAAGACCAAAGAAAGGAGACTAATGGCATACTTAGAAACATCTCAGTTCCTGATAAAGAAGTTTAAAAGAATATCTTTCACGCACATCCCTAGACTAGAGAATGAGCTCATAGATTCCCTCGCTACACTAGCCTCAGTCATTCAGATATCAGTTGGACAAAGTACCAAATCCTACTTCATCGAGAAGCTGACTACACCAGCACACAAAGTAACCTGGCAAGTGAAACTAGAATTACCAACTAGACCAAAAGTCATCATGAAGGAAGGACCACCTCCCCCAGGCAACTTCACGAAGAAAGAAGTCAACGTCACAACTTTCATATTCGAGAAATCACCAACCGACGATGAACAACCATGGTACTTCGATATATGAAACTTCGTAAAGCATCGCCATGTCCATCCTTACGCAATGAAGATCAAACAAAAGATAATCAAGAACTGATGTGCAAGGTTCTGCATCCTGGGTGAGACGTTATACAAAGAAGCCTCCACCAAAGGAGTACTATTGCAGTGTGTCACTACGGCCGAAGGATAATACATCATCCAAGAAGCACACGTCAGTGCCTGTGGCACCCACTCTGGAGACAGAAACTCACAGATTAGATCATACAACAAGGCTACTATTGGTTGACAAGGACAAGGGATTACCACCTCAACGTCCAATGTTGTAAGCAATGCTAAGAAATGACACGCTCATCAAAGCCCCATCAGTTGTATTGAATCCCATAATTTTGCCATGGCCATTCTCGATGTGAGCCTTTGATATTATCGAACCCTTCATGGGCACGACTGAGTATACTCACAAGCATGCATTCATATTCACTGCGATCGAATACTACACCAAATGGGAAGAAGTCGAGTCATATGTCATCATCCTAGCTTCGACGCTCATGAAGTTTATCATTCAAATCATCATCACCTAGTTTGGAGTACCCAAGATGTTCCTCACCGATAATGGATCACAATTCATCACAGAGAAGACGAAGAGACTATGCAAGAAATTCAACATCGACCTACATCACTCGCCACCATTCTATCGCCCGTGAAATGGACAAGTAGTGGTCTCAAACAAAACTCTTATCCGATTTTTAAAATGAACAGTGGAGACAAGCAATGGAGTCAACTGGCTTGAACAATTATCAGAAGCACTCTGGGCCTATAGGATTTCTATTCGCATGGCCACTGGCCAAACACCTTACCTCCTGACATATGGGATGGAAGCAGTCCTACCCTACAAAATACAAGTTCTGTCCCTACGGATCCAACTCGAAGATGAGTTATCCTTAGATGAAAGGAGAGTTACCCTGCTCGCTGAGCTAGATTAACTCGATGAGACGCGTCTAAAGGCAGTCGATCATGCTCAAGTATACCAAAGGAGGATGGCCAGAGCCTACGATAAGAACATCCTCAAGCAAACTTTCAAAATTAGAGAATTAGTCTTAAATAAAATTATGCCTTCCAAACACGCCCATCCAAAGGAAAAACTAAAGTCGAACTGGGAAGGCACATATGTTATATCAGCCGCATACCCAAGGAACGCATACAAGCTGGTGAACCAGGAAGGGGGAGAACTCCCTAGCCCCTGGAAAGCCATGTACCTTAGGAAATACTACCCTTAGCATCATAATTGTCGTATCCCATAGTTAGATGCCTATATCTACCACCTCCATAGTCATCGAGACTCATTCATTAGTCGTACGCCTTCATTTCCCAAGATATCCTTGAAGGCTTCTGACTCACTGCCCACCTTCTCATTCAGGCGACTTGATCGAAAGGACTAGTAGAATACCTGACCTCTTCCAAAATTATACGTAACACCCGATTCTCACCCATTCTCCCCACCATTGGAGGAGATTTTAGAGCACAGAAAATGAAGATGTTAGACTCAATCAAAATTCACCATTCTTGTGTCAGTAGGTTGATTTCATGAAAATATATATACACATACATAACTGAGAGAGAGAAATACGACGGGTGAACAAGTCAATGAGCCCAGGGAAGCATAAGCACATCGTGAGGACATTCCTGGTAACTTTACTATGAATGTATAAGCAAGCAGCGAGGGCATTCCTGGTATCTCGATACTACTAGATATCGTTGTAAGGTGGCGGGAGGAGGACAAACTCCTGCTAACCATAGGATGTGAGACTTTGATGGTGTTAAAACATGACAGAGAGCTCAATCATTGCACCCCATACCACCTGAGAAAAAGATTGTTATCTATCTCTTTTAGAAATTGTCAGATATAAACTATTCTCTCATGTCATTGAGCCTTATCCCTCTTTTTTAGGTAATGAATTAGAACTCCCCTCAGATATCCCTAGAAATGAAACCGAAAACTCATGTAGGACGACTGATGCAGCTACTTACTATCTATCGCACACCCCCTTGATACTTGCTATAGGACAGGATAATTACTGTCATAGGTAGAAACCCTAGTATACGACTGATATGACTAAACGACCTCCTCCAGTACGGTGATAGTATCAAGGAATTTTTCTTGACATTAACTCGCCAAACACGCAAGACTCCTTATAGGCCCAAGTGCTCACAAAGATCGAAACGCTCCATTGCACCTTGATACTGGGGCAGTTTTATTTTTGGAAAAAGGAGTTACCTTGAGATCCATGCTTATTCATGGACAAGTGTAGAACAATGAAGTCATCACCTCAGGAAGATCACTGAAGATATCGCACTGCCTACTCCATCACGCTCCTACACTGGGGATTTTTTTTAGTTTTAGAATTTTCTTTCACTTATTTGCTTTCCCTGTTGCACTATTTTCCTTTCCTTATAATAAAAAAAAGTAGGCCAAAAAAAAAAACATGATTTAATGATCCATCCTTTATCACCAGACCATGGTCTGAGACACCTCCCCCCTTGATAATCAACAAGGGGGAAAATAAAATTACTAATGACTTTATCCTTATTTGCAGATACAAAGTAGCCTTCATCTATTATTGGGCTAGCTCAAAGAGCATCCAAGTCCCAATAGCAGGCAACGACGTCTAAAGGCAAGAAAGGTAACACAGAAGGAAGCAAAATCAGGTACATTTGAACCCAAAAAGAGCTTTTATATATCAAAATTTTTTTACATCTATCACCGGAGGCATATCCTTTGTATATACAATGAGCAAAAATGAACAAAATGCCCTACTCCCTCTGTTGCCTCTGTGAGGGATGCTCATGACCCTCTCCAGCATCATCGACCTGAAGACCAGAAGCCTGGTCCACTGAGGCCTCAGTTGAAGCCTTGGGCAAGGTTGGAAGCCTCCTAGATGAGGAAGGTCTAGCAACAAAACCTCCGTCACTTGCCTGGCTCGAGGCCCGTCGATATCTTTAGCGTAAAGGGTCAAAGGCAAACAAAGGCCCAATGGTTGTGTCTGCCTGAGCATAAGCCCTCATACCCTCACGGGTCCCCCAATGGATCTCATCCAGTAAGCCAATAGCCCTCAATCCCAAACCAGGTAGGTGATCAAGCATCCCTCGCACTCTCCCCCCAACTCTGGCCAACTTGTGTTGCAGAAGCTCAATCGTCGCCTGCATCTCAGCAAGAGCTATGGCTCAAGCACTCTCCAGCTTAGCCATCAGAATCCTCCACTCGACTAGCAAGTCCACAGTCACCTCCTGAAGATGACGATCAGTAAGGTCAGATGGAATCTCTCGGATCTCTTGACAAGTTAGGACACGCTGCATCTCCAGGCACAATTGCTCCAGCTCACGTACCAACAAGCACAATGATAAGACAAGAAAAGGTCTATACATGACAAATTCAAGATTAAGAGTAACGAAGATATACCAGCTCAGCACACTCCTAGAGAAGGCGATCGACTATCGCAACAGTCATCGGATCAGCGGGTGGTGCTGGAGGAACCTCAAACATGGATGGCTAAAATGCAAAGAAACGAACACATCAAATAATATTACGACTGGAAAATACAAGCAAGAAATATAACTAAACTAACTAAATATACCTGAGTAGGAATGGCAGTAGACTCCTGAGGAGGAGCCTCAGGAGCAAAGTCGGGTACGACCTGCACAAGAATGAAACAAATAAACACGAAACATGTCAGAGAAAGCCAATCGATGAAATGAAACAAACCATATAGACACACAAACTAATACACTCTACCTGATTCTTAGGGAGTAAGGAGGCAGCTGTCGCCTCCCTCATCTGGAGGTCTTCAACAACCCAGCACAGAAATTCCACCCAATATTAATAAACCATTAGAAAAGATGAAGCAAAACTAGTAAAACAATAGAAACTCACCCTGTGCTGTAGCTCAGCCCGAAGCTGAGCTATCACAGGATCCTCCCGACTCGATGAAGAAGCAGAAGTTGGATCGAATGCTAGAGTAGACACCCTAGCAATAAATAACTCTGCCATCTGCAAGTATGACACCATAGAGACATGTCAGAAACAATGTAGAACAACAACACAAGAATCAAATGTGAAATACTTACCAGTCGATCGATCTCAGAATGAAGGCTGGCATCCACCTAATGACCAACCTGCTGCTGACCTCATAGCAGCTCGATCATCACCGCCTAACTGGCGACTGATGTTGACTTCTAGTGTGCTAATTTATTGTGTAATGATAAGAGCGAAAAAAAATAAAAATCAAAATAAAATAGAGGGTGGATTCAGCACAACTAAAATAGCCTAGACCTGCAAGATACAGGGTCCTTTTGTAGCAAGTTTTGATATGTAAGAGTTTGTCCCACAGGGAAAATGGTCTAAAGCTCTAAGGGAGCCATCTTTAGTAGGCCCTCCAGATCGGACTACAGATCTGGCAATCCTAAATGGAAGGAGATTTAAGGTCACTATTGTTTAAATCCTATGGTAACCTAATGCCTATACTACAGAAATGGTTGAGAAGAATGATGGAGTGTTGATCGATTTTAAATGTAACCCTTGCAAGTGCACAAGATCTATTGCAGTATGGCAAGAACAAAGGTGTCGAACCCACAGAGAAATCTTGAATTTTAATTAATTCTTTCAGAGATTTAAAAACATCCCTAAGGAAGTACCAAAGGGCAGATTCAATTTACTAAAAATTTATCACACTTTTTCTAAAAGCAAGAAAAAATAAATTAATCTAAACAACTAATTGCTGATAAATCTAAGAACAATATTTAAATATGATCAAGGAATATGCTACCCCAGATTTGTATCCCTTTTCTATCATTAAAACCCACAGTTTCATTAAAGCATCATTCACACCATCATTCATCTATAAAAATGATTCGAAATAAAATATGATCATCATCAATTCGGCATACCCTATCTAAAAACAATGACTCAGCCTATCATGGCGGTATGAGTCATGTAAGAAGCATAGCGTATCTCATGATGTTTAGATCACAACAGTAAAAACATAATCGCTCTGCAGCCTAGATTAGTCTGTAGGTCCAGATCTAGCGATTATAGCCGTTGATACGCGCAATCAACGGTCATAACAAGCATTCAATATATTTTCAATAACACAAACTTTTAGCAAAACGATTCCATGATGACAATAAATCGACTATGGTATTAATCATAAATAAGGGTACTTATCTGGGGATCGCATCTTCCCCGATCTACTGATTTAGCCGCTCATCTTTGGTGTATGATCTCCTTGTTCATTCAAAGTCATTCCTCTTTTTATTTCTTCCAAAGATCTTTGTTTACAATGCCTTTTCCTAAATACAATATATAAATGTAAAAGAAAGACAGTGCAAATCCTAAGTACAATCTACCCAAATCAATCCCTAAAAGAAGGAGAAAAGAAGAACTTTTAAAAAGATGCCCAGAGGAGTCTAAAACCAAAAATAATAATAATGAATAATAATCCTCTAAAAAATTCTCTCCAAAAACTCTAAAAAAAGAAAAGTTAAAACTAACTCTCTAATTATCTATCTCTAATTAATTCCCTCTAATTCCTATCTCTAATTCCTATCTCTAATTCCCATCTCTAATTCCTCTCTCTAATTCCTATCTCTAATTCCCCTTTTTACGAAGTGTTTGATCCGCTTTAAATAGAGCCGAAGTTTCCCAGCCACAGAGGTGTTCCAACTCGAAAATTTAGGGTCGATGCATCAACCTCCTAGATTTTCGTGAATTCCCGCCGAACTTTGCATCAGACACTGCTTCGGTATTTTTGCCATAACTTTCTGTCTCAAACTCGGATTGCAGCGATTCTTAAACCGTTGGAAAGCTGACAGAAAACTCTACAACATTTGTGTTTTGACAATGTCATAATTCGACCTTCTTGAATGTCCAAATTGATCTGTAAGTTGCACAAAGTTCTCGATGACCCAAAGTTACAGTGTTTTGACATTATTTTCAGAAATCTTGGGCTGTTTTCTGTACTTGGCTTGTATTTACCTGAAACACTTCAAATCTAATAATTCTTATCAGATAGCCTTCATCGGATAGCTAAATGTAGGTATCTAGGGGTGAAATATCATCATATTTCACTACTCATCACACCCCCAAACCTACACTTTGCTAGTCCTCGAGCAAAGCAAACTAAAGAAAATAAATGCCACTTTCGTAGGGAACACGATTGCACTTAGCGTGTGCAACAAGCCTTTAAACCCCTAGATGATCCCTAGTGGAGGAGTTGTGTCTCCTGAGGGTTTACAGTGAAGTTACCCACAAACTTCCAAAAATTTCAAACCATCGGCAAAATTGAGTTTTCAAAACATGATTTTTATGACATATATATTATTCAAAAATAAAAAAAAAATTAATTGTTTCAATATGTGAATCATCAATCTTAAATATTAATGTCATATCAATCATGCTAGTATCCATTCAAATTAATCTAATGCTCAAATTATTAGACAACTCATCCATTCATACCTAAACGTGAAGTGTGTGCATACCCAAACCAAGATTCATCCATCTCGGAACTAGTCCAAACGGAAAACCGCCGAATCTGTTGTCTCAACTCAATCCTCACTTTAGGTATACTCTCAAAATAAAATCACTCCGATGATGGGTAAGCTTTAGCACATATGTGAGAGATCAATACAAAATAATAAAAAGGTCTCACATGATAACTGAAACACGATGTAATTAATGAACAAAATCAAATCTCATAAGAACAGATACTTGTATATCCTAAGCATGTCATATCAAGTGTCATAAGTATCATATATTTACTCTCCACAAGGCAGTTACCAATGCAAGATCAGATCATGAAGGTCTTTTGTAGGGTTGTAATGGGGCTCAAGAAAGGGTAAGAAAGAAAGGGAATTAAGATTCAAAATTTCTGAGAAATCGGAAAAGAAACAAACTTCTGATTTTTCTATTTCTCTTCTTTTTCTTTTCTAATCTCTCACTATTTTTCTCAATATTTTTCTATTTTTCTCAACTTTCTTTTCTTTTGAATTTCCTTTTCTTGAAGCACCTCATATTTTTCATTATTTTTTACAATTTTCTTTTTCTTTTTCTCCCCCCTTTTTCTTTTATATTTTTGCCATACACTCCCAGTAAACACCACAACTCAGTATCTCTCCACTTACTCTCTTTTCATTCATTTTCATCTCTCGTTCCTAATTTCTCAGAAATAAGAAGGGTAAAGCTAAATTTTCAGAAATGGTGAAGGGTTAAAGGTTAACGTGGCTTATCAAAGAATGTATAAAGGTAAATTTTCCAATAGGCTCAAAGGGGTACTAGAAGGACAAATTTATATGAGGTGGGGTATTTAAGCACAAACGAGCCAAAGATGGCCTTCAATCATGTCCTTAAAAGATGGTAACCTTGCATATTTGTCTTGAGTAGATATACAGTACGTTCTAATACAATAATATGAATTTGATATCATGCAAAGTCACAAGTCAAAATAAAATATATGAGATTGTGCAAGATAATTCGTATTCACAGAAAACTCCGAGTTTATGTATTCACTCATCAACAACGGATATTTGGCTCTAAAGCTTCCTGGGTTTAGTCTCCACTAAGAACCTAAGATTCACCGTTCAAAATAGTTCATCGATTTCTGAGTCTTAGCTTGGTATAAGTGTAAAAATTATAAGCATGAATATCAAAATTATCCACAAAATATCACATTAAGCTTCATCATCTTAGATACAAGTAATCAGAATATGACATCAGTATTCTCAAAATTAAATTCACATGCATCATCAACTAAAGTTTGAAAACAATCGTAAAATAATGTGCATGATGACTTCAAAATAAAAAAATTTCTTTTTTTTTTTTTTTTTTTTTTTTTGAAAATATAAGTGACGCAAAATAGATAACCATACCCCCAAACCTAAAGATTATAATGTCCTCATTGATTGAAATAAGTAGCTCACCCCCAAACATGTTAAAAAGGACCTCAACACAAAGATCAGGTGCAGAGAATATGTGCATCAAATTGGAACATGACCAAAAATTTATTGAAGGGAATATGGTTACACTATTTTAGGGAATTAAAAACAACCTAAACTAAAAAAAAAACTAATATTCTAAAACTAAACATACGAAAAGAGAAATCCTAAATCCTAAACTAAACTTGAGTCCAACTCCTTAATCTGGGTCACTGAGGTGCATCGCCTCAATTCCGAACTGGGTCATCGGCTCAAACATTGGTTTGAGGCGTTGCCCATTGACTTTGAAGACTTGATTGTCCTTGAGACTGTGGATCTCAATCGCACCATGCACACTAATGGAAACAACCTGAAACGGGCCTTCCCATCTAGATTTCAGTTTTCCCCGGTGGAGCTTAAGTCTGGAGTTGAACAGCCAAACCTTTTGTCCAATGTGGAACTCTTTCCGAGAAATGGACTCATCATGCAGCTTTTTATACCTTTCTTTATACTTCTTTGAGTTTTCATACGCATCATAGCGTAGCTCTTCCAATTCACTTAGCTGTAGCTTTCGATTTGATCCTGCTGCTTGCATATCAAAATTTAATCTTTTGATGGCCCAAAATGCTTTATGGTCCAATTCAACAGGAAGATGGCATGCTTTCTCGTAGACAATTCTGAACGGAGACATTCCAATTGGTGTCTTGAAGGCGGTACGATAGGCCCACAGAGCATCAGAGAGCCGGTTTGACCAGTCTCTTCTATCCGATCGTACCATCTTTTCTAAAATTTGTTTAATCTCTCGGTTTGACACTTCCACTTGACCACTAGTTTGTGGGTGATACGGCGTTGCAACCTTGTGGGTGACGCCGTATTTCTTCATTAAAGTAGCAAAATGGCGGTTGCAGAAGTGCGAACCGCCATCAGTAATGATCGCACGTGGAAACCCGAATCTATTAAAGACATTTTCCTTCAGAAATTTGACCACCACTTTGTGGTCATTTGAACGGGTTGCCATAGCTTCAATCCATTTGGAAATGTAGTCAACAGCTACGAGGATGTATGAATACCCAAAAGATGGGGGAAAAGGACCCATGAAGTCAATCCCCCAAACATCAAAAATTTCAACAATCAAAATCGGGTGAAGGGGCATCATATTCCGTTTTGAAATATTTTCAAGCTGCTGACATCTTTGGCATTCTTTGCAAAATTGAGCAGCGTCACGAAAGATGGAGGGCTAGTAGAATCCGCTTTGAAGAATTTTTTGTGCAGTCTTCTGTCCTTCAAAATGGCCTCCACAGGCTCCAGCATGGCAGAAATCGAGAACCCTAAGTTGCTCTTCTGCTGGTACACATCTCCTGATGATTTGATCTGAACAGATCTTGAACAGATGTGGTTCATCCCAAAAATAGTATTTGATCTGGGAGAAAAAGAGGTTCTTATCATTCTTTCCCCATTCAGTAGGGATTTTGCCCGTGACCAAATAATTCACGATATTGGCAAACCAAGGAACTTTCGTAGCGGTCGCATCAATTGCCATTAATTTCTCATCTGGAAAAGTGTCCCGGATAGGTTCAGGTGTAACCAATTCTTCATGCAAAATGCGAGACAAGTGATCAGCCACAACATTCTCGACTCCCTTTTTATCCTTGATTTCAAAATTAAACTCTTGAAGTAGCAGAATCCAGCGGATCAATCGTGGTTTGGCATCCTTCTTTGCCAACAAATATTTCAATGCAGAGTGGTCTGAAAAGACCACTATTTTTTACCCAAGCAGATAAGAACGAAATTTATCCAGAGCATACACCACAGCTAATAGTTCTTTCTCAGTGGTGGTGTAGTTAAGTTGTGCATCGATCAACGTCTTACTGGCATAATAAATTACGTGAGGTAATTTGTTCACCCTTTGCCCTAAAACAGCTCCGATAGTGTAATCAGATGCATCACACATGAGTTCGAATGGGAGAGAATAATTCGGTGGTTGGATTATTGGTGCAGTTGATAAGAGTTCACGCAGCTTCAGAAATGATTTCATGCAATGCTCATCAAATTCAAAAGGGACATCTTTACCAAGCAAGGTACATAAAGGTTTAGCCACCTTGCTGAAATCCTTAATGAATCGCCTATAAAATCTAGCATGCCCCAAAAATGATCGAATTTGACGAACACTCTTTGGTGGGGGCAAATTAGCAATTAGGTCGACTTTGGCCTTATCCACTTCAATTCCTTTCTTCGAAACAATATGCCCCAGAACAATTCCTTGTTGAACCATGAAATGGCTCTTCTCCCAGCTAAGAACAAGTTTAGAATCCACACAACGTTATAAAACTTGTGCGAGGTGTTTTAAATAAGAACCAAATGTTTTCCCAAAAACTGAGAAGTCGTCCATGAACACCTCGATGAACTTGTCAATCATATCCGAAAATATGGCCAACATACATCGTTGGAAAGTAGCAGGTGCATTACATAAGCCGAATGACATCCTTCGATATGCAAAAGTACCGTACGGGCATGTGAATGTCATTTTCTCTTGATCAGGTGGAAAAACAGGCACTTGATTGTATCCCGAATAACCATCAAGAAAGTAATAAAACTCTTGCCCTGCTAACTTCTCAAGGATTTGATCGATGAACGGAAGGGGAAAATGATCCTTTCTGGTAGCTATGTTTAATTTTCTATAATCAATGCAGACACGCCATGTTGTTGCTTCTTAGTGTGCTTGATTTATGTGTGTTTTGAAAACAGATTTATAGCTGCTAAATTACAGTGGCTCTAGACTATATAAAAAAATTAAAGAAATATCAGCACAGTTAGAAGAGAATTAGCCTGCAAGATCAGGGCCAATTGTAGCAAGTTTTAAAAGTAAGTGACTGAAAGATCGTCCACAGAGAATTTGTCTAAAATGTAAGATAAACCTCCAGATCTGAGCTATCAGATCTGGCTTCTTATCCTATCTAGAAAATTGAGAAGATGAGAGGTTTGAATTTGTCACGTTTAACTAACTAAAAACAAAGAAAAATTTAAACTAAATGATCCAGATCCGAGTTGGGGGAATGATTGAAACAAAGATGGAGAAGTAATATCTAAATCTGATTTGGTCTTTGAAATCTAATGAAAATAACTGCAGCTCAATAGAGGTGATCCAATCTTCATCTGGCTATAAGCACAGATGTAAGAGAGATAAATCTAATTCAAGGATTAGGCTTACACTTATGGCTATGGTCTGTCCACTTTAATGGCCACAAACCATCCAATAGTCTTTAATTCAAATCCTCAATTCAGAATAAGAAACATCACTACAAATGCTGTAAGAGGCTAGGTTACAAACACTAATTCTCACAGGATTAATGAATCAAGGGAAATTGCATGTAAAATAATGAATCTAAAGGAGTCTAATGTACTGAGGAGATCAGAGGGAACCCTTGACATGAGTCCAATGGAGAATGCATAGTTTATAGTAACCTTTTAAAATTCATCCTTACAATTTATGGAGCACGGCTTAACAGCTCTCGAATTTGCAGTCTTGGATGCAAACTCTCCTTTGAGTTACAACAGTATCTCACAGCTCTCAAATGCAAGTACAAAGTAGGCTATTACAAGGATTGCATAAGTCTGGGGGAAATCGGGATTAGAAATGAACTCAAAATTTGATGCCCTAATTGGGCAAATGTTGCCTATTTATAGCTTTCCCTGTGTCCAAATTTCAGATGTGTATCAACCAATCGAGGTTCTCGATCTCAGATTGACCAATGGTAGTCGAGCACGGGATCCAGATCTGCTCGCCAATCGAATTCCTCGATCCGTTCACCAATCAGTGAAAAAGGCATCAATTTGCTATGCATTTTGAAAGTTTGTTAGAGTTTCTAGAAGTTCCCGCCAAGTTATTCTCTCTAGGTGCTCACGGGGTGGAATATTCTTCGCTTCATGCTTAGAACCCTCCGAATGTCCCTAGGTTTTAAAATGCATTGGGACGATGCAATAGATTACATCGAATTGCCCTTTGTTAAAGCTGAATCTCCGTAATGCCTCTTCGCACAGCTTAGGGCCTTTTCGCAAAGTGTTGTGACTCCTGAAGCTCTTTTCGCAGTGTTCTGGTTCTATTCGAATTATGTTTTCTTCTTTTCGCAAAGTTCAATCCTCTCTTCGAACAGCTCAGATGCTCTTCGAATGCTACGCCTGGAGTTTTATTCCTTTTCGCAGAGCTTCAGGTTCTGTTGTTCTTCTAAAAGGACTCAGAGTGCATTTTTCTCGTCGAATTGTTCCATACTTCTTTCCGTGTCTTTGCTTCTTCTATTCGCACTTTCAACAAATTGATGAGGTTGTTTCTTCACTTTCTTCCTTTGGATTGACATGGATTGTCATCTTATTGGCACTTTTAAGTCGCTTATGGTTAAGCTCGCCTTTATTGTTAGCTGCAACATAAGCACTTAAAACACTTATTTAGTTCTCTCAAAGGTCTATCAAGACTCAAGTTCAGGGGTGAAAAATGGTATTTTTCACTTGTCAACACACCCCCAGACCTAAGCTTTGCTAGTCCCTGAGCAAGGAAAAAATAAAAAAGAACAAAGTAAAGAGCCACTTTTGTAGGGAGCACAGTTGCATTTAGCATATGCAACAAGCCTTTTAAACCCCTAGGTGATCCCTAGTGGAGGAGTGAAGTCTCCTGAGGGTTTTCAGTGAAGGTACCCACAAACTTCTTCAATAAGTTAGTTAAGATCACTGCAGTTCTGTTACAGCCACTTTCCTCAATTGATTATTCACACCTGCATCAGTTATTTTGTAAGAAGGTTTTTCAAGAAAGATATCAGTTTAAAACTAAAATTCTGCAGTAATTCTTGTTACTACTCAGTCGATTTATGTCAGAGGCCATTTACAAGGAAAATTAACGAACAGCTAGCCTTTGATTTAGGAATCCAGCTTCGATGTTGCCCTAATCAGTTGATTTTAAACCCAATTCTCACCAGGATTTTCACTCAATAAGCAAATGAGAGGGTTGTACTATTTCACACAGCTCAAGAGCAGTTACAGTCCTCAAATAGGACTGTAAGCAGGAGCATAGGCATTGCTTTTAGTTATAAATTCACTGCTCCTTTCACCATAGATTACACAAATTCTTATCTCCATGTGATAGCTCAATCCATCATTGATCAGTAAGGACTTTTACTTGGGTTTTATTGTGGCTTATGGGTGAAATTTCTCAAAAGGGTTGGAATGGTGTTCATATTTGAGAAGTCAGTCAAGGTCAGGAGGTTATATACAAACCCACTCTTCTTCAGCATAGTTTCATCTTCTTCTTTTGAATTTCCAGAGCCAAAGTGGCCATCTTTTTCTCTTTCTTTTTCAAACTTCCAATGAAAATGTCTTCTTTCTTTTGTTTTGCTCAAATATTTTTCTTTTCTTTTTCGAATTAGCACTGACTGCATGCCACATTCCCTCTGCTGTTTCATCATTGCCTTCAACTTTTACCCTTCTTTTGCTATTAAATTGTTACTCAATTCTCCTTCCTCAGCTTCCTTCCTTTATCTTCCGCTTCTCGGGGTAGGGTTAGGCTAAATGAGGTTGATGAGGTTTATTGGGGGAGATTTCAAAGGAATCATAGATTTATTTAGCTCAAATGGTGTGTATCAAGGGCAGTTTCAAAAGGTGGGGCTTTGTAAGGTTCAAACTGTCCAAAAGGAGGCCTTACATCATGTCTTTAATATCATGAGTGCTATCAAATTATTTCGATTTGGATACGTGTAACTTCTACTGTAAGTAAGCAGATTCACATAGTCCCAAAAGCAGAAAAGATTGCCAAAGCATACCTCCAAAGAATACATTTCAGGCCCAAACCTCACTAGGTGTGGTTTTATATCAACTTCTTGAGGTATATCTTCACTGTTTTCCTTCATTTTAGGTTTACTAAAACATCAATTTTCTTTTGGAAATTTCCTGACATTTACTTCATGAAAGTCTTTTAGAATTACACAGGAAATTAATTTTAAAGAGTTTTTTTATTTTTTTATTTATTATTATTTTTTTTAACTTCTTAATATATTTAAAAACAACAGGTGTGAAAAATATATAAAAAAAAATAAAAAATTGCTGATCCAAAACTGTACTAATGTTAACTCCTTTATTGATTATTGCTATTTCTGTCACACCCCCAAACCAAAGGGTAGCAGGGTCCACACTGGTCCAAAACAGAGGAAAAATATATGCAAGAAAGAAAAACAACAAAAGTAATGGTGGCAAGAAGACAGATAGAAATGCACAGTAGTATACACAAAACAGAATTTTCTATTACAACTTTATAACACAAAAAGTACAATGAGAGCTAATAACTGGGGTCAAAATCTGTATCATAGGTTGGTTCAAGTGGCTCCAATGAGTCACCTGTAATCGAGCTAGAGTCGGTGTTGGAGTCGAACTTGATTGAGCTTTCTCCTAATGGTGTTTTGTAGCTCAAGATACTCCTCAGATTTGATCTTTTGGTGAGGCCAAGGTATTTGCTAAGGCTAGTGGTCTTCAATTTTCTTGGTCAAGTTGGGCTTGCAACATGGACACCTATCCTCACCTGAAATGTTTGACCCAAAGAGTCCTTCATTTTCTCTCTTTCAAATTTCATAAAGATCTCCAACTTCGAATCTGGTTTTCATAAGGGGTACGGATGTAAGCTTGTAAATCAGCTAGCCCCTTTGAACATCTCATGGATATAGGGATTATCTTCCATGGCTTTGATGAGGGTGGCGTGTCGGGGAGGGAATGGAATGGTAGGGGACCAAAGGTGGGAGGGGGGGGAGAAGTGTCTAGAAGGTTGACAGCAGGTCTCATCGAGTGGCTTGCTCAGAAAATGGGGAGTGGGGAGGGATGCAACCAAGGGGACTTCTGTGTTGGGCTTTGTGTTGCATGGGCGAGTGGTGGGTGGTCGATCAACCAATAATATCTCCGAGTCTTTTGGGTGGCCCGGAATCAAGAGGTATAGGGGTAATGGTGGTTGTTTGGGATGTGGAAGCTAAGGTTTGAAGCAGTTCATTGGTTCTGATTGGTTATGCATGTTGATTTGAAGTTGGGCTTGGATGGATTGGAGATAGGTAAGAATTTGGGAAATGGATGCGTGTGGGAGAGGTGGGCAAGGACAACTGATGTGGAGGGTGGAGGTGCAATGGCTGTAAAGGGAGAGGTAGGGAAGTGAGTGAAGTGATGAAGAGCAGGTATAGGGGTAGGTTCAAGTTCCATGTATTCAAAAATAGAACCCATTAAGGAAGAGTAGGCCTCTGTAGTGAAGGGCGCAGGTTCAGGTGTATGGGAGACCTCAGGTGTGTGGGCTGAATGAGCAGGGGAAGGTGAGGGGCTTTGGAGCAGAGGAGTGTAAGGAGATGGGGCAATAAACTCTGCAGCTAACTCCTCTAAAACCTGGGCATTGGAGGGTGAAATTGGTGGTGTGAGAATGGTTGGAGTGGTTGGTGTAGAGGGGGAATCCACAATTGGAATGATGGGGGGTGTGGGAGATGAGACAGCTAGGATAGGTGAAATGTCAGGGGCTGGAGTAGGGGAGTAGGGTGCAAGGCCAACGTCCTCCAGAGTAGGTGCAGCTGAAGAGCTGGTCACCAAAGGAAGGGGATTTTTATCAACAATGGGTGCAACTAAGGAGCTGGTCACCACAGGGACAGGCAGAGTTGGTTCAAGAAGTGGTGCAGCTAAAGAGCTGATCACCACAGAAGTTGGCAAAACTGGATCTGGCAAAGTTGATTCTAACAAAATTGGATCTGGAAAAATTGAAGGTGCTCAAAAGTGTGCTCATCTAGAGGATGGGTTCTGCTCACTCACAATGTAGGGATAGGTTCACTCACAAATGGTGTTCAAAAGTGCAGCAAGGGCATGTGCAGGTTCACCTGCCTCTCTCATCCTTCTTAGCATAGCCTGGCTTGTAGTCCAAGCCTTTTTCCCAAAATTGTGAGGGGTAATGACTTCAAATGGCTCCTCACTATCAATGTCAAATTTGGCTCTGAGGAGGGCTGTGATCAATCTGCCAAATGGTAGGCCAGCTAGCTTCTGCTCCTTTTTCAACTTGGCACTAATGTCAGCCATGGCTTCGAAAATTAGCATAGGGGCATTGAAAAACTGCCCCTTGGAGAAATGAAAGAGGGCCTCTAAAATTGGTGTTCTCCTCTCTTGGCTGTGCCCAGTGACATAGAAGCTTCCCCTTAAAATGGAATCCATTAATAGAAATTGGGGGGCAAGGTCTCTTCTCATGATGGACTGCCCAGTGCCCACAATACCCTGGGTTAAATGTGCAGCCATATCTCTAAAGGAGGCTATTTCTGGAGCAGCCAAAGGACCAGAGGGATCAAATTGGAATGGTATCCCTAAAGCATTCCCTATGTCTTCAAATGTCACAGTAAGATCGCAATCATCAATGAAAATGACTAGGGTAGGGACATCAGCATCTCTTTCAGTGACCTTGATTAGGTTTTGGTACCATAACTTCACCATTCTTGGGTAAATTTTCTCCGCAAGGGGTAAGGATATTGCTTAGTGAAGCCTCTCTAATGTATCTTAAGGATGGTAAGCATCTGGTTTGGTGACGAAAAAAAAGTTTCATCCACCATCGCCTGGTATTAGTTTCGAGCTTCAATGAAGGATTAGGTAAGACCAAATGAATGGGCGAGAGGAGGAAGCTCGTGGCTAGCAGCAGGGATGGGTTACTCATGTCTAATTTTCTTTCCTTTCTCTACCCTATCTGCTTTATCCATAGATAGTTTCCGTTTAGCTAAAGTTTTGCCTTTTCCTTTTGCTTTTGGGGTCGATTTGCTCACTTTCTTAGCAGAAGATTTGGGGAATATAGCAGCCAATGATTTCTCTGCTTTTCCCATTCTAGAATGATGTATAAAAATGCCCAAAATAGATGCTGACACAGAATCAAATTACTAAATGCTAACCAGAGAGAATGGGCAGAGAAATACCGAGATCTAGGGTTTATGTTTGAACGAGTTGTTTGCTTGCAGAAATCCCCCAGATTAAAAGCTGAAATCCTTCTCTGCAAACGCAAATGATCGAACAACAGAGACAAAAGTGTAGTAAGCTTCTTAAATCGTGCAAGGAAAGAACAAAGTAGGGTTTCAGTGGAAAGAGTCGCTCTGCAGAGAGAGTTTGAAATGAAACCCCACCGTCGAAAGGGTTTAAATATACTCAAAGTTAATATCGTAAAGTGCCTTTAAGTTTTCGAAAAGTTCCGAAAGAGACCTTTTTACAATTGTGAATGGCATCAGTACCATTCGACAAGTTAATAGCTTCAGAAACATTATTTCGGAAAGGAATTAGCTTCAGAACTATCTTTTCGAAAAGAAAATGGCTTCAGCATCAACTATTCGAAAAGCAAATCCTTGCTTTCGAGCAGTTCCTCACAGATCTAGAGTCTATTCGAAAAGTAAATTGGACTTTGCGAAAAGAGAATTATTACTTTGCGACTTAACTTTGAGCATGTTTAAACTATGCGAAAAGAGATAAAAGCAGAAACAGAGAAAATAAGCAAAAACTATGATATACAAACATAATGTACAGTTTTCAACCATCAGATTTTTGGAGATTCGTGATGATAGATGGGCAAAGACAGCTCGGTATTTTCAATGCATGGTTTGAGCCTCGACCATTTACCTTTATGATTCTTCCATTACTTGGATCAAGGATGTCAAGACTCCGGAAGGATGCACTGAATAACGATGTATGGCCCTTCCCATCTGGATCTCAGTTTTCCTGGGAAAAACATGAGCGTTGAGTGAAATAACCATACCTTAGAACCAGCTGTGAACTCTTTTCTCAATAAATTTTTATCATGAAAAGTTTTGACTTTCTCTTTATACAATCTTGAGTTTGTGTATGCATCCATTCGCAGTTCTTCTAACTCGAAGTTGCGTTCCTGTGATTACCAGCAATAGTTAGATCCATGTTCAATGTTTTAATGGCCCAAAAAGCTTTATATTCTAACTCTACTGGTAAATGGCATGCTTTGCCATAGACCAACCTAAATGGGGACATACCAATTGGGGTTTTATAGGCTGTCCTATATGCCCACAATGCATCATTCAGCTTAAAGGACCAATCCTTTCTGTCCTTCTTCACAGTCTTTTCCAAAATATGTTTGATTTTTCTATTGGAAATCTCCACTTGTCCACTGGTTTGTGGATGATATGGAGTGGCTACTCTATGAGTCACAGAGTATTTCTTCAACAAAGTTTTAAAATGTCTATTACAAAAATGGCTTCCCCCATCACTGATAATGGCTCTGGGAAAACCAAACCTAGAAAAAATGTGATCCTTAAGAAATTTCAGAACCACTTTGTGATCATTTGTTTTAGTAGCTGTGGCTTCAATCCATTTAGATACATAATCCATAGCTACTAAAATGAAATTATTCCCATTGGAAGGAGGAAAAGGACCCATGAAGTCTATCCCCCACACATCAAACAACTCAACTACCAAAATAGGATGTAAAGGCATTGAGTTTCTCTTGGAAATGCTACCCAATTTTTGACAGTTTTGGCAAGACTTACAATGCTGCAGAGCATCTTTGAAAAGTGTGGGCCAATAAAATCCGCACTGCAAAACCTTTGCAGCAGTTTTGTTTCCACTAAAATGACCTCCACAAGCCTGTTCATGGCACATAGAAAGTATGCTATGAAATTATTGGTCAGGGACACATTTTCTTATTATTTGGTCTGCACAACTCTTGAACAGATGAGGATCTTCCTAGATGAAGTGTTTAACCTTTGCAAAAAAAAGATCTTTATCCATTTTATTCCAATGTTGAGGAATTCTTCCAGTAGCCAAAACGTTGACTATGTTTGCAAACCAAGGAGTGTGTATACTAATGGCAAAAAGTTGCTCATCAGGGAAAGATTCATTGATAGGCAGCCTATCAATATCAACAGTTAAAATTCTAGACAGGTGATCAGCCACCACATTCTCCACCCCCTTTTTATCTTTGATCTGTAAATCAAATTCCTGTAATAGGAGAATCCACCTAATTAATATTGGTTTGGTGTCCTTCTTAGACAGAAGATATTTCAAAGCAGAGTGGTCAGTAAACACCACTATTTGTGAACCCAAGACATATGACCTGAATTTTTTAGAGCAAAAACAATTGCCAGCAGCTCCTTCTCAGTTGTTGTGTAATTGAGCTGTGCATCAATCATTGATCTACTGGCATAAGCTATGACATGAGGCAGCTTATCTTTTCTCTGTCCAAGGACAGCTCCCAAAGCATAATCTGATGCATCACATATCAGTTCAAAAGGTAATGAATAATCTGGAGACTGCAATATTGGCGCTGAAATCAAACAGTTCTTTAGGAATTCCAAAGCCTTCATGCATTCATTATTGAAAACAAAAGGGACATCTTGGCACAGCAAATGACAAAGAGGTTTGGTTATTTTACTGAAGTCTTTGATGAACCTTCCAGAAATCCAAAGATGTCCTAGGAAACTTCTTATTTGTTTAACAGTTTTGGGAGGTGGTAAATGTGCAATTAACTCAATTTTTGCTTTGTCCACCTCAATGCCCTTGTGGGAAACAACATGGCCAAGGACAATGCCCTGGGTGACCATGAAATGGCTCTTTTCCCAGCTCAAAACCAGATTGGTTTCTTCACATCTTTGTAGTACCAATTTGAGATGGTGTAACCACTGGGAAAAACTGTCACCATAGATTGAAAAATCATCCATAAAAATCTCCATAAATTGGTCAATCATATAAAAAAAAATGGCATACATGCATCTTTGGAAGGTAGCAGGAGCATTACAAAGACCAAAAGGCATTCTCCTATAGGCAAAAGTGCCAAAAGGGCAAGTGAATGTGGTCTTTTCCTGATCTTGTGGGTACACGAGAATCAAGTTGTAACCGAGTAACCA
Organism: Chloranthus sessilifolius; assembly: GCA_021018995.1. Classification (NCBI taxonomy): domain Eukaryota; kingdom Viridiplantae; phylum Streptophyta; class Magnoliopsida; order Chloranthales; family Chloranthaceae; genus Chloranthus; species Chloranthus sessilifolius. The sequence continues at coordinate 75,962,352 of CM037588.1, read as the reverse complement.
TCAAGAAAAGCAGTAATAAGCTTTTCACCCTAGCTTATCTAAGATCGATCAATGAATGGGAGGAAATGGTCTTTTCTGGTCATTGCATTTAATTTTACGTAATCAATACAGACTCTCCATCCGATTGTTTGTCCGGTTGACATAAGCTCACGATCTGAGGTTACAACAATTTCTTTGGTACCACCTGTAGGTGCCACCAAGTCGAATCAAATGGGGTAAATGACCCTCGTGATCCAACAACTTAACAACCTCTTTCATGACCACTTCTTGCATATGAGGGTTCAAGCTCCTTTGCATTTCCCTAGAAGGCTTTGCATCTTCTTCCAAGTGGATTTTGTGCATGCAAACAATTTGGATCGATTCCTCCTAAATCAGCAATAGTCCGACCAATTGCCCTTTACGTTCTTTCAAGACTATCAAGCTCTTTCTCTTGCTCCTTTGTGAGAGAGGAAGAAATAATGGCAGCAATGATTTATGATTACCTAAGAACACATACTTCAAATTTTCCGGCAAGCTTTAGTTCTAAATCGTGGAAATTTGAAAGAAGGTAACAAAGGTACCTTAGACGCGTTTGTGGAAGGGGAGAGTAGCAGGTTTCCAAGAAGAGAAACTTCGATTGATTAAGAGTTCCTTGCACAACATTTATTTCCTCAATTTGAGATACAACTTGCTTCTTTTTGATATCCCCAAGCATCTTTAACATTTGTGGTGAAGTCTTCACCTGCAGAAATTGTTGTAAAGTCCTTCCACAAGTTCATCCAATAGATTAACATGAAAACATTCTTGAGCTGAATTGAGGTGTAGACTGCATTATAAACATTTAATTATACCTTCATGTTTCCAAATGAGATTTCCATAATACTGCACTGCATTGAATGCAAGCATCTTGTGTGGAATGGTCTTCCCAAAATGACAGGATGGAAGTTTTGCTTTTGGTTGGTTCCATATCCAAAACTAGAAAATCAGCAGGATAGAAGAATTTATCTACTCCCCACCAATACATCTTCAATCATCCCCATCGGCTTTCTTTCGGATCATCATCGCTAGTTGTAACACCACATGAGTGGGTTTTAATTCTCCCAAACCTAGTTTCTCATATACAGAATATGGAAGTAGGTTGACACTAGCACCCAGATCTAATAAAGCCTTTTCAATGGTGTGTTCCCCAATAATGCAAGGGATTGTGGGGATTCCAGGATCTTGAAGTTTAGGAGGTATAGCAATGGATAACACCTGGTTAATTCTTTCCACAGCAAAGACCTTCTTGGACAACTGTATCCTAGACTGTCTTTTGTGAGTGCAAACATCTTTCAAAAATTTTGCATATGCTGGAATTTGTTTGATTGCCTCAAGCAAAGGTAAATTTATCTTGACTTGCTTGAAAGTCTCCATCATGTCATCTATTTTTGTGTTCCCTTTATCAAAAGGGGATACAGATTTCATTGCATGAGGAAATGGTAAATGAGGAACTAATCTTTCATCTACAACTTTAGAAGTATTTTCAGAAATTTTTTGAATTTTCTGTTTTTCATTTTTTTGGTTTTTCTGAGGTACATCAAGAACTATCGCTATCACTATCTTGCTCTTCTTTGCATATATTTATCCTCTTCCTCATTTCTTTCTTCTTCAAGATTACCCACTTTGTTATCTATCATTTTTCCACTTCTCAAAGTGGTGATGCTTTTACTTCTTCATGTGAATTAGAAGCTTCTCCAACCTCGAATCGTCCTTTGGGATTGTTCAAAGGTTGGTTGGGTAACTTTCCTTCCTCTCTTTTTGCCAAGGTATTTGAAAGTTGTCCCAATGTTTCTTCAATCTTCTTTATGCTCTGGCTGTGAAAGTTCACAGTCTGAGTTAAAGATCCTAAATTCTGAAGTGAATTTAGGACTTGATCTTCAAAAGAAAGGGACTCGGAGGGGTTTGAATCTGAGGCGGAATCGCAGTTGTTGTGGAATGGGTCACAAAGTTTGGTTTGACATAAAATTCTCGATAAGGGTGCGCTTTGAAAGGCATTTGATTCTTTGGTTGTCATTTGGTTTTGGGATTGGTAATTCCTTGGTTCCACCTCAAATTGGGGTGTGCTCTCCATGGATATTCATTTGACCGCATCTGTCCAAATGATTGAGCAAAGATGAGCTTGTTCCACCATTAAATCTGGGAACCGTGATGCCAATTGAATGAGTAGGGGACTGGCATATCAGACATGCCTCCTCTACTCTTGAAACATTTGGATTTTTAAGTGAGTCCATCAATCTATCAAACTTTGTGGTTAGATTGTCCATCTTTCTTTCCAACTCATTCACTTCATAGATCTTCCCTTTGGTGGGTTGGTGATTGTTCAACCTAGCAGGATTTTCAATTTCTCTTGACAGAGATTCCTGCTGAGTTGAGTTTTCACCAATCACTTCAAATAAGTCCCAAACCTCTTCAACTGTTTTTTGCAAGTAAGTGCCTCCACAGGAGGCATCCACCATATTTTTGCCTTTTTGATCAATTCCTTGATAGAAGCTTTGAACTAGCTGCCATCTATGAATGTGATGATGAGGACATTGCCTTAAAAGTTCCTTAAATCTTTCCCATGCTTCATGGAAAGTTTCAGTTGAGTTTTGGGAGAATGAAATGATACTTTGTCTCAATTGGCTTGTTTTAGACATTGGGAAATATTTGGCTAAAAATTGACACTGCAAATCATTCCAAGAAGTGATACTGTTTGGTGCTAACATGGATAACCATGCTCTAGCTTTATCCTTTAATGAAAAAGGAAAGAGCCTAAGCTTGGTTGCTTCTGGACCAAGTCCAGCTATGTTGAATGTGGTGCAAAGAGCCAAGAATTCATCCACATGTTTGTATGGGTCTTCCTTACTCAACCCATGGAAGGAAGGAAGCATTTGGATAGTTGATGACTAGATCTCATAATTTCCTTCAACAGTAGAAAATTGAATGCAAAAGGGAGAATTATAAGCACCAGGTGCAAAGTAATCCCTCGAAAGTCGAGGTTCTTCACCCATAGTAGCAGAATTCTGTGTTGTTTGTTTGGTTCGTAGTAGCCTTTCAACTTCTAAATTCAGTGGGACAATCTCAGGGCTGAGAGTCCTCCTACCAAACATACAACTCAGAACAAAAAATCTGATTATTCCTAGCAAACCTTCAAAATTTCTTTTTAAGTAGTTTCCCTTCTTCAAAAATTGGACATGAATAACTGCACAGGTATAAACAATAGAATAGTTTAGTAATGATAAAAAAAAAATAAAGGTACAAACTTAGGTCTACCTATTTTAGAACAAATTCCCCGGCAACGGCGCCAAAAACTTGTTGTTGCTTCTTAGTGTGCTTGATTTATGTGTGTTTTGAAAGCAGTTTATATTTGCTAAATTACAAAGTGGCTCTAGACTATATAAAAAAATAAAGAAATATCGGCAGAAGAGAATTAGCCTGCAAGATCGGGGCCAATTGCAAGTTTTAAAAGTAAGTGAGTGAAAGATCGTCCCACAGAATTTGTCTAAAATGTAAGATAAACGCCCGGATCTCGAGCTACGGATCCGGCTTTATCCTATCTAGAAAATGAGAAGATGAGAGGTTTGAATTTGTCACATTTAACTAACTAAAACAAAGAAAATTTAAACTAAATGATCCGGATCCGAGTTGGGGGAATGATTGAAACAAAGATGGACAAGTAATATCTAAATCTGATTTGGTCTTTGAAATCTAATGAGAATAATCGCACTCAAGAGGTGAGCCAATCTTCATCTGGCTACAAGCATAGATGTAAGAGAGATAAATCTAATTCAAGGATTAGGCTTACACTTATGGCTATGGTCTGTCCACTTTAATGGCCACAAACCATCCAATAGTCTTTAATCCAAATCCTCAATTCAGAACAAGAAACATCACTACAAATACTGTAAGAGACTAGGTTACAAACACTAATTCTCACAGGATTAATGAATCAAGGGAAATTACATGCAAAACAATGAATCTAAAGGAGTCTAATGTACTGAGGTGATCAGAGGGAACCCTTGACATGAGTCCAATGGAGAATGCATAGTTTACAGCAACCTTTTAAAATTCATCCTTACAATTTACGGAGCACGGCTTAACAGCTCTCGGATTTGTAGTCTTGGATGCAAACTCTCCTTTGAGTTACAGCAGTATCTCACAACTCTCAAATGCAAGTACAAAGTAGGCTATTACAAGGATTGCAAACAAGCTGTCTGGCTGGGAAATCGGGGATTAGAAATGAAACTCAAAATCTGGATGCCCCAATTGGGCAAATGCTTCGTCTATTTATAGCTTTCCCCAAGTCCAGCTCAGATGTGTATCAACCAATCAGAGGTTCTCATATCTGTATTGACCAATGGTAGTCGAGCACAGGGATCCAGATCTGTTCTGGCCAATCAAAATTCCTCGATCTAGTTCAGCCAATCAGGTGAAAAAGGCATCAATTCTGTTATGCATTTTGAAAGTTTGTTAAAGTTTCTAGAAGTTCCCGCCAAGTTATTCCCTCTCTAGGTGCTCACGTGGGGTGGAATATTCCTTCGCTTCATGCTTAGAACCCTCTGGAATGTCCCTAGGTTTTAAAATGCATTGGGATGCATGCAATAGATTACTGAATTGCCCTTGTTAAAGCTGCGAATCTCCAGAATGCCTCTTCGCACAGCTTAGGGGCCTTTTCACAAGTGTTGTGACTCCTGAAGCTCTTTTCGCAATGTTCTGGTTTTGTTCGAATTGTGTTTTCTTCTTTTCGCAAAGTTCAATCCTCTCTTCGAACAGTTTAGATGCTCTTCGAATGCTACGCCTGGAGTTTTATTCTTTTTCGCAGAGTTTCAGGTTCTTTGCGAAAAGGACTCTGTAGTGCATTTTTCTGTTTGAATTGTTCCATACTTCTCTTCCAGGTCTTTGCTTCTTCTATTCAGACCTTTCAACAGCTGATGAGGTTGTTTCTTCACTTTCTTCCTTTGGATTGACATGGATTGTCATCTTATTAGCACTTTTAAGCTGCTTTTATGGTTAAGCATGTGTTTATTGTTAGCTGCAACATAAGCACTTAAAACACTTATTTAGGTCTCTCAAAGGTCTATCAAGACTCAAGTTCAGGGGTGAAAAATGGTATTTTTCACTTGTCAACACGCCACCCAGAAGTTTCGCGAGCAGGGACCAATTCTCCTTCAGTAGTTTCTTTCACAGTGATTCCGGACTTTTTCGGGACAATTTGGACTAGACTAACCCATTCACTATCAAAAATCGGATAGATGATTCCAGCATCGAGTAATTTAATGATTTCCTTTAAAACGATTTCTTGCATGTTCGGATTAAGTCGCCTCTGCGGTTCTCTCGATGGTTTACTCTCATCTTCGACATGTATTTTGTGCATACATACTGATGGGTCAATCCCTTTTAAATCAGCTAGAGTCCATCCGATAGCCTGCTTGTGATCTAGAAGCACTTTCAACAGGTCATGCTCTTGTTCTTCAGACAACGTGGATGAAATTATCACCGAAAAAGTCTCTCGTGGCCCCAGAAAAGCGTATTTGAGCGATTCAGACAACTGTTTCAATTCCACAGTTGGTGGCTCCGCAATTGATGGAGTCGGTTCAACTTTTACTTTAATGGGTAACGGTTCTATCTTAGTCATAACTTCACATAAGTTATCATCTGGACATGATAAACTCACCCTCGTCTCTTCGGACTGCTTCCTTTCAGATCCTTTTTCTTCATAGATGGCCAACAAAGCGGTTTCAAATTCTTCTTTGGTGAGCATTGATGGTAATGCTTCATCCACCACTTCGTCCATCTGATCGATGTAAAAACATTCGACCTCATCCTCGTTAGGGAAATGGTTCATCGCATGAAATATGTTCAATCTGACCTTCATGTTCCCAAAAGAAATGTCCATGACTCCCGTTCGACAATTAATGCAAGCGTTTGCAGTGGCGAGAAACGGACGTCCAAGAATGATGGGGACTTGATTAATTGATTTAACAGGTGGTTCCATGTCTAAAACAACAAAGTCCACTGGAAAGACAAACTTGTCTATTCCAACCAAAACATCCTCGATAATTCCCCTAGGTCTTCTTTCTGACCTATCAGCCAGTTGGAGTGTGACCGTCGTGGGTTGCAATTCACCCAATCCGAGTTTCTCGTATATTGAGTATGGGATTAGATTCACACTTGCTCCCAAATCCAATAGTGCTTTTCCAATTGGTTGCCCACCAATGACACATGGAACAGTTGGAACTGTGGTCTTCGGTTTTAATTGTAGTATTGAACTGACTTGATTAGTCAGGAACACTTTCTTGGAAATATGAGTACGCGCCTTTCCCTTACGAGTGCATAAATCTTTGAAAATTTTTGCATACTCAGGCACTTGTTTGATTGTTTCAAGCAATGGAAGATTTATCTTTACTTGCTTAAATGTTTCAAAAATTTCTTCCATTTTTTTTGGTCCCTTTCCCATTCTAGATGGAGGAGTTAGGCATTGAGGGAATGGTGCCCTTGGGACATAAGGTGCAGGTTCCATTTTTTATTCTTGTTCATGTCCTAGTTGGACAGTTGAGGGAGACTCATCCTCGATTACTTTTTCTTTTCCCTTCTCTCTTCTTTGCACTTTCTCTTTCTCTTTCTCTTTTCTTTTCTCTTTTCTTTTCTCTTTCTCTGTTCTTTGCTCTTTCTCTTCCTCTTTCTCTTTTCTTTTCTCTTTCTCTGTTCTTTTCTCTGATTTATTTTCTTTCTCTTTTGCTGCTTCTCTTGCTTCCTCTTTTTCCCGATCAGATTCCACAGGCATTTCCACTTGATTATCAACTTCTCTTCCACTTCTCAGCACCGTAATAGCTTTCAACTGTTGACTATTCGATGGTCCTGCATCAGGTGGTGCTTGACCTCGAGGATTGTTGACTGGTTGGCTAGGGAGCCTGCCTTCCTCTCGTTGACTCAGATGATTTGTCAGTTGACTGAATTGATCTATCATCATCTGTTGGAAAGCATGCATGCTTCGCATCACCTTTTCCTCTAAATCAGAATCTCTAGAAACGGTAGCCTGAGGTTGATTAAAATTCTGATTTTTTCGGTAATCGAAATTCGGATGGTAATAAGGAGGGTTCTGCTAGAAATTAGAATTCTGCTGGGTAGTGGAATTCTGTTGTGGGCGGAAATTTTGTTGTCCACCCATTGTGTTGGCTCTGTACTGCTGGTTTACCTAACCAGTTTGGTTCGAACCACCCCATCCTAAGTTGGGGTGATTTTTCCATTCCGGGTTATAGGTATTGGAGTATATGTTTCTACCCTGCCGTTGATAAGATTGAGTCAGATTCATCTCCTCTTGAGAAGTAGGTTCATCAGGGAATAATGACAAGGTAGTGGGGCACTCATTAGCCATGTGACCTGGGTGGTCACAAATTGAATACACAGTGGGGGTGACAGGAGCTTTAGCTTGCTTGGTCGCAGCTAACAACATATTCATTTGCTTGGACAACATATCAACCTTTGTCGATAGATCAGAGGTATTATTTTTGACATTATACAATCCATCTCTTGTCAACACATGAGATTTAGATGCCAAATCCAAGTTAGTTCGCCCCAGTGTTTCACTTTGTATCGAAGTTTGGTATAACTTCTCAAACAATGCCCACAATTCATTAGCTTCTTTTGTGGCACATAATCCACCACACGATGCATCAACCATGCGTCTCTCTTCAGGAATCAGTCCATTATAAAAACTTTGGACCTGTTGCCACCTTGGAACCTGATGATTTGGACAACTCTTAATCAATTCCTTAAAACGTTCCCAACATTTATGGAATGCTTCAGTAGGTTGTTGGGAAAAGAATTGAATCTTCTGACGTAACTCAATGGCTTTGGTCATGGGAAAATATTTTTTAAGAAACTGACGGTGTAGCTCTGCCCAACTCTGAATAGATTGCGGTTCTAAGGAATAAAACCACGTTTTTGCCTTATCCCTTAAAGAGAAAGGAAAGAGTCAGAGTTTAGCTATCTCGTCAGTGACATTGTGGACTCTGAACAATTTGCATACCCCAGTGAATTCATTTAGATGAGCGTGCGGATTTTCATTTGCTAACCCATGGAAAATTGGTAGCATTTGGATCATCGCTGATTTGAATTCATAGTGGTTTCCAAGAATGGGATCATGCATTATACATTCCTGATCCTCGTAATAACCAGGATCATTATAATATTCGAGTGTTCTAGGGCCCTCATTGTAATTGTTATTCCCATCATTTCTATTATTTCCATTATTGCCATTATTGATATTCTGGTTGTTCCCATTCATTTCTTACCTTTGATCAGCCATGGTATCAGTATGATGATACTGATTCCTTTGAATTCTACGATTCTCTCTACAAGATCGTTCGATCTCAAGATTAAATGGTAGCAGATGTGGGTGATGAGAACGAGTAAAGCTCATACACCACTCTCAAAAACAAGGATTGAAGAATCCACAACAAACCCAAAATATTCAACTTCAATCGATTAAAGCAAAGATTTTCAATCGATTGACACAAGCGCACAATTTTTTTATTTTTTATTATTTATTTATTTTTTAATCCGAATTTCAAAAATTAAAATTAGAAAATTAAATTTTAAACCTAATGGCAATCCTACAAAATCTTATCTAAAAGAGAAAAATAAGGGAAAGAATAAAAGATTCCTAAATTTTCTAAGGAAGGTATCCTAAAAATCTATACTTCCTAAAAAAGACTCCTACAAAATCTAAAATAAGAAGCCTAAAAATTTCAACTTCCTAAAAGACTCCTACAAAATTTAAAATAAGAAGCCTAAAAATTTTAACTTCCTAAAAGACTCCTACAAAATCTAAAATAAAAAGCCTAAAAATCTCAACTTCCTAAAAGACTCCTAAAAAAAATACTTACCTAAGAGAGAAAAATAAGGGAAAGAAGATTTTGCAAAGCAAAAAATCCAAAAATTAATTTTTATTTATTTATTTATTTATTTTTATTATTATTAATTTTTTTTTAAATTCGAATTTCAAAAATTAAAATTAAAATTTCAAGATTAAAATTAGAAATTAAAATTTTAAATCTAATGGCAATCCTAAGAATCTTATCTAAAAGAGAAAAATAAGGGAAAGAATAAAAGATTCCTAAATTTCCTAAGGAAGGTATCCTAAATTTATAAACTTCCTAAAAAAAATTAATAACTAATTTTAGAAAATCCTAGAATATCTAAAAGAGGAAAATAAGGAAAAAGAATCCTACAAAATAACAAGTCCTAAAAACCTAAATTCCCTAAAAGAGTCCTACAAAAACTTAGAGGCTGGATTCAGCACAACTAAAATAGCCTAGACCTGCAAGATATAGGGTCCTTTTGTAGCAAGTTTTGATATGTAAGAGTTTGTCCCACAGGGAAAATGGTCTAAAGCTCTAAGGGAGCCATCTTTTGTAGGCCCTCCAGATCGGACTACAGATCTGGCAATCCTAAATGGAAGGAGATTTAAGGTCACTATTGTTTAAATCCTATGGTAACCTAATGCCTATACTACAGAAATGGTTGAGAAGAATGATGGAGTGTTGATCGATTTTAAATGTAACCCTTGCAAGTACACAAGATCTATTGCAGTATGGCAAGAACAAAGGTGTCGAACCCACAGGGAAATCTTGAATTTTAATTAATTCTTTCAGAGATTTAAAAACATCCCTAAGGAAGTACCAAAGGGCAGATTCAATTTATTAAAAATTTATCACACTTTTTCTAAAAGCAAGAAAAAATAAATTAATCTAAAGAATAAAGATTAAATTTCAAGGAAATCCTAAATTATAATTATTTAACTAATTAAAAATCTAGAATATCTAAAAGATGAAAAATAAATTAATCTCATAATTCAGATCACAAAAACTTAATGATTCATACATAAAATATGATCATCAATCCGAATATATTAAATCACAAATCTAATGACTCACCTATCATCGTGATATTAATAATAATCACTATAAAGAAATCTATCTCATCATTCATAATATACGAATAAGCACAAGAGTGTATCTTGTCATAGCCAGGATATACGCGGCAATCAATGGTCATAACAAGCATTCAATATATTTTCAATAACACAAACTTTTAGCAAAACGATTCCATGATGACAATAAATCGACTATGGTATTAATCATAAATAAGGGTACTTATCTGGGGATCGCATCTTCCCCGATCTACTGATTTAGCCGCTTATCTTTGGTGTATGATCTCCTTGTTCATTCAAAGCCATTCCTCTTTTTATTTCTTCCAAAGATCTTTTTTTACAATGCCTTTTCCTAAATATAATCTATAAATGTAAAAGAAAGACAGTGCAAATCCTAAGTACAATCTACCCAAATCAATCCCTAGAAGAAGGAGAAAAGAAGAACTTTTAAAAAGATGCCCAGAGGAGTCTAAAACCAAAAATAATAATAATGAATAATAATCCTCTAAAAAATTCTCTCCAAAAACTCTAAAAAAAGAAAAGTCAAAACTAACTCTCTAATTATCTATCTCTAATTAATTCCCTCTAATTCCTATCTCTAATTCCCATCTCTAATTCCTCTCTCTAATTCCTATCTCTAATTCCCCTTTTTACGAAGTGTTTGATCCGCTTTAAATAGAGCCAAAGTTTCCCAGCCACAGAGGTGTTCCAACTCAAAAATTTAGGGTCGATTAATCGACCCAATAGGGTCGATGCATCGACCTCCCAGATTTTCGTGAATTCCAGCAGAACTTTGCATCAGACACTGCTTCAGTATTTTGGCCATACCTTTCTGTCTCGAACTCGGATTGTGGCGATTCGTACGCCGTTGGAAAGCTGACAGAAAACTCTACAACTTTTGTGTTTTGACACTTTCATAATTCGACCCTATTGAAGGTCCAAATTGATCTGTAAGTTGTACCAAGTTCTCGATGACTCAAAGTTACAGTGTTTTGACATTATTTTCAGAATTCTTGGGCTGTTTTCTGTACTTGGCTTGTATTTACCTGAAACACTTCAAATAAAATAATTCTTATCAGATAGCCTTCATCGGATAGCTAAATATAGGTATCTAGGGTTGAAATATCATCATATTTCACTACTCATCAAGTGTGCGAAAATTAATATAAAAAGGGTGAGAAGTAAGCTATTAGGTACAGATCTGATGGGTTTTATAACTCAGTCTCAGATCTGCTGCTATAGAAGTCCTGTCCAATGGCTACATTATCACCAAAGAGGAGAAAGGATCCAACTCACCCCTGTGCTATGATCCAATCCCTTATGGCTATAACCTGTCCACTCAAATGGTCACAGACTATCCAATTGGGGAACCACAACCCATAGATGGGTCAGAATATGTTTATCATTATAGGCACTACTTCATCCAGGCTACTAGCTCAAGAATCCATAGGAACCTCAACCTCTAAAGATCTGTGTGTGGGGCATAGGCCTGCATATGTGCACTAGCCTGGACACACAGGACCAGCAAGAGTTCGAGTACTAGCTTTAGATCTAGCTATTCACTGCTTCAAAGAAACATCAGTGATCCAGTCACAAGCCTACAATCTCTACAACCATATCAGATCTGCCATTTGATGCTGGGTCTATACAAATACAGGGGAGTCTGTCTCTGCATAATCTCTCACAGGGCTACAAGCACAAGTTCAGAGAAGAAGAATCTGTCTTAGATCTATAGATTGGCCTCACCCTTGGGCTATAACCTGTCCACTCAAATGGCCACAGACTATCCACAGGGGCTATCCTCCTCATAGAGGTCTGAGACAGAACAAGTATATTACTGCCACCACCATGTTCACTAGGCTACCAGCACAGGCTCCCATGGGGATTCAGATTTAGTGGATCCTGTGGTGGGGCATAGGCCTGTATATGTGCACTAGCCTGGACACACAGGTCACTTGGATCTGAATAAATCCTAAAAAAACAAACCTCCGTTGCTTATAATACAACTTAGCAATGGAGGATTTCAAGGCAGCAGCCTTGTACAGAACAACCCTCAAACATCTATCCAATACATGAATAACATCCTATTATAAAACTTCATTAAAACTATTCCAAATAGACATACAAAGGCATAGTCAATAAGTGTTGGGCTATGGAGAGAAGAAAAAGGAAAAAAGAAGCTACCTAAACCCTAACCTTAGCCTACTAGAACTCTACAGCTGATTTAAGAAGATAACCTCCCTTAAGCCACCACCTCCTCCTTGCATATATAGCAGTCGGCAGTGGGAGCATTAGGGTTAGAAAAACCCTAATTTTAACGATACAAACGTGGCCCATTTCTATTCCTTGGATGCCTTGGGGCGTGTGCACGGAGATTATAGCATTGGAGTGCGCGCCCTAGTTGCTCGAAGTTCCCAGACTGACCCTGCTGAAGTGGGGGGGAAGTTAAGATCCCTAGCCTCGCTAGGTAGCAAGGGTTTTCAGGACTTGTAGCATGATAGAGTTGTCGTCACGGGATTGAATTCACTTGAAGCTCTTGTAGTCACGGGATAGATAGTTTGGTCATTGCGAGAATGCTCTGGTCGTCGCGGGATTGCCCTTTCCATTTGAGTGGTGCGGGAATCGCGCGCGCAGTTCATTCCTTGGTGAATCTCGCGGGGATCCTCGTGAAGAAGCAATTGCATCGTTCTCTGGATTACGCGAGCAGTCTCCTGAAGATCTGTATCCCACGGCCACTGCACGACTACTGCGCGCAGGAGTCCCTGGAGCTCTCTCCTCAGTTAATCGCCCGAGGATTAAATGCTCCTCTCTTGAGCTGCGCTAGACTGCGCGAGACAGCGCAAGCCCTTACAACTGAGCCTCACGAGAACTACACGAAGTCTGCTTTTTGAGCCCTTCTGTCATTAATCTCTGCGAGAATGGTGCGAGCAGTTGGTGTGCTACCTTGAGAACCCCGCGACAACTTCGCAAAGTATTTTTCTCTTAATCAATTGAACCTTGCGACATTTGTGCGAGGCTCATTTCTTGACTTGTTGCTATTGTGCTTTGCCTATGCTGCAGCCAAGTTCTATCTAGATTCAACTTCCTTTCTTCTGAGGAACTTCTGGAGAAAAGTAAGCTTTTTAGTAGGGTTAGGGCCTTATTTGCAGCTGCTGCTTATTACCTACAAAATGGTCTTAACACAGATTTATTAAATGACTAAGGGTCTAACAGAGGTTAAGTTAAGGGGTGAAAAGTGGTACTTTTCAGGTCTTAACACACCCCCAAACCTAATCTTTGCTAGTCCCTTAGCAAAGCCTTAACTAATTAAATGCCACTTTCGTAGGGATCACGGGTACATTTAGCATATGTACCAAGCCTTTTAAACCCCTAGGTGATCCCTAGTGGATGAGTGAAGTCTCATGAGGGTTTTCAGTGAAGATACCCACAAACTCTACTATTAAAATAGTTAACAGTGGTGCAGTCAATGACAAAAAAAATTTCAATGAATAAAGCATCAATCCACTTCTCTTTAGAATTAAGAGGAAATTGCAGCAGTAATGCAGGCCATTTAAAACTCAAAAGTTTTAGCATGTGGTCGCATTTCCACCAATCATTTCACATTAGAAATTCAATGTTCAAATAAAAGTACCAAGCTTGCCTTAGATATGAAAATCAGGTTGGATACAACCCCAATGAAGTTACAAGTCAAACCCAATTTTCACCAGGGCTATCTCTCAACAATGAATATCTAGGGGTGTTCACATTTAAAGCAGCTCAAGAGCAGTTACAGACCCCAAATGAGCCTGCAAGCATGAGCATAGGTAAAGCTTCTAATTTCTGACATCCTCATGACTTTTCACCACAGATTAGGCACTCCCTCATCTCCACCTGACAGCTCATTTCACTTTGGATCTTCAAGGTCTTTTGAATGGGTTGTAATGTGGCTTATGGGTGAGGGATATAAAAAATGAAGGGGTAAAAAGAAAATCAAAATTGAGAAATCAGCAAGGTAAGGAGTGACTCATGACTTCACTACCTTCATTTCATTCAGCATACTTCATCTTCCTTTATATTTTTCAGATTCAAAGTGGCCAACTTCTCTTCTTTTGTCCAATTTTCAGATGAAGGTATTCTCTTGACTTCTCTTTTCTCTCTTTTTTTTTTTTTTTTTCTAATGAAATGCCACAACTGAACCACTGCTAGACTTATATTCATATATGCTTCTCTTTTCCATTCACCACATGTTGCACTTAGCTTGCCCACTTTCATCTCCTTCTCCTTTACCTTCTGAATTCTCAGAGTGAGGCTAAGGTTGAATCAGGTCTACAGGTTGAGGTGCAGGTACTCTGGTGTATCTTAAAGAAAAATTGATTTGAAGGCTCAAAATGTTTATGTAATAGGGCAGTTTCAATGGCTTCGTACTTTTAGGCTCAAACTGTCCAAATGAAGGCCTTGAATCATTTCCTTAGTGTCATGTGTTGTTGTCAACTAGTTTTGATTTGGAGGTGCCTAACTTCTAGTAAAAAGTGTTGAGTCAATCAAACCTTAGAGCAGAAAAAATACCAAAACACTCTTCAACAGAAATTGATGGGCCCAAATCTCACTAGATATATTCTTCTTTTTAACTCATGGAGTGTATTTTCACCTTTTTCTCTCCTCTTAGGTTTACTAGGTACTAATTTAAAATTTTTGATGTTAGCTTCATGGTGGTGCTAAGATTTTAAAATTTTCAGTTTCGAAATGTCTACAAAAATATATTAATTTTTCAAAAATTTCCTCATTGCAGCAAGTTTGGTGAAAATTAACATTATTCATCCCAATTATACCACCACTACTGCACTAAAGTTAACTATTCTATTGGCAAACCTACCCTGCCACACCCCCAAACCCTGAGGAGCAGTGTCCTCACTGGTTCAAAGTTAAGAGTGGATGTGCAGTAGATTCAATACAGAGATAGGAGAACAGAAATAGGAGGAAATAAAGCACATAACAAGTAAACACACAAGAAGACAAACAAAAATACATAAGAGTAGACAAACAGAAATAAGCAAAGAGAGTAAACTGAACAATATAGAACAAAAAGAAAAATTCATTATAATATAAAAATATTACAAAAAGATTTACAAAAAGGTAAAATTCTAAGAACAGACTCGACGCAGAGCACCAAAACATTATGCAAAAACAAAATAGTTCTTCCCCCTAGCCTAGGGATATCCTCAACCTGGTGCATGTTTAGAGGGGGGGAAAGAACAGGGATCAAGGGGGAGTAGGTGGTGGATGGTTTGAGGAGGATGGGGGAGAAGATGGGGGTGGTTCAATCTTCTGCTTCTTCTTCTTTGTCTTGCTCTCTCTCTTCTCCTCCTTGGCCAGGATCCTCTGCACCTCCTCATATTCATCCCGGAGGAATTGTAGTGGGTCCGGTTCTTTAGGCGGTGACGGGTCCAACCACATCGGGTAGAATTTGTTTGGCAGCTCTGTGGGATTTTTATCCGCCATGGTTATGAGTAGGGCAGGACTGCTAAGGTTAGAGGAGAAAGAATGAGATGAAGACGAACTAACTACGTATATAAAATACTTGGACGGTGGAATATGAATCGGCGTATTAAAGTTTGTCTCTTTCCAAGTTTAGTAATAAATTGTGATTCCTTTGGGGAATGATAAGTCGCACAACTTATTATGGGGAAAGAAAGCGCAGAATAAATGTAGGTCTATATTTAGCACTGGGATTGCGCGAGAGGCTCCAAGGGTTTGCCTTGGATCTCGCGACAGCTGGTGAAGTATTCCATTTGGATTGTGCGAGAGGCTCCCAGGATTTATTGTGGACCTCGCGACAGCAAAGCTTTAGACAGAGAGCACGCGCTCTTCATTCTGCCATTTCCATTTGTGCAGTAGCTGGTTCCTAGGTATAACTCACAACCAGGGGCACCCCCAGGCACTTTAAAATGACCTCCCACTTATAGCATCAAACATTCAAGCATAGGCAACAAAAATCATTATCCAAACATCGTGCATTCAATCAAAAACCACCAATTTAAGAGAAGTAATCATTCAAACCAAGCATAAAAAGAAATTAGACCCGACAGATTCAGACTCAAGTGAGGCCACTAAAATTTTCTAAAAAGTTTGAACAAAAGAAGGCAATATAAACCTAACAAAACCAAAGTACATATAATACAACATGGACACATCTGTGGATCAGTTTAATGAAGGGTCCCCTTGAAAGTTAATCGTGTCCATAGGTTCAGTAGGTTTTTGTAAACAAGGCTTAAGCCTCTGACCATTCACCTTCAAGGTTTTCCCAGACTTGGGATCCTTGATTTCCACAGCACCAGATGGGGAAACATTCATGACAATATAGGGGCCTTCCCATCTGGATTTCCCACAGAAAAATTTAAGTTTGGAGTTAAACAACCAAACCTTATCACTAGCCATGAAGCTCTTTCTTAACAAACCCTTGTCAAAGAAAGCCTTGGACCTTTCCTTGTATATCCGGGCATTGGCATATGCATCCATCCTCAGCTCATCCAGTTCTGACAGCTGCAGCAACCTATGATGACCAGCAGAAGTTTGGTTTAGATTTAATTTTTTTATTGCCTAATAGGCCCTGTGTTCTAACTCTACTGGGAGATGGCAAGCCTTGCCATAAATCAGTATGAATGGGGACATCCCAATGGGAGTCTTATAAGCAATCCTATAAGCTTATAATGCATCATTTAGCTTTTTAGCCCAGTCCTTTCTGTCAGTCCTCACTGTCTTCTCAAGGATGTGCTGGATCTCCCTATTAGATATTTGAACTTGCCCACTGGTTTGTGGGTGGTAGGGAGTAGCAATCTTATGGGTGACAAAATATTTCTTGAGCAAGCTCTTGAAATTTTTGTTGCAAAAATGGCTACCCCCATCACTGATAATGGCTCTAGGGGTGCCAAATCTTGAGAAGATATTCTACTTTACAAATTTTAAGACTACTTGATGATCATTGGTTCTTGTGGCAATAGCTTCTACCCATTTTGAAACATAATCTACTGCCACTAAGATGAAATGATAACCACTTGAAGGAGGAAAGGGGCCCATAAAGTCAATACCCAGACATCAAACAGTTCCACAACAAGGATGGGCTGCAAAGGCATGGAGTTTCTTTTGGATAGCCCTCCTGATTTCTGACATCTCTCACATGTCCTACAGTGTGTATTGGCATCTCTGAATAAAGAAGGCCAATAGAACCCACACTGCAGGATCTTGTCAGTTATTTTTCTTCCACTAAAGTGGCCCCTGCAGGCATTTTCATGGCACATGGCCAGAATACTGGGGACAACACTTTCTGGAACACATTTTCGGATGATTTGGTCTGCACAGTATTTGTATAAGCAAGGTTCCTCCCAAAACAAGAATTTAACCTATGAGAAGAATAGGTCTTTCTCTATTTTAGTCCAATGGGCAGAAATATTGCCTATAACTAAATAGTTTACAATGTGTGCATACCAAGGAACCAAGGATTGGATGACAAACAATTGCTCATCTGGGAAAACATCATTTACAGGGTCATCAACACATTTTTCCAACACAATTCTAGACAAGTGGTCAGCCACCACATTTTCCACACCCTTGTTATCCTTGATTCAATGTCAAACTCCTGCAATAGGAGTATCCATCTAATCAGCCAGGGCTTAGCATCTTTCTTGGACAATAGGTATTTCAATGTTGAGTGGTCTGTGAAGATTACAATTTTAAACCCAAGTAGGTAAGGTCTAAATTTGTCAACAGCAAAAACCACTACCAGAAGCTCTTTCTCAGTTATGGTGTAATTCAGCTGAGCTTCAGCAAGTGATTTGCTGACATAGGCAACGACCATTGGCAGCTTATCTTTCCTTTGGCCCAAAACAACACCTATTGCCAAGTCGGATGCATCACACATCAGCTCAAAGGGTAGTGTATACTCAGGTGTTTGGAGTACAGGGGCAGAGCTGAGGCATATCTTCAAAGTTTCAAAAGCCTCAAGACATTCAGCAAAAAAATCAAAGGGCACATCCTGGCAGAGTAGGTGGCACAATGGTTTAGCAATTTTGCTGAAGTCTTTAATGAACCTCTTGTAGAATCCTGCATGTCCAAGGAGAGATCTGATTTGTTTGACTGTTCTTGGAGGGGGCAAATTTGTAATGAGGTCAACTAATGAGGTCAACTTTCGCCTTATCTACCTCAATCCCTTCTTTAAAGACTACCTGGCCCAACAAAATACCTTGTGTTACCATGAAGTGGCTCTTTTCCCAACTTAAGACTAGATTGGTCTCCTCACATCTTTGCAAGACCAGGTGGAGGTGTTGCAGACATTGGCCAAAACTGTTCCAATATACAGAGAAATCATCCATAAAGATTTCTAAGAACTTGTCAATCATATCAGAGAATATGGAATACATACACCTCTGAAAGGTGGTTGGTGCATTACACAGCCCAAAAGGCATCCTTCGGTGAGCAAAGGTGCCAAAAGGGCAAGTAAATGTAGTTTTCTATTGGTCATGAGGGTGCACAGGGATCTGGTTGTACTTTGGGTACCCATCAAGAAAGCAATAAAAAGTTTTTCCAGCCAACTTATCCAGAATTTGATCTATGAAGGGGAGAGGGGTGTGATCTTTTCAGGTTTTAGAGTTGAGCTTCTAATAATCTATGCAAACCCTCCAGTCAGTGGTCTCCCTGGCTGGTCTCAGCTCTCCAGACTCAGTTCTGATGACTGTTATGCCAGATTTCTTGGGCATCACTTGGATAGGTGCTACCCATTCGGAATCAGAAATGGGGTAAATTACCCTAGCAACTAGCAATTTAATAATCTCTTTTAGGACCACTTCCTACATGTGAGGATTCAATTTCCTCTGCATTTCCCTAGAGGGTACTGAGCCCTCCACTAAATGGATCCTGTACATACATATTGATGCATCTATCCCTCTAAGATTCGCAACGGTCCAGCCAATTACCTTTTTGTGCTTCCTCAAGACTGTTAGTAATTCTTCCTCTTGCTCATTGGTAAAAGAGGAGGAGATAATTACAGGAAGTTTTTCACCTTTCTAAAGGAAGGCATATTTCAGTGTTTCTGGAAGCTTCTTGAGATCCAGATCAAGGGCTTGTTGGGTGGATGGCAAGATTGGTTCTTTGTTGGTTTGAGGAAGAGGCAGTAATGTAGGTTTCCAAATGGAATGGTGCACTAAGCCCACAGAAGACTTCAGTGTTGTCATGTCTTCTGTCATAACAATTGGGCTATCTTCCTCTACCATGTCCCAAACTTCAACTAAGCTTTTAACAATGTTGCCCCAATACAGTAGAGTGGGCAATTCTTCTTCAACAACTTCCTCTAGTACATTCACTACAAAGCTTTCCTCATTGTCCAGCTGAGGGTACTTTGCACTGTTGAACACATTCAGTTCAACCTTCATGTGTTCGAAAGTTACCTCCATAATCCCTTACCTGCATTGAATGCAAGTATTGGCCATGGCCAAGAATGGCTACCCAAAATAACAGGTATAGGGGTTGTACTCTTGTTGCAACCCATGTCCAAAACCAGGAAGTCTACAGGGTAAAAGAACTTGTCCACCCTTACTAAGACATCCTCAACCACTCCCATAGGTCTCCTTTCAGACCTATTAGCCATTAACAGCACAATGGGGGTGGGTTTTAGCTCCCCCAAACCTAGCTGCTGATACACACTGTATCGCAGCAGGTTTACACTGGCTCCAAGGTCTAGAAGGGCCTTTCTAATTGTGTGGTCTCCAATTATGCAGGGGATAGTGGGTATCCCAGGGTCTTGCAACTTCTCTGGTATTGTTATGTTTAATACATAATTAACTGTATAAGTTGCAAAGACCTTTCTAGAAAAATGGCCTCTAGCTTTTCTTTTCTGGGTACAAAGGTCTTTCAGAAATTTGGCATAGACTGGGACCTGTCTAATTGCATCAAGCAGGGGCAAATTGATTTTCACCTGCTTAAAGGTCTCCATCATTTCTTCTATCTGTGCATTCCCCTTATCAAAAGGGGTAGGGCTACTCAAAGATTGAGGAAATGGCAACTGAGGTACTATTGGTTCCGCAGCTACAAGCCTATGATTAAACTTTTGTGTTTTTCTTTTATCATCTATTATTTCCTGCTGAGACTCAACTACAGCCTCATTATTTTTCTCTTGTTGCAAGGTAGCAGGCAACTCTTGGCTCTGCGCTCTAACATATTCTTTTTCACATTCATTCGAGAATTCTTTGGAAATGACCTCTCCTTGTTCCTTTTCCACCACCCGGCCAGACGTTGTGTGATGGCGTTAGCTCCCTCAAAACTTGAGGAACCTTCTCCAATCAAATATTGGCCCTTAAGGTTGGCCACTGGCTGGCTTGGCAACCTGCCCTCCTCTCTTTTGGCCAAGACATTGGATATTTGGCCTAGCTGCACTTCCATTTTCTTTATGCTTTGATTGTGAGAGTTCACAGCCTGAGTCAAGGTTCCAAGGTTTTGCAATGAGGTCAAAACCTGATCCTCAAAAGAAGCAATTCGGGTTGAGGTGGGGGAACTACAAACTAATTTTGCTGCTAGGGCAGCTGCTGATGCTGGAAATTTGACCTTGGAGCATATCCCTGGTTAAATTGCTGTTGTGACCTTTGAGATAAGGCCAACATCTATTGTGGCTGTATGTAATTATCTTGTCTCCATCTCAAATTCGGGTGATCCCTCCACTGGTAACCATCATTTTGGTGCTAGTATCCAAATGGTTGTTTGTTGTAGCCAACAGATTGTTGCTGGCCAAATGATTGGGCAGCAACAGCTTATTCCATCACATACTCAGGATATTGCCTTGTAGATGGGTACTCTTCCATTGTGTGTTGTGGAGATTGGCAGATCAGACATGCCTCCATCACCTGTGCAGCCCATCTGGGTTGCACCATAGTCAATAGTTTATTAAACCTATCAGAAAGATTGGGCCATTTGTATTTGCAGGTCATTATTCCCAGTTACTTCATACATCTTTCCTTTGGAAGTTGCAGCTAGTCCCATTTTAGGAGAAGGCTCTTGAACAGTTCTTGACAAGGATATCTTTTAGAAAGCATTTTCACTGATGACCTTGAACAACTCCCATGCCTCATCAGCTATTTTGTGCATGTAAGTTCCACCACAAGAGGCATCTACCATGTCTCTACTTTTCTCATCAATCCCATTATAGAAGCTCTGGACAAGCTGCCAGTCGGGGATCTTGTGGTGGGGACATTGTTTGAGCATCGCCTTGAATCTGTCCCATGCTTGATTAAAATTCTCAGTTGGGGATTGGGCAAAAGCAAGTATTGCTTTCCTCAACTGGCTAGTTTTTGTCTCTAGGAAGAATTTTGTCAAAAATTTGGTCTGGAGGTCTTTCCAAGAATTAATGATGTTGTTTGGGAGAGTAGCTAACCAGGTGCTGGCCCTATCCTTTAGGGAGAAAGGAAAGAGCCTTAATCTAGTGGCTTCTGGTCCTAAACCAGTAATGGAAAATGTTGTGCACAGGGCCAAGAATTGGTCAATGTGCTTGTAGGGGTCTTCCTTGTTGAGCCCATGGAAAGAGGGAAGCATTTGGATGATTGAGGTTTTAATCTCAAAGTTTTCCTAAACATCTGGGAATGCTGAATGGGGAATTATAATCATCAGGAGCATTCAACTCCTTCAATGTTCTGGGGTGCTCTTCACCCATGACTGCTGTCTCAATTTCAGTAAGGGGCTTAACTGTGGTGTGTCTGGGCCTTCTTGGTCTTCTGACTTTTTCTATCTCAGGGTTAAAAGGCTCTAATGTGGGACTAAGGGATCTCCTTCCTAACATGCACACACACCAACAGCAGGGAAGACTACTTGCAGACACATTGCAATTAACTCAAAGAATTATCTAAACAAAATTACAACTATCCTAATCAACTGCTATGGAATTTGCAAAGGAAAAATAGACTGAGTTTTGAGGGTTAGAGAAATGTAAATAGAGGTAGCTAGACTCCTAGTGCAGTTCAACTTTCCTTCTCTGCTACTATCCATATCTGCAAAGAAAAATTCCAAATGTAAATTAGCAGTATCAGTTATTCACAAGCATAGCTACCAAAGAATAAAAAAAAATACAGAAATCTAGGGTCTACTAATAGATCAAAATCTTCGACAGCGGCGCCAAAAACTTGATGTTGACTTCTAGTGTGCTGATTTATTGTGTAATGATAAGAGTGAAAAAAAATAAAAATCAAAATAAAATAGAGGGTGGATCAGCACAACTAAAATAGCCTAGACCTGTAAGATACAGGGTCCTTTTGTAGCAAGTTTTGATATGTAAGAGTTTGTCCCACAGGGAAAATGGTCTAAAGCTCCAAGGGAACCATCTTTAGTAGGCCCTCCAGATCGGACTACAGATCTGGCAATCCTAAATGAAGGAGATTTAAGGTCACTATTGTTTAAATCCTATGATAACCTAATGCCTAAACTACATAAATGGTTGAGAAGAATGATGGAGTGTGAGAAAATAAATATAAAAAGGGTGAGAAGTAAGCTATTAGGTACATATCTGAAGGGTTTTATAACTCAGTCTCAGATCTGCTGCTATAGAAGTCCTGTCCAATGGCTACATTATCACAAAAGAGGAGAAAGGATCCAACTCACCCCTGTGCTATGATCCAATCCCTTATGGCTATAACCTGTCCACTCAAATGGTCACAGACTATCCAATAGGGGAACCACAGTCCATAGATGGGTCAGAATATGTTTATCATTGTAGGCACTACTTCATCCAGGCTACCAGCTCAAGAATCCATAGGAGCCTCACCCTCTAAAGATCTCTGTGTGGGGCTTGCATATGTGCACTAGCCTGGACACACAGGACCAGCAAGAGCTCCAGTACTAGCTTTAGATCTAGTTGTTCACTGCTTCAGAGAAACATTAGTGATCCAGTCACAAGCCTATAATCTCTATAGCCATATCAGATTTGCCATTTGATGGTGGGTCTATACAAATATAGGGGAGTCTGTCTCTGCATAATCTCTCACAGGGATACAAGCACAAGTGCAGAGAAGAAGAATCTGTCTTAGATCTGTGGATTGGCCTCACCCAAGGGCTATAACCTGTCCACTCAAATGGCCACAGACTATCCACAGAGGCTATCCTCCTCACAGAGGTCTGAGACAGAACAAGTAGATTACTGCCACCACCATGTTCATAAGGCTACCAGCACAGGCTCCCATGGGGATTCAGATTTAGTGGATCCTGTGGTGGGGCATAGGCATGTATATCTGCACTAGCCTAGACACATAGGTCACTTGGATCTGAATAAATCCTAAAAAAAAAAATCTCTGTTGCTTACAATATAACTTAGCAATGGAGCATCTCTCAAGGCCGCAGCCTTGTACAGAATAACCCTCAAACATCAATCCCATACATATATAACATCCTATTATAGAACTTCATTAAAACTATTCCAAATAGACATACAAAGGCATAGTCAGCAAGTGCTGAGCTATGGAGAGAAGAAAAAGGAAAAAAGAAGCTGCCTAAACTCTAACCTTAGCCTACTGGAACTCTATAGCTGATTTGAGAAGATAGCCTCCCTTCAGCCACCACCTCCTCCTTGCACATATAGCAGTCGGCTATGGGAGCATTAGGGTTAGGAAAACCCTAACTTTAACAATGCAAACGTGACCCATTTATGTTCCTTGGATGCCTCGGGGTGTGTGCACGGAGATTAGAGCATTGGAGTGCGTGCCCAAGTTGCTGGAAGTTCCCAGACTACTCTTATAGAAGTGGGGGGAAGTTAAGATCCTGAGCCTCGCTAGGTAGCAAGGGTTTTCAGGTCTTGTTGCATGATAGAGTTGTCATCACGGGATTGAATTACTTGAAGCTCTTGCAGTCGCGGGATAGAGAGTTTGGTCATCGCGGGAATTCTCTGGTCGTCGCGAGATTGTGCTTTCCATTTGAGTGGCATGGGAATCGCGCGCGCAGTTCATTCCTTGGTGAATCTCGTGGGGATCCTCGTGAAGAAGCAATTGCATCATCCTCTAGATTGTGTGAGCAATCTCCTAAATATCAGCATCCCGCGGCCACTGCGCGACAACTGCGCGCAGGAGTGCCTGGAGCTCTCTCTCCTCAATGAATTGCACAAAGATTAAATGATCCTCTCTTGAGCTATGCGAGACTGCACGAGCGCTTACAACTGAGCCTCACGAGAACTGCATGAAATCTACTTTTTGAGCCCTTCTGTCATTAATCTGTGCGAGAATGGCATGAGCAGTTGGTGTGCTGCCTTGAGAACCCCGCGACAACTGCGCGAAGAATTTTTCTCTGAATCAATTGAACCTTGCAACATCTGCGCGAGGCTCATTTCTTGACTTGTTGCTGCTGTGCTTTGCCTATGCTGCAACCATGTTCTGTCTGGATTCAACTTCCTTTCTTCTGAGGAACTTCTGTGGCAAAAGTAGGCTTCTTAGCAGGGTTAGGGCCTTATCTGTAGCTGCTGCTTATTACCTACAAAATGGTCTTAACATAGATTTATTAAATTACTAGGGGTCTAACAGAGGTTAAGTTAAGGGGTGACAAACAAAAAATGAACTAAACAACGAGCTCACCCTTTCTCTCAGTCTGACAAACAAAAAATGAACTAAACAAAATAATCACATTAAAATGACTATAACAAAATGAATACATTAATAACTAAAATTAATAAACCAACTCACCAAAGATCCTCGAGCCTCTACCCACTGAGGCCTCAACTCGTCCTCTACTGCCCTGGCCAGGGAGACTGAGGTAGCCAGGGAGCGTAACATCTCCTCATCAGGATGAGGAGCACTCCTCATCTGCTCCATCACCCTATGGAGGGCATCCAATGCTCTGTGAATACTCGTGTCATGATGGCCCTGCTTTAATATGGCCAACCTCTTCCTCAATGTCGAGGCCAACTTAGGACCGCCGACCGCAAAAGAGCCACTCCTGTGAAAGGGACGCGTAAAGATCCTGCCATCGCAAAGATGCTGAAACCACCTCATGAACTCTCGAGCATCCGCCTCATTGCATGCCCCAGTCACCCTGGTCCCCTCGGATTGAAAATCATCAAGTTGGGCCCTCATCCTCGACGCAAAGTCCTTACCAGGGGAAAGAGTCATCCTCTTCGCCACTCTATGGTGAATCTCTGAGGGGGCTCCCTCAGGGAGCTCCAGCTACTGAAATATACGAGAAAGGTGGATATGCTCCACCTTCTCAAAGCATTGGAGCCTGATGTCCTCGTCGAAGAATGATAGACCAGACTGTTTCACGGGCTGCTCAACATCCTCCCATACTGCATAAGGCCTCCAAATCACCTATAGCCGAAAGCCAATGAAACAATCATCAGTAAATCCTAAACCTGAAAAACTAACACATTAACAACATAGATAACACGTACTTGCCCTGCATGCATGTCCTTGAAATGACCTCACGCAGTTTGCAAGTCTGAAGACTAGCGATGACGCCCCAATGCCCTCCACCACACTTGCATCTGTAGAAACATAAAAGTGATATCCGCTGGGACCCGATGGCATAAGAAGGCAAAGTGGTCATACGCCTAGAACTGAAAGAACACAAAACTATTACTAAGACGTAAGACTAGATAACTAAAACTTTATAAACCTAACAATTAACCAAAAACTAACCTTGAGGAAGGGAAGTGATCAGTCACATAATTTACCATTTTATCACCCTTAGCTTAGTATTGCTAGGCCATAGTTTATTACTAACGAGTTACTAATATACAGATATTAAAGATAAGTAGTATATTAGAGCCTAAGTGTTAATCTTTATCAAAATGAGCTCAAAAAGCAGTAAAAAGTTGATCAAGCGTTAAAGACGATTCGCCAACAACAGGAAGGCTGAAATCGTAATTCTTCAAAAGACGAATCTTCAGAAAGCGACAAAAGAAGAAAGCGATCGATCCAAAATAAGAAATTGTTAGCTGAAAGCCTACTAAAAATAGAAAATTGTTACTTACAATTTTTCAGAAAAGAATAAGAAAGAAATCGTTATTACGATTTCCCAAAAATAGAAGCTTTCTACTACTATTGCTACTACTGATCATGGGAGAGTTAACACCACCATATCCAGAATTAGAAGTTTGATGAATCACGGATCTAAAATGATTGATAAAGATCTAATCTAAACGACTCTACTGCAGCTAAATACAGAACAATCAATAAGCGCATCAACTAAAGAAAGCAAGGAAATATAAAATTAGGAATTAGAGTTATATTAGGAATCTTTTATTTTTAGTAGTTTCTTCTATTAGAACTAGATCTTTGAAAACTGACTCCTTATGATCTGTAAATAAGAGGGCTCGGCATACGAATAAGCATCGAAGAATTTCAGCATCAATTGACGCCTGAGGTTCGATTTTATTCTGATCAAAGTAGTGTATACTAGTTAGAGCAGATTAGATATCAAAGGTTTCTCAAGAGTAATTGACAACTGCAATTAAATGTTTGAGATTAGTGTAGATATTTGTAATTTCTCAGGAGCAATTGATGACTGCAACTGAGGGGTGAAGGACATATTTTACTTCGCTTTCTAGTTTAGATTTTATTTACTTTGTAAACATCTCCAAGTTTTAATTTGAATTGATGACTTAGGTTATAATTTGCAGATTAGTGTAACGATTTTTACTTTTCCATCTTCAGTTTTCTAGAGTTTGATTAACGCCTAAATTTCTAGTTGATTGTTGATTAGATTAAATCTGTATTGACAGGATCTTAGACTTGACTGACGACCAATGCTAAGAGACTAGAAATATGGTGTAACGGTACTATTTATTTTCATAAATATCCGAAACCTGAAGATTAAGGTTGATGACCTTAATCTGAAGAAGTAGGATTAGGATTTATTTTTATGCACTTTAGTTTAATAACCAATTCTTTTATTCATATTTCTCCAGTAGATTAGGAAATCTTAAAGATAACTAAAAGTTTTTAAGATAGGGATTTAGATAAAAGATATTAAATAAGAATTAATTAGATAATAAACTTCCTCGTGGGATCAATCCTATGCTAGTACTATAATTTCCATTGTGCGCTTGTAATAGGTTAAGACTTGAATTTAATATAATTATAATATACATAAAAAGAATCGAGTCATGTTTTTGGCACCGCTGTCGCGGAAGCGGAATTTATCTAATTCTTTCAAGTTTTTATCTAATCTTTTATCCTTTTAGAAATCGATATCTATCTTTCTTTTTTTGTATTTCTTTATGTTTTTATTTTTCTTTGATCACTTCTTAAGCTTTTATAGGTTTATTCGAAGTAACAGATCATAACTTCAACACTTTTGCTAGCCACAAAGACTAGAGGCTCAGATTCATTTCTCTCCCTATTTTCAAATATATATATATATATATAACCAGTATTTTTTTGTAAATATGCAAGGCCATAATTACCCAGCATGGTCAAGCTATCAGTTGACTTATGACCCCCAAGAGTACTCATCTACCCCTGAGCAACTCCTCACTGCTCAATGGGGAAGTCCTGAGAACTTCTATAATCATCCGTGAGGAGACCATTACAACTTTCCACAGATGACTCAACAAGACTACTCTAATGCACATCAACAATACCCCTATAATTCTCAACCAATATATGTTGCAAATCATATTTTTGAATAGTCACCTATTATGGATGAAGCTGCCACTATTGTTCAGATTCTCTGAGATCGGCAGCAACATGCACATTAGCGTTCTAAGGAATTATCTCAACTTTCCTAAATTTCCCAAGATTTATACTCCTGCTCTCAAACTACTGCAAACCTAAGAACCAAAATTAAGCAGATTGCTATACAATAGGAGGAAACAGGGAATAATGAAGGATCGTCACTACCAGCGATCAACTTAGGGGGAAAATTGAGTGATGAGATGGTAAACAACCCTACACCCCATGCCCAAGTTGTTCAAACTTTACGAAGTGGTAAGGTTGTAGATAACAAAGTAGATATGCCTAAACCAATAGACAACCCTGAACCTCAGAAAAAGGAAAACAAAGTTATACAGGAAACCTCACCACCCGAAAACACAAAAAAATTAGAAAATTAAAAAATAAGGATAATGGTTTACCCATATCTGCAACTGAAGTTCCCTACATACCAAAGTTACCATTCCCTAACACCTTTGCAACACCATCACCTTTTAACGAAAATCCACAAAAATTGGAGGAGCTCACAGAAATGTTTAAAGAAGTGAAGATTAATCTACTTCTATTAGAGGCAATCAAACAACTCCTTGCCTATGCACAATTCTTGAAAGAGATGTGCACCAAAAATGAAAATGGCGAAATAACATCTCACAAAAAGTTTTCTTAACCGAGCAAGTAAGCTTAGTTTTACAAGCCAGGACCCCTCCTAAGCTCAAAGATCCAGGGATCCCTATGATCCCCTATATCATAGGTAACCATGCTATAAATAAAGCACTCTTGGATTTGGGAGCAAGCGTAAAGTTGCTACCATGCTCGGTCTATGAAAAACTAGGACTAAGAGAAATAAGGCTTGCTTTAGTAACACTTCAGTTAGCCGACAGATCAGAAAGAAGGCCAGTAGGAGTAATTGAAGATGTCATAGTGGGAGTCGATAGATTTGTTTTTCCTGTCGACTTCCTAGTGTTGGACATGGAACCAAGTTCTAAATCCCCAAAACAAATATCCGTTATACTCGGTAGACCATTCCTGGCTATAGCCAATGCATGTATTAATTGTAAGACCAGGGTAATTGGAGATATGCGAATCCAATTGAATATTTTCTCAGTAGCCAACAAGATGGCCTCAATCGACGATAAGGAATGCTTTCGCATGGATGAAATAGAAGAACTGATAGAAGAAGCATTGCCTCTCACCATATCTAAAGAAAAACTACAAGCCTCACCATGGTATACGGATTCAGAAGAATCAAACTTTTAAATAAAAGAAGTAACCTATGTGTTGGCACATCTACCTGTGAACTCTAGTCTAAAATATGGAAACCATGGATAGAACCTTTGCCTACTACTTCCAATGAACCCTTACAACCGTCGATCGAAAAAGCGCCATCCTTAGATCGTGAAATTACTTCCCAACACGCTCAAGTATGCTTTCCTTGGACCCAATGAAATTCTATCAATAATCATTTCATCTGCTCTTAGCAGGGAAGAGGAGAACAAGTTGCTAGTCATACTAAAGAAATTTAAACGTGCAATCAGGTGGACCGTTGCCGACATCAAAGGGCTTGATCTGTCAATTTGTATGCACCGAATTCATTATGAGGATAATGCCAAAACCTCTTGAGAAAGTCAATGACAATTGAATCCAAACATTAGGGAGGTAGTACAAAAGGAGATCATAAAGTTGTTGGATGCAGGTATTATCGACTCAATTTTCGATAGGCAATGGGTAAGCCCCATTCAGGTAGTTCCAAAGAAATCTGAGATTACTGTGAAAGAAAATGCATCCGATGAACTAGTGTCATTACGTGAAACCACGGGGTGGCGTGTATGTATTGACTATAGGAAGCTTAACTCCATGACATGCAAGGATCATTTTCCATTACCCTTCATTGACCAAATCATTGAAAAGCTTGTAGATCAAGAATATTTATGCTTTCTAGACAAATATTCAGGGTACAATCAAGTACCGGTGTATCCGTAGAACCAGGAAAAGATCACCTTCATAAATACTTCCTTTTGGAAGTATTTATGGATGATTTTTTGATATTTGGCCGAACCTTAAATTCCTGCCTTGATTACCTAGCCCTTGTTCTAGAAAGATGCAAAAAAACTAACCTACGGTTGAGCTGGGGGAAGAGCCACTTTATGGTTAAAGAAAGCATTATTTTAGGACATATCGTCTCCAAAAGAAGAATAGAAGTTGAAAGGGCCAAAATTGTTATAATAGTTAATCTACCTCCACCTACCTCGGTGCGGCAGATTTGATCTTTCCTTGGCCATGTCGGCTTCTACCACCCTTTATTAAAGATTTTTCAAAAATCTCGAGAGCCTTACACTACCTATTAGCTAATGATGTACTCTTCAATTTTGATGATGCCTATCTTGACGCGTTCAATAAGCTCAAAACCCTTCTCTCATTCACACCAATCATACAATCCCCTGATTATTCCCTACCTTTCGAAATAATGTGCGATGCACCAATCATACAATAGGCGCCATCTTAGGACAGTGGAAAGATAAGATTCCCCATGTAGTTTATTATGCGAGTCGTACCTTAATTGAAACACAAGTTAACTACACCACTACTGAGAAAGAACTTCTCACTGTCGTATTTGCATTAGACAAATTTTGACCATATCTATTGGGATCTAAAACTATCATTTTTTCGGATCACTCTACACTCAAATATTTATTGGCAAAAAAGGATGCCAAACTATGACTAATCCGGTGGATCCAACTTTTGCAAGAATTTGACTTCGAAATAAAGGACGAGAAGGGAGTTTGAAATATAGTGGTGAATCATCTGTCCAGACTCGAGATGCCTCAGACCATCAGTGAAGAACCTCTCCATGATACCTTTCCCGACGAACAACTTTTTGCCATAGACGTGACAGTTCCATGGTATGCCAATATTGTAAATTATTTGGCAATAGGTAAGATCCCCCCAAACTGGTCTAATCAAGACAAATATATTTTATTTGCCAATGGTAAATATTATATTTGGGAGCACCCAGACCTATTTAAAATATCCTTAGACCAAATAATTCGAAAATATGTGCCCGACAGTGATACCCACAATATCTTACAATTTTGTCACACATATGCTTGTGGGGGCCACTTCGGTGGTAAGAAAGTGGCTGCCAAGGTACTACAATCAGGATTTTATTAGCCATCATTATTCAAGGATGCTCACCAATTCTGCCGGGCTTGCGATTGATGCTAGAAATCATGTGCCATGTCCCGAAGGAATATGATGCCCTTACATCTGATTTTGGTCGCAGAACCCTTTGATGTATGGGACATATACTTTATGGGCCCATTCCCACCCTCATACGGTTTTATTTATATACTTGTAGTCGTTGACTACGTATCCAAATGGGTCGAACCATCAGTCCCAAGGACTATTGATCATAAGGTGGTAGTCACTTTTATCAAAGAAAACATATTTGCACAGTTTGGTACCCCACGGGCTATTATAAATGACGGCGACAGTCATTTTTGCAATAAGTATTTCGACAGTCTACTAAAAAAATATGAGGTACACATAAAATCGCAACTCCCTATCACCCTCAGACCAGTGGTTAGGTGAAAGCTTCTAATCGTGAAATAAAGAAAATTTTATAAAGAACTATCAGACTTGATAGAAAGGATTGGTCCCTAAGACTATATGATGCTCTATTGGCATACAGAACAGCCTACAAAACCCCCCATCGGTATGTCACCTTTTAGACTAGTATACGGTAAGGCTTGCCATTTACCTGTCGAATTAGAGCATAGAGCTTTCTGGGCAATTAAGACACTTAATTTCGAACTACTTCCATCAGGAAAACAACGGAAGCTTGAACTTAATGAGTTAGAGGAAATTCAAAATGATGCTTATCAAAATTCTCAAATTTATAAGGCAAAAATTAAAGCATTTCACGATAAAAACATTTTACGAAAGAATTTTGAGCCAGGCCAACAAGTCTGGCTATACAATTCAAGGTTAAAGTTGTTCCCAAGAAAATTACGAAGTCATTGGGACGGACCCTATAATATCATAGAAACATTCCCTCAGGGAGCTGTCGCTATTCAGGATCCCAAGGATAATCGTACATTTAAGGTTAATGGGCAAAGACTTAAACTAATGGTAACCTTACTAAAAAAAGATACAGTGGTCACAATGTCACTAAAAGACCTAGAGTATGTCTGATACACTCTTGGGCGATTGTCGTGCTACTGACTCATTCGTGACAATTTTGAAAACTTATAGATGTACCATAAGAATTTTTAGTT
Source organism: Chloranthus sessilifolius (assembly GCA_021018995.1). Lineage (NCBI taxonomy): Eukaryota > Viridiplantae > Streptophyta > Magnoliopsida > Chloranthales > Chloranthaceae > Chloranthus > Chloranthus sessilifolius. The sequence goes on along the minus strand of CM037588.1, from coordinate 75,930,508 downwards.
AGAAGATACGAAAAATCGTAGTGATTATGATTTCTCGTAACTATTATACAATCGTAGCAATTATGATTAATTAATGCAAGCATGAATTTAACCGAGTACCTAGCTATCGCATGGATACAACTTCCAATAACTAAGCGTTGCCTCAATTCACGCTGCACAGACACATCTTTCACCATTAATAAGAATACCAATCGGCCAAATTCCTCAATTCCTGCCTTAACCTCCATTAATAGTAACTGTTCACATTCCAAACCCTTTATAAATAGGAATTGATATGCCCAATACCCTTACTCTACCTCTTCCATCACCACCCTTCTCGCAATGACGAAATCGCTGACTTGGGCATAAATTTATAAGGCGTTTGATAGGCTCCTCCAACGAGAAGCCGATGAAATCTTCGCCCTCATTGAGGAAAAGAGGCGGCTAATCGACGAACTCATCTCTCTCCTACCTAAACCAGGAGATAAAGATGATTCACCACCTCCATCTCCTAAATGATAAAAAGCTTCACCATCTGCTCCTCCATCATCTTCTTAAGTTTTTTTTGGGCGCACCTACTTTTAGGGCATGCTCCTATCTTTTGTTATGGGCTACAACATTTTGAAAGCTGAGGACCGATCTTTATCAAAGATTTCTCTCGGTCGTTGCTATCAGTGTCTTAGTCTAGTGTGTGTCTAGATTTTTCCTAGGATTTCTTTGATGTAATCAGTTTTCTTTCCATATTTCTGTAATTAGTTCATCTATATAAAAAAAAAAATAATAATAATAGTTTTTCTTTCTTTAATGGTTTTGACTAATTTACTAACAGCGTGTGTTACTAAAATCTAACATTCTCTATTCAAATCGAAAGTATTTTTTCTCCCAAGTTTGAGGGGAAGAATTTTTTATTTTTTTATTTTTTTTATGGATTATATACCCAGTTACTAACATAGCAGTAAAATACGGTCAAACTTTCCTGTATGTCCCCTATTTTTCACAATGAGGATGTTGTCCTATTTAAGTTTGGGGGGAGATACAAACTTTTGTTAAGTTTACTCTTTGTTAGTTTAATTTTTGTTTGTTTAATTTTTGTTTAAAATTTATTCTTTTACAAAAAATTTTAATTTTTAGATAAGTTAATCATTATATGCATATTATAAAAAAAAATAAATAAATTTGAAGTTCTTAGCAAACCATTATAGTTGTAGCTCAAAAATCAAAATAAACATAGTTATAATTCAAAGTAAAGCATTTCTAGAACACTATAGTAGAAGAATGTTTGAAACTATATGATTGATCTGAATTGTAAAATATTTTAGATTATAGTTTCAAAATCATATAATCAGTGAGCTATAGAGCCTATTTCCTCTTTATTCTGAGAGAAAGAGAGACTGGTTTTATTCATGCTAAAATTTCCTTGATCTTATCTACTATATGAAATCTCATAATGCTGAACTTAGAATCAATATATTCAATGATTATGATAATTTATTTATTTAGAATTGTCTATTAAATATATCAAAGCAATAAGACATCCATATTAGTAAATCGTGAAAATGACTAAAGGCCATCTTTTGTTAAATTAGAGCCAAAAATCCTAAAATATTTTACCATTTGAACCCATATTAGAAGCCTAAAGACTAAATTTCTTTGTACTATAATTTTATAAATCCTTAACCATATGTACTGCCCAAAACTTTCTATCCTTAACCCTTATAATTTCAGAAAGTTTAGAATGTTAAAGAAGGGAAGAAAAGGGAGTGAAAGGAGTATGAATTAATAGATAAGGGATCTGTTGAAAAGGGTACAACTGAAAAGGAAATACAAATGTATGAAAATATGCGAAAAGAAAAGAAAAATAAAGAAAAATCGTAAAAAATGATTTTGTGAAAAGAGAAGCAAAAAGCTTCCAAACTAAAAAAGAAGAGAAAAAATGGGATTTACAAAAAGAAAAAAAAAATGGGAAGAAGTTATCCAAAATAAGGATACTTACTAAAGCTAAAAAAAATAGAAGAAGAAGAAAAGGAAGAGCTTTACTCTTGGAAATAATTTTGAATCATCTTTACCTTTTTTCTTTGAAACCTTTTAAAAATTCAAAGCCCCATTACAAGTCGAAGGAAAGACCTTTGTCATTTACGATTTGTAAAAATATGAGCCTAATAGAGATATATGAAAAAGATACTATGAATAAATAAAGAAATTATATTAAAAGAATTGATTATCCTTTCCATGAGATTTATCTTTTTAGTTGAATGTCCTTTGAATTTATCACGAACATATCATATTATGAGAACCCAAACTTTCGACTATTTTTGAGAGCATGCCAATAAGTTAGAGTTTAGATGAAAACATTTTCTAAAAACTACAGTTTAAAAAATCTATGATGAATAAACTTTTCATAGATATGCACACACTCTACGCTATACAAGAATTGAAATTATTGAGTTCTGATCAAGGTTAATTGCGATGATGGGAAGCTAAGGATAAAAAAGTTGACACATTTTGAAGTAATGAACATATAATGACTAACTAAATAATTAGTAGTTTATATTTTAAATTTTGAGTTTTGAAAAATATTTTAAAAAATCCAAAAATATTTGAAGTTTGTAGGTAACTTCACTGAAAACCATCAGGAGACTACAACTCCTCCACTAGGGATCACCTAGGGGTTTAAAGGCTTGTTGCATTTGCTAAATGCAATCATGCTCCCTACGAAAGTGGCATTTAAATTAAAAAGTTTTAAATATTTTATGTTTCCTTGTTTGCTAGGGACTAGCAAAACTTAAGTTTGGGGGCGTGATCAGTCACATAATTTATCAATTTATCACCCTTAACTTAGTGATCATAGGCCATAGTTTGCTACTAACGAGTTACTGATGTGAAGATATTAAAGATAAGCAATAAATTAGAGCCTAAGTGTTAATCCTTGTCCAAATAAACTCAAAAAGTAGTAAAAAAATGATTAAACGTTAAAGACGATTCGCCTACAACAGGAAGGGTGAAAAAATTGTAATTCTTCAAAAGACGATTCTTCAGAAAGCGACAAAAGAAGAAAGCGATCGATCTAAAATAAGAAATTGTTAGCTGAAAGCCTACTGAAAATTGAAAATCGTGACTTAACATTTTCCAGAAAAGAATAAGAAAGAGATCGTTATTACGATTTCCCAAAAATATAAGCTTTCTACTACTATTGCTACTACTGATCACGGGAGAGTTAACACCGCCATATCCCTAATTAGAAGAATCATGTAATTAGAAGTCTGATGAACCATGGATCTGAAAAGATTGATAAAGATCTAATTCGAAGGACTCTACTGCTGCTAAATATAGAACAATCCAGAAGCGCATCAACTAAAGAAAGCAAGAAAAGATAAAATTAGGAATTAGAGTTATATTAGGAATCTTTTGTTTTTAGTAGTTTCTTTTATTAGAACTAGATCTTTGAAAACTGACCCCTTATGATCTATAAATAAGAGGGCTCGGCATAGGAATAAGCATCGAATAATTTCAGCATCAATTGACGCTTGAGGTTCGATTTTATTTTGATCAAAGTAGTGTATACTAGTAAGAGTAGATTAGATATCAAAGGTTTCTCAAGAGCAATTGACAACTGCAATTGAGTGCTGAAGATTAGTGTAGATATCTATAATTTCTCAGGAGCAATTGATGACAGCAGCTGAGGGGTGAAAGATATATTTTACTTTGCTTTCTAGTTTAGATTTTATTTACTTTGTAAATATCTCCAAGTTTTAATTTGAATTTACGATTCAGGTTAGAATCTGTAGATTAGTGCAATGATTTTTAATTTTCCATCTTCAGTTTTCTAGAGTTTGATTGATGCCCAAATTTCTGGTTGATTGTTGATTAGATTAAATCTATATTGACAGGATCTTAGACTTGACTGACGACCAATGCTAGGAGACTAGAAATATGGTGTAATGGTACTATTTATTTTCATAAATATCCGAAACCTGAACATTAAGGTTGACGACCTTAATCTGAAGGAGGATTAAGATTTATTTTTATGTACTTTAGTTTAATAACTAATTCTTTTATTTATATTTCTCCAGTAGATTAGGAAATCTTAAAGTTAACTAAAGTTTTTAAGATAGGGATTGAGATAAAAGATATTAACTAGGAATTAATTAGATAATGAACTTCCTCGTGGGATCAATCCTATGCTAGTACTATAATTTCTATTGTGCGGTTACAATAGGTTAAGACTTGAATTTAATATATTTATAATATACATAAAAAGAATCATGTCAGGAAGAAAACCTTCGATCGTCGTAACACCTCTCCCTCTACGGTACAACTACTTGTAGAGGTGCGCCAATGCCGCCACGCCCCAGGCATAGGTGGGGACTTGGTCTAAATCCCTAAGAAGCATCATAAATAACCCGCTGTCGCACCCCCGGGTCGAAGAAGAAAAGAGCACTACCCCAAGAAAGTGCATCAAGAATGCTCGCAGCACTCAATTTGTCGCCACCGCTGGCTCCATCACAGGCTCTCGGCATGCCATCGCCTCACAACACGCCTGGAATATCGCACTCTGCTCTGAATGACGTCTCGGAGAGACAAATCCACTAGCAAATGTGTCAAAGAACTAGTTGACACGGACCATTCCGGATTTGGATCCACTGTATCGGTACTCGACCACGAGCACCTCCTCTCATACCATGTGGTAATCACCCTCCATCTGTCCCGTCACTGGCTCCCCCACGAATCTAAGCCCAGTGATACGGACCCAATCCTCTGGGGTAGGCAGCAACATCCCTACTGGGAAGAGCAATGCCTGCTGCTCCTCCCTCCACCTCTCCAAAATTGCACCGATCAAGCCTCGAACAACCTTGAATGGCTCCAACTCCAGAATCGGCTCAAAGCCAAAAGACACCAACCGTGCCATCTGAAACTCAGGCAAGGCATGGTACCATGCGTGGGACTCCGACCACGTAGTGTTGATGGCAAGCACTGGGGGCTCCAAACAATTAATGTAATAAATGGGAGCAAAGTAAGACTACAACCTATAACTATGCTAAGACTGGCGACACCTGCAAGCAACAAGTAAACCTCATGATAAGATAAAGCAATAATAAACATAAACAATAATCTATGATAAGCATGCAAAACATGATAAAATTACGATAGAATAATAAAATAAACATGGCTTAGAACTAGATACAAAGATGATGCATGAATGCACACGCACACCACACTAAATGCAAGTTCAACATAAATTAAAAGGGTTTCCAAATCCTAAGAAATCTACGTCATAACCTAAATGCATAAGTAATAAAAGGAGACTCTTGCTCACGGGCACCTACCTGGTCTTGCCCAAAGAACTCCTCTAATGGGATGCGCATCACACCCGCAACTTGACGCGGAGCAGCATCGTCATCCTCGTCCTTGTCACCCTCAGGTGCATCCTCCCTAATCGGTACCTCATCATCACCCTCCACCACGGCATCAGCTCCGATATGAACCTAGGAAGTCTAGCCAACCTCCCCCACGATCATCTGCTCAACCTCTAAAGCAGAAGTGTAAAGTCAATTACTGCTCTTGGACTCCATCTCAGAAGGAAGATCTCGAAAGACTAAAGAAAATGGAAGAAATCGTGCTCGAAACGGACATACGGATTGCAAAATATCGCAGAAACATGGGAATCAAGGCACTAGGAAGCCGGGAAGTAGAGAATCAAGAAGAAATAAGAAAGCATGAGAGAAAATGAGGAATTTTCAGCTTATATAGAATGTGGGTCAATCGCGTGCTCTAACACAGGCGCGTGATTGAATTTTTGCCCATCCACAAGCGCATAATTTGAATCACGCGCTACCCCTAGAGCACGTAATTCAACCATCGTCTTCCAAAAGCCGATTCTGTGCCCTTCACCAGACGCACAATTTGAAAGGTCACCCACACAATGATCGGGTAATGCTTTAATTACGCGCATGCATTAGGACGCGCAATGGCCCCTCTCGACTCTTCACTCACGACCGAGCACGCAATTGAATTAAGTGCCCTGAGGCCTAGGCGTAATTGCCCAGGCATGACCAAAAAAATGTGCCTAGCTGCAGCAATCGGAGGGAGAGCCACAGACTTAGGCACTCATATCGAACAACACCCGCAACACAGAATGCGCACTCGCATTCTAACATAGGCATATACACTCCAAAAATCCAGAAACTCACCACAATTTAGACACTAAACCCTTAAACACATTAGAGCCCATCAAAACTTGACCCTTAATCAACAGCAACCAAAAAACACACACCCAAGCACTCCGGACATAACCTAAAAATTAACCAAATTAAAAATGCACTCAACTAAATAAAGCAGACCAAACTAAAATAACTAAGCCAAATCAAAATTAACCAAAATTCAAGTATTCATAAAAAAATTCTTCTCATAAATACAAAAATTTAATTACAAGTTTCACCGAGGGCATCCCCTCTAAATATACAATATAAACTAAAAACTTCAAAAGCAGCATGTTGAGGCAGTGCTTGCCCGAATCTGAATTTTTCGAGCGAAAGGTGATGGAAAAGCCTGAAGAAAACTAGCCAGATGACGACAAATATTTTGTCACTCACTCAAACCTCAACCGAGGATTTTTATGAAGCTTAGGAAAGATTCTAGGAGATGTTAAAACAATACCCCCACCACCATATCTCAATGTGGCAGCTTGTCCAAGTATTTTATCATGGAATTAATTCCAAGAGCAGGGATATGGTGGATACTTCCTGTGGTGGTAGTTACCTCCCCATGACAGCTGAGGAAGCTTGGGAACTCTTTGACATAATAGGGGAATATTCTATGCAGCAGGAGTCTCTATCACGCAATGATACCCAGACTCTAGCCAATATCGTAAAAGAGGCCACCCCTAGAGGTGGAATATTTGAAGTGAATGTGCAAGGTGATCTGGAGAGGAAGGTGGACAACCTGACCTTAAAATTTGACAAACTCGTGAATGTGATGCAGCCTCAAGTGGTTGCACAGGTAGAGGAAGCATGTCAGATATGCCAGTCTCCCACACATTCTATTCATGATTGTCCATCTGCCACCTAGCTTCCAGACTTTGTTATGGAGCAAGCCAATGCTGCTCAAACTCTTGGGAAATAGCTTGCTGGGTATTCTTGGAGGGAGCTTGGTGCAAACTGTCAATTCTCATGTATAGAGTATCAAGAAGATTGAGGACTAGCTGGGCCAGATTTATAATGCTCTGAATAGGAGGGAAGAAGGAAACTTGCCTAGTCAGCCCCTAACAAATCTGAAAGGTCAGTATATGATTGGTGATGCATCCTCTACAATGGAGGAAGCAAGTGTTCAGTGATCCGGACATTGGTAATAAGTGTATCATATGTATATAATTTTTGTGTTAATTTCTGTTCTTTAGACTTCTGTCAATTTAGTTTTTAGTGTAATGTTGAATTGGTTGTGTTGCTTTATCTGTGTTTGCATTTTGTTACTGAATACATGTGCATATTTGTTCCCTAAATTTGTTGTGTCATTATTGATGAATGGTTGAGGTGCCTTTATCATAATTTGCATGTAGTTGAGCTGAAAAGCTATTTTTAGAATCTTGCAATATTGATGAATTATTGATTTAAATGGGCATATGTGTTTCATGATTGAAATGAATTTCTTGTCTAAGGGTTGGTGCTCATGCACATTAGTTGGGTTTGCAATAGCATGAATGCACTAACCAATGTGCTGCACTGAGCTAACTAAGTAAAGGTTGAGAAGATATGCTGTCCTGCAGAGCTAGAAGGCTTATATTTGCTACGCGAGCCATCACTTGGCTTCCTCGCACATTAAAAGCTTGAGCAATGGCTATAAAAATGCCTCGCAGAGCTGCCTTTCTGCACCGCGAGCTCAAGCTGTAAGAGAAGCATGGCCTCAGTGTTGTTCTGTGCGAGCACCATGCGAGATAAATTTCTGAGATAACACAAGGCGTCACGCACTAAGGTCAATGATTCAGATCCATGAGTTTTTAATATGAGGCAGTTTATTCTTCTACGCGATAGAATGTCTCGCAGTCTTAAATGCCAGCTGCACAAGAATTTTTCTCCATGAGCTCCTATTGCCAACTTCGCTAACCATGAGATTTGCTTTATAAACTCAGTGAAACCCCTCATTTTATTCATTTCTTTTGTCTACCCTCATTTCTCAGCATAAGAACCGACGTCCGTCTCCCCTCTTTTCTTCTCCACTTTATAATCCACACCACCTCAGGCATTTTCCTCTCATCATATTGTTCCCCAGCTACTCCTGATAACGTCGAGCAAGGTTTGGGGGATTTGAGCTACTGTGCACAATTTCAAGTGGGAACCCTAGCTCTCAACAGGTATGATCTCCATTTCTCTCTCTACCCTGTGTTTGATTTATTTAAAAGAAGAGAAGAAGGGGAGAATTTGAAGCTTTTGTGCTTACTCAGAGTGAGTGGCATTTCCTCAAAGTTATGAACCCAAATTTTGATAATCTGAGCACCTATGGCCACTAGTTAAAAATTTCTAGATACCCTCTCTGCGTGCTAAACACGTTCGTCAGTGGCAGCCCTATGGCCACTAGAAAATCGGCAAGGATTGCAGAGGCCTCCATATTGGAGACCTCTGAGGCACCCTCACCTATTGTTGAGCCCTCCATTCAAAAGGTAATGAAGAAATTTGCTCCAAAGAAGAGGGCCAGAGTGCACCCACCTGCTACAAACCCTGAAAAATCAAAGAAGAAATAGAAAAAGGGCAAAGCTATGGCCCCTGCAATCCCTGAGGTTGAGGAGGAAGCAACTACTGATTGCCTCAGGGTCCCTTCTGACTTTGTACAATCAATCCAGCTAGAACCTGAAACCATTTTCGATAAAGCCTTTTTTGAGGAGCCACCTGAGACTTCTGCCTCCATTGAATATATGGCAAAGGCATCTCTGCTGGTTTTAATTGATGATTTTGAGATATTATTCAACCAGGTAGGCATTGCAAGGACACTAGAGATACCAGCCAGGTATAACTCTGAGTGGGGCTTGGGTCCTCCTTTGACTGCCACCATTACTGAGATAACCAAGGAGTTAATTGGAGGGATCACTACCTCATGTGACTCAATTAGAAAGAGGGATCTGCACCCCAACCTCAGGCTAATGGATGTTGTGTTGCAAAAAAATATGTATTGGTCTGGGCATGAGAAGGAGAGGAGGGACCCCATAGCTGATGCCCTCTTAGGGAATTGGTAGACCTAGGCATCCCTTCTCTTCTTTTGATGGCCATTCAATTAGGGCAGTTCAAGCATGCAATGTGAGGAGACCAACCTCTAAGGAAGAAGGCATGCACTTACCATCAAGTGCATTGGGTCAGGGTGCGGGAGAGTAGGAGGTTAGCTGATTTTCCAAGGATGATGATGCAACCAACCCTTATCCTTAGCAGCCACCACACCCCCTCCTGTTTACACTGAAGCCTCCACAATAATTGACCCGGATACTCCCCATGTAGTAGCCACCTCCGATGCTGCAACAGATGTGGATGACCTCATACCCACCTCTTCCAAGTAAATCCAAACTAAACTAGATCTGGAACCCAACCTGAGCTTTAATCTGAAATACCCCACGCCACTCCTTTTTCGTTCCTGGCTGGCCGTTCTTCAAGTGAGGACCAGCCTTTGATTCCTGCCTCTTCTTTTTCAATCCCCCCTACTCCACCCTCCTTCATGTAATGAAATCCAACCCTTACCTCAAAAAGGAGGTCATTCGCGGGATGGCTACTATCAAAACATCCATTAGGATACCCTATGAAGAGAGGATCCATCGAATAAAATTGGATAACAAGATGCAGCTCAAGAACATCGCCAAAGGGTGGAGACAACTGTTGCGTTTATATAAAGCCTAAGAGAGTATAGCTGCCTAACAGAAGTTGAATGTTGAACATGAAAAAATGGCTGCTTCAATAGAGAAGCTGAGAGCTGATGGATTAGAGAAGTGGTTGACTACTTCAAAGGAGATCTGGCAGCTCCTTATCTCCTCAGCTGAATTGGCGGAACAGAAAGCTAAAATCTTGGAAAGGCGATTAGCTCTAGCAACTAGGAGAAAACCTCCACCTGCTGTTGGGGAATCCAAGAAAGGGAAATGAGCCAAAATTAAAGATGAACCAGCAAATATTTAGCCAAGGACTCTGATGATTAAATTGTGCACATGTATTTAGTTAAGAAGTAGTGTGTCATATTTTTTTTTTTTTAGTTTACTTTCACCTACTTTGTACATACTTTAGCTGTTATAATAATATTGCTCTGTGTCTTGTTTTGTTTTATTTTCAATCTGTCTTTCTTTACATCTGTGTGCTTGTTTTTATATTGTTTGTTATGTGTTTTTCTCTCTTGAAGTTTCTGTTTTGTTAATCTCCAGGTCTTAAGCCTGCTGCACATTCACATCCACTTTGAATCAGTGAGGACACTGCTCCTCATAGGTTTGGGGGTGTGGCAAGCTAAATTTGCCAATAGAATAGTTAACTTTAGTGCAGCAGTGTTGGTTTAATTGGGATGAATAAAATCAATTTCCACCTAACATGTTAGAATGAGAAAATTTTTGGAAAATTGAAAAATTTTTGCAGGCATTTTGAAACTAAAAATTTTAAAATCTTTGCACCACTGTGAAGCTAACATTAGAAAAATTTTCAATTAGTACTTAGTGAAGCTAAGAGGAGAGAAAAAGGTGAAAATACACCCCATGAGTTAATTTGAGGACCATACCTAGTGAGATTTTGGGCCCATCATTTTCTTTTAAAGAGTGTTTTTAGGATTATTTCTGCTCTAAGGACTGATAGAGTCAAGACCTTTTTACTAGAATTTAGGAACCTCCAAATCAAAACTGATTGATAGCACTCATGACATTAAGGAAATGATCCAAGGCCTTCATTTGGATAGTTTGAGCCTGAAAATCCAACCTTTTAAAACTGCCCTTTTGCATACACTCGTTGAGCGTTAAAAATCCTACTTTTCTTTGACAAACACCAAAGTACTTACACCTGAACCTCTTAACCTAATTTAACTGTACCCTCAGTCTAAGAATTCAGAAGGTAAAGGAGGAGTTAAAGATAGTGAGAGTGGTCCAACATTTAGTGGAAGGTGAAGAAAAGCAACTTATGAATAGCAGTGTATCAGGGGTTTTTGTGTGGCAGTTCATCATAAAAATAAAAAATAAATAAATAAATAAAGAGAGAAAAAGAAAGAGAAGTCTAGAGAAGAACATCATCTGAAAATTGAAAAGAAGAGGAGAAGCTGGCCACTTTGATTCTGAAATATATCAAGTAAGATGAAGTTGTGTTGAAATGAAGGTAGTGAAGTCATCAATCACTCCTTACCTTTCTGATTTCTCAGTTTTGAATCCCTTTTTACCCCTTTATTTTTAATAGCCCTCACCCATAAGCCACATTACAACCCATTCAAAAAAAGACCTTATAGATCCAAAGTGAAATGAGCTGTCATATGGAGAGGAGTTATCTAATCTATAGTGAAAAATCACGAGGATGTTAGAAATTAGAAGATTTGCCTATGCTCATGCTTACAGGCCCATTTGGGGTCTGTAACTGTCATTCACTGAAAAGTACCACTTTTCACCTCTTAACCTAGCCTTTGATAGACCTTGAGGCAGACTAATAATCATTTGTTAAGTGTATTTTGTAGTTAGCAATAATCTGTGCATCTTAACACAAAATTCATCCTTATTGGCTCAAAGAAGAGGAAGAAGGCATCCAAAGATGGTAGCTGAACCAAAGCCTAATGGAACACCCTGGTAGTGCTCACCATGGTAACCAGCTACTGGTCATCATGGACCAAATGCCTAGTAGATGAATGAAGTTGGCCGAGAGTGGAGAAACTACAGAAGCAGCAAGTGCAATGCATCGGAGCATAGAAAGACAAATCTCGCAAAGTTGAGAAGCTCCTTCGCGAAGCTAAAGATACAGTGGAAGATGCCCTCGTGCAGATAGGATGGGAAGTTAAGAGAAGAGCTGTAAAGACTTCGTAAAGATCTCGCAGACTAAAACCCTCAGAATTTGTGGTTGTTAAGCTCTCGCAGAGATAAAGCCTTAAAGTAGTCGCGTGACGAACATAGTGAGTCCAAGTGTATATTGAACTAAAATTCACCTCGCGGAGTTCGTGCGTGGCCCTGGAAGAGAGAGACATCTAGAATTCTCCTCGCGCAGATCTCACACACTTTGAAGCCTTACCAATTACTACACAAGCGCAGGAGCATAACTGCACGAGTACCTAGCAATAGAGAGAGCTTCTGAAGCTCTACTACACGAGAAGTCTAGGCACTCCAGATCATCTTCGTGACAGCACTGCGGCGCAAAGCAACTGCACGATTAACTGAAGATTAACTGTGCGAGTGAGCACTTCCTACCAACCAAAAGCTACTCTGCGAAGGCCCTGCAACTGTGTGAATAAGTAAATGCATATGCCAATCCCCGCAAAGCACGGGCACCCCTCTTCTTAGTTTAAGTTAAGGACCTTTTGGGAATTTCCCAAAGCTAGGGCACACATCTCGAGGCATAGATTTTGAGGCGCACATCTCAAGGCATTCAAGGGATGTAACAGTGTCATGTTTGCTAGAGAAATTACGGTTAATCCCTTCAGAACCAAGGTAGTATGCACAGAGTGTATAAGCTATACTTGGAGCTTAGTTTTATCATCAACCATTCTTTTCATCCTCTATCGGCTGTGAGCTCCAGTAGGGTAGGGTTAGGGTTTGATCACCACCTTTTCCCCTTTTTCTTCTCTCTTAGCCCAGCATTTGCTGTCTAATCCCCCTATAAGCAGCTAGGTTTAGTTTTATTTCAGTTTACAATAGGTTTTTATATACATTGGGATTGTGGATGAGCAGTTGTGTACAGGCTACAGCCTCGAGACAGTTCATTGTAAGTTTTGGGTTCATCAATGGATTGCCGTTTGAATACCTAATTGAATCCAAAGATCTAATGGTTTCTTTATATGTCTTTAGGAATCATGTATTTGGGACTAGCCCATTCAGTTTCTAGTAGATCTATTATTACCACCTGATTTCCCTTAATTTAATAGCTCCATGGAAAGTAATGCTGGATCTGTAGTGAGATGTAGGGAGCTCGGAGGCCTGTGGACCATGATGGCTAATGCCGTTTTCATCTTCTCTCTCAGGCCTCTATGGTATGGAGAGACCAATGGAATACCCTGTGACCATTCGAGTGGACAGAGTATAGCCCTAAGGTTGTGTCTATTCACATGTTTGAGAAGGATTCTTCTCCCTTGCACATGAGCTTCTAGAGCCTTGTGAGGAGGTTTGTACAGGAATTGACTCCCCTTTGTTTTACTTAGCCGATATCAGATGTTAGATCTGATCTCTTTATAGTAATTATAGCTTGAGGATGAGTCATTACAGGCCATTTGTAGCAATGACCAGTTGAATCAAAAGCCCTATCCAACCTGTTGCATGGTCCTTTTTATGGGCACTAGTGAGCCGTTGGTCTTAGCAAAGCACTTAGAATCTTATGAGTTGGAATACCTATGGATCTCAGCCATATCTGTACGTAGAGCTAGGGAGCTTATAGCACTAGCATTACATAGTGCAGTAATAGTATTCATGGCATGATCTACTCCAGTGGCTAGGGAAATGATTAGTCCTCTCCTTTGGATTAGTTTAACAATTTCTGGTTTAACTAATGGGATTTAACATACTCTATAGGATAGGTTGTGACTATTTGAGTGGACAGCCTATAGCCTTAAGAGCACCCCAAATGGCATGAGTTAAACTAGATATTTCTACCTTGTTGAAGCTTTTTATAACGTCTCAACAAGGTGCACTGCACAGACAGATTAAATCTGAGTTACATTACTATTCTAAACCTGAACTTAACCTTCTTACTTCTCACCATTTTGTATATTTTATTTTGGTACACACCATCACCACCTTCTTCTTGACCCCTTTCTTTAGGATAAGGCTATATTTCATTTCTCTGTTGTTAGGGTTAATGTAGTGTAGTCGTGACACCCAACTCCCTTTCTTTAGGACTGTCAGATCAGTAGCTAAATCTGGAGGCCTACTATTATAACCCATTTTAGGTTCCAGATCAATTTCTCTGTGAGACAAACTCTTACTTATCAAAACTTGCTATAATAGGCCATGTATCTTGCAGGTCTAGGACTACTTTAGTTGTGCTGAATTCATTCTTTTATTTTACTTTATTTTTAATTTGTTTTCACCACACAATAACGCAAAGCACACACTGGGTAGCCTCCACAATAAGTTTTTGGCGCCGTTGCCGGGGACATTGATCTTTTTAGTAAACCTGAGTTGTACTATAATGCAGATGTTTAAATTCTTTATAGTTGTACCTAAACTAGAATAAAAGTACTATTGATTCTTTATAGAATTTTGCAAAAATGGATAGCAAAAGAAGGGAAAAGCTAGAGCTGCAGCTGGAGTGTAGCTTGCTCTATTTGTAATTTCTTTCCCCTCAATCTCATTCCATTTATGTTGAATCCCCTATTATTTTGTTTAAGTGTAAATTTGTATAGTTATTACTTTTTATTTGAAATTCTTTCTATGTGCTTGTAAGCATTTTCATTACTGTTGGTGAGTGTATGCTCGGTAGAAGGTCCCTAAATCTTGACTTGGAACCCCTAAATCCAGAGGTGGAAAGGATCCTTAGACCTAGACACACCAAACAAAGCCCTGTTGTTGAAACTAAACCAGCTATCATGTCTGAGAGGCAGAGAACATTAAAGGAATGCAATGCACCTGGGGAGTACACCTCTCCCTTCTGCATTCAATTCCCCTCTGTTGAAGGGAATTATGAGATTAAATCCTCCACCATCAATATGATACCTTCATTTTATGGGCTTAGTAAAGAAGATCCCTACAAGCATATAGACCAATTTTTAGCACTTTACACTACCTTCAATATTGTTGGCTTGGGACCTGAGGTCACCAAACTGAGGCTCTTTCCTTTCTCATTAAAGGACAAAGCCAGCACATGGCTATCAAAGCTCTCAGCCAATAGCATACAGTCATGGATTGACCTTCAAACCAAGTTCCTGGCTAAAATTCTTTCCCATGTACAAAACCAGCCAGATGAGGACAAATATTTTGTCATTCACTCAGTCCTCAACTGAAGATTTTTATGATGCTTGGGAAAGATTTCAAGAGATGTTAAAACAATGCCCCCACCACCAAATCCCAATGTGACAGCTTGTCCAAGTGTTTTATCAAGGAATTAATTCCAAGAGCAGGAATATAGTGGATGCTTCCTGTGGTGGTAGTTACCTCCACAAGATAGTTGAGGAAGCATGGGAGTTGTTTGACATAATAGGGGAAAGTTTCATGCAGTAGGAGTCTCTATCACGCAATGATAGTTAGACTCCACTTAAGATGGTAAAAGAGGCCACCCCTAGAGGTAGAATATATGAAGTGAAGGTGCAAGGTGATCTAGAGAGGAAGGTGGACAACCTGAGCTTGAAATTTGGAAAAATCATGAATGTGATGCAGCCCTGGGTGGTTGCATAGGTGGAGGAAGCATGTCTGATATGTCAGTCTCCCACACATTCTATTCATGATTGTCCATCAGCCACCCAGTTTCCAGATTTTATTGTGGAACAAGCCAATGCTGCTCAAACTTTTGGACAATAGCCTACTGGGTATTCTTAGAGAACTACCCAAATTTAAGGTGGAGAGAAGACTCTTATCCTCAACCCCAACAGCAGCAGATGGTAGCTCCTTACAGACCTCAGCGCCAATTTAATCAAGGTTACCCACCAAGGCAATATTTTCTGTTACCTGCCCCATAGTCAAACCAGTTGGCCCTGCCCCCATAATAGCTTAGATCCTCCTTATTTGAAGAGCAAATGCTGGCTTCAATGTAGAATTTGGGGAGCTTGGGGCAAACTGTCAATTCTTATTGACAAAGCATCAAGAAAATTGAGGACCAGCTAGGCCAGATTTGTAATGCTCTGGATTTGAAGGATGTTGAGGAATTTCAGTGTGCTGATTTATTGTGTAATGATAAAAGTAAAAATAAAATTAAAGTAAAATAGAGGATGGATTTAACACATCTAAAATATCCTAGACCTACAAGATACAGGGTCCTTTGTAGCAAGTTTTAATAAGTAAGAGTTTGTCCCATAGGGAGTAATGATCTAAACCTAGAAGGTGTATAGTAGACCTCCAGATCTGGCTACAGATCTAGTAATTCTAAGGAGAAAGAGAGCTTTTCGGGTGTCACTAGATCTAATTCTACAAACTGAAATATAAAACTAAATCTAAATGATGGATGGAAAAATAAAGATCAAATGGTGAGAAATAGGCAGCTAGGGCTTTGTTTTCATTACAAAACAGATCAATATTTGAGGATATGCAGCCATCCTTCATTTGGATACAAGCACAAATGCAAGGTTTAAGAATCTGATCTAGACCGGTGGTTTGGATTCATCTTAAGGCTATGATCTGTCCATTTCAATGGTCATAGATCATCCAATAGATTTCCTCCATTCCTGGTTTGGATTGATCTTATGGCTATGATCTGTCCACTTAAATGATCACAGATCATCCAACAGATTTTCTCCATTCCAATGGCTTCGATTAGAACAAGATAATCACTACAGATGTTGTGGGTGCAAGGCCACAGGCACAGACACCCACAGGCATATCAAACCCAGGGAAATCAGATTGTCATCAAGAGATCTACCAGTTATGTGGGTGAGCTGATTAAGAAACTCCTCTACACAAATTCGATCGAGAATCTAATGGGATCACAATATCTTTAGATTTAACTAAGCTTTAAAACCAAAAATTTATTGCTTCAAACAAAATAACTTACATATAACTTGTTCCCAGATTTATAGTCTGTGCATCGTTCAACATTTCTTCATGCCAAAATTACAATTACAAACCAGATCTGAGCTGCTATCTAGATCTAATCCAACATGCTGGATTAGAGAGAGAAGGGGGAAGAGAAAAAGGAAAATAAAAACCTAAACTAAATCTAAATGAGCTAAGGAGAACTGAGGCTATTCTTTTGTTCCTACTTTCCTTGCTGAAAAAAACAACAAAAAGATAGGTATTTATACATATGCATTGATCCTTGTGCCTTGGGTTTCAACCAATTAGAGAGCAAAGATGGATCCCTTTTGTTGTGCTTCAATTGCATTCCCACCAAATATTTATTCACACCCATGTGCAGCATTTTTTGTGTATTGGAGTTCCTAATCTACCCTTGTCAACCACAAAAATGCCTGCTACTCATATTCATACTTACTATCCGCAAAATGGACCCAAGCTGCCCCTGTTGTCCATTATTTTTTTCCAGTTGCACACCTCACGTGATTGCCCACAAAATAATCATTCTTGCTGCCCCAAAATACCCCAGCTGTTTGTCACCAAAATAGCCCCAAATGGGCCCTGTCTGAAGCAAGAAATATATAAATGTATATGCAACTGCACTCAAGGCAGGTTTGAGGGCCATTCTGAGAAATCGACGGTTAGATAGGATCTTGACTGCACACCGGCAGATTGGAGAAGGCCGGAGGTTGGGCATCTCAACGGATTGAGATATCTAGGCGGTCAACGGGTGCAGTGGACTGGATTGCAGCTGAAGCTTGCATGCAGGGAAGCTGTCGTGAGTTATGATGAAACCATTACTTCAGCCTTTCGACAAGTTGAAGGCTGGGGAGCTCCATTTTGATAGGATCAGCTGTAGCACTTGACAAATTCGATAGGATGAAAGGTGGGGCTGCAGCTGGTGCTTCGATAGGATTGAAGAGGTGCAAGTCGTGAGGTTTGAGGAGTCCATTACTTCAAACTTTCGATAGGTTGGTTGAGGTGTAGCTGCTAGTGAGTATTTTGATAGGTTGGTTGAGGTGTAGCTGCTAGTGAGTATTTCGATAGGTTGAAGGCTCAGTTGTATAAACAAATCGACAGGTTCCATGGGAGTGTCCTCATCTCGATAGGATTGATAAGTGGAGTTTACAAATGTGCCGACGACTCTTGAGAATTTTGGGAGCTGCACTTCGACAGCTTGATGGAAGATGGTGCTGCTGTGCTCGAAAGGGTGGATAAGAGGAAGACTGCAGCAGCTCTTCGAGAGGTTTGGGCTATGCATGGAAAGTTTGGGCTGCTGCCATTGGAGTCGTGAGGTTGAAGATGACGGGTACAAGACTAGGTGTCAGGATGTGTGGGATTTCAGCAAGGGTTCTGCTGGTCAAGATGGTCGGATAGGATCTTGAACGCGCATCGAGAGGTTAGAGGACTGCTGCAGGTTGGGCGTCTCGTTAGATTCGGACATTTAAGTGGTCAACAGCTGCTATGGTCTAGCTTGTAGCTAGAGCTTTGCATGCAGGGAATCAATCTACTCGATAGGTTCAGCAAGTGACATCCTAATCCATTCGAGAGGTTGCAGCTAGGGAGTTCGATAGGAGCAAAGTCAGCTCGATAGGTTGCTACAAGCTTCTAATGACCCCATTCGATAGGATGAGTTTCCAGCTATATGAACTATCCGATAGGATTGGAAATTGCAATTTGCTGGTGCAGCTTGTCGTGAGGATTGATGGGAGCTGCAAATGCACTTTGATAGAATGGAAAGCTGCAGCTAGAGAAGATGCATGGGGGCTTTGAGCTACTACCTTGGCTATCGTGAGGATCAGCAGAAGTCGAGAGCATTGCTGTTTTGAAGTGCACTCTTTGATAGATTTAAAGGTACATGGAGCTGCAAATTAAGTGCTCGACTAGCTGGGCTATAAAGGCTACTCCTTGGTAGGATTAGAGCTTGTTGCACCTAAGATGTTGCTAGTTTCTGGGCTGCTCTTCATCTGTTTCAACACCCATGTGAATGTATGCTCTCCAAATCAACAGGTTAGCTGTAAGTGCAGCAGTTTTTTTTCACCCAATCATTTGATGGCTTTATTCTTAGCACAAGTTGTGGCCCACTCCTTCTAGTTCTCTCTTTCAGCTATTGATTAATTTCAAATCCTCCTCTTCATGGCACTTTTTTGGCTGAAAACTGCACTAAGGATAAAATTACCTCCTTGCTGCAAAACGATACTGAAAACAAATATTAAATACTCTAAGTCCTAGCAAAAGCTATGTTTAAAGGTGTAGAAAGTGGCAAAAATCAGTGCTTAACAAAGGATGAAGGTAAATTGCTTGGTCAGCCCCTGACAAATCCGAAAGGGTAGTATATGATTAAAGAAGCACCCTCTACCAAGAAGGATATCAATGCTATTACTACCCTTAGGAGTGGGAGAGTGGTTGATGATCTGGTGGGCAAGGTAACAGAAGAGGTCGCGAAAAATGAAGATGAAAATGAGAGAAGTGTTAGTGTTAAAGAGCCATAGATTGTACCCCCTGCTGTGGATCAGCAAGGGCAGAATAAGGGGGCTGATGCTAAGCCCCAACATAACGAAATAAATGAAGATAAAATAAAAAGATAAAAATTTGACCATGAGGTCAATGGGAATGTAGCAGTGGCACTAGCAGTGCCACAATTGCCATTTCCTCAAGCTCTAGCTCGCCCATCCCCTCCTGATAAAGGGAATGCTCAAATGGAGGAAATGTTAGAGACTTTCAAGCAGGTTAGAATTAATTTGCCTTTGCTTGATAATAGAAAACAAGTCCCTACCTATGCTATGTTTTTAAAGGACCTCTGCACCCAAAAGAGGAAAGCAAGGGTGTAGTTATCTAAAATAATTTTTACTATTGAGCATGTTGAGTCAGTCCGGTCCATTGCCACACCAAAAAAATTACAAGACCTAGGGGTACCTACTATCCCCTGCATAATTGAAAATCACACCATTGGTAAAGCCCTTTTGGATTTGGGGGTCAGTGTGAACCTACTCCCCTTTTCAATGTATGAGGAGCTAGGTTTGGGGGAGCTTAAACCTACCTCAGTTGTGCTCCAACTGGCTGACAGGTGTGAGAGGAGGCCTGTGGTTGTGGTAGAGGATGTCTTGGTGGGGGTGGACAAATTCTATTATCCCGCTGATTTTCTTCTATTGGACATGGACCCTTGCAAAAGCAAAACCCCAATTCCTGTTATCCTTGGCAGGCCATTCTTGGCTACTGTAAATGCTTGCAATCAATGCAGGTCAGGGATAATGGAGGTCATCTTTGAGAACATGAAGGCCCATTTAAATGTGTACCATGTTGCTACATTGCCTCAGATTGACATTAAGGACTGTTGTGTAGTAGATATACTAGATGGCCTGATAGAAGGAGAATTATCCAATCTACTGGATTGGGATAATCTGAGTAAAAACTTGGAAAGTGTTTAGAGTCTGGTTGTGAAAGGGGCCCAAATTTCCATGACAGAAGATAACAAAAATTTTAAGTCTTTTGTGGGCCTAGTGCAGCGCATATTGCTGCCCCTTCCTCAAACCATAAAGGCACCTTTGTTGCCCTCAACTGAAAGTCCCCCTGAGCTGGAGCTGAAATAGCTCTCAGCCACATTAAAATATGCCTTCTTGGGGCAGGACAACAAGCTTCCCGTGATTAGCTTCTCCTCTCTCACTAGAGAGCAGGAGGAGAAACTACTGAATATTCTTAAGAAACACAAGAAAGCAATTAGGTGGACAATTGCTTACCTTGGAGGTATTGATGCCTCAATTTGCATGCACGGGATTCACCTGGATGAGGGTGCAAAACCCTCAAGGGAAGTGCAGAGAAAATTATATCGTCACATGCAGGAGGTAGTCCTCAAAGAAATAGTGAAACTGTTGGATGCATGGGTGATTTACCCCATTTCAAATTCTGAATTGGTGGTACCTAAAAAGTCAGGCATTACAATTGTTGCTTCTGATTTTGGGGAGTTGATGTCAGCCGGAGAGACCATTGGCTGGACAGTGTGCATTGATTATAGGAAGCTCAACTCCAAGACCAGAAAGGACCGTTTCCCTCTCCCTTTTATTGACCAAATTCTAGACAAGCTGGCTGGGAAGGCGTATTACTATTTTTTTGATGGATACTCAGGGTATAACCAAATCCCTGTGGATCCTCAAGATCAGGAGAAAACTACTTTCACATGTCCCTTTGGCACCATTGCTTACAGAAGGATGCCTTTTGGACTATGCAATGCCCCATCCACTTTTCAGAGGTGCATATATGAAATTTTTTCTGATATGATTGATAAATTCCTGGAAATCTTTATGAATGATTTCTCAGTGTATGGGGACAACTTTAGGCAGTGTCTGAGTCACCTTGAAAGAGTTTTACAAAGATGTGAGGAGACCAACTTGGTCCTAAGTTGGGAAAAGAGTCACTTTATGGTGACACAAGGTATTATACTAGACCATGTGGTTTCTCACAAAGGAATCAAGGTTGACAAGGCTAAAGTAGACTTGATCTCACATCTTCCCACAGCCAGGAATGTCAAGCAAATCAGATTATTTCTTGAATATGTTGGATTTTACAGGAGGTTCATCATGGACTTCAGCAAGATTGTCAAACCATTGTGCCACCTGCTTTGCCAGGATGTGCCATTTGTATTTACTGTTGAATGCCTTGAGACCTTTGAGTCTTTGAAGAAGTGCCTTACTACTACCCTTGTAATCTAGGCCCCAGATTACTCACTCCCCTTTGAGCTGATGTGTGATGCATCCGACTTGGCCATAGGTGTTATCTTAGGACAGAGGAGAGATAAGCAACCTGCAGTGATATATAATGCCAGCAAAACACTAGCCGATGCTCAGCTGAACTACATTACAATAGAGAATGAGCTACTTGCAATAGTGTTTGTTGTGGACAAGTTTAGACCCTACTTGTTGGGGTCTAAGATTGCTGTTTTTACAGATCACTTAGCTCTGAAATACCTACTGGCTAAGAAGGATGCAAAGCCTAGATTGATCAGATGGATATTCATCTTGCAGGAGTTTAATTTGGAGATAAAAGACAAGAAGGGAGTTGAGAATGTGGTGGCTGACCACCTCTCTAGGATTATTCTTGATGAATGTGCAGCAACACCTGTTAATGAGCTTTTCCTTGATGAGCAGCTTTTTGCATTGCAATTTAGTGTGCCCTGGTTTGCACACATTGTCAATTTTCTTACTGTTGGTAGGATCCCTCCACACTGGTCTAAGATGGACAAAGACCTATTCTTCTTCCAAGTTAGACATTTCCTGTGGGAGGATCCCTACCTTTACAAGCATTGTTCAGATCAGGTCATTAGGAGATGTGTGCCTGAAAGTGACTTCCACAGTATTCTTTCAATGTGCCATGAGCAAGCATGTGGAGGTCATTTCAGTGGCAGAAAAACTGCAGTAAAAGTGCTCCAATGTGGTTTGTTTTGGCCTTCTTTGTTCAGAGATGCAAACCTACATTGCAAGGCCTGTGAGAGATGGCACAGGATGGGAGACATTTAAAAGAGAGACTTCATGCCATTGCAACCTAGCCTAGTTGTTGATCTTTTTTATATTTGGGGCATTGATTTTATGGGCTCCTTTCCTTCACCTATGGGATTTAACTTCATACTTGTGGCAGTGGACTATGTGTCCAAATGGGTGAAAGCCATTACCACAAGGACCAATGACCACATAGTTGTCCTTAACTTCTTAAAGGATAATATCTTCTCACGATTTGGCATCCCCAAAGCTATCATCAGTGATGGGGGGAGCCACTTCTGTAACAGACCCTTTGCGAACCTACTCAATAAGTATTCTGTTACACACAGGATTGCAACTCTCTACCACCCATAGACCAATGGGCAAGTTAAAATTTCTAATAGGGAGATTAAGCATATTCTGGAGAAGACTGCGAGGACTGATAGGAAGGATTGGGCACATAAACTGAATGATGCTTTATGGGCTTATAGGACTGCCTACAAGACCCCTATTGGCATGTCCCCATTTTGGCTGGTGTATGGCAAGGCTTGCCACCTACTTGTCGAGTTAGGGCATCGAGCCTATTGGGCTATAAAAGCAATGAATCTAAATCTAACTTCTACTGGTTCTCACAGGAAGTTGCAAATGGCAGAACTTGATGAAATGAGGTTAGAAGCCTATGCAAACGCCAAAATGTACAAGGAGAAATCGAAGGCATTCTTTGACAAGAAGCTGTTAAGAAAGGAATTCAATGTCGGAACTATGGTTTGGCTTTTCAACTCCAGACATAAATTTTTTCCAGGGAAGTTGAAATCCAGATGGGATGGACCTCACACTGTCATCAAAGCTTCCCCATGTGGTGCTATGGAGATCCTTGATACAGTATCAGGGTAGATCATGAAAGTAAATGGTCAGAGGCTCAAGATTTGTGTAGAACAACCAGTGGAGCTTCCTCAGACCATTCACCTACATGAACCTCCCACTGCTCAGTGATCCACAACTTTGTATTATGTGTGCCATATCTGTTTCAAATTGCTGTATGTTTTTGTTTGATTAGGAACATGCCATTTACTTTTTTATGGAGATTTGTTTCTTTTGATTTGCTTTATTTACACTGTTTTGAGTACTTGTTTATTGTTGTCGGTAACTTGGGAGATGAATGCTTGTTGTTGTTGGATGATTGAGGTACTAGCACTGTAACTGTATAAAATTTGTTTGCAGGAAAGAATTTTATCATTTTGAATTTCTGATATGCGTGTGCTAGTATTAGGGAGGCCATGATCATTTAGAAAGGGGATACATATACAGAGATGGATGCTGATGGCCACGGAATGGGTGCCTGACATTGTACAAGCACAGGCTAGGGCATAGTTTGTGGAAAGAGGTAGAGTGTTGGTCTCTTGCAGAGTTTTATGGCCTAATTTTTCACAATCGCGAGCCATTTCAATGCTTTCTCACGAAGTTAAAAAGGGCGCGAAAAGCAAAATTCAAAACATTCTATTGCGCTAGATCACCAGTTAAGTCACGCGAGGAATGAGAAACTACTACGCGCGCTCTGTTCCAACATCTACTCCACGAAGTAACTTCGCGAGGCACACACAACTTCTTAATCTGTGCTCGCGGAGCTAAGTTCCTTTGTGCGATTTTCCTTCGTGCGAAGATACATCCATTCTCCGCAAGATTTCTACGCTACAAATACCAGTGGATAACTGCGCGAACTATGAGATTAGCCCTTTTTATCCTAAGAAATTTCTTTGATTTCCTATCCCTTCGCCTTAACTCTCAGGTATAAAAATAGACCAGCATTCGTTGCATATTCCCATTCCCCATAATAAATTGTGCGATTTACCATTTCTCATAACAATAACAATTCATTGCCAACTACCCTTCCTTAACTTCTTTTCGGCAATTGACCTTGGAAGGAGATGATAATTAATTCGCTGATTCATATTCCACCGTCCACGCATTTTAAATACAAGGGCAATTCCTCTTCTTCGCATCCACTTTCCTCTAATCTTAAATGTCCTTCACTTCTCTCAACTATGGTGGACGACAAACCCACTGATCTACCCAACAAATTTTACCTTATGTGGTTAGATCCGCCACCGCCTAAATAGCCGGACCCCCTATAATTCCTCTGGGATGAATATGAGGAGGTGCAGACAATCCTCGCCAAGGAGGAGAAGAAGAAGAATAAGCAGAAGAAGAAGAAGCAAAAGAACGAACCACCGCCTTCTTCCCCCCCATCCTATTCAATACCCCCACCTCCTGCTCAACATCCTTCTGCCTGATCCTCGTTCTCCCCCCCCCTTCTCATGGCTTGCAGTTCCTCTTCCACAAGCAACATGTTGAGGATATCCCTAAGCTTGGAGGAAGAACCATTTAGTTTTGTCAGGATGTTTTGTTACTGTGTATTTAGATTGTCCTTAGGTTTTTAATTTTTTATCTCTTTGTAATCTTTTTATTTTTTTTACTTATAATGAAATATCTTTTTCTGATGTTCATTTGGTATATCTGTGTATTTGTTTTTATGTTATTTGTTGTGTTTTCCATCTCAATGTTTCGGTACTATTAATCTCTAGGTCTTGACCCTACTGCACATCCACCTTTGAATCAGTGAGGACACTGCTCCTCATAGGTTTGGGGGTGTGGCAGGGTAGGTCTACCAATAGAACAGTTAACCTTAGTACAACAGTGTTGGTTTAATTGGAATGAATAAAATCAATTCCCACCTAACTTGTTAGAATGAGTAAATTTGTGAACAAATTAAAATTTTTTTGTAGACAGTTGAAACTAAAAATCTTAAAATCTATGTACCACTATGAAGCTAACATCAGAAAATTTTTCAGTTGGTATTTAGTGAACCTAAGAGAGAAAAAGGTAAAAATATACCCCATGGGTTAATTTGATGACCATTCCTAGTGAGATTTGGGCCCATCATTTTCTTTTGAAGAGTGTTTTTGGCATTATTTCTGCTCTGAGGACTGATTGAGTCAAGACCTTTTCACTAGAAGTTAGACACTTCCAAATCAAAACTAATTGACAGTACTCATGGCATTAAGGAAATGATCCAAGGCCTTCATTTGGACAGTTTCAGCCCGAAAATCCAACCTTTTAAAACTGCCCTTTTGCATACACTCGTTGAGCCTTAAAAATCCTACTTTTCTTTGACAAATACTGGAGTACTTGCACCTTAACCTCTTGACCTGATTCAACTGTACCCTCACTCTGAGAATTCAGAAAGTAAAGGAGGAGTTAAAGATAATGAGAGTGGTCCAACATTTGGTTGAAGGAGAAGAACAACAACATATGAGTAGTAGTGTATCAGTGGTTTTTTCTGTGGCAGTTCATCATAAAAATATTAAATAAAAAGAAAAAAAAAAGGACAAAAGAAAGAGAAGTCAAGAGAGGAACATCATCTGGAAAGTAGAAAAGAAGAGAAGAAGCTGGCCACTTTGACTCTGAAAAATATTAAGGAAGATGAAGTTGTGCTTTGATGAAGGATGTGAAGTCATGAATCACTCCATACCTTGCTGATTTCTCAATTTCGATCCATTCTTTCCTTTTATTCTTTACAAACCTCACCCATAAGCCACATTACAACCCATTAAAAGACCTTATTGATCCTAAGTGAAATGAGCTATTATGTGGAGATGAGTTACCTAATCTATGGTGGAAAGTCATGAGAATGTCAGAAATCATAAGCTTCACCTATGCACATGCTTGTAGGCCCATTTGGGGTCTGTAACTACTCTTGAGCTGGTGAGAATGTAAACACCCTTTTGATTTTCATTGTTGAGAGATAGCCCTAGTAAGAATCAGGTCTAAATTTTAACTTCTTTGGAGTTGTATCCAACTTGATTTTTGAATTTAAGCCAAGCTTTATACTGATTATTTTCATATTGTATTCCTGATGTGAACTAATTGGTGGTGGTGCACATGCACGTTGATTTTGAGTTTTAAATGGCTGCATTACTGCTGTAATTTTCTCTGATTTTAAAAGATAGGTGTGGATTGAGGCTTTATTCATTAAAATTTATTTTGTCATTGACTGCACTATTTTTAACTGTTTTAATGGTAAAGTTTGTGGGTACCTTCACTGAAAACTCTTAGGAGACTTCACTCCTCCAATACGGATCACCTAGGGGTTTAAAAGGCTTGGCATATATGCTAAATGTATCCATGCTCCTTACGAAAGTGGCATTTAAATTATTCAAATAGTTGTTTTAAATTTTCCATTGCTCAGGGACTAGTTAACCTAGCCTTTGATAGACCATGAAGTAGACAAATAATCATTTGTTAAGTAAGTTTTGTAGTTAGCAATACTCTACACAGCTGAACACAAAATCCATCCTTATTAGCCCAAAGAAGAAGAAGAAGACATGAAAAGATGACAGCTGAATGAAAGCCTAATGGAACACCCTGGTAGTGCCCACCATGGTGACCAGGTGTTGATCATCATGGACCAAATGCCTAGTAGATGAATGAAGTTGGCTGAGAGTGGAGAAACTACAGAAGCAACAAGTGTAATGCATCGGAGCATAGAAAGACAGATCTCGCAGAGTTGAGAAGCTCCTTCGCGAAGCTAAAGATGCAGTGGAAGATGCCCTCGCGCAGATAAGACGCGCAGTTAAGAGAAGAGTTGTAAAGACATCACGAAGATCTCACAAAGATCTCACGGACTAAAACCCTCAGAATTTGTAGTCATGAAGCTCTCGCAGAGATAAAGCCTTAAAGCAACCGCGCGATGAACATAGCGAGTCTAAGTGTATACTGAACTAAAATTCACCTCATGGAGTTCGGGCGTGGCCCTGGAAGAGAGAGACGCCCAGAATTCTCCTTGCACAGATCTCGCACACTCTGAACCCTTACCAATTACTACACGAGTGCAGGAGCATAATTGCGCGAGTACCTAGTGAGAGAGAGGGCTTCGGAAGCACTACTGTGCGAGAAGTCTAGGCACTTTAGATCATCTCTGTGATAGCACTACGACGCAAAGCAACTGTGCGATTAACTGTGCGAGTGAGCACTTCCCACCAACCAAAAGCTACTCAGCGAAGGCCCTGCAACTGTGCGAATAAGTAAATCCATATTCTAGCCTTGTGAAGCACGGGCTCCCCACTTCTCAATTTAACTTAAGGACCTTTTGGGAATTTCCCAAAGCTAGGGCACACATCTCGTGGCATGGATTTCGAGGTACACATTTCAAGGCATTCAAGGGATGTAATAATGCCACATTTGCAGGAAAAATTAGGGTTAATCCCTTTAGAGCCAAGGTCGTATGGACAGAGTATATAAGCTATACTTAGAGTTTAGTTTATGATCAACACTACTTTTCATCCTCTCTCGGCTGAGAGCTCCAACTAGCTAGGGTTAGGATTTGATCACCTCTTTTTTCCCTTTTTCTTCTCTCTTAGCCCAACACCTGCTGGCTAATCCCCTTGTAAGTAGTTAGGCTTAGTTTATTTTAGTTTGTAATAGGTTTTATATACATTGGAATTATGGATGAGCAGTTGTGTACAGGCTACAGCATGGAGACAGTTCATTATAAGTTTTATATTTATCAATGGATTATTGTTTAAATGCCTAATTAAATAAAAAGATCTTATGGTTTCTTTAGATGCCTATAGGATCCATATATTTGGGACAAGCCCATTCAGTTTCTAGTAGATCTATTATTTATCATCTCATTTTCCTTGGTTTGAAAGCCCCATGGAAAGCATTGTTGGATCTGTAGTGAGATCTGGGGAGCACAGAGGCCTATGGACCATGGTGGTTGCAGCAGCTTTTATGTTCTTTCTCAGACGTCTGTGATATGGATAGACCAATGGGATACCCTGTGATCATTAGAGTGAATAGAGTATAGCCATAAGGTTGTGTCCATTCACATGTTCCAAAAGGATTCTTCTCCCCTGCACCAGAGCTTTTAGAGCCTTGTGAGGAGGTTTGTATAGGAACTAGCTCCCCTCTGTTTTACCTAGCCGACATTAGATGTTAGATATGATCTCTCTGTAGTAATTGCAGCTTGAGGCTGAGTCATTGCAGGCCATTTATAGCAATGACCAGCTAAATCTAAAGCCCTATTCAACCTGTTGTATGGTCCTTTTTGTGGGCACTAGTGAGCCGTTGGCCTTAGCAAAGCAGTTAGGATCTTATAGGATTGAATACTTATGGATGTCAGCCAGATCTGTGTGCGGATTTGGGGAGCTTGTAGCACTGGCATTACATAGTGCTGTAATAGTATTCATGGCTTGAACTGGTCCAGTGGCCGGGGAAATGATCAGTCTACTCCTCTAGAATTGTTTAGCGATCTCTAGCTTAACTAATGGGATTTGACAGACTCTATAGGATAGGCTGTGACCATTTGAGTGGACAACCTATCGCCTTAAGAGCGCCAAAAATGGCATGGGTTAAACTAAATATTTCAACCTTGTTGAGGCTTTTTATAGCATCTCAGCAAGGAGCACTGTAGAGACAGATTAAATCTGAGTTACATTACTGTTCTAAATCTAAACTTAACCTGCTTACTTCTCACCATTTTGTATATTTTATTTTGGTACATACCATCACCACCTTCTTCTTGAACCCTTTCTTTAGCATAGGGCTACATTTCATTTCTCTGTTGTTAGGGTTAATGTAGTGTAGTCATGACACCCAACTCCCTTTCTTTAGGACTGTCAGATCTGTAGCCAAATCTGAAGGCTTACTATTATAGCCCACTTTGGGTTCTTAATCAATTTCTCTATGGGATAAACTCTTACTTATCAAAACTTGCTACAATAGGCCCTGTATCTTACAGGTCTAGGACTACTTTAGTTGTGATGAATCCATTCTTTTATTTTACTTTGTTTTTAATTGGTTTCCACCACACAATAACACAAAGTACACACTGGGTAGCCTCAACAACCGTAACTGCTCTAGAGCTGATGAGAATGTAAACACCCTTTGTATTTTCATTGTTGAGAGAGAGCCCTGGTGAGAATTGGGTTTGAATTTTAAATTCTTTGGAGTTGTATCCAACCTAATTTTTGAATTTAAGGCAAGCTTTGTACTGATTATATACACATTGTATTCCTGATGTGAACTAATTGTTGCTGATGCACATGCATATTGATTTTGAGTTTTAAATGGCTGCATTACTGTTGTAATTTTCTCTGATTTTAAAGGATAGGTGTGGACTGAGGCTTAATTCATTGAACTTTGTTTTGTTGTTGACTGCACTATTTTTAACTATTTTAATGGTGAAGTTTGTGGGTACCGTCACTGAAAACCATCAGGAGACTTCACTCCTCCACTAGGGATCACCTAGGGGTTTAAAAGGCTTGAGACCTATGCTAAATGTATTTGTGCTCCCTACGAAAGTGGCATTTAAATTCTTAGAATAGTTGTTTTAAGTGTTCCTTTGCTCAGGGACTAGCAAAGATTAGGTTTGCGGGTGTGTTATTCACTGAAAACTACCACTTTTCACCTCTTAAGCTAGCCTTTGATGGACCTCGAAGCAGACTTATAAGCATTTCTTAAGTGTGTTTTATAGTTAGCAATAATATGTACAGGTTAACACAAAATCCATCCTCATTGGCCCAAAGAAGAGGAAGAAGACATGCAAAGATGACAGCTGAACCAAAGCCTAATGGAACACCCTGGTAGTGCTCACCATGGTCACCTGGTGCAGATCATCATTGAACAAAAGCCTAGTAGATAAATGAAGTTGGCTGAGAATGGAGAAACTGTGAAAGCAGCAAGTGTAATGTATTGGAGCATGGAAAGACAGATCTCGCGAAGCTAAGGATGCAGTGGAAGATGCCCTTGCGTTGATAGGACACGTAGTTAAGAGGAGAGCTGTAAAGACATCACAAAGCTCTCAGGATTAAAATCCTTAGAATTTATGGTCTCGAAGCTCTAGCAGAGATCAAGCCTTAAAGTTGCCACGTGAAGAACATAGCGAGTCCATGTGTGTACTGAACTAAAATTCACCTTGCGGAATTCGTGCGTGGCCCTGGAAGAGAGAGAGACGTCCAAAATTCTTCTCGCACAGATCTCGCGCACTTTGAAGCCTTACCAATTACTACCCGAGCGCAGGAGCATGAGTACGCGAGTACCTAGCGAGAGAGAGAGCTTCTGAAGCTTTACTGTAGAGAAGTCTAGGCACTCCAGCTCATCTTCGCGACAACATTGCAGCAGAAAGGTACTACGCGATTAACTGAAGATTTATTGCGTGAGTGAGCACTTCCCACCAACCAAAAGCTACTCCCCGAAGGCCCTACAACTACACGAATAAGTAAATGCATATGCCAGCCCCGCGGAGCACGGGCTCCCCACTACTCAGTTTTAACTCAAGGACCTTTTGGGAATTTCCCAAGGCTAGGGCACACATCCAGAGGCACGAATTTTGAGGTACACATATCAAGCAATTCAACGGATGTAATAATGCCACATTTGTTGCAAAAATTAGGGTTAATCCCTTCAGAGCCAGGGTCGTATGGACAGAGTATATAAGCTATACTTAGAGTTTAGTTTATGATCAACACTACTTTTCATCCTCTGTCGGCTGAGAGCTCCAACACGCTAGGGTTAGGGTTTGATCACCTTTTTTTTCCCTTTTTCTTCTCTCTTAGCCCAACACTTGCTGGCTAATCCCCCTGTAAGTAGTTAGGCTTAGTTTATTTCAGTTTGCAATAAGTTTTATATACTTTGGAATTATGGATGAGCAGTTGTGTACAGGTTTTAGCCTGGAGACAGTTCATTATATGTTTTATATTTATCAATGGATTGTTGTTTAAATGCCTAATTGAATCTAAAGATCTTATGGTTTCTTTAGATGTCTATAGGATCCATGTATTTGGGACTAGCCCATTCAGTTTCTAGTACATCTATTATTTACCATCTCATTTTCCTTGGTTTGATAGCCCCATGGAAAATATTGCTGGATCTGTAGTGAGATTTGGGGAGCTTGGAGGCCTGTGGACCGTGGTGGTTGCAGCAGCTTTTATGTTCTTTCTCAGACCTCTGTGGTATGGACAGACTAATGGGATACCCTGTGACCATTTGAGTGGATAGAGTATAGCCATAAGGTTGTGTCCATTCACATGTTTAAGAAGGATTCTTCTCCCCTGCACATGAGCTTCTAGAGCCTTGTGAGGAGGTTTGTACAGGAATTGGCTCCCCTCTATTTTACCTAGCCAACATTAGATGTTAGATATGATATCTCTGTAGTAATTGCAGCTTGAGGATGAGTCATTACAGGTCGTTTATAGCAATGACCAGCTGAATCTAAAGCCCTATTCAACCTGTTGTATGGTCCTTTTTGTGGGCACTAGTGAGCCGTTGGCCTTAGCAAAGTAGTTAGAATCTTATGGGTTGGAATACCTATGGATGTCAGCCAAATCTGTGCACAGAATTGGGGAGCTTGTAGCACTGGCATTGCATAGTGCTGCAATAGTATTCATGGCATGAACTGGTCCAGTGGCTGGGGAAATGATCAGTCTACCCCTCTGGATTAGTTTTGTAATTTCTAGTTTAACTAATGGGATTTGACAGACTCTATAGGATAGGATGTGACCATTTGAGTGGACAACCTATCGCCATAAGAGCACCAAAAATGGCATGGGTTAAACTAGATATTTCTACCTTGTTGAGGCTTTTTATAGCTTCTCAGCAAGGAGCACTGTAGAGACAGATTAAATCTGAGTTACATTATAGTTCTAAATCTGAACTTAACCTGCTTACTTCTCACCATTTTGTATATTTTATTTTGGTACACACCATCACCACCTTCTTCTTGACCCTTTCTTTAGCATAGGGCTACATTTCATTTCTCTGTTGTTAGGGTTAATGTAGTGTAGTCATGACACCCAACTCCCTTTCTTTAGGACTGTCAGATCTGTAGCCAAATCTGAAGACATACTATTATAGCCCATTTTGGGTTCTTGATCAATTTCTCTGTGGGATAAACTCTTACTTATCAAAACATGTTACAATAGGCCATGTATCTTGTAGGTCCAGGACTACTTTAGTAGTGATGAATCCATTCTTTTATTTTACTTTGTTTTTAATTGGTTTTCACCACACAATAACACAAAGTACACACTGGGTAGCCTCAACAATAGTAACTGCTCTTGAGCTGATCAGAATGTAAACACCCTTTATATTTTCATTGTTGAGAGAGAGCCCTGGTGAGAATTGGGTCTGGATTTTAAATTCTTTAGAGTTGTATCCAACCTGATTTTTGAAATTAAGGCAAGCTTTGTACTGATTATATACACATTGTATTCCTGATGTGAACTAAATGGTGGTGATGCACATGCATATTGATTTTGAGTTTCAAATGGCTGCATTATTGCTGTAATTTTCTCTGACTTTAAAGGATAGGTGTGGACTGAGGCTTAATTCATTGAATTTTGTTTTGTCGTTGACGACACTATTTTAAACTATTTTAATGGTGAAGTTTGTGGGTTCCGTCACTGAAAACCGTCATGAGACTTCACACCTCCAGTAGGGATCACCGAGGGGTTTAAAAGGCTTGATACATATGCTAAATGTATTTGTGCTCCCTACGAAAGTGGCATTTAAATTCTTAGAATAGTTGTTTTAAGTGTTCCTTTGCTCAGGGACTAGCAAAGATTAGGTTTGGGGGTGTGTTATTCACTGAAAAGTACCACTTTTCACCTCTTAAGCTAGCCTTTGATGGACCTCGAAGCAGACTAATAAGCATTTCTTAAGTGTGTTTTGTAGTTAGCAATAATATGTCCAGCTTAACACAAAATCCATCCTTATTGGCCCAAAGAAGAGGAAGAAGGCATGCAAAGATGACAGTTGAACCAAAGCCTAATGGAACACCCTGGTAGAGCTCTCCATGGTGACCAGGTGCTGATCATCATTGACCAAAAGCCTAGCAGATAAATGAAGTTGGCTGAGAATGGAGAAATTGTGAAAGCAGCAAGTGTAATGTATTGGAGCATGGAAAGATAGATCTCGCAAAGTTGAGAAGCTCTCTTGCGAAGCTAAGGATGCAGTGGAAGATGCCCTTGCGCTGATAGGACACACAGTTCAGAGGAGAGCTGTAAAGACATCGCAAAGCTCTCGCGGATTGAAATCCTTAGAATTTATGGTCTCAAAGCTCTAGTAGAGATCATGCGTTAAAGTTGCCACGTGAAGAACATAGCGAGTCCATGTGTGTAGTGAACTAAAATTCCCCTCGCGGAATTCATGCGTGGCCCTGAAAGAGAGAGAGATGTCCAAAATTCTTCTCGCACAGATCTCGCGCACTCTGAAGCCTTACCGATTACTACGCGAGCGCAGGAGCATAAATGCGCGAGTACCTAGCGAGAGAGAGAGCTTCTGAAGCTTTACTGTAGAGAACTCTAGGCACTCCAGCTCATCTTCACGACAACATTATAGCACAAAGGTATTGCGCGATTAACTGAAGATTTATTACATGAGTGAGCACTTCCCACCGACCAAAAGCTACTCCGCGAATACCCTACAACTACGCGAATAAGTGAATGCATATGCCAGCCCCGCGAAGCACGGGCTCCCCACTACTCAGTTTTAACTCAAGGACCTTTTGAGAATTTCCCAAGGCTAGGGCACACATCCTAAGGCACGGATTTCGAGGCACACATCTCAAGGCATTCAAGGGATGTAATGCTGCCACATTTGCTGGAAAAATTAGGGTTAATCCCTTCAGAGCCAAGGTCATACGGACAGAGTATATAAGCTATACTTAGAGTTTAGTTTATGATCAATACTACTTTTCATCCTCTGTTGACTGAGAGCTCCAACAAGCTAAGGTTAGGGTTTGATCACCTCTTTTTTCCATTTTTCTTCTCTCTTAGCCCAACACTTGCTGGCTAATCCCCCTCTAAGAAGTTAGGCTTAGTTTATTTCAGTTTGTAATAAGTTTTATATACATTGGAATTGTGGATGAGCAGTTGTGTACAAGCTGCAGCCTGGAGACAGTTCATTATATGTTTTATATTTATCAATGGATTGCTGTTTAACTGCCTAATTGAATCTAAAGATCTTATGGTTTCTTTAGATGTCTATAGAATCCATGTATTTGGGACTAGCCCTTTCAGTTTCTAGTAGATCTATTATTTATCATCTCATTTTCCTTAGTTTGATAGCCCCATGGAAAGCATTGCTAGATCTGTAGTGAGATCTGGGGAGCTCAGAGGCCTATGGACCATGGTGGTTGCAGCAGCTTTTATGTTCTTTCTCAGGCGTCTGTGGTATGGAAAGACCAATGGGATACCCTGTGACCATTTGAGTGAATAGAGTATAGCCATAAGGTTGTGTCCATTCACATGTTTCAAAAGGATTCTTCTCCCCTGCATATTGAGCTTCTTGAGCCTTGTAAGGAGGTTTGTACAGGAAGTAGCTCCCCTCTATTTTACCTAGCCGACATTAGATGTTAGATATGATCTCTCTGTAGTAATTACAGCTTGAGGCTGAGTCATTGCAGGCCGTTTATAGCAATGACCAGCTGAATCTAAAGCCCTATTCAACCTGTTGTGTGGTCCTTTTTGTGGGCACTAGTGAGCCGTTGGCCTTAGAAAAACAGTTAGGATCTTATGGGTTGGAATACCTATGGATGTCATCTAGATCTGTGCGCAAATTTGGGGAGCTTGTAGCACTGGCATTACATAGTGCCGCAATAGTATTCATGGCTTGAACTGGTTCAGTGGATGGGGAAATGATCAGTCTTCTCCTCTGGATTAGTTTTGCAATTTCTAGTTTAACTAATGGAATTTGACAGACTCTATAGGATAGGCTGTGACCATTTGAGTGGACAACCTATCGCCTTAAGAGCACCAAAAATGGCATGGGTTAAACTCGATATTTCTACCTTGTTGAGGCTTTTTATAGCGTCTCAGCAAGGAGCACTGTAGAGACAGATTAAATCTGAGTTACATTACTATTCTAAATATGAACTTAACCTGTTTATTGCTCACCATTTTGTATATTTTATTTTGGTACACACCATCACCACCTTCTTCTTGACCCCTTTCTTTAGGATAGGGCTACATTTCATTTCTCTATTGTTAGGGTTAATGTAGTGTAGTCATGACACCCAACTCCCTTTCTTTAGGACTGTCAGATCTGTAGCCAAATCTGAAGGCTTACTATTATAGCCCATTTTGGGTTCTTGATCAATTTTTCTATGTGATAAACTCTTACTTATCAAAACATGCTACAATAGGCCCTATATCTTGCACGTTTAGGACTACTTTAATTGTGATGAATCCATTCTTTTATTTTACTTTGTTTTTAATTGGTTTCCACCACAGAATAACCCAAAGTACACACAGGGTAGCCTCGACAACAGTAACTGCTCTTGAGCTGATGAGAATGTAAACACCCTCTGTATTTTCATTGTTGAGAGAGAGCCCTAGTGAGAATTGGGTCTAAATTTTAAGTTCTTTGGAGTTGTATCCAACCTAATTTTTGAATTTAAGGCAAGCTTTGTACTGATTATATACACATTGTATTCCTGATGTGAACTAATTGGTGGTGATGCACATGCATAATGATTTTGAATTTTAAATGGCTGCATTACTGCTGTAATTTTCTCTGATTTTAAAGGATAGGTGCGGACTAAGGCTTAATTCATTGAATTTTGTTTTGTCATTGACTGCACTATTTTTAACTATTTTAATGGTGAAGTTTGTGGGTACCTTCACTGGAAACCGTCAGGAGACTTCACTCCTCCACTAGGGATCACCTAAGGGTTTAAAAGGCATGATGCATATACTAAATGTATTTGTGCTCCCTATGAAAGTGGGATTTAAATTCTAAGAATAGTTGTTTTAAGTGTTCCTTTGCTCAGGGACTAGCAAAGATTAGGTTTGGGGATGTGTTATTCACTGAAAAGTACCACTTTTCACCTCTTAAGTTAGCCTTTGATGGACCTTGAAGCAACCTAATAATCATTTCTTAAGTGTGTTTTATAGTTAGCAATAATTTGTCCAGCTTAACACAAAATCCATCCTTATTGGCCCAAAGAAGAGGAAGAAGACATGCAAAGATGACAGCTGAACCAAAGCCTAATGGAACACCCTGGTAGTGCTCTCCATGGTGACCAGGTGCTGATCATCATTGACCAAAGGCCTAGCAGATATATAAAGTTGGCTGAGAATGGAGAAACTGTGAAAGCAACAAGTGTAATGTATTGGAGCATGGAAAGACAGATCTCCCAAAGTTGAGCAGATCCCTCGTAAAGCTAAGGATGCAGTGGAAGATGCCCTTGCGCTTATAGGACACGCAGTTAAGAGGAGAGCTATAAAGACATCGCAAAGCTCTAAAGACATCGCAAAGCTCTCGCAGATTAAAATCCTTAGAATTTATGGACTCGAAGCTCTAGTAGAGATCAAGCCTTAAAGTTGCCACGTGAAGAACATAGCAAGTCCATGTGTGTACTGAACTAAAATTCACCTCGCGGAATTCGTGCGTGGCCCTGGAAGATAGTGAGACGTCCAAAATTCTTCTGGCACAGATCTCGCGCACTCTGAAGCCTTACCAATTACTATGCAAGCGCTGGAGCATAACTGCTCGAGTACCTAGCGAGAGAGAGCTCAAGCTTTATCAGAGAGAAGTCTAGGCACTCCAGCTCTTCTTCGCGACAACATTGCAGCAGAAAGGTACTACGCGATTAACTGAAGATTTATTGCGTGAGTGAGCACTTCCCACCAACCAAAAGCTACTCCTCGAAGGCCCTACAACTACACGAATAAGTAAATGCATATGCCAGCCCCGCGGAGCACGGGCTCCCCACTACTCAGTTTTAACTCAAGGACCTTTTGGGAATTTCCCAAGGCTAGGGCACACATCCAGAGGCACGGATTTTGAGGTACACATCCCAAGCAATTCAACGGATGTAATAATGCCACATTTGTTGCAAAAATTAGGGTTAATCCCTTCAAAGCTAGGGTCGTATGGACAGAGTAAATAAGCTATACTTAGAGTTTATTTTATGATCAACACTACTTTTCATCCTCTGTCGGCTGAGAGCTCCAACAAGCTAGGGTTAGGGTTTGATCACCTCTTTTTTCCCTTTTTCTTCTCTCTTAGCCCAACACTTGCTGGCTAATCCCCCTGTAAGCAGTTAGGCTTAGTTTATTTCAGTTTGTAATAAGTTTTATATACATTGGAATTGTGGATGAGCAGTTGTGTACAGGCTGCAACATGGAGACAGTTCATTATATGTTTTATATTTATCAATGGATTGCTGTTTGAATGCCTAATTGAATCTAAAGATCTTATAGTTTCTTTATATGTCTATAGGATCCATGTATTTGGGACTAGCCCATTCAGTTTCTAGTAGATCTATTATTTACCATCTCATTTTCCTTGGTTTGATAGCCCCATGGAAATCATTGCTGGATGTGTAGTGAGATCTGGGGAGCTCCGAGGCCTGTGGACCATGGTGGTTGCAGCAGGTTTTATGTTCTTTCTCAGACCTCTGTGGTATGG
The DNA here is from genome assembly GCA_021018995.1 of Chloranthus sessilifolius. Taxonomy (NCBI): domain Eukaryota; kingdom Viridiplantae; phylum Streptophyta; class Magnoliopsida; order Chloranthales; family Chloranthaceae; genus Chloranthus; species Chloranthus sessilifolius. The sequence continues at coordinate 75,892,747 of CM037588.1, read as the reverse complement.
ACAGACCAATGGGATACCCTGTGACCATTTGAGTGGATAGAGTATAGCCATAAGGTTGTGTCCATTCACATGTTTAAGAAGGATTCTTCTCCCCTGCACATGAGCTTCTAGAGCCTTGTGAGGAGGTTTGTACTGGAACTAGCTCCCCTCTGTTTTACCTAGCCGACATTAGATGTTAGATATGATATCTCTGTAGTAATTGCAGCCTGAGGGTGAGTCATTGCAGGCCGTCTATAGCAATGACCAGTTGAATCTAAAGCCCTATTCAACCTGTTGTGTGGTCCTTTTTGTGGGCACTAGTGAGCCGTTGGCCTTAGAAAAGTAGTTAGGATCTTATGGGTTGGAATACCTATGGATGTCAGCTAGATCTGTGCACAAATTTGGGGAGCTTGTAGAACTGGTTCAGTGGATGGGGAAATGATCAGTCTTCTCCTCTGGATTAGTTTTGCAATTTCTAGTTTAACTAATGGAATTTGACAGACTCTATAGGATAGGCTGTGACCATTTGAGTGGACAACCTATCGCCTTAAGAGCACCAATAATGGCATGGGTTAAACTCGATATTTCTACCTTGTTGAGGCTTTTTATAGCGTCTCAGCAAGGAGCACTGTAGAGACAGATTAAATCTGAGTTACATTACTATTCTAAATATGAACTTAACCTGTTTATTGCTCACCATTTTGTATATTTTATTTTGGTACACACCATCACCACCTTCTTCTTGACCCCTTTCTTTAGGATAGGGCTACATTTCATTTCTCTATTGTTAGGGTTAATGTAGTGTAGTCATGACACCCAACTCCCTTTCTTTAGGACTGTCAGATCTGTAGCCAAATCTGAAGGCTTACTATTATAGCCCATTTTGGGTTCTTGATCAATTTTTCTATGTGATAAACTCTTACTTATCAAAACATGCTACAATAGGCCCTGTATCTTGCTGGTCTAGGACTACTTTAATTGTGATGTATCCATTCTTTTATTTTACTTTGTTTTTAATTGGTTTCCACCACAGAATAACGCAAAGTACACACAGGGTAGCCTCGACAACAGTAACTGCTCTTGAGCTGATGACAATGTAAACACCCTCTGTATTTTCATTGTTGAGAGAGAGCCCTAGTGAGAATTGGGTCTAAATTTTAAATTCTTTGGAGTTGTATCCAACCTAATTTTTGAATTTAAGGCAAGCTTTGTACTGATTATATACACATTGTATTCCTGATGTGAACTAATTGGTGGTGATGCACATGCATAATGATTTTGAATTTTAAATGGCTGCATTACTGCTGTAATTTTCTCTGATTTTAAAGGATTGGTGTGGACTAAGGCTTAATTCATTGAATTTTGTTTTGTCATTGACTGCACTATTTTTAACTATTTTAATGGTGAAGTTTGTGGGTACCTTCACTGGAAACCGTCAGGAGACTTCACTCCTCCACTAGGGATCACCTAAGGGTTTAAAAGGCTTGATGCATATGCTAAATGTATTTGTGCTCCCTATGAAAGTGGGATTTAAATTCTTAGAATAGTTGTTTTAAGTGTTCCTTTGCTCAGGGACTAGCAAAGATTAGGTTTGGGGATGTGTTATTCACTGAAAAGTACCACTTTTCACCTCTTAAGTTAGCCTTTGATGGACCTTGAAGCAACCTAAAAATCATTTCTTAAGTGTGTTTTATAGTTAGCAATAATCTCTCCAGCTTAACACAAAATCGATCCTTATTGGCCCAAAGAAGAGGAAGAAGACATGCAAAGATGACAGCTGAACCAAAGCCTAATGGAACACCCTGGTAGTGCTCTCCATGGTGACCAGGTGCGGATCATCATTGACCAAAGGCCTAGCAGATATATAAAGTTGGCTGAGAATGGAGAAACTGTGAAAGCAACAAGTGTAATGTATTGGAGTATGGAAAGACAGATCTCCCAAAGTTGAGCAGCTCCCTCGCAAAGCTAAGGATGCAGTGGAAGATGCCCTTGCGCTTACAGGACACGCAGTTAAGAGGAGAGCTGTAAAGACATCGCAAAGCTCTCGCAGATTAAAATCCTTAGAATTTATGGACTCGAAGCTCTAGTAGAGATCAAGCCTTAAAGTTGCCACGTGAAGAACATAGCAAGTCCATGTGTGTACTGAACTAAAATTTACCTCGCGGAATTCGTGCGTGGCCCTGGAAGATAGTGAGACGTCCAAAATTCTTCTGGCACAGATCTCGCGCACTCTGAAGCCTTACCAATTACTATGCAAGCGCAGGAGCATAACTGCTCGAGTACCTAGCGACAGAGAGAGCTTCTGAAGCTTTACTGTAGAGAAGTCTAGGCACTCCAGCTCATCTTCGCGACAACATTGCAGCAGAAAGGTACTACGCGATTAACTAAAGATTTATTGCGTGAGTGAGCACTTCCCACCAACCAAAAGCTACTCCCCGAAGGCCCTACAACTACGCGAATAAGTAAATGCATATGCCAGCCCCGCGGAGCACGGGCTCCCCACTACTCAGTTTTAACTCAAGGACCTTTTGGGAATTTCCCAAGGCTAGGGCACACATCCAGAGGCACGGATTTTGAGGTACACATCTCAAGCAATTCAACGGATGTAATAATGCCACATTTGTTGCAAAAATTAGGGTTAATCCCTTAAGAGCCAAGGTCGTATGGACAGAGTATATAAGCTATACTTAGAGTTTAGTTTATGATCAACACTACTTTTCATCCTCTGTCGGCTGAGAGCTCCAACAAGCTAGGGTTAGGGTTTGATCACTTCTTTTTTCCCTTTTTCTTCTCTCTTAGCCCAACACTTGCTGGCTAATCCCCCTGTAAGCAGTTAGGCTTAGTTTATTTCAGTTTGTAATAAGTTTTATATACATTGGAATTGTGGATGAGCAGTTGTGTACAGGCTGCAACATGGAGACAGTTCATTATATGTTTTATATTTATCAATGGATTGCTGTTTGAATGCCTAATTGAATCTAAAGATCTTATAGTTTCTTTAGATGTCTATAGGATCCATGTATTTGGGACTAGCCCATTCAGTTTCTAGTAGATCTATTATTTACCATCTCATTTTCCTTGGTTTGATAGCCCCATGGAAAGCATTGCTGGATGTGTAGTGAGATCTGGGGAACTCGGAGGCCTGTGGACCATGGTGGTTGCAGCAGCTTTTATGTTCTTTCTCAGACCTCTGTGGTATGGACAGACCAATGGGATACCCTGTGACCATTTGAGTGGATAGAGTATAGCCATAAGGTTGTCTCCATTCACATGTTTAAGAAGGATTCTTCTCCCCTGCACATGAGCTTCTAGAGCCTTGTGAGGAGGTTTGTACTGGAACTGGCTCCCCTCTGTTTTACCTAGCCGACATTAGATGTTAGATATGATATCTCTGTAGTAATTGCAGCTTGAGGGTGAGTCATTGCAGGCCGTCTATAGCAATGACCAGCTGAATCTAAAGCCTTATTCAACCTATTGTATGGTCCTTTTTGTGGGCACTAGTGAGTTGTTGGCTTTATGGGTTGAAATACCTATGGATGTCAGCCAAATCTGTGCGCGGATTTGGGGATCTTGTAGCACTGGCATTACATAGTGCTGCAATAGTATTCATGGCTTAAACTGGTCCAGTGGCTGGGGAAATGATCAATCTACTCCTCTAGATTAGTTTGGCAATTTCTAGTTTAACTAATGGGATTTGACAGACTCTATAGGAGTGGCTGTGACCATTTGAGTGGACAACCTATCGCCTTAAGAGCACGAAAAATGGCATGGGTTAAACTAGATATTTCTACCTTGTTGAGGCTTTTTATAGCATCTCCGCAAGGAGCACTGTAGAGGAAGATTAAATCTAAGTTACATTACTGTTCTAAATCTGAACTTAACCTGCTTACTTCTCACCATTTTGTATATTTTATTTTGGTACACACCATCACCACCTTCTTCTTGACCCCTTTCTTTAGGATAGGGCTATATTTCATTTCTCTGTTGTTAGGGTTAATGTAGTGTAGTCATGACACCCAACTCCCTTTCTTTAGGACTATCAGATCTGTTGCCAAATCTGAAGGCTTCCTATTATAGCCCATTTTGGATTCTTGATCAATTTCTCTATGGGATAAACTCTTACTTATCAAAACTTGCTACAATAGGCCCTGTAACTTGCAGGTCTAGGACTACTTTAGTTGTGATGAATCCATTCTTTTATTTTACTTTGTTTTTAATTGGTTTCCACCACACAATAACACAAAGTACACACTGGGTAGCCTTAACAATAGTAACTGCTCTTGAGCTGATGAGAATGTAAACACCCTTTATATTTTCATTGTTGAGAGAGAGCTCTAGCGAGAATTGGGTTTGAATTTTAAATTCTTTGGAGTTGTATCCAACCTAATTTTTGAATTTAAGGCAAGATTTGTACTGATTATATACACATGGTATTCCTGATGTGAACTAATTGGTGGTGATGCACATGCATATTGATTTTGAGTTTTAAATGGCTGCATTACTGCTATAATTTTCTCTTATTTTAAAGGATAGGTGTGGACTGAGGCTTAATTCATTGAATTTTGTTTTGTCGTTGACTGCACTATTTTTAACTATTTTAATGGTGAAGTTTGTGGATACCTTCACTGAAAACCGTCTGGAGACTTCACTCCTCCACTAGGGATCACCTAGGGGTTTAAAAGGCTTGATACATATGCTAAATGTATTTGTGCTCCCTACGAAAGTGGCATTTAAATTCTTAGAATAGTTGTTTTAAGTGTTCCTTTACTCCGGGACTAGCAAAGATTAGGTTTGGGGGTGTGTTATTCACTGAAAAGTACCACTTTTCACCTCTTAAGCTAGCCTTTGGTGGACCTTGAAGCAACCTAATAATCATTTCTTAAGTATGTTTTGTAATTAGCAATAATCTGTGCAGCTTAACACAAAATCCATCCTTATTGGCCCAAAGAAGAGGAAGAAGACATGAAAAGATGACAACTGAACCAAAGCCTAATGGAACACTCTGGTAGTGCTCTCCATGGTGACCAGGTGCTGATCATCATTGACCAAAAGCCTAGCTGATAAATGAAGTTGGCTGAGAATGGAGAAACTGTGAAAGCAGCAAGTGTAATGTATTGGAGCATGGAAAGACAGATCCTGAGGCACGGATTTTGTGGCACTAATTTTAACTCAAGGACCTTTTGGGAATTTTTCGAGGCACTCAGTTTTAACTCAAGGACCTTTTGGGAATTTCCCAAGGCTAGGGCACACATCCTGAGGCACACATCTTAAGGCATTCAAGAGATGTAATAATGCCACATTTGCTGGAAAAATTAGGGTTAATCCCTTCAGTGCCAAGGTCGTACGGACAGATATAACAACTTTTTGGTATACATTTATCTATCTGTCGATATATATATAAAAGTATAGAAGTTGAGGGAAAACAAATTGTCCTCTACCATATCTACCCTACTAATGCGTTGCTAATGTATATAAATACCATTATTTAATTTGAAAAAAGTAACATTAAATCCACAAATTGGGCTTGAACACTACCTAGTGAATGAGTTACACACATTCCCCTGATTATTTTTGTGTTTGCTTACTCTATAATAATATATATCCACCTATGTCTGTATGCGTTATAAGGTAACAGAAGTAACAGTAGCTTGATTTCTTATTGACTTTTGCCTTGTAATGTCGTATGCCTTCAAATACTCATGTAATTACATGAACTCTAATAGTATGACAACAATGTCTCACTTTCCCCATTTTCGTTTATTTTCGAGAACGAAAATTTCTTAATTAGGGGAGAATGTAACAGTTGACAAAGTTGTGCTTCACTCGATCAGTCACACTATATCTGTCACACAAATAATTGGAATTTTTTTTCAAAATAATAACATAGCTCAGCACACAATTTGGTAATGATGCATCGGCAAGTTTGACACATAAGGGTGTCAACCGTTTGACCAAAACTTGGCAAACAAAAAGGTTCCCTTGACAACGTGAAGCAAGCACCTTGCCTCGGCCACTCGAGGCAAGCAAAAAGGGGTTGCCTCAGCAACCAATTCAATTATACTAATACACTTCTTATTTTTTCCAAAAATATACTTCAAACAATATTAGGAAGACATTTAATATAAGTGTAATTGGTTTACCCAAAGCCAAAGCCTATTTTGGCTTATCTGCTATACACCTTTCTGGTGTGTTATGGCTTTACACCATTGCCAACACCAAAGCCTAACATTAGCCGTTGGCTAATATCCTTAAAGCCAAAGCCACACATCCAATGACTAATACACTTGAAGTGGTATTAGTGCTATACTTAAGTTAAAATCCTATTTTTGCTTATCCGATATTACACCATGCAATGGTGTGTATACTTATGTGGGGAATCCAAGCCCATATACATATTCCTCTCTTCCTTGCAGCTGCTTAACACCCGATGCATATCTCGGTTGGTTTCTCTATTGATACAAGTAAAAGCCCATGTGGGCACCATAGGGAATCAAAACCTGAGAAGGTTTATAATACCAATCTCCTCTCTCGGCTCCATGCATGCATGAGTCATTCTTACCATGCACGCAAGAACTTCTCGACCACTACAAAGCATCAGCCATTTGCATTCTTCTAGAGTTGCATCAGCCATTTTTGTTCTTCGTTCTTCTACACTTTCATCAACCAAACCCCAGAATTTCATACCCTTCGAAATCCTCCTCTCTTGCTTCAACCACAATCCTCTTCCAGCATATATTTTGAATTCTAAACTGTGGATCACATCACGACTATACACGATTGTCGTGAGATGTTTCACAGACAACTGTTACTCTCGGGGAGTTCGTGCAGACCGAGTTCTTACAAGCTCCGACGCCAACACATGCTCTATGTCATCGCATCGTCACCACAAGTCCTCCGAAAGGTATGCCGTAAACGAACAAATTTCCTAAACTAGGTTCATTTCATTAGTTAGTTTAGATAATATATACATTTGTGGTAGATTATACATCTATGGTGACGATTCCCTAAGACCGAATTGGCAGCATAAGGAATCATAGGTTGCAATGGGTTTCGGAACCCATACCTCGAAGCAAAATATACTGAAATTTCTACACAAAATTTTAATATAAAAAAAACCTTGATTTCATGTGCAATTGTAATAAAAATATAGTATAGGTTATAAGGTTAAAGGACCTAGCCAAATGCATGAGTAAAAAGAAGCCAAAGTAGAGCAGAAAACACCCGAGCAAGTCAAGCCTGACAGGCTTGCCACAGCAAGCATGTCCTTGCCGCGGCAACCCTTTGCGTTGACCATTGTTTAGTATTTTAGTCATAACCTTTGACCCCAAACTTTGATTGGAACAATTTGTGATGCATTGGAAAGGGGACAACAGGCCCTATAACTTTCATGAATTAACAAATTCATGATTCCAATGTTTAATGGGTCAAAAATTAGTTACAAGTTGAGGTAAGCCGAGGCAAGCCTGTGTTAGGTATGTGCAGTGGCTTCGTTGAGCCTTGGGTTTGGGTTGTTGTGCACTACATTAAATCTTATGGATAGTGCCCATATATGAGACCTATTTGACGTATAGGTGACCCAGAAAAATATATATAAACACTAAAATGATATACATAACTGATAGGTGTTGGTGCACATGATGAGCTCGTACCACGGGATCTAGTTTGAATCTGTAAGCATACGCAACAAGTCGTGTGTGATCTAAGGTAGGGAGTTTACCTTACTACTTTATATTTTGTTTTCTCATTCTCGACTAGATAGCAAGTTATTGATGTAATCATATATAATTATGTAAATTGATGCTCATGTCCATTTTTAGTCATATATTTTTATATATAACATTCTGTTAGGAGTTGCAGCTCAACACATGGTTAAAGATGAACATCCTAGTGTCAGTATGTATAAATATGCCAGTCAGTTTTGATGTATAGTAATGACTAATGATGATCAAAGATTTAGTATATAAAAATGCTTTGTATGTCTGTGCTCATGTCAGTTAGATAATAACAAATATCAGTTTTGATGTGTATTTTGCATGACTACGATCAAATCAGTTTTGAGTTTATGAATCATGATACATGTTCAGATTTGATACCTGATTTTGTTTAGATATGCTAATTCAGTGAGAGTTGACGTATGATTAGGATAAGATCAGCTTGACATATGTGATTATGTTAGAAATATGTTAGATCAGTTTAGATGACATGATAATGATAGACCAGCAGAAGAATGTTTATGCATGATGATACTAGATTAGTTTAGAGGAAGGTTTATGAATCATGATGAAAGTATAGTTTAGATATAATGTACAATAATGTATGCACGTGCTAGCTTAGTTTTGATGATAGCCCAATTTCGATGTATGACTATGACTGATGATGTTAAATCAATTTATAGTAATGTATATTGATGATAAAAGCTTCAGACTCGATGTATTCTTTTGCATGATTAAGATGCTAGTTCAGCTTGATAATCAATGATTATGCTTGTTTAAGTTATGTTTGATCATGTGAGTTCAATTATTCAAATCAATTTTGCTATATGATTCTATGATATCTGTTCATGATGAGCTCGTAGACATGTCACCATGCATTGTTCATGTCTTATTATCCTTGATGTCATGCACATGTCCTTGCTTCGTCTTGAGCCAAGTGATCCCGCTAACTCTGGAGCTTGATGGTCTTGTACCAAGTGACCCTATTAACTTAGCTCAGGGGCTTGACTTGTCTCGTATCAAGTGACCTTGATAATACAGCTCAAGGGCTTTATTTCTCGATGCTAGTGACCCTGTTAACATAGCTCAGGGGCTAGACATTTGGCCTCGAAAGCTTGATTCAATGTTCAGTTTGATGTCTTGATTCAACATGATTCCATGTCAGCATGATTCCTTGGATTTGTTCAACATGAAGCATGATTCCTCGCATATGTTCAACATGAATCGGTCAGCATGATCTCTGTTTTGTATGATTTATCTCTTGTATAGATTTGGATGATGTAGTGCTTGTTTATGCTAAATGCTACATATTACCAAACTAAATAAGATAAAATTTGCCACAGTTTGAAATTTATGCATCTAGAAGTAAATTGGAAATCTAATATATAAAGTAGCACTGCAAATTTCCCTACTGAGCTTCGATGATAGCTCATCCTACGACTTTATGTCTTAGCTATAGATATTGCCCGTGACCCTATGCACAAGGCTGATCCTGCCTACCAGCCTAAGGAGGATGAGGAGGACGAGGAGGAAGGTTCTGCTAAGAACTTTTTTCCTAAATAGGTTTGAGAGAGAGAGAGAGTTTTGTTTTAAAACATGTATAAAAAATAGTAGTATATTTGATATATTCGGTACTTCATGTATAGGTCTTCTTTTCACTATTTAGATGACAGGTAGTCGTTATTGGTGGAAAGCTATACACAGCTTTTGCTGATATCTTGTTGTTGTATATATTCCTGTTTTTAGATAGTAAATGAATATCAGTTATTTGCCATATGTTCACTTTCTCAGAGTTAAAATTACGCTTCCGCAATTGTAAACACTTTGTACACAATGCACTTGTATGACAGGATCATTTTAGGTGATCCGACGGCGCGACCTTTTCGATATATGACAAGGGGAAATGTTTGGGTTGGCACAGGTGGTATCAGAGCCCGACATTAAGTCTTTTGGAGACATAACTCTGCCATGGACATATGGCAAGACTTATGATATGTTATGCTGCCCACCTTGCAATTATTATATGATTAAAACCGCCAATTAAAAGGGACAAATTATAGATGTATGGAATCAAGGTGAACAACCAGTCCTGCAAGAGGAGGGGTTTTAGGTTTTTGTCACTTTTACTGCAAACTACAAAGGTTAAATGCAAGTGATCCAGATCGAATCAAACAGATAGATGAGGGGAGATATAGAAAAGATGAAAATTCAAAAGATGGAGAACAACAGCTAGGGGTCTTAGTCTCTTACTGTTAAGTGGTGAAAAATGCCACTTTTCACCCTTTAATCTGACCATTGATAGACCTGTGAGCACACTAATAAGCCTCTGTTGAGTACCTTCTGTAGATAGCAGTGAAAACTAGTAATAATGTAGAAAATCACTTAAGAATACCCACAAAGAAGTAATCTCTCAGCACTATGTAGACCCAGCAATAGCACACCACAGGGCAGCACATCACTGAGCCCTTGGAATGCGTGGCTATAGCAGAACAAAGGAAAGGAAGTGAAGATAGGTCTTAAAATAACCTATCGAAAGGGCATCTGGAAGACTTCGATAGGAGCTGAAGGATAAAAGACAAGAATTCATGCAGTTGGAGAAGGGCTCGATAGGAACTGAAGGCAAAAAGAGGAAGACATGTGCTGAAGTGAGGGATTCGACAGGATCCTTGAACCTATCGAGCAGATGAATGAAAGAGAAAGTTCATCCTATCGAAAGCTTTCTTGAGGAGAAAAAGAGAACCTGTCGAAGGCTTCCTGAACATATCGAAATGAAGATGCTGAAATTGAACCTATCGAAGGATGCTTAAGCCTTTCGATAGGAATGAGAGCCAACCTATCGGGATGACGGCATGCAGAGTTGAACCTGTCGAAAAGGACCTCTGGACCTATCGAACTACTCAGCCAACCTATCGAATACTCCAGATAATGGGCTGAGGACCCTGAAGCTTCAAAGAGAAAACTCATCCTATCGGTACCTATCGAAGAGACCAGGGAACCTATCGAAAGGGACTACAAGCTTACTTTTAACCTGTTGGAAGCTTCTCCAACCTGTCGAAATCGTGTGCTGAACTTCTCAGAAACTATGCTATACACACGCTGGGACTTGGTAACTTGCTGCACACAAACTGAAGCACTTTGGTGATCGGCGCGAGGTTCTAGAAGATGCCCTAGAAAGTCCTAACCGACCCACGTGCTTTAACAGAACTCTAATAAACTCTGACGACCGGCTAGAAGGGATTTTTGGTGGGAAAAATAGAGGAGAAAGCTATATATAGAGATCCCCAATTGCCATTGGGGGGGATCGAGATCTGAGCCAAAATTCTGGAGATTAGCGCCTGCAGAGCAATTCCATTTCCCTCCTTTAGCCCAATCATGGTTGGCTAAATCCCTTGGACTAGCGAGGAGAGAAGTTAGATCTATAATTAGGTGAGGTTAAGAGTGCTATTGTAGGTTCCTAGCTGCACAGACTACAGATCTGAGAGTATGTCCATTGTAAAGTGACCTTGTTTGCAATGATAATGCTATTTTTCATGCTTTAATTAGATTTAAACTTCCTTTGGTTCCATTTGGTGATCAATCAGATTTGTGTAAAGGAGTTGTAGATCAGCTCACCCACTTAACTGGTAGACCTCTTGGATACCATCTGATCTCCCTGGATCTGATGCTCCTGTGATTCCTTAAGTCTGTGACCTGGGAATTACAGCATCTGTAGTGGTTTTAATTATTCTAATTGAGGCTCTGGCTTTGTAGGAGATCTCTAGGATGGTCTGTGACCATTAAAGTGGATAGATCATAACCTTAAGGTAAATCTAAGCTCAGGCCTCAATTAGATTCATCTGCTGCAATCTATGGATTCGATAAAGTCTATAGGATGGTATGTGACCATTAAAGTGGATAGATCATACCCTTAAGACCAGGTGGATCCTATGATTTGGAGTGGAATTTATACCCTGTAGCTGTGCTTGTAGCCAGCGAGAGAATTGTGTGCTCTGAACCTTTGTAGCATGATTAATTGAATCTAATTTTAGTGAAAACCAACCTCCAAGCTACACTTCTCAATTTTCTGCATTTTACTCTCTTTCCCAGCAAGATCTAAGCTCCTAAACTCGATCCAAGATAGCTTATGTTTAAATTGTATCTTAGTTTAAGTGACAACCCATTCCAAACCTCTCCCCTGTCTTTTAACTAAATTAGTAATAGCTAGGTTGTTTGTCATACTTCTAAACAACCTCCCTATGGACATTCCCTTACTCACCATTGTTTTAATGCTTGTTACAACAGATCCTGAATACTTGCAGGTCTGTATGAGTGTGTCTGCCTAGTTTTATTATTGATTTTAGACCCTCATTTGAGGTAAGGCAAACATGCCAACAAGTTTTTGGCACCGGTGCCGGGGAGGCAGTTTAGAAATTGATAGATATAAGTTTTAATCATAGTTTTTTAGTTTTTGTTTGATTTTACTAACTGCATTTGTAAGTTGTGTTGTTTTTCAGTAGTTTGTGTGCAGTTCATCAGATCTAAGGCTACTAGTGAGAGGAGAATCGTGCTGGAGACTGCTCTGTAGTTTGCATCCCTCTACTCCCCTGTTATTTTTCAGATCTGTTGATAATTTTTGTTAGAATAGTTAAAAAATTTGGTTGATTCTGTTGGTTATGTGTTTGGATCTATTCTGCATTCAGAATCTGAGTGTTGTATGTTTGGTAGGAGAACTCTGCAACCTCAGATTATTCCACTAAATCCAGAGGTTGAAAGACTTCTCAGATCCAGACCAACTACACCCACTGTTGTTGCATTTGATTCTGTAGAAATGGGTGAGCAACAGTAGCCGAGAACCCTTAAGGAGTTTAATGCACCAGGGATCTACAATTCCCCCTTCTGCATTAAATTCCCAGCTGCTCAGGGAAACTATGAGATAAAATCATCCATCATTCAAATGCTACCCTCATTTCATGGCCTAACTAAAGAAGACCCATATAAACACATTGATGAATTCTTAGGACTGTGTACTACATTTAATATCACAAGTTTGGGGGAGGAGGCCACCAGGATGAGACTCTTCCCTTTTTCATTAAAGGATAGAGCCATGACCTAGTTGTCCCTGCTTCCACCTAACAGTATTCAGTCCTAGAGTGATATCCAATGTCAGTTTCTGGCCAAATTCTTTCCTATGACAAAGACCAGCCAGTTGAGGAAAGGCATCATCTCTTTTACCCAAGATCCAACTGAAGACTTTCATCAATCCTAGGAGAGATTTAAGGAACTCCTCAAGAAATGCCCCCACTATCAAATACCTGAATGGCAATTAGTTCAAAGCTTTTATCAGGGAATTGATGCTAAAAGCAGAGATATGATTGATGCCTCTTGTGGTGGCACCTATCTCCATAAAACTGCTGAGGAGGCATGGGAGCTCTTTGACATCATCAGTGAGAACTCTATGCAAAGGGAAACTTTAGCAAGAGATCTAGAGCCCCCTAAATTGATGAAAGAGAATACCTCAAGAGGAAAGATATATGAAGTGAGTGTACCAAGTGAATTGGAAAGGAAAGTGGACAGCTTAACTCTGAAATTTGATAGGCTGATGGGAGCATGCAAACACCTGTGGCTGCTAGAGTGGAGGTGGCATGTTCCATATGTCAGTCCCCTGCTCATCCCGTGGAAGAATGCCCATCTGTTGGACAATTTCCTAATTTTATCACAGAGCATGTGGCAGCAGCTCAGTCTTATGGGCAGCAGCTTGCTGCTGGGTATCAATGGAGGAACCACCCCAATCTGAGGTGGAGACAAGATGGATACCCCAGCCAGCAGCACCAGCAACCCAAGCAGCCCATGCCCTACAGAAATGCTCAGCCATATCGAGAAGGTTATGCCCCAAAGCCTCAGTATCAGCAACCCATGGCCCAACCTGTAGCTCCTTCTGTGCAGCAAGCTGCACCCCTCCAACTGTGAGAGCACCATCCTTTGAGGAACAAGTTCTATCTTCATTACAGAGCTTGAACACCTTAACCCAAACTGTGCACTCTCACAACCAGAGCATCAAAAAGATAAAGGACCAACTTGGTTAGCTATCTGATGCTCGGACTAGGAGAGAGGGAGGAAGGTTGCCTAGTCAACCACAAGACAATCCACGAAGGTAATTTGTAGTGGGTGAAGTTTCTTCCACTTATGGGGAAGCTAAATCTATTACAACTTTGAGAAGTGGTAAGTTAGTGAACAACCAAGTGGGCTGTGAGCCTGTGAGGAACTTGGAGGAGGAAAATGAGGTAATTTCTATCAGCACATAACCAAGACCACCAATGGTGGACTTGCAGGAACAATCAGTTGTGAATAAAGAGGATAATGATGATCCTCAAGAAAAGAAAAAACTCAAAAAAGAAGGAGACCCTATTGGCTAAGGCTGCAAGTGAGGGACCAATCCCACAATTGCCATTTCCTAAGGCACTACAGGCACCTGCCCCTTTTGATAAAGGGCAAGGAAAAATTAAGGAAATGATGGAGACTTTCAAGCAAGTAAAGATCAATCTGCCTTTACTTGATGCAATTAAACAAGTCCCAGCCTACGCCAAATTTTTAAAAGACCTGTGCACCCATAAAAGACAGTCTAGGATACACCTATCTAAGAAAGTCTTTTCAGCAGAAAAAGTTAAGCATGTCCTGTCCATTGCATCCCCCCCAAACTTCAAGACCCTAGACTCCCCACCATCCCCTGCATCATTGGGGATCATACCATTGACAAAGCCCTATTATATCTGGGAGCCAGTGTAAATTTTCTTCCATATTCAGTATATGAGAAGCTGGGCTTAAGCAAATTAAAGCTCACACATGTTGTCCTACAGCTGGCTGACAGATCTGAAAGGAAACCTATGAGGATAATCGAGGATGTTTTGGTTGGAGTTAACAAATTCTTTTATCCTGCTGACTTTTTGGTGCTGGATATGGAACCAGGTAGGAATGCCACCTCCATGCCTGTAATTCTAGGCAGACCCTGTGGCTGCTAGAGTGGAGGAGGCATGTTCCATACGTCAGTCCCCTGCTCATCCCGTGGAAGAATGCCCATCTGTTGGCCAATTTCCTAATTTTATCACAGAGTATGTGGCGATTTCGCTTTATATCAATGGAGGAACCACCCCAATCTGTGGTGGAGACAAGATGGATACCCCAGCCAGCAGCACCAGCAACCCAAGCAGCCGATGCCCTACAGAAATGCTCAGCCATATCGAGAAGGTTATGCCCCAAGGCCTCAGTATCAGCAACCCATGGCCCAACCTGTAGCTCCTTCTGTGCAGCAAGTTGCACCCCCTCCAACTGTGAGAGCACCATCCTTTGAGGAACAAGTTCTATCTTCATTACAGAGCTTGAACACCTTAACCCAAACTGTGCACTCTCACAACCAGAGCATAAAAAAGATAGAGGACCAACTTGGTCAGCTGTCTGATGCTCTTACTAGGAGAGAGGGACGAAGGCTGCCTAGCCAACCACAGGACAATCCACGAAGGCAGTTTGTAGTGGGTGAAGTTTCCTCCACTTATGAGGAAGCTAAATCTGTTACAACTTTGAGAAGTGGCAAGTTAGTCGACAACCAAGTGGGCTGTGAGCCTGTGAGGAACTTGGAGGAGGAAAATGTGGTAATTTTTACCAGCACACTACCAAGACCACCAATGGTGGACTTGCAGGAACAATAAGCTATGAATAAAGAGGATAATGAGGATCCTCAAGAAAAGAAAAAACTCAAAAAGAAAGAGACCCTATTGGCTAAGGCTGCAAGTGAGGAAGCAACCCCACACTTGCCATTTCCTAAGGCACTACAGACACCTTCCCCTTTTGATAAAGGGCAAGGAAAAATTGAGGAAATGATGGAAACTTTCAAGTAAAGATCAATCTGCCTTTACTTGATGCCATTAAACAAGTCCCAGCCTATGCCAAATTCTTAAAAGACCTGTGCACCCATAAAAGACAGTCTAGGATACACCTATCCAAGAAAGTCTTTTTAGCAGAAAAAGTTAGGCATGTCCTGTCCATTGCAACTCCCCCCAAACATCAAGACCCTGGACTCCTCACCATCCCCTGCATCATTGGGGATCATACCATTGACAAAGCCCTAGTAGATCTGGGAGCCAATGTAAATTTGCTTCCATACTTAGTATATGAGAAGCTGGGCTTAGGTGAATTAAAGCCCACATATGTTGTTCTCCAGCTGGCTGACAGATCTGAAAGGAAACTTGTAGAGATAATCGAGGATGTTTTGGTTGGAGTTAACAGATTCTTTTATCCTGCTGACTTTTTGGTGCTGGATATGGAACCAGGTAGGAATGCCACCTCTATACCTATGATTCTAGGCAGACCCTTTTTGGCCACAGCTAATGCTTGTATTCAATGCAGGTCTAAAATCATAGAAGTGTCATTTAGAAATATGAAGGTCAAATTGAATGTATACAATGCAGCCAATCAACCTCATCCTGATGAGGATTGTTTTTCTCTAGATGTAATAGATGAGGTTGTCCAGAAAAATGTGAATAGGCTGCTACATGGTAAGGAATGGTGTAATGAATTAGCCTAAGTATGAAAAGAAACAGAGGTAGAGTAAGGTCCCACCTCTGAGATCGAGCATGTGAAACTTGTCTCTTCTAAAACTCCACCAGCAAAGCTTCATCCATGGAAGCCTGCTTTGTTGCCTCTTCAACCCCCCTCCAAGACACCCCTATTGCCCTCCCTCATCAGTCCCCCAGAGGTGGAGTTAAAGCAACTCCCAAAATCTTTGAAATATGCCTTTTGAGGAGACAACAACAAATTACCTGTGATAATTTCTTCTTCCCTCACCATTGAGCAGGAAAGAGAACTACATGGTGTGCTAAAAAGGCATAGGAGGGCAATAAGATGGACCATTGCAGACTTAGGGGGGGTTAATCCTGCTGTGTGCATGCATAAGATTCATCTTGAGGAAGGTGCCAAACCTTCTCGAGAGATGCAGAGGAAACTCAACCCTCACATGCAGGAAGTTGTGATGAAGGAGGTAGTCAAACTCCTCGATGTTGGCATCATATACCCTATCTCGGATTCCCAATGGGTGGCACCTACCCAGGTAGTACCCAAGAAATTTGGCATCACAGTTATTGAAGCAGATTCAGGAGAGCTGATTCCAACCAGACAGACAACTGGTTGGAGAGTATGCATAGATTGCTGGCAGGCAAGGCATATTACTGTTTCCTTGATGGATATTCAGGGTACAATCAGATCCCTTTCTAGCCCTACGACCAAGAAAAAACCACATTCACTTACCCATTTGGAACCTTTGCATACAAGAGGATGCCATTTGGGTTGTGCAATGCACCTGCCACTTTCTGAAGATGCATGTATGCCATTTTTTCTGACATGATTGACAAGTTTTTAGAGATCGTCATGGATGATTTCTCCATTTATAGAGATGATTTTACCCAATGCCTGTACCATCTCAGTTCTGTGCTGCAGAGGTGTGAGGAGACCAACCTGGTCCTAAGTTGGGAAAAGAGTCATTTTATGGTGACTCAAGGCACTGTCCTCAGACATGTGGTCTCCCACAAGGGAATAGAGGTTGATCAAGCTAAGATTGACTTAATTTCCCATCTGCCCCCTCCCAAAATTGTCAAACAAGTCAGGTCTTTCCTGGGCCATGCTGGGTTTTATAGGAGATCCATTAAGGACTTCAGCAAAATCACCAAACCACTGTGCCACCTGTTGTGCCAAGAGGTACCCTTTGAGTTCAATGATGACTACCTGGCTGCTTTTGAGCAGCTGAAAACTTGCTTGACTACAGCTCCTATCCTACAAGCCCCTGATTTCTCTTTACCATTTGAGCTGATGTGTGATGCATTAGACTTTTCCATGGGGGCTGTTTTGGGACAAAGAAGAGACAAGGCACCATGTGTGGTGGCGTATGCTAGTAAATCAATGGTTGATGCACAATTGAATTACACCACGACTGAGAAGGAGCTGTTAAGCATTGTCTTTGCTTTAGAAAAATTCAGATCTTATGTGTTGGGCTCCAAAATCACTGTGTTCACTGACCACTCAGCCTTGAAATACCTCTTGTCTAAGAAGAAAGCCAAAGCAAGATTAATCAGATGGATTCTCCTTTTGCAAGAATTCCATTTGGAGATTAAAGACAAGAAGGGAGTGGAGAATGTGGTTGCTGATCATCTGTCAAGGATCCAAGTTGCAGAAACAAAGAGCCTCCCCATCAATGATTCTTTTCCAGATGAGCAGCTGTTTGCTGTGGAGATCAGTATACCCTGGTTTTCTAGTATCGTGAACTACCTTGCTGTGAAAAGGATCCCTCCACATTGGAACAAGAATGATAGAAACTTGTTTTTCTCCTAGATCAGACACTATATATGGGAGGATCTTTATCTTTTTAAGCATTGTTTAGACCAAGTAATTAGAAGATGTCTACCGGAAACAGAGTTGCACCACATTTTAACCATGAATCATGAACAGGCTTGTGGGGGCCACTTCAGTTGTAAGAAGACTGCTGCGAAGGTGCTTCAGAGTGGTTTCTATTGCCCTACACTGTTCGAAGATGCCCGACAACATTGCAAAGCTTGTCCTCGATGTCAGCAGATGGGAAGTATTACTAAGAGGAATTCCATGCCTCTGCAGCCCATACTTGTGGTCGAATTGTTTGAAGTCTGGGGTATTGACTTTATGGGACCATTTCCCCCCTCCTGTGGATATAATTTCATCCTTGTAGCTGTGGACTACGTGTCCAAATGGGTAGAAGCCATAGCTACAAGGACAAACGACCACAAAGTTATCATTAAATTCCTCAAAGACAACATCTTCTCCAGGTTTGGCATCCCCAAAGCCATCATTAGTGATGGGGGAAGCCACTTCTGTAATAAACCTTTTGATAAGCTGCTGGAAAGGTACTCTGTGACCCACAGGGTAGCCACTCCCTACCACCCACAAACCAGTGGGCAAGTAGAGATTTCCAACAGGGAAATCAAACATATTTTAGAGAAGACTGTGAGAAGTGATAGGAGGGACTGGTCCATGAAATTGACAAATGCCTTATGGGCTTATAGGACTGCCTATAAGACCACCATAGGTATGTCCCCATTCAAACTAGTTTATGGCAAGGCATGCCATTTACCTGTTGAATTGGAACACAAAGCATACTGGGCTATTAAAGTAATAAATTTTGATTTTAACTCTGCTAGTTTACATAGGAAACTGCAATTAGCTGAGCTGGAGGAGCTCAGATTGGAAGCATACGCCAGTACTCAGGCCTACAAAGAGAAGACCAAAGCCTTCCACGATAGACATTTGCTACGGAAAGAATTCAAACCCAATGAT
Organism: Chloranthus sessilifolius; assembly: GCA_021018995.1. Classification (NCBI taxonomy): domain Eukaryota; kingdom Viridiplantae; phylum Streptophyta; class Magnoliopsida; order Chloranthales; family Chloranthaceae; genus Chloranthus; species Chloranthus sessilifolius. The sequence goes on along the minus strand of CM037588.1, from coordinate 75,873,731 downwards.
AAGGTATGGCTGTTCAATTCTAGATTAAAATTATTTCCAGGAAAGTTGCAGTTCAGATGGGATGGACCCTTCATAGTTGTACATGTTTCCCCATCTGGAGTTGTTGAAGTCAGGGACCCTACAGATGGAAGAGTAATGAAGGTCAATGGCCAGAGGCTCAAACTGGGTGTGGACAAGATTTGTGAGCCTGAGGAGAGCAATGATCTTCAAGACCCTCCAGATTAATAACTGATTTTGGCTTGTATCATATGTAAAATATGTGATTTATTTGTATCAATAAATTGACGGCTGGCTTAGCAAAAAAAATTTCAGGGTGCTGAGACTGAGCACTACACTCAAATATCCAACTGTTGGCTTTTAGAACCCTTTGATAAGACGACTGATGATTTTGATAGGATTCTGGACGTTTTCGAGGGGCATTGAGCCTTGACGATAGGAGCAACCAACCCCTTGATAGGTTAAATAGGGCAACAAAAACTTTTCGATAGGTTCTAGGTACCTATCGGGACCTATCGAAATGACGAATCGCGTCAAATTTCAACCTATCGAAAGGAAGGTTCCACCTGTCAAGATCCTATCGAATTGTACCTTTTGTAAGCTTTGACTGCCAAGTTTTCGATAGGGCACATTGACCTATCGCCACCATTCTCGTCATCCTATCGAAATCATTTTTCACACCCATATCGATAAGGTAGTCTTGTCCTGTGCACTTCTTGAATACCTAACCCTCTCTCAGTGCTTCAGCATTTATGGCGCATGCCTTCTTAACTTAATCTTCCCTCCTAAATTTAGTCCATCATGCAGTCCACGCTCCATTTCTCACACAGCGACCACCATTCCATGTATTCCCGCTCTTCATTTTCAATTCCCAAGCCTGGAAGAATGCGCCACTTTTATTGCATCGTTTCATATTCCAATGCCCATGCACCTTAAATATTGGTTTCATCCAGTCCTTACACATCCATTCCCCTAACACCTTGACTCTTCCGGCCCACTCATGGCCAAGATTTGCCTACCAAGTTCTTCCCAGTCTGGCCACCACCACCATCGCCGGTCGAGCCTGATCCTCTTTAATTTCTCTAGGATGAATATGACGAGGTACAGAGAATCCGCGCCAAGGAGAAAAAGAAAAACTTAAAGAGGGAGAAGAAGAGGCAAAAGATCGAGTCACCGACTATTTCCCTCCAGTCATCCTCATCCTCATTCACCACCTCACCCCCAACCCCCTGATCCCACTCTTTTTCCTTTTCTTTCCCCCGTGGCTTGCAGTTCCTCTTCCACCTGATGCAAGCTGAGGATATCCCTGAGCCAGGGGGGCATTTTTTTTTCCACAGGAGATTTTGTCCACATGTCTGTCTTCAGTTATTTATAATAAAATATTTTGTGCATTTCACTTGTTGCTTCTCTATTTATTTCTTGTTTCATTTATTTTCTCTGGATGTCTGCACAACTAAACCCATTCTGCTAAGAACAGTGGGGATACTGTTCAATTTAGGTTTGGGGGTGTGGCATGGATGCCAATAAATTAGTTGCTTGTAGTGTAGCCAAGTTGAAAAGGAATAATTGAAAAGAGAATGAATTCACCTCATATTTGTTGTTAAGGAAACTTAAAAACCATTTGCAATTGAAGTAAGCCAAAGTTTTAAAATTTTTCATGAAGCAAATGTCAAGAATTTTTGAAGAAATTTTTTGATGTGTAGTAAACTAGAAATGAGAAGAGACTGTGAGGATACTCCCCAGAAATTTGGATGGAAGGCCATACCCAGTGAGAATTGGGCCTGAAAATTTCTTTGAAGAGTGTCTTGGCAATTTCTTCTGCTTTGAGAGCTGACTGGACTTAATCTTGACCACTAGAAGTTAGGCAAATCCAAATTGAAACAAGCTTGACAGCATTCATAACATGGAAGACATGAAGTAAGGCCATCCCTTGGATAGTTTGAGCCTAAAATTTCCTCACCTTTGAACTGCCCTTGATACACACATTTTGAGCCTTAAAATTCCCAATTTTTCTTTGGATGAAAAATCAAAAAATTCAAAACCCAAAACAAAAGAAACCCTTTGACCTAATGCAGCCTAACCCTCACTCTGAGAATTCATAAGGTAAAGGTGAAGAAATGGAAAAAGGTAAAGCTCGGGTATTGTTGGCTCAGAAAGAGGGAGACTCATGTGGTATTGTTGTGGCCACAACCCATTAAAAAAAAAAAAAAAAAAAAAAAAAAGAGAGAGAGAAGTAAAGTAAAAGGAACAGAAGTCATTTCATTGAAAGATTGGAAGGAAGAGAAGAAGCTGGCCACTTTGGCTCTGAACATTCAAGAAGTAGATGGAATTGTGCTGAATTAAAAGAGTCTAGATAACCTCCTTACCTTTACTGATTTCTTAATTTTGAACCCTGTTTACTCCTTGTGCTCTTTCACAAACCTCATCCCTAAGCCACATTACAACCCAAATAAAAAGCCCTTACTAATCTGAAAGTGGATTGAGCCGTCATGTGGAGATGAGAATTTGCTTAATCTATGGTGTAAAGAGCTGGAAAAGTAAAAAATTCAAGCAATGCCTATGCTCCTGCTTGTAGTCCTATTTGAGGGCTGTAACTGCTCTTGAGCTGAGTGATATGATTTACCCCTCTTCTCTGTACTGATGAGTGAACAGCCCTGATGAGACTTGGGTCTGAAATCCAGTTGATGGGGGAAGTATCTGAGCAGGATCCTCAAATTGATGGTGAGTTATGCATCAAAATGTTAGGAGAAATGCCTTGACACAAACTGAGTGATGATGAAGAGATTTCAGTAGACTTTAATATCTTTAAATGGATGTTTTTCTGTTGAAATTCCTTTAATGAATGGGCATGATGTGAATTTATTTGATTTTCTTAAACTCTGCTTTAATAGGTTGCACTATTATTAACTAAGTTATATTGGAGAAGTTTGTGGGTACCTTCACTGAAAACCCTCAGGAGACTTCACTCCTCCACTAGGGATCACCTAGGGGTTTAACAGGCTTGATGCATAGGCTAAATGCATCCATGCTCCCTATGAAAGTGGCATTTTTAATTCATTTAAACTCTCCTTTGCTCAGGGACTAGCAAAGCTTAGGTTTGGGGGTATGTTAAGTGGTAAAAAATGCCACTTTTCACCCTTTAACCTGGCCATTGACAGACCTGTGAGCACACTAATAAGCCTCTGTTGAGTACCTATTGTAGATAGCAGTGAAAATTGGTAATAATACAGAAAACCACTTAAGAATGCCCACAAAGAAGCCATCTCTCAACACTATGCAGACCTAGCAATAGCACACCAGAGGGTAGCACATCACTGAGCCCTTCGAATGCGTGGCTATAGCAAAACAAAGGAAAGGAAGTGAAGACAGGTCTTAAAACAACCTATCAAAAGGGCATCTGGAAGACTTCGATAGGAGCTAAAGGAATAAAGAGAAGAATTCGTGCAGTTGGAGAAGGGCTCGATAGGATCTGAAAGTAGAAAGAGGAAGACATGTGCTGAAGTGAGGGATTCGATAGGATCCCTAAACCTATCGAGCAGATGAATGAAAGAGAAAGCTCATCCTATTGAAAGCTTACCTAAGGAGAAAAAGAGAACCTGTCGAAGGCTTCCTGAACCTATCGAAATGAAGATGCTGGAATTGAACCTATCGAAGGATGATTAAGCCTTTCGATAGGAATGAGAGCCAACCTATCAGGATGACGGCATGCAGAGCTGAACCTGTCGAAAAGGACCTCTGGACCTATCGAACTACTCAGCCAACCTATTGAATACTCCAGATAATGGGCTGAGGACCCTGATGCTTCAAAAAGAAAACTCATCTTATTGGTACCTATTGAAGAGACCAAGGAACCTATCGAAAGGGACTACAAGCTTACTTTTAACCTGTCGGAAGCTTCTCCAACCTGTCGAAATTGTGTGCTGAACTTCTCAAAAACTATGCTATGCACACGCTGAGACTTGGTAACCTGTTGCATCAAAATTAAGGCACTTTGGTGACTGGCACGAGGTTCTAGAAGATGCCCTAGAAAGCCCTAACCGACCCACGTGCTTTAATCGAACTCTAACAAACTCTGACGACCGGCTAGAAGGGATTTTTGGCAGGAAAAATAGAGGAGAAAGATATATATAGAGATCTCCAGTTGCCATTGGGGGGGATCGAGAACTGAGCCAAAATTCGGGAGTAGCCATTGGGGGGGATCGAGAAAGATATATATAGAGATCTCTAACAGTATTCAGTCCTTTAGCCCAACCATGGTTGGCTAAATCCCTTGGAGTAGTGAGGAGCAAAGTTAGATCTATAATTAGGTGAGGTTAAGAGTGCTACTGAAGGTTCCTAGCTGCACAGACTACAGATCTAAGAGTATTTCCATTGTAAAGTGACCTTGTTTGCAATGATAATGTTGTTTTTCATGCTTTAAATAGATTTAAACTTCCTTTGGTTCCATTTGGTGATCGATCAGATTTGTGTAGAGGAGTTATAGATCAGTTCACCCACTTAACTGGTAGACCTCTTGGATACCATCTGTTCTCCCTGGATCTGATGCTCCTGTGATTCCTTAAGTGTGTGACCTGGGAATTACAACATCTGTAGTGGTTTTAATTGTTCTAATTGAGGCTCTAGCTTTGTAGGAGATCTCTAGGATGGTCTATGACCACTAAAGTGGACAGATCATAACCTTAAGGTAAATCTAAGCTCAGGCCTCAATTGGATTCATCTGCTGCAATCCATGGATTCGATAAAGTCTATAGGATGGTCTATGACCATTAAAGTGGACAGATCATAGCCTTAAGACCAGGTGGATCCTGTGATTTGGAGTGGAATTTATACCCTGCAGTTGTGCTTATAGCCAGCGAGGGAATTATGTGCTCTGAACCTCTGTAGCATGATTAATTGAATCTTATTTCAATGAAAAGCAACCTCCAAGCTACTCTTCTCCATTTTCTGCGTTTTACTCTCTCCCCCTGCAAGATCTAAGCTCTTAAACTCGATCCAAGATAGCTTATGTTTAAATTGTAGCTTAATTTAAGTGACAACCCATTCCAAACCTCTCCCCTGTCTTTTAACTAAATTAGTAATAGCTAGGGTGCCAGATCTGACACAGATCTTGAGATTTATCATATTTCTAAACAAGCTCCCTGTGGACATTCCCTTACTCACCATTCTTTTAAAGCTTGCTACAATAGATCCTGAATACTTGCAGGTCTGTATGAGTGTGTCTGCCTAGTTTTATTATTGATTTTAAACCCTCATTTGAGGTAAGGCAAACATTCCAACACTTACTGAAAATCACAGGAATTAAAGGCAGTGTAGAGGATAGATTTGCAATAATCCTCCATCTGGCTACAAGCTCCCCAAGTTCCCCCGACAGATGCATAGTATAAGAATCCAGTCTCTACCAATGAATTGAAGAAATCCTAGGATTATGATCTGCCCTTCTATTGGATATAGTTTGTCCCAAAGATTGTTCCAATCTATTGATCTTGGTTGAAACATGTAAACTATTATAGATGTTGCGGGTGCCAGGCTACCAGCTCCCCATTTCTGGCTGGCATCCATAGGAGTATCCAATCTAGGGAAATCAAATATGAAGAAGTGAAATGTAGATTAGAATTATTTTTAAAAGCCACAATTACATTATAATAATACAACTTAAAATTCTATTATGCCTAGATCTGCAATCTGTGTAACATATAATCTCTTACAAGCCTCTGAAACTCTCGATTTATAGCTCAAGACCTCACCCTAACTACTGAAAAGAGTTTAGCCAACCATGATTGGCTAAAGAGAGAATCGGAGAAGAAGGAAGAGAGAGGGAGTTCTTGGAGGAAAATGGATCTCGAGTTATGCTCTGGTTCTCTCAAATTCTGGATGGTTCTTCTATAAAACTTCTCTTCTATTTATACCTTCTTCCTTTGTCTCAGATCCGTTTCAGCCAATCAGAGCCTAAGAGAATAATTTGGTTATTCTGGGCTGTTGATGTGGCTGATTTCTCTTCTAGAAACTCTTCTCGCATTGGTCCACAATTGGTAAATACACATGAGGCAGTTAGGGTTTCAATCATGCTCAGTTGAGTACCAAAAATACCCCAAGGCATCACTGACATGCTTTGGGATGTATGCACAAAATTTGGAAGTTGGCAATTGCTGTAACAGGGCCTTGAGAAGTTGCCAGTTCAAGTGTCGAGAGGTTTAGAGAACCTCTCAACAGGTTATCAGTCTGCCTGTTCTTTATTTTAATAGGTTTGGGAACCTCTCGAGGAGTTGAATTGCATTAGTCGATAGGATTGGATGACTAGTCGACAGGATCTATGTGGCTTTCGACAGGATTGAAACATCTCGACAGGATTGGAAGCCCTTTGCACTGTTCTGTCCATTTTTCCATTCATCCTCTCGACAAGTTATAATCAACCTGTCGATTGGTTATACAAACTACCATTGAGCTCTCGGCAGGTTTGATCTATCCTCATGAGAATGCACATGGCTTCAGGTGAGTTGTCGATAGGTTGTCTTGGACTACTTGACAGGTTTAGCTGAACCTCTCGAGACGTACTTGGAACCTCTCGACTTCTCCTGCACCTTCAGGTAAGGTCTCGACAGGATTTTTTGCTACACTTCCAACTTCTCGACAACTTGGCTCCTGTGTATGACAACCTCTTGACATTTATTGGGGATCTCTCGACAATTTCATGTATAGCATCCATCCTCTCGATAGCATCATGGAACCTCTCCATATGTGTTGACAAGTGAAAAATACCATTTTTCACCCCTGAACTTGAGTCTTGATAGACCTTTGAGAGAACTAAATAAGTGTTTCAAATGCTTATGTTGCAGCTAACAATAAAGGCAGGCTTAACCATAAAAGCAGCTTAAAAGTGCCAATAAGATGACAATCCATGTCAATCCAAAGGAAGAAAGTGAAGAAACAACCTCATCAGCTGTTGAAAGGTCTGAATAGAAGAAGCAAAGACCGGGAAGAGAAGTATGGAACAATTCGAACAGAAAAATGCACTACAGAGTCTTTTACAAAAGAACACTACTTTTCGCAAAGAACACGAAACTACGCAAAAGGAATAAAACTCCAGGCGTAGCATTCGAAGAGCATCCGAACTGTTCGAAGAGAGGATTGAACTTTACGAAAAGAAGAAAACACAATTCGAACAGAACCAGAACATTGCGAAAAGACCTTCAGGAGTCACAACACTTTGCGAAAAGGCCCCTAAGCTGTGCGAAGAGGCATTCTGGAGATTTGCAACTTTAACATGGGCAATTCAGTAATCTGTTGCATGCGTCCCAATGCATTTTAAAACCTAGGGACATTCCAGAGGGTTCTAAGAATGAAGCGAAGGAATATTCCACCCCACGTGAGCACCTAGAGAGGGAATAACTTGGCGGGAACTTCTAGAAACTCTAACAAACTTTCAAAATGCATAACAGAATTGATGCCTTTTTCACCTAATTGGCTGAACCAGATCAAGGAATTCTGATTGGCCAGAACATATCTGGATCCCCGTGCTCGACTACCATTGGTCAATACAGATCTGAGAACCTCTGATTGGTTGATACACATCTGAGCTAGACCTGGGGAAAGCTATAAATAGATGAAGCATTTGGCCAATTGGGGCATCCAGATTTTGAGTTTCATTTCTAATCCCCCATTTCCCAGCCAGACAGCTTGTCTGCAATCCTTGTAATAGCCTACTTTGTACTTGCATTTGAGAGCTATGAGATACTGCTATAACTCAAAGGAGAGTTTGCATCCAAGACTGCAAATCCGAGAGCAGTTAAGTCGTACTCTATAAATTGTAAGGATGAATTTTAAAAGGTTGTTGTAAACTATGCATTCTCCATTGGACTCATGTCAAGGGTTCCCTCTGATCTCCTCAGTACATTAGACTCCTTGAGATTCATTGTTTTGCATGCAATTTCCCTTGATTCATTAATCCTGTGAGAATTAGTGTTTGTAACCTAGTCTCTTACAGCATTTGTAGTGATGTTTCTTGTTCTGAATTGAGGATTTGGATTAAAGACTATTGGATGGTTTGTGGCCATTAAAGTGGACAGACCATAGCCATAAGTGTAAGCCTAATCCTTGAATTAGATTTATCTCTCTTACATCTGTGCTTGTAACCGGTAGAAGATTGATCACCTCTGAGTCAGTAGCTTATTCTCATTAGATTTCAAAGACCAAATCAGATTTAGATATTACTCCATCTTTGTTTCAATCATTCCCCAACTCGGATCTGAATCATTTAGTTTAAATTTTTCTTTGTTTTTAGTTAGTTAAACGTGACAAATTCAAACCTCTCAACTTCTCAGTTTTCTAGATAGGATAAGAAGCCAGATCTGGTAGCTCGGATCTGGAGGTTTATCTTACATTTTAGACAAATTCTCTGTGGACGATCTTTCACTCACTTAGTTTTAAAACTTGCTACAATTGGCCCTGATATTGCAGGGTAATTCTCTTCTAACTGTGCTGATATTTCTTATTTGTTTTTTTATATAGTCTAGAGCCACTGTAATTTAGCAGCTATAAATCTGTTTTCAAAACACGCATAAATCAAGCACACTAAGAAGCAACAACAAGTTTTTGGCGCCGTTGCCAGGGAATTTGTTCTAAAATTGGTAGACCAAAGTTTTTACTTTTCTTTTTTTTATCATTACTAAACTCTTCTATTGTTTATACCTGTGCAGTTATTCATGTCCAATTTTTGAAGAAGGGAAACTACTTAAAAAGAAATTCTGAAGGTTTGCAGTGAATAATTAGATTTTTTATTCTGAGTTGTATGTTTGGTAGGAGGACTCTCAGCCTTGAGATTGTCCCATTGAATTTAGAAGTTGAAAGGCTACTACGAACCAAACAAACAGCACAGAATTCTGCTACTATGGGTGAAGAACCTCGACTTTTGTGGGATTACTTTGCACCTGGTGCTTATAATTATCCCTTTTAAATTCAATTTCCTATTGTTGAAGGAAATTATGAGATCAAGTCATCAACTATCCAAATGCTTCCTTCCTTCCATGGGTTGAGTAAGGAAGACCCATACAAGCATATGGATGAATTCTTGGCTCTTTGCACCACATTCAACATAGCTGGACTTGGTCCAGAAGCAACCAAGCTTAGGCTCTTTCCTTTTTCATTAAAGGATAAAGCTAGAGCATGGTTATCCATGTTAGCACAAAACAGTATCACTTCTTGGAATGATTTGCAGTGTCAATTTTTAGCCAAATATTTCCCAATGTCTAAAACAAGCCAATTGAGACAAAGTATCATTTCATTCTCCCAAAACTCAACTGAAACTTTCCATGAAGCATGGGAAAGATTTAAGGAACTTTTAAGGCAATGTCCTCATCATCAAATTCCTAGATGGCGGTTCAAAGCTTCTATCAAGGAATTGATCAAAAGGCAAAAATATGGTGGATGCCTCGTGGAGGCACTTACTTGCAAAAAAGTTGAAGACGTTTGGGACTTATTTGAAGTGATTGGTGAAAACTCAACTCACAGAATCTCTGTCACAAGAGAAATTGAAAATCCTGCTAGGTTGAACAATCACCAACCCACCAAAGGGAAGATCTATGAGGTGAATGAGTTGGAAAGAAAGATGGACAATCTAACCACAAAGTTTGATAGATTGATGGACTCACTTAAAATCCAAATGTTTCAAGAGTAGAGGAGGCATGTCCGATATGCCGCCCCTACTCATTCAATTGACCAATGTCCTCCGCATCACAATTCCCATTTAATGATGGAACAAGCTCATGTTGCTCAATCATTTGGACAGATGATCAAATGAATATCCATGGAGAGCACACCCCAATTTGAGGTGGAACCAAGGAATTACCAATAACAAAAAGAACAACCAAAGAACCAAATGCCTTTCAAAGCGCACTACCTTATCGAAGAGAATTTTATGTCAAACCAAACTTTGAATTTCATTCCACAACAACTGCGAGCACGCATTCAAACCCTCCGTGTCCCTTTCTTTTGAAGATCAAGTCCTAAATTCACCTCCGAATTTAGGATCTTTAACTCACGTGAACTTTCTCACCAGAGCATAAAAGAAGATTGAAGAAACATTGGGACGACTTTCAAATACCTTGGCAAAAGAGAGGAAGGAAAGTTACCAACCTTTGAACAATCCCAAAGGATAGTTCATGGTTGGAGAAGCTTCTAATTCACATGAAGAAGTAAACTCACCACTTTGAGAAGTGGAAAATGATAGATAACAAAGTGGGTATCAAGAAGAAAGAAATGAGGAAGAGGATAAAGATATGCAAGAGAGAAAAGATAGTGATAGCAAGTTCTTGATGTACCTAAAAATCAAAAAATGAAAAACAAAAATTCAAAATTTCTCAAAATACTTCTAAAGTCAGTAGATGAAAGATTAGTTCCTCATTTACCATTTCCTCATGCAATGAAATCAGATCCCTTTGATAAAGGGAACACAAAATAGATGACATGATGGAGACTTTCAAGCAAGTCAAGATAAATTTACCTTTGGTTGAGGCAATCAAACAAATTCCAAAGATATGCAAAATTTGTGAAAGATGTTTGCACTCACAAAAGACAATCTAGGATACGCTTGTCCAAGAAGGTCTTTGTGGAAAGAATTAACGTGTTATCCATTGCTACACCTCCTAAACTTCAAGATCCCGGAATCCCCACAATCCCTTGCATTATTGGGGAACACACCATTGAAAAGGCTTTATTAGATCTGGTGCTAGTGTCAACCTACTTCCATATTCTCAGATATGAGAAACTAGGTTTGGGAGAATTAAAACCCACTCATGTGGTGTTACAACTAGCGCATGATCCGAAAGAAAGCCGAGGGATGATTGAAGATGTATTGGTGGGAGTAGATAAATTCTTCTATCCCGCGATTTTCTAGTTTTGGATATGGAACCAACCAAAAGCAAAACTTCCATCCTTATTTTGGGAAGACCATTCACAGCTACAAGAAATGTTTGCATTCAATGCAGTGTCCGTATTATGAAAATCTCATTTGGAAACATGAAGGTAAAATTAAATGTTTATAATGCACACTTCTCAATTCAGCTCAAGAATGTTTTCATGTTGATCTATTGGATGAACTTGTGGAAGGGACTTTACAACAATTTCAGAGGGTGAAGACTTCACCACAGATGTTAAAGATGCTTGGGATATGCTAAAAAGAAGCAAGTTGTATCTCAAATTCGAGGAAATAAATGTTGTGCAAGGAACTCATAATCAATCGAAGTTTCTCTTCTTGGAAACTCGCTACTCTCCCCTTCCACAAGCGTCTAAGGTACCTTTGTTACCCTCTTTTCTCAAATTTCACGATTTAGAACTAAAGAAGCCGAGAAAATTTGAAGTATGTGTTCTTAGGTAATCATAAATCATTGCTCGCCATTATTTCTTCCTCTCACAAAGGAGTAAGAGGAAGAGTCGTTGATAGTCTTGAAAGAACATAAAAGGGTAATTGGTCGGACTATTGCCGATTTAGGAGGAATCACCCAATTGCTTGCATGCACAAAATCCACTTGGAAGAAGATGCAAAGCCTTCTAGGGAAATGCAAAGGAGGCTCAACCCTCACATGCAAGAAGTGGTCATGAAAGAGGTTGTTAAGTTGTTGGATGCAGGGGTCATTTACCCCATTTCAGATTCAGCTTGGGTGGCACCTACACAGGTGGTACCTAAGAAATCTGGAATCATTGTAACCTCATTCTGGTGAGCTTATGTCAACAGGACAAACAACTGGATGGAGAGTCTCAGATTGATTAGAAAAATTAAATGTAATGACAAAAGACCATTTCCTCCCATTCATTGATCAGATCTTAGATAAGCTAGCAGGAAAAGCTTATTACTGTTTTCTTGATGGTTACTCTGGTTACAACCAGATTCCTGTGTACCCACAAGATCAGGAAAAGACCACATTCACTTGCCCTTTTGGCACTTTTGCCTATAGGAGAATGCCTTTTGGTCTTTGTAATGCTCCTGCTACCTTCCAAAGATGCATGTATGCCATTTTTTCTGATATGATTGACCAATTTATGGAGATTTTTATGGATGATTTTTCAATCTATGGCGACAATTTTTCCCAGTGTTTACACCATCTCAAATTGGTACTACAAAGATGTGAAGAAACCAATCTGGTTTTGAGCTGGGAAAAGAGCCATTTCATGGTCACCCAGGGCATTGTCCTTGGCCATGTTGTTTCCCACAAGGGCATTGAGGTGGACAAAGCAAAAATTGAGTTAATTGCACATTTACCACCTCCCAAAACTGTTAAACAAATCAGAAGTTTCCTAGGACATGCTGGATTTTACAGAAGGTTCATCAAAGACTTCAGTAAAATAACCAAACCTCTTTGTCATTTGCTGGGCCAAGATGTCCCTTTTGTTTTCAATAATGAATGCATGAAGGCTTTTGAATTCATAAAGAACTGTTTGATTTCAGCTCCAATATTGCAGTCTCCAGATTATTCATGAACTGATGTGTGATGCATCAGATTATGCTTTGGGAGCTGTCCTTGGACAGGGAAAAGAAAAACTGCCTCATGTCATAGATTATGCCAGTAGATCAATGATTGATGCATAGCTCAATTACACAACAACTGAGAAGGAGCTGCTGGCAATTGTTTTTGCTCTAGAAAAATTCAGGTCATATGTCTTGGGTTCACAAATAGTGGTGTTTACTGACCACTCTGCTTTGAAATACCTTCTGTCTAAGAAGGACACCAAACCAAGATTAATCAGGTGGATTCTCCTATTACAGGAATTTGATTTACAGATCAAAGATAAAAACGGGGTGGAGAATGTGGTGGCTGATCACCTGTCAAGAATTTTGACTACGGATATTGATAGGCTGCCTATCAATGAATCTTTCCCTGATGAGCAACTTTTTGCCATTAGTATACACACTCCTTGGTTTGCAAACATAGTCAACTTTTTGGCTACTGGAAGAATTCCTCAACGTTGGAATAAAATGGATAAAGATCTTTTTTTCGCAAAGGTTAAACACTTCATCTGGGAAGATCCTCATCTGTTCAAGAGTTGTGCAAACCAAATAATAAGAAAATGTGTCCCTGACCAACAATTTCATAGCATACTTTCTATGTGCCATGAACAGGCTTGTGGAGGTCATTTTAGTGGAAACAAAACTGCTGCAAAGGTTTTGCAGTGCGGATTTTATTGGCCCACACTTTTCGAAGATGCTCTGCAGCATTGTAAGTCTTGCCAAAACTGTCAAAAATTGGGCAGCATTTCCAAGAGAAACTCAATGCCTTTACAGCCTATTTTGGTAGTTGAGTTGTTTGATGTGTGGGGGATAGACTTCATGGGTCCTTTCCCTCCTTCCAATGGGAATAACTTCATTTTAGTAGTTGTGGATTATGTATCCAAATGGATTGAAGCCACAACTACTAAAACAAATGATCACAAAGTGGTTCTGAAATTTCTTAAGGATCACATTTTTTCCAGGTTTGGTTTTCCCAGAGCCATTATCAGTGATGGGGGAAGCCATTTTTGTAATAGACATTTTGAAACTTTGTTGAAGAAATACTCTGTGACTCATAGAGTAGCCACTTCATATCATCCACAAACCAGTGGACAAGTGGAGATTTCCAATAGAGAAATCAAACATATTTTGGAAAATACTGTGAAGAAGGACAGAAAGGATTGGTCCTTTAAGCTGAATGATGCATTGTGGGCATATAGGACAGCCTATAAAACCCCAATTGGTATGTCCCCATTTAGGTTGGTCTATGGCAAAGTATGTCATTTACCAATAGAGTTAGAATATAAAGCTTTTTGGGCCATTAAAACATTGAACATGGATCTAACTACTGCTGGTAATCACAGGAAACTGCAACTTGCTGAGTTAGAAGAACTGCAGATGGATGCATACACAAATTTAAGATTGTATAAAGAGAAAGTCAAAACTTTTCATGATAAAAGTTTATTGAGAAAAGAGTTCACAGCTGGTTCTAAGGTATGGTTATTTAACTCAAAGCTCAAGTTTTTCCCAGGAAAACTGAGATCCAGATGGGAAGGGCCATACATCGTTATTCTGCAGCCTTCGGGAGCTGTTGACATCCTTGATCCAAGTAATGGAAGAATCATAAAGGTAAATGGTCAGAGGCTCAAACCATGCATTGAAAATACCCAGGAGCTTGTGCTGCCCATCTATCATCACGAATCTCCAAAAATCTGATGGTAGAAAACTGTACATTATGTTTGTATATCATAGTTTTTGCTTATTTTCTCTGTTTTTGCTTTTATCTCTTTTCGCATAGTTTAAACATGCTCAAAGTTAAGTTGCAAAGTAATAATTCTCTTTTCGCAAAGTCCAATTTACTTTTCGAATAGACTGGATCTGGAAGCAAAGCAAGGATTTGCTTTTGAATAGTTAGTCTGCTGAAGCCATTTTCTTTTCGAAAAGATAGTTCTGAAGCTAATTCCTTTCCGAAATAATGTTTCTGAAGCTGTTAACTTGTCGAATGGTACTGATGCCATTCACAATTGTAAAAAGGTCTCTTTTGGAACTTTTCGAAAAATTAAAGGCACTTTGCGATATTAACTTTGAGTATATTTAAACCCTTTCGACGGTGGGGTTTCATTTCAAACTCTCTCTGCAAAGCGACTCTTTCCATTGAAACCTACTTTGTTCTTTCCTTGCACGATTTAAGAAGCTTACTACACTTTTGTCTCTGTTGTTCGATCATTTGCATTTGCAGAGAAGGATTTCAGCTTTTAATCTGGGGGATTTCTGCAAGCAAACAACTCGTTCAAACATAAACCCTAGATCTCGGTATTTCTCTGCCCATTCTCTCTGGTTAGCATTTTGTAATTTGATTTTGTGTCAGCATCTATTTTGGGCATTTTTATACATCAATCTAGAATGGGAAAAGCAGAGAAATCATTGGCTGCTATGTTCCCCAAATCCTCTGCTAAGAAACTGAGCAAATCGACCCCAAAAGCAAAAGGAAAAGCCAAAACTTTAGCTAAACGGAAACTATCTATGGATAAAGCAGATAGGGTGGAGAAAGGAAAGAAAATTAGACATGAGGAACCCATCCCGCTAGCCCCGAGCTCGAGCTTCCTCCTCGCCCATTCATTTGGTCTTACCTAATCCTTCATTGAAGCTCGCTACTACCGAGATGGTGATGAAATTTTTTCACCAAACCGTGCTTACCATCCTTAAGATACATTAGAGAGGCTTCACTAAGCAATATCCTTACCCCCCTTGCCGAGAAAATTTACCCAAGAATGGTGAAGTTATGGTACCAAACCTAATCAAGGTCACTGAAAGAGATGCTGATGTCCCTACCCTAGTCATTTTCATTGATAATTGCGATCTTACTGTGACATTTGAAGACATAGGGAATGCTTTAGGGATACCATTCCAATTTGATCCCTCCGGTCCTTTGGCTGCTCCAGAAACAGCCTCCTTTAGAGAGATGGCTGGACATTTAACCCAGGGTATTGTGGGCCGGGCTCCATCATGAGAAGAGACCTTGCCCCCAATTTCTATTAATGGATTCCATTTTAAGGGAAGCTTTTTATGTCATCGGGCACAACCAAGAGAGAGAACACCAATTTTAGAGGCCCTCTTTCATTTCTCCAAGGCGTTTTTCAATGCCCCTATGTTAATTTTTGAAGCCATGGCGACATTAGTGCCAAGTTGAAAAAGAGCAAAGATAGTGGCCTACCATTTGGCGAGATTGATCACACCCTCCTCGAGCCAAATTTGACATTGATAGTGAGGAGCCATTTGAAGTCATTACCCTCACAATTTTGGGAAAAGGCTTGGACTACAAGTCGGACTATGCTAAGAAGGATGAGAGGCTGAACACACATGCACATGCCTATTCTTTGCACTGAACTGCAGTGAATGAGTGAACCTATCCCTCCATTTGTGGTGAGCGAACCCATCCCTACATGAGCACACTGACACCTGCCCTTCAATTTTGCCAGATCCAATTTTATAAGAACTCAATTTGAGATCTAGTTTTGCCAACTCCATGTGGTGATCGGCTCGCAGTCCACTTGAACTCAACTCTGCTGTCCTGGTGACCAGCTCTTAGCGCACCCATTGTTGATAAAATCCCTTCCTTTGGTGACCAGCTCTTACACCTACTCGGAGGCGTTGGCCTTGCACCCTACTCCCTACTCCAGCACGACATTTCACCTATCCCACTGTCTCATCTCCCACACCCCCCATCATTCCAATTGTGGATTCCCCCTCTACACCAACCACTCCAACCATTCTCACACCACCAATTTCGCCCTCCAATGCCCAGGTTTTAGAGGAGTTAGCTACAGATTTTATTGCCCCATCTCCCTGCACTCCTCTACTCCAAAGCCCCTCACCTTCCCCTGCTCATTCAGCCCACACACCTGAGGTCTCCCATACACATGAACCTGCGCCCTTCACTACAGAGGCCTACTCTTCCTTAATGGGTTCTATTTTTGAATCCATGGAACTTGAACCTACCCCTATACCTGCTCCTCATCACTTCACTCACTTCCCTACCTCTCCCTTTACAGCCATTGCACCTCCACCCTCCACATCAGTTGTCCCAGTCCATACCATGCCCACCTCTCCCACACCTGCATCTATTTCCCAAATTCTTACCTACCTCCAATCCATCCAAGCCCAACTTCAAATCAACACAGACAACCAGTCTGTAACCAATGAACTGCTCCAAACCTTAGCTTCCACATCCCAAACAACCACCATTACGATTCCCAGGCCACCCAAACTGACCCAGAGATATTATTGGTTGATCTGACCACCCCCACCACTACTGCCCATGCAACACAAACTGAACCTGAAGTCCCCTTGGTTGCATCCCCTCCACCACTCCCCATTTTCTCTGAGCAAGCCACTCAGACAGACCCTGCTGTCAACCTTCTAGACACTTCTTCCCCCCCTCCCACAGCTGGGACACCTTTGGTCCCTTACCATTCCATTCCCCTCCCCCGATACGCCACCCTCATCAAAGCCATGGAAGATAATCCCTATATCTGCGGAGATGTTCAAAAGGGGCTAGCTGATTTACAAGCTTACATCCGTACCCCTTATGAAAACCAGATTCGGAAGTTGGAGATCTTTATGAAATTTGAAAGAGAGAAAATGAAGGACCTGCTGGGTCAAACATTTCAGCTGGTGAGGACTGAGCAACACAAGGTGTCCATGTTGCAAGCCCAACTTGACCAAGAAAAATTGAAGACCACTAGCCTTAGCAAATACCTTGGCCTCACTAAAAAGATCAAATCTGAGGAGTATACTGAGCTACAAAACACCATTCCGGAGAAAGCTCAATCAAGTTCGGACTCCAACACTGACTCTAGCTCTGATTCGAGCAAAGGTGACTCGGTTGAGCCACTTGAACCAACCTATGATACAGATTTTGACCCCAGTTATTAGCGCTCATTGTACTTTTTGTGTTATAAAGTTGTAATAGAAAATTCTATTTTGTGTATACTACTATGCATTCCTATCTGTCTTCTTGCCATCATTACTTTTGTTGTTTTTCTTTCTTGCATATATTTTTCCTCTGTTTTGGACCAGTGTGGACCCTGCTACCCTTTGGTTTGGGGGTGTGACAGAAATAGCAATAATCAATAAAGGAGTTAACATCAGTACAGTTTTGGATCAACAATTTTTTTTTTTAATTTTTCACACCTGTTGTTTTGAAATATATTAAGAAGTTAAAAAAAGAAAAAAAAAAAAAAAAGAAAAAAAAAACTCTTTAAAATTAATTTCCTGTGTAATTCTCAAAGACTTTCATGAAGTAAATGTCAGGAAATTTCCAAAAGAAAATTGATGTTTTAGTAAACCTAAAATGAAGGAAAACAGTGAAGATATACCTCAAGAAGTTGATATAAAACCACACCCAGTGAGGTTTGGGCCTGAAATGTATTCTTTGGAGGTATGCTTTGGTAATCTTTTCTGCTTTTGGGACTATGTGAATCTGCTTACTTACACTAGAAGTTACACGTATCCAAATCGAAATAATTTGATAGCACTCGTGATATTAAAGACATGATGTAAGGCCTCCTTTTGGACAGTTTGAACCTTACAAAGCCCCACCTTTTGAAACTGCCCTTGATACACACCATTTGAGCTAAATAAATCTATGATTCCTTTGAAATCTCCCCAATAAACCTCATCAACCTCATTTAGCCTAACCTCACCCGAGAAGGAAGATAAAGGGAAGGAAGCTAAGGAAGGAGAATTGAGTAACAATTTAAAAGAAAAGAAGGGTAAAAGTTGAAGGCAATGATGAAACAACGGAGGGAATGTGGCATGCAACTAATTGAAAAGAAAAGAAAAATATTTGAGCAAAACAAAAGAAAGAAGGCATTTTCATTGGAAGTTTGAAAAGAAAGAGAAAAAGATGGCCACTTTGGCTCTAGAAATTCAAAGAAGAAGATGAAACTATCTTTGAAGAAGAGTGGGTTTGTATATAACCTCCGACCTTGATGACTTCTCAAATATGAACACCATTCCAACCCTTTTGAGAAATTTCACCCATAAGCCACAATAAAACCCAAGTAGAAGTCCTTACTGATCAATGATGGATTGAGCTATCACATGGAGATAAGAATTTGTGTAATCTATGGTGAAAGGAGCAGTGAATTTATAACTAAAAGCAATGCCTATGCTCCTGCTTACAGTCCTATTTGAGGACTGTTTCTGCTCTTGAGCTGTGTGAAATAGTGAAACCCTCTCATTTGCTTATTGAGTGAAAATCCTGGTGAGAATTGGTTTTAAAATCAAATTATTAGGGTAACATCACTGGATTCCTAAATCAAAGGCTAGCTGTTCGTTAATTTTCCTTGTAAATGGCCTCTGACATAAATCGACTGAGTAGTAACAAGAATTACTGCAAAATTTTAGTTTTAAACTGATATCTTTCTTGAAAAACCTTCTTACAAAATAACTGATGCAGGTGTGAATAATCAATTGAGGAAAGTGGCTGTAACAGAACTGCAGTGATCTTAACTAACTTATTGAAGAAGTTTGTGGGTACCTTCACTGAAAACCCTCAGGAGACTTCACTCCTCCACTAGGGATCAGCTAGGGGTTTAAAAGGCTTGTTGCATATGCTAAATGCAACTGTGCTCCCTACAAAAGTGGCTCTTTACTTTGTTTTTTTTATTTTTTCTTTGCTCAGGAACTAGAAAAGCTTAGGTCTGGGGGTGCGTTGACAAGTGAAAAATACCATTTTTCACCCCTGAACTTGAGTCTTGATAGACCTTTGAGAGAACTAAATAAGTGTTTTAAGTGCTTATGTTGCAGCTAACAATAAAGACAGGCTTAACCATAAAAGCGACTTAAAAGTGCCAATAAGATGACAATCCATGTCAATCCAAAGAAAGAAAGTGAAGAAACATCACCGTTGAAAGGTGCGAATAGAAGAAGCAAAGACCGGAAGAGAAGTATGGAACAATTGAACAGAAAAATGCACTCTGAGAGTCCTTTTCAGAAGAACACACTTTTAAAAGAACACGAAACTCGCAAAAGGAATAAAACTCCAGGCATAGCATTCGAAGAGCATCTGAACTGTTCGAAGAGAGGATTGAACTTTGCGAAAAGAAGAAAACACAATTCGAACAGAACCAGAACATTGCGAAAAGAGCTTCAGGAGTCATAACACTTTGCGAAAAGGCCCCTAAGCTGAGCGAAGAGGCATTCTGGAGATTCGCAGCTTTAACAAGGGCAATTCAGTAATCTGTTGCATGCGTCCCAATGCATTTTAAAACCTAGGGACATTCTAGAGGGTTCTAAGCATGAAGTGAAGGAATATTCCACCCCACGTGAGCACCTAGAAAGGGAATAACTTAGCGGGAACTTCTAGAAACTCTAACAAACTTTCAAAATGCATAACAGAATTGATGCCTTTTTCACCTGATTGGCTGAACCAGATCGAGGAATTCTGATAGGCCATAACAGATCTGGATCCCCGTGCTCGACTACCATTGGTCAATACAGATCTGAGAACCTCTGATTGGTTGATACACATCTGAGTTGGACCTGGGCAAAGCTATAAATAGACGAAGCATTTCGCCAATTGGGGCATCCAGATTTTGAGTTTCATTTCTAATCCCCCATTTCCCAGCCAGACAGCTTGTCTGCAATCCTTGTAATAGCCTACTTTGTACTTGCATTTGAGAGTTGTGAGATACTGCTGTAACTCAAAGGAGAGTTTGCATCCAAGACTGCAAATCCGAGAGTCATTAAGTGCTCTGTAAATTGTAAGGATGAATTTTAAAGGTTGCTATAAACTATGCATTCTCCATTGGACTCATGTCAAGGGTTCCTCCGATCTCCTCGACATTAGACTCCTTTAGATTCATTGTTTTGCATGCAATTTCCCTTGATTCATTAATCCTGTGAGAATTAGTGTTTGTAACCTAGTCTCTTACAGCATTTGTAGTGATGTTTCTTGTTCTGAATTGAGGATTTGGATTAAAGATTATTGGATGGTTTGTGGCCATTAAAGTGGACAGACCATAGCCATAAGTGTAAGCCTAATCCTTGAATTAGATTTATCTCTCTTACATCTGTGCTTGTAGCCAGATGAAGATTGGATCACCTCTGTTGAGCTGCAGTTATTCTCATTAGATTTCAAAGACCAAATCAGATTTAGATATTACTTCTCCATCTTTCTTTCAATCATTCCCCCAACTCGGATCGGGATCATTTAGTTTAAATTTTTCTTTGTTTTTAGTTAGTTAAATGTGACAAATTCAAACCTCTCATCTTCTCAGTTTTCTAGATAGGATAAGAAGCCAGATCTGGTAGCTCAGATCTGGAGGTTTATCTTACATTTTAGACAAATTCTCCGTGGACGATCTTTCACTCACTTACTTTTAAAATTTGCTACAGTTGGCCCTGATCTTGCAGGCTAATTCTCTTCTAACTGTGCTGATATTTCTTTATTTTTTTTTATATTGTCTAGAGCCACTGTAATTTAGCAGCTATAAATCTGTTTTCAAAACACACATAAATCAAGCACACTAAGAAGCAACAACAATATGTTGGCTTTTGAGTATCAGATCCTCTCGGCAGCTAGAACTAACCTCTCGACATGTTTACTCTTGTGCTTCCACTGCTGGCACACATCTCTAGTGTATTGTTCTTCCTCTGTTCAACACTCAACCACCTCATGGTGGATTCAGTCCTCATTCCTTGCAACTGCACTCAGCCTTAAGCATTCCCAGTTGGGCTAAAGATATTCTTATGAACTTCTAAGGCTTTTGTGGACTGCTTGATTGGCTGACCTTTTGGCTGTAAGGTCACATGTACAGCATCAAATTGTTCCTGTGGCTATTTTAAGTAGATGTCTGCACTAAGCTTACAATTTATTGTTTATCTACAAAATACACTCGAAACGCATTATTAGTCAGCTCAAAGGTCCACCAAAGGTCAAGTTAGGAGGTAAAAAATGGTATTTTTCACTACTTAACACACCCCTAAACTTAAGCTTTGCTAGTCCCTGAGCAAAGGAGAAAGTAAAAACAATTATTGAAAATGAAGAATGCCACTTTTATAGGGAACACAGATGCATTTAGCGTATGCATCAAGCCCTTTATTCTCCTAGGTGATCCCTAGTGGAAGAGTGAAGTCTCCTGAGTGTTTTTTGTGAAGTTACCCACAAACTTCTCGAATGACTCAGTTAATATCAATGCAGAATGTTAAAACTAAATTCAAGCAGTATAAAATTCATTCCACACCTTGCCCATTCAGTTTTAGAGGATTCTCAGTAAAAACATGGCAGTTTAAAACTAAAGTACTATTTGTAATTCTTGCACAATCAATCAACTCATGTCAAGGTATCTTGTATGAAAATTAATGCAAAGCTTACCCTCAAATTGAGAATCATGTTTTGATAATGCCCCCATCAATCCTAATTTCAGAACCAAAGCTCACCAGGGTTGTCACTCATAACAGAAATAGAAGGGTATATCAACACACACAGCTCAAGAATAGTTATAGCCCTCAAATAGGATTGCAAGCTTAAACATAGCATTGCTCTAACTTCTGAACTTTTCTAACTCCTTTCACCATAGATCAAACAAATTCTCATCTCCACATGACAGCTCAATCAATTTTCATATCAGTAGGGTCTTTTTATTGGATTGTAATGTGGCTTATGGGTGAGGTTTACAAAGAATAAAAGGGAATAAAAGGAATCAAATTTGAGAAATCAGTAAGGTAAGGAGGTGATTTGCAACTTCACAACCTTCATTTTAGCATAAATCCATCTTCTTTTTGAATTTTTAGAGCCAGAGTGAGCAGCTTTTTCTCTCCTCTTTCAAAATATCCAATGAAGTGACTTCTCTTTCTCATTCTTTTATTTTTCTTTTCTATTTTTCTTTTCTTTTTGTATGGTTTTTGTATTTTTCTACATTTTTCTTTTTATGGGTTAGAATGCCACAATTGCCACCAACTGTGCTTTCTTCTTTTTCAACCAGCTATCAAACCTTCCTCCTTTATTCTCACTTCTCCTATTTCCTAATTTCTCAGATTGAGGGTGAACTGAAACAGGTCAAGAGGTTTTGGGCTCAAATATTCTATTTTTCATCAAAGAAAATTGGGATTTTTAAGGCTCAAAAAGTGTGTATCAAGGGCAGTTCAAAGGTGGGAAATTTTAAGCTCAAACTGTCCAAGGGATGGCCTTACTTCATGTCCTCAATGTCATTAATGTTGTCAAGCTATTTCAACTTAGATTTTCCTAACTTCTAGTGAGCAAAACTGGATCCAATCAGTCCTTAGAGCAAAAAAATTGCCAAGACACTCTTCAAGAAAAGTTTTTCAAGCCCAAATCTCACTAGGTATGGTCTTTCATCAGATTTCTAGGGTATATTGTCACAATTTTCTGTCTTTTCAAGTTCACTAAGCACTAATTTTTGAAAAATTCCTGACATTTGATTCATGAAAATGTTAGAACTATAGCATGTCTCAGTTTTAAAAAGTTTTTAATTTCCACTATTTAAAAAAAATCAGGTGGGAAATTATTTTATTTTCTTAATTTTTGTTAAAACCTTGCTGCACTACCATTAACTATCCATTGGCAAACCTTGTCACACCCCCAAACCTATGAGGAGCAGTGTCCTCACTGATTTAAATATAAAGAGATGTGCAGTAGGGGAAAAACATATACAGATAAGCAAGGAAAGAAAATAAACAAATAAACACTCAGCTAAACAAAGAACACCAATACACAAATAAAATAATAACAAGTATTACATAAAACACACAAATAAGGACAAGAAAGCAAACAATAAAATAGAAAGACAGCAAGAAAATCACAGAAAGTAGACTAAAGAAAAATTCCATTGATAACACAAAAATATGGACAATGTAAAGGAAAGTGATCTACAAAGAGATTATGCAAAAACATCCTAACTATACAACTCTAATCATCTAACTCCTCTACAGCCATAGTTGGGTCTTGGAGTCCTTTACCCTTTGCTTTCTTCTGAGCAGAAGCAGTGGACGGGGACCTTGTGGATGAAGTTTTTCTAGTCCTAGTGTTTAGTGGCAGACTTGGAAGGTACTTTGAAAAGATTAGCCGAGGTATCTTTTTGACTAACCATTACTCAATCAATTTCTCACAATCAAATACAATAACCACACAGACCCTTTTTCTGAATCAAATTAACCACACCAATTTGCAAATGAAATGCCAAAATCACAAAGTTGAGCAGAAGAGAGGCTTACCGACGGAAGCCTAGGGTTCTCATATCTTAAAGTGCACAGCACCAAACCAGCTCAGACCAGGTGCAAAGTGTAGCTTTTGATGAATTAAAGCAATGGGGAAAATGGACAAGTGATTGGAGTAATAACCAGTGAGATGGAGAGAGAACAAGGAAAAATGGAAAGTCGGCAGAGAAGACTTAATGGTTAGAGAGAAGCTATGGAATGGCAAAAAATAGAGTTGGCGCTAGGTTTAAAGCAATGGGAAACGAGCTCTGACAGGATTGGGGCAAGGTGTCAATAGGTTGATACAACCTATCGAAGGTTAAAAAGTAACCGATCCTCGCGAGAGGTTCATTCCAACCTGTTGACAAGTCCAAGGTTACAGAAAAATTCATTTCGAGAGGTTCACAAAACTTCTCGACAGGCACTTTGAATTCAACATATAATCCTCTCGACAGGTTTCAGGCTCCAAAAAAATCACTTCGAGAGAATCAAAGAACCTCTCGATAGGTATCCTGAACCTGTCGACAATTCAACCAAAGTCTTCAGAACCTGTCAAAACCTTCACAGATCCTATCGACAACCAACTTTACACCTTTAGAACCTATTGAGAATTAATTCACACCTCTTGATAGCTTCTAGATCTTATCGAAATGCAAACTGGGAACTCTCAAAACCTGTCGAGATGTTCATAGAACCTATCGACAGGTTGTATGTTAGTTTAAAAAGGCTTGTAATCAGTTCCACTTCATTCCCCAACATATTTGACACTCCAACTCTGTTCACTTCACAAATTTGGCTTATTATCCTACAAGAGATACTAAACACACATGGCAACATTCATGTACAATGCCAAACAAAAATGCAATAAAAATAGAAATAGCAGCAAAAATAACCAAACACTGGAGTTATTATACATAGTATACATTGTTGGAACTTAGACATGTTATGAAGGTTCATGATAGTGAATGGTCAGCACATGCTCCACCACATTTTCAACAACAAGCTTGAGCATTTGACCATTCACTTTCATGGTCCTTCCATCTTTTGGATCCTTGATTTCAATAGCTCCAGATGGGGATACATGCTCAACTATGTAAGGTCCCTCCCATCTGGATCTTAACTTACCTAGGAGCAATCCCAATTTAGAGTTGAACAACCATACCTTGTTGATAGTTGTGAACTCTTTCCTCAGGAGATGTTTGTCATAGAAAGCCTTGGTTTTCTCCTTATAGATCCTAGCACTTGAATATGCCTCCAATCTCAGCTCTTTCAGCTCTGACAGCTAGAGTTTTCTGTGTATGCCAACAGAAGTTAAGTTAGTATTCAATGCTTTAATAGCCCAATAAGCCTTGTGCTCAAGCTCTATAGGTAAATGGCATGCCTTGCCATATACCAGCGTGAAAGGAGACATTCCTATTGGGGTCTTATAGGCAGTCCTATAAGCCCACAGAGCATCAGGTAACTTCAAGAACCAGTCCTTCCTATCCACTCTCACAGTTGTCTCCAAAATATGTTTGATTTCCCTATTATAAATTTTACCTACCCACTAGTTTGTGGGTGGTATGGGGTGACAACTTTGTGTGTCACAAAGTTCTTTCTAAGTAGGTTCTCAAACTGTTTATTGCAAATGTAGCTCCCCCCATCACTAATGATAGCTCTAGGGGTGCCAAACCTAGTGAAAATGTTGTCCTTCAAGAAGTTGAGGACAACCTTGTGATCATTGGTTCTTGTAACTATGGCCTCAACCCATTTGGACACATAGTCCATAGCTACAAGAATATAGTTGTATCCAAAGGAAGGAGGGAAAGGACCCATGAAGTTAATCCCCCAAATATCAAAAACTTCAATCACAAGTATGGGCTGTAAAGGCATGGAGTTTCTTTTGGAGATACTTCCTATCTTTTGGCATCTTTCACAAGTTTTACAATGAAGCCATGCATCCTTGAAGAGAGTGACCAATAAAATCTACTTTGGAGCACCTTGGCAACAGTTTTGTTCTCACTGAAGTGGCCTCCACAAGCCTGTTCATGACACATAGTATATTGTGAAATTCCTCATCAGGGACACATCTCCTCACCACTTGGTCTGCACAATGCTTGAATAGCTATGAATCCTCCCACATATAATGTCTGATGTGTGAAAAGAATAGATCCTTGTCCATTTTATTCCAATGTGGGGGGATCTTCCCTACTGCCAAGTAATACACTATTTGCAAACCAAGGTGTAGAGGTGCTAATAACAAACAGTTGTTCATCCGGAAAGGAGTCATTAACTGGTAGCCTATCAAACTCCTCTGCTAGGATCCTAGACAAGTGGTCTGAAATCACATTTTCAACCCCTTTCTTATCCTTGATCTCAAGATCAAACTCCTGTAATAGGAGGATCCACCTGATCAATCTACGCTTTGCATCCTTTTTTGATAAAAGGTATTTTAGGGCTGAGTGGTCTGTGAAAACTACTATCTTGGATCCCAGCACATAAGACCTGAACTTATCTAGAGCAAAGACAATTGCCAACAGTTCCTTCTCAGTTATAGTGTAATTTAACTGAGCATCAATCATGATTATGCTTACATAGGCAATCACACAAGGGGCCTTATCCTTCCTTTGTCCCAAGACTACACCAATTGCAAAGTCTGATGTATCACACATCAACTCAAAAGTAAAAGAAAATTTAGGTGCTTGAAGGATAGGTGTAGAGGTTAGGCAACTTTTCAACAGCTCAAAGTCCTTAAGGCATTCATCATTGAAATCAAAGGCAACTTTTAAGATATTGCTGAAATCTTTGATAAATCTCCCATAGAAGCCAGCATGCCCCAAGAAGGATCTGACTTGTTTCACAGTTTTTGGTGGGGGTAAATGTGCAATCAGATCTATTTTAGCCTTGTCTACCTCAATGCCTCTGTGAGAAACCACATGGCCAAGGACAATGCCTTGAGTGATCAAAAAATGGCTCTTCTCCCAACTTAAAACCAAGTTGGTTTTCTCACATCTCTGTAACACAAGGTTGAGATGGTGTAGACATTGGCTAAAACTATCCCCAAAATAGAGAAATCATCCATGAAAATCTCTAAAAACTGCTCAATCATGTCAGAAAATATAGCATACATGCACATTTGGAAAGTTGCAGGTGCATTATACAATCCAAATGGCATCCTTCGATAGGCAAAGGTGCCAAATGGGCATGTGAAAGTTGTCTTTTCTTGATCTTGTGGATAAACATGGATTTGGTTATATCCCAAATATCTATCAAGAAACTAATAAAAAGACTTTCCTCCTAACTTATCCAAGAGTTGGTCAATGAAGGGCAAAGGGAAATGGTCTTTTCTAGTTTTCAGATTAAGCTTTCGACAGTCTATACACTCCCTCCAACCCGTGGTTTTCCTAATTGGAACAAGCTCACCAGCATCAATTTTAATCACAGTAATTCAAGATTTCTTAGGTACCACCTAAGTAGGTGCCACCCCTTGAGAATCTGAAATTGGGTAGATGACTCCAGCATCTAACAATTTGACCACTTCTTTCATCACCACTTCTTGCATGTGGGGATTCAATTTTCTATGCATTTCTCTAGAGGGTTTGGAACCATCTTCCAGGTGGATTTTATGCATGCGCATAGCAAGATTGATGCCCCCGAGGTCAGCAATGGTCCAGCCAATTACTCTCTTATGCTTCTTTAAAACACACAACAACTCTTGCTCTTGCTCATCAGTAAGAGAGGAAGAAATAATCACTGGCAATTTCTAGTTTGCCCCCAAAAAAGCATACTTCAAGGTCTTAGGCAGCTGTTTCAACTCCACCTCGGGTGGACCTACAAGTGAAGGCAACAAAGGTGCCTTTGATGGTGGTGGAAGAGGCATCACAGCTGGTTTCCAAGGAGGATACCTTATTGCTAGCCCCATTTCAGAAATTAAGGCTTTCACCTCTTGAATCATGGGTGTGGGGGCCTTCTCTTCCACAATCTCACTCCCCACATTCTCAAAAATATCACCAAAATCATCACAAAAATCATTACAATGTAGCGGCTTGGGCAGAGTCTCTTCAACAAGCTCATCCAATACGTTAAGTGAAAAACAATCCTCACCATTCAAGTGAGGCTGATTTGTTACATTGTAAACATTCAATTTAACCTTCATGTTGCCAAAAGACACATTCATTACTCCTGATCTATACTGAATACAAGCATTGGCAGTGGCCAAGAAAGGTCTGCCCAAAATCACAGGAATAGAGATGAGGCACTTGCTTGGCTCCATGTCAAGAACCAGAAAATTTGCTGGATAGAAAAATTGATCAACTCCAACTAAAATATCCTCTATCATTCTCACAGGCCTCCTTTCAGATATGTCTGCTAGTTGTAGCATCACATGTGTGGGCTTCAATTTTCCCAAGCCTAACTTCTCATTAACAGAATATGAAAGTAGGTTTACAGTAGCTCCCAAATCTAATAAGGCCTTCTCAATAGTATGATCCCCAATGATGCAGGGGATTGTGGAAATTCTAGGGTCTTGAAGCTCGGTTGGAGTTGCAATAGACATCACTTGGTTCACTTTCTCAACACAAAAGACCTTCTTGGATAGGTGTATCCTAGACTATCTTTTGTGAGTGTACAATTCTTTCAAAAATTTTGCTTAGGCTAGAACTTGCTTGATGGCATCAAGTAAAGGCAAGTTGATCTTTACTTGTTTGAAAGTTTTCATCATCTTCTCAATCTTAGCATTCCCCTTGTCAAATAGAGAAGCTGCTTTCAATGCATTGAGAAACTGACCTCCCATTTGTAGCCTTAACAAGTTCATCAGATTTTTCTTTATTTTCATTTTCAATTTTGTGTTGGGGCATATCACCCCCCTTATTTTTTAAATGTTGCTCTTGTTGCATATTTTCATGAGTTGTTTCTTCATTTTTCTGCACTTGACTCATCAGTCTCAATACCAACTTGGTTATCCACCAGCCCCCCACTCCTCAAGGTGGTGACAGATTTTACTTTTTCATGGGAAGGAGTCTCACAAACCATGTACTGCCCCTTTGGATTGTTCATGGGCTGACTGGGCAGTCTCCCCTCCTCTCTCCTAGTTAAAGAATTAGATAGCTGACTGAGGTGGTCCTCTATCTTCATGATGCTTTGACTGTGGGAGTTAATAGTTTGAGATAAAGAGCCCAAATTCTGCAGTGATGCCAAAACTTGCTCTTCAAATGTGAGGGACCTAGAGGGTGCTGGGGCTGGTGCACTTTGATGCATAGGTTGAACCATTGGATGTTGGTATTTGGGCATTAAAAAATAATTCTGCTGGTATAGCTGGGCATTCCTATAAGGAATGGATTGTTATTGTGGCTGCTGTTACTACTGGTTTTGGAAGGTATCTTGTCTCCACCTCAAGTTGGGATAGTTTCTCCAATGATAACCAGTAGTAGGCTATTGTCCATAGGACTGAGCAGCATTCACATGTTCTATCACAAAGTCTAGAAATTGAGAAGCTGAGGGAGATTCCTCACGGGAGTGAATGGGGGACTGGCATATAACACATGCCTCCTCCACTTTGATAGCCATTGGAGACTACATTGCTCCCATGAACTTATCAAACTTTTGGGTCAAGCTATCCACTTTTCTCTCCAAATCTTTATGTCCACTGCCCTCATACATTTTTCCTCTGGTAGTATTTTCTCTCACCACTCTAGGGGTCTACAAATCTCTTGCCCAGGTTTTCCTTTGCATGGAGTTTTCACTAATGATATGAAACAACTCCCAAGCCTCATCAGTTGTCTTGTGGAGGTATGTACCACCACACGAGGTATCAACCATATCCCTGCTTTTTAAATCAATTCCTTGATAGAAACTTTGGACAAGTTGCCATTCAGGAATTTGGTGATGGGGACATTGCTTCAAGAGTTCTTTAAATCTCTCCCAGGCTTGGTGAAAATCTTCAGTTGGGGCTTGAGCAAATGAGATAATGCTTTTCCTTAGCTGACTTATTTTGGACATGGGGAAAAACATGGCTAAAAACTGACATTGAAGGTCATTCCAGGACTGAATACTGTTGGGTGGGAGCATTAACAACCAAGTTCTAGCTCTATCCTTTAGCGAAAAAGGAAAGAGTCTCAACCTAGTTGCTTCCTCCCCCAAACTTGCAATATTGAAGGTAGTGCACAGTCTTAAAAATTCATCAATATGCTTATATGGGTCTTCTTTGCTCAGGCCATGATATGAGGGTAACATCTGTATGATAGAAGACTTGATCTCATAGTTCTCTTGGACAACAAGGAATTAAATGCCGAATGGGGAATTATAACCCCCTGGTGCATTAAATTCCTTTGAAGTCCTAGGTTGCTCACCCATTACAGCAATCTCAGAATCAACTAAAGGGGTGTGTAAGGTGTTTTTAGGTCTGAGAAGTCTTTCAAATTCAAGATCTAAAGGAGCAATCTCAGGATTAAGAGATCTCCTCGCAAGCATACACACCAAAGACTCCAAACAATCACAGAGAATAACACACAGAATTCAGTAAAACAATCACAAAATGCACAACTAATGTTGTAGATCTACAAAGCTACAGATCTTAGAAATATAAACAGAGTTAGGGAATGCAAAGTTAAGCAAAGCTTGCTCCTCCCATTGGTACAATGCTCTTTTCAACACCACAGATCCATATCTGAAACACATAATTAAACTACAAAAAACTACAGCAGCAAATAGTCAAACACTAAATAGGCAATTAAAAGTTTAATTCTAAAAATGAGAAAAACTTAGATCTACCAAGTTAAAAATACAAATCCCCGATAGCGGTGCCAAAAACTTATTGTGCTGCCCACATTGTAATTATTATATAATTAAAATAGCCAATTAAAAGGCACAAATTACAGATGTAAGGAATCAAGGTGAGCAACCAATCCTGCAAGAACCAGGGCTGTTGCAGCAAGTTTTAAAAGGTAAGTAATGGTATGTCCATAGGAAAATGTGGTTTAACTATAGTAAATCTCCAGATCTATGGTAGGTCTGGCATTCTATCCTAATTTAAGCTAAACTAAAATAAGAAAGAGGAGAGGTTTTATGTTTTTATCACTTTTACTACAAACTATAAAGGTTAAATGTAAGTGATCCAGATCTGATCAAACATAGAGATGAGGGGAGATATAGAAAAGATGAAAATTTAAAAGATGGAGAACAATAGCTAGGGGTCTTAGTCTCTTACTGAAAATTAAAGGAATCAAAGGCAGTGTAGAGGACAGATTTGCAATAATCCTCCATCTGGCTACAAGCTCCCCCGATCCCCCCGGCAGATGCATAGTCTAAGAATTCAATCTCTACCACTAAATTGAAGAAATCCTAGGATTATGATCTGCCCTTCTACTTGATACAGTTCGCCCCAGAGATTGTTCCAATCTATTGATCTTGATTGGAACATGTAAACGATTACAGATGTTGCGAGTGCCAGGCTACCAACTCCCCATTTTTGGTTGGCATCCACAGGAGTATCCAATCTAGGGAAATCAAATATGAAGAAGTAAAATGTAGATTAGAATTATTTTTAAAAACCACAATTACATTATAATAATACAACTTAAAATTCTATTATGCCCAGATTTGCAATCTGTGTAACATATAATCTCTTACAAGCCTCTGAAACTCTCGATTAGCCAACCATGATTGGCTAAAGAGAGAATCGGAGAAGAAGGAAGAGAGAGGGAGTTCTTGGAGGAAAATGAATCTCGAGCTACGGTCTGGTTCTCTCAAATTCTGAATGGTTCTTTTGTTAAACTTCTCTTCTATTTATACCTTCTTCCTCTGTCTCAGATCCGTTTCAGCCAATCAGAGCCTAAGATAATAATTTTGTTATTCTGGGCTGCTGATGTGGCTGATTTCTCTTATAGAAACTCTTCTCCCATTGATCCACAATCGGTAAATACACATGAGGCAGTTAGGGTTTCAATCATAGTCAGTTGAGTACCAAAAATACCTCCAGGCATCGCTGGCATGCTTTGGGATGTGTGCACAAAATTTGGAAGTTGGCAGTTGTTGTAAAAGGGCATTGAGAAGTTGCCAATTCAAGTGTCGAGAGGTTCAAAGAACCTCTCGATAGGATATCAGTCTACCTGCTCTTTATTTTAATAGGTTTGGGAACCTCTCGAGGAGTTGAATTGCACTAGTCGATAGGATTGGATGACTAGTTGACAGGATCTATGTGGGTTTCGACAGGATTGGAAGCCCTTTTTACTGTTCTGTCCATTTTTCTGTTCATCCTCTTGACAAGTTATAATCAACCTGTCGACTGGTTATACAAACTACCATTGAGCTCTCGACAGGTTCAATCTATCCTCGTGAGAATGAGCATGGCCTCAGGTGAGTTATCGACAGGTTGTCTTGGACTACTCGACAGGTTTAGCTGAACCTCTCGAGATGTACTTAGATCCTCTCGACTTCTCCTGCACCGTCAGGTAAGGAGTCGATAGGAACTTTCACTGCACTTCCAACCCCTCGACAACTTGGCTCTCGTGTATCCCAACCTCTCGACAACTATTGGGGAGCTCTCGACAACTTCATGTATAGCATCCATCCTCTCGACAGCTTCATAAAACCTCTCGATAT
Organism: Chloranthus sessilifolius; assembly: GCA_021018995.1. NCBI lineage: Eukaryota > Viridiplantae > Streptophyta > Magnoliopsida > Chloranthales > Chloranthaceae > Chloranthus > Chloranthus sessilifolius. The sequence goes on along the minus strand of CM037588.1, from coordinate 75,841,459 downwards.
GTTGGCTTTTGAGTATCAGATCCTCTCGATAGCTAGAACTAACCTCTCGACAGGTTTACTCTTGTGCTTCCACTGCTGGCACACATCTCTAGTGTGATGTTCTTCCTCTATTCAACACTCAGCCACTTCTTGGTGGATTCAATCCTCATTCCTTGCAACTGCACTTAGCCTCAAGCATTCCCAGTTGGGCTATAGACAATCTCATGAACATCTAAGGCTTTTGTGGACTGCTTGATTGGCTGGCCTTTGGGCTATAAGGTCACATGTTGAGCAGTAAATTACTCCATTGGCTATTTTAAGTGGATGTCTGCACTAAGCTTTCATTTTATTGCTTATCTACAATGTACACTCAAAATACAATATTAGTCAGCTCAAAGGTCCACCAAAGGTTAGGTTAGGAGGTGAAAAATGGTATTTTTCACTGCTTAACATGTTGGTTGTTCTGTGTTAAGGTGTAGGTTGAGTTTATGATTATCGGATCAAGTGTTGCTTGATCATACTAGGTTGCAATGCCTCCATGACTAGGTAGAGGAAGGGGTCGACCACTATTACCCCATCGCACGGGCTCCAATGTAATTCTAGGAGCGGGTTATGAGCAAGACACTACCTAGGAAAATGGAGAAGACGTGAATATGGCAGAGAGCCAGACTACGATGGAAGCTATTGCTGTGTATACTCCTCCCGTAGCAAGTGTTAACCAATTGGGGCTTGTTCCCAGAGTTGAGTAGATTGCGGGACAGAATCCGTAGTTGATGGAAACCATGGTCCACACTAGGGCCCTACTAGCAGTGAGACGACCCCCAGAGGGCTTTGCAAAGTTTGTACACCTTCGACTGCCTAGTTTTTATGGTCAGCACGACCCGATGGAGGCTAAGAAATGGTTAACACAGATCGGTAAAGTTCTTCAAAGAGTTACATGCACTAAGGACGAAAAGGTTAGATGGGTAGCATATAAACTAGAAGGTGAAGCAAAGCCCTGGTGGCAGTCAGTAGAATAGACAAGAGTACCTGGAGTACCTTGGATGTGGGCAGAATTTACTGAACCCTTCAATGAGAAATATTTTCTGGCACCTGAGAGATACCAGATGGAGGTCCAGTTTGCAAGCTTAGTACAGAGCTCGATGATTGTTAGGGGAGTATGAGGCAGAATTTACTCGCCTCTCTCGCTTTGCACCATTGCTAGTAGCCACCGAGCTCATGAAGACACAAAAGTTTGAGCGGGGTTTGAAACCTCGGATCAAAGAAAGAATTTCGTTGTTTTAGGTAACAATGTATGCGCATGTGATGCGATTAGCCCTTATAGCAGAGATTGATGTGGAAAGCATGTATAAAAGGAGAGAAGAGAAAAATAGAATGAGAAAAGCTCCATCTCAGTTTGTTAGTTCTGGTCTTGGTCAAATCAGTAAGTGACCGCGAGTTTCAATGCAGCCAGCATTCCGACCTGCTGTAGTAGCTTATACGGGGCCTTATACTCCAGTTGCATTGCCACCCGGATTCCACAATTGTTACATCAGCCTACCAAGTCTATGTCTCAAGTTTTACAAGCATGACCGACAATTTCTTGCACCAGTTCTTATGCAGTTTCATCGGTAGCTTTGACCGATATCTGTGGGAAGTGTGGGGAAGGCACGCAAGCTAGATGAATGCCGTAAAGAGTCTGGTCTGTGCTTTCATTGTTGAAAGATGGGACATCGGATAAAGGATTGTCCAGAGACGGTTGGGATGACATCAAAGGCGAGATCAGCTCTTCGATCTGCACGGCCTACAATACAAGGCTGAGCATATGCTGTGTCGGCACAAGGTGCCCAAACCAGCAATGATATCATTCAAGGTATGTAAATTACTAAATTGTAAGTTATTTCCTTTTTTATGAAGAAAGTGCATCTAGTTAAATCTTATACATATGTGTGCATCTAGTATATTGTTTCTTAGTTTTAAAGTGATAGATTTATATTTTGTTACTTAGGAACAATTTAACTAACACTAGGATAAATATACATTAGGTGCCTTGCAATTATATCCAGAGGATGCCTACTTGTTATATGAGGCACAAGTTTTGGTAGATCCTGGATCGATAAATTCATTTGTCACACCCCAGTTGTTACAAAGTTGGGAAAGTTAGGAGCTACTCCAGAACCTCTCGACTTTATTTTAGATGTGTCAGTTTTGACTTGACATTCTGTCATGACTGACATTGTCTATCGATCCATTATCTTCCTGATCAAAGATTACTGGGAGTATGAAGCAGTAGTCGACTTGATCTTCTCGACATGTAAGGATTCAACATAATCCTTGGCATGGATTGGCTATTCAATCATCATGCGAATGTCAATTGTCGAAAGAAGATTATCACTTTTCGACCCCAAGGAAATTAGCTAGATTTTTTAGAGTACAGTCAGCTATAATTCCCTTCATCTCAGTGATCCAAGCACGACGATTACTCAATCAAGGTGCTCAAGGGTATCTTGGTTTTATTCAGAGCCACAATCAGACGGAGAAGAAAGTTTCACTTTCTGATGTTTCGATTGCTTATGAATTCCCTGATGTCTTCCCTGATGAGTTGCCAGGATTACCGCCTGACAAGGAAGTAGAATTTGCCATTGAGTTAGCCCCGGGTACCGAGCCAGGATCAAAGGTGTCGTATTGAATGACACTTGCGAAGCTAAAAGAACTCAAGAAGCAGTTGCAAGAGCTTCTTGATAAAGGGTTTATCCGACCAAGTGTGTCTCCGTGGGGTGCACCGGTATTGTTCGTGAGAAAGAAGGATAGGTTGATGCGTCTTTACATTGACTATCGATGACTGAATAAGCTTGCGATTAAGAATCATTATCCACTCCCCAAAATTGATGATCTCTTTGATCAGTTACAAGGAGCAAGATGGTTTTCAAAGATTAACTTACAATCGGGGTATCACCAGATGAAAGTGAAAGCTGAAGACATTTCGAAGAGAGCTTTCTGGACATGCAATAGTTATTACAAGTTTCTCATCATGCCTTTCGGCTTGACTAATGCTCCTGCATCCTTTATGGGCTTGATAAATCATGTCTTCAAGTCTTACTTAGATCAGTGTATCGTAGTATTCATCAACGATAGTAAAGCATGAATGTCATCTGTGATTTGCTTTATAGACCTTGCGAGATTCTCAGCAGTATGCCAAGTTTAGTAAATATGACTTCTGGCTAAATCAAGTAAGTTTTCTGGGCAATGTCATCTCAGAAGCTAGTATTACCGTTAATCCAGCGAAGATAGAGGTTGTAGTACAATGGAAGCTGCCCCAAACAGTAATCGAGATCAGAAGCTTTCTAGGACTTACAGGATATTATCGACGATTTGTTGAAGGGTTTTCAAAGCTTGCTAGACCACTCACGCATCTCACTCGTAAGAATGTTAAATTCAAGTGGAATGAGGCATGTGAGCAGAGGAGTTGAAATGAAGACTCACTTTAGTATAAGAACTCGCAATACCATCTGGCAGCGGAGGCTTTTTTGCATTCAGTCATGCCTCCTACAGTGTGTTAGGGGGTGTATTGAATCAGAGGAAATGTGTGATTTCATATGGTTCCCAACAGTTGAAAAATCATGAGAAAAATACCCCACTCATGACCTATAGTTAGCAGCGATCATTTTTGCGTTGAAGATCTAGAGGCACTACCTGTATGGTGAAATCTTCGAGATTTTCACTGATCATAAAAGTCTCAAGTATCTCTTTACCCAAAAAGTGTTGAATATGAGGCAGAGAAGATGGATGGAGTTTTTGAAGGACTATGACTATTCTATTTAGTACCATCCTGATAAGACCAATGTAGTTGCTGATGTGCTAAGTCAGAAGTCATCCGCTCAACTATCTCATCTTGTGACATGGTTACAAAGATGGAAATTGCTCAATGACATAGTGTCATCTAGGGTCACTATTAGGGCAACACCAACTGGAGGTTTACTTGCGACTGCTATGATACGATCCACACTCTTCGATAGGATCAGAGAACTCCAGATGCATGATGCAGAGCTTATCGCCATCAGACAAGGAGTACTCAGTGGGCTCTAGCCAAACTTTTTGATTAAGGATGATGGGTCCTTATTATTTCAAGACCGAGTATGTGTACCGAATGATAGTGCTTTGCATCACAAAATTCTTGACGAAGCTCATAAGTTAGCTTATGTCATTGCATCCTAGTAGCATGAAGATGTATCAGGACTTAAAAAAGACATTTTGGTGGAGTGGCTTGAAACAAGAAGTGGCAAAACATGTTGCCAAATGTTTGATCTGTCAGTAAGTAAAGATCAAACACAAGCATCTTGCTGGACTGTTATAGCCATTGCTCATATCAGAGTGGAAATGGGAGAACATTTCCATGAATTTTATCCTTGGCTTGCCCCGTACGCCGAAGGGTTACAATGCGATTTGGGTGATCGTAGATCGTCTCACCAAATCTGCACATTTCTTATCCTACAGTACAAAATATACAGCGTCAAAATTGGCCAACGTCTATCTGAGAGTGATAGTCAAACTACACGGGATACTAGTGACCATCGGGTCAGATCGCGATCCGTTATATACCTCCCAATTCTGGTAGAGTTTTCAAGAAGGAATGGGTTCCAAGTTGGAACTCAATTCGCATTTCATCCCCTGACCGACGGTCAGATAGAAAGTGTAAATCAACTAATAGAAGACATATTAAGGGCCTGTATGCTAGATTTTCAAGGATCATGGGATAAGCACTTACCCTTGATCGAATTCGCATACAATAACAACTTCTAGTCGAGCATCGGCATGGCACCATTTAAAGCACTGTATGGACACCGATGTAAATCTCTGATTAACTGGGAAGAAGCTGGAGAGCATCTTATTTTTGGCTCTGACTTGATAGGAAGTACCAATGCGGTTGTACACGTCATTCATGAAAGACTGAAGAATGCTCAGAGTAGGCAGAAGAGTTATGCCGATCTCAAACGAACTAATATTGATTTTCAGATAATGACACACACCTATACGTATAATAGATATATGAATTAAATTATGTATATTATATTTCTAACATCTATATGACAGATTGGTGATCATGTATTTATTAAAATATCTCTGACAAGGGCATGATGCGATTTGGGAAACGAGGCAAGTTAAGTCCTCGCGACGTCGGACCATTTCAAGTTTTGGGCAAAGTGGTGAGGTGGCATATCGAGTTACTTTACTCCCACACTTACCCAACATACACGACATATTCTGCGTGTCTATGCTAAAAAAGTATATCTGAGCTCCAACCCACGTGTTGAATTATCAGCCACTGGATATTCAGGAGGATTTAATAGTAACTGAAGAGCCAACTCAGATTTTTTATCATAGAGGCCAAATCTTGAGAACATAATGTATTCCACTCGTATTCGTCCAATGGAAGAATCACGGTTCTCATGAGGCTACCTGGGAACGCGAAGCTAATATTCGCGCTCAGTATCCCCATTTATTTCCCTGAGGTAAGCTGTGTATTTTAGTTGTAGAATCAGTTATTCCATATGATATAACAAATTTTTGGTATAAATTTATCTATCTGTCAATATATATATATATATATATATATATATATATATGTATATATATAAAATTACAGAAGTTGAGGGAAAACAAATTGTCCTCTACCATATCTGCCCTGCTAATCCATTGCTAATGTATATAAATACCATTGTTTAATTTAAAAACAGTAACACTATATCCACAAATTGGGCTTGAACACTACCTAGTGAGCGAGTTTCACACATTCCCCTGACTATTTTTTGTGTTTGCTTACTCTATAGTAATATATATCTGCCTATGTCTATATGCATTATAAGGTAACACAAGTAACAGTAGCTTAATTTCTTATTGACTTTTGCCTTGTAATGCCATATGCCTTCAATTACTCATATAATTACATGAACTCTAATAGTATGACAACAATGTCTTGCTTTCCCTGTCTTCGTTTATTTTCGAGGACGACAATTCCTTAAATAGGGGAGAATGTAACAGTTGACAAAACTGTGCTTCACTCGATTAGTCACACTATATCTGTCACACAAATAATTGAATTTTTTTTTTCAAAATAATAACATAGCTCAGCGCACAATTTGGTAATAATGCATCGGGATGTTTGACACATAAGGGTGTCAACCCTTTGACCAAATCTAGGCAAACAAAAAGGTTGCCGCGGCAACGTGAGGCAAGAAACTTGTCTCGGCCACTCGAGGCAAGCAAAAATGGGTTGCCTCGGCAACGAATTCAATTATAATAATACACTTCTTATTTTTTCCAAAAATATACTTCAAACTAAATTAGGAGGACATTTAATATAAGTGTAATTGGTTTAACCAAAGCCAAAGCCTATTTTGGCTTATCTGCTATGCACCTTTCGGGTGTGTGATGGCTTTACACCATAGCCAACACCGAAGCCTAACATTATTCGTTGGCTAACATCCTTCAAGCCAAAGCCACACATCCCATGACTAATACACTTGAAGTGGTATTAGTGTTATACTTAAGTTAAAAGCCTATTTTGGCTTATCCAATATTACACCATGCAATGGTGTGTGTACTTATGTGGGGAATCCAAGCCCATATACATATTCCTCTCTTCCTTCCAACTGCATAAGACCTGATGCATATCTCGGTTAGTTTATTTGCTGATACAAGTAACAGCCCATGTGGGGCACCATAGGGAATCCAAACCCAAGAGGGCTTATAATACCAATCTCCTCTTTCGGCTCCACGCATGCATGAGTCATTCTTGCCATGCACGCAAGAACTGCTCGACCACTACAAAGCATCAACCATTTTCTTTCTTCTTAAGTTGCATCAGCCATTTTTGTTCTTCATTCTTTTGCACTTTCATCAACCAAAGCCCAGAATTTCATACCCTTTGAAATCCTCCTCTCTTGCTTCAACCACAATCCTCTTCTAGCATATATTTTGAATTGAAAATTGTGGATCACACCACAACTCTTCACGATTGTCGTGAGAAGTTTCGTAGAAAACTGTTGCTCTCGGGGAGTTCGTGTTGACCAAGTTCTTACGAGCTCCGACGCCGACACACGCTTGACATCATCGCATCGTCACCACGAGTCCTCCGAAAGGTATGTTGTAAATGAATAGATTTCCTAAAATAGGTTCGTTTCATTAGTTAGTTTAGATAATATATACATTTGTGGTAGATTATACATCTGTGGTGTCGATTCCCTGAGATTGAATTGGCAACACAAGGAATCATAGTTTGCAATGGGTTTCAGAATCCATTTTTTGAAACAAAATATATCAATATATCTGCACAAAATTTTAATAAAAAAAACCTTGATTTCATTTGCAATTATACCAGAAATATAGTACAGGTTATAAGGCTAAAGGACCCGGCCAAATGCTTGAGTCAAAAGAAGCCATAGTAGAGCAGTTTATACCCCAGCAAGCCAAGCCTGACAGGCTTTCCACGGAAAGGCCTCAGTTGTCGTGGCAAGGTGTTGGGTGAGAGGCTTGCCTCAGCAAGCATGTCCTTGCCGCTGCAACCCTATGCGTTGACCACTGTTTAGTATTTTAGTCATAACCTTTGACCCCAAACTCCGATTGGAACGATTCATGATGCGTTGGAAAGGGGACAATGAGCCCTACAATATTTATGAATTAACAGAATCATGAATATAAAGTTTAATGGGTCAAAAAGTAGTGACAAGTTGAGGTAAGCTGAGGCAAGCCTGTGTTAGGTGTGTGCAGTGGCTTCGTTGAGCCTTGGGTTTGGGTTGTTGTGCACTACATTAAATCTTATGGGTAGTGCTCATATATGAGATCTATTTGACATATAGGTGACCCAAAAAAAAAAAAAAATAAATAAATAAATAAAAAATATATATATATATACTAAAACGATATACATAACTGATAGGTGTTGGTGCACATGATGAGCTCGTACCAAGGGACCTAGTTTGAATGTGCAAGCATACGTAACAAGTCACGCGTGATCTAAGGTAGGGAGTTTACCTTACTACTTTATATTTTGTTTTTTCATTCTCGACTAGATAGCAAGTTATTGATGTAATCATGTTTAATTATGTAAATTGATGCTCATGTCCATTTTTAGTCATGTATTTTGATATATAACATTTTGTTAGGAGCTGTAGTTCAACGCATGGTTAAAGATGAACATGCTACTGTCAGTATGTATAAATATGCCAGTCAGTTTTGATGTATAGTAATGACTAATGATGATCAAAGATTTAGTATATAAAAATGCTTTGTATGTCTATGCTCATGTCAGTTAGATAATAACAGATATCAGTTTTGCTGTTTGTTTTGCATGACTATGATCAAGTCAGTTTTGAGTTTATGAATCATGATACATGTTCAGATTTGATACCTGATTTTGTTTAGATATGCTAATTCAGTGAGAGTTGACGTATGATTAGGATAAGATCAGCTCGATAAGATCAGCTTGACATATGTGATTATGTTAGAAATATGTTAGATCAGTTTAGATGGCATGATAATGATAGACTAGCAGAAGAATGTTTATGCATGATGATACTAGATTAGTTTAGAGGAAGGTTTATGAATCATGATGAAAGTATAGTTCAGATATAATGTACAATAATGTATGAACATTCTAGCTTAGTTTTGATGATAGCCCAGTTTCGATGTATGACTATGACTAATGATGTTAAATCAATTTATAGTAATGTATATTGATGATAAGAGCTTTAGACTCGATGTATGCTTTTGCATGATTAAGATGCTAGTTTAGCTTGATAATCAATGATTATGCTTGTTTCAGTTATGTTTGATCATGTAAGTTCGGTTATTCAAATCAGTTTTGCTATATGATTCTATGATATCTATTCATGATGATCTCGCATACATATTACCATGCATTGTTCATGTCTTGTTATCCGTGATGTCATGTACAAGTCCTTGCTTCGTCTTGAGCCAAGTGATCCCGCTAACTTGGGAGTTTGATTGTGTAAGTCTTGAAACAAGTTATCCCGCTAACTTAGGAGCTTGGCAAGTGATCCCGCTAACTCGAGAGCTTGATGGTCTTGTACCAAGTGACCCTGTTAACTTAGTTCAGGGGCTTGACTTGTCTCGTATCAAGTGACCTTGATAACATAGCTCAAGGGCTTGATTTCCTGATGCTAGTGGCCCTGTTAACATAGCTCAGGGGATAGACATTTGGCCTCAAAAGCTTGATTCATTATTCAATTTGATGTCTTGATTCAGCATGATTCCTTGTCAGCATGATGCCTTAGATTTGTGCAACATGAAGCATGATTCCTCATATATGTTCAACATGAATCTGTCAGCATGATCACTGTTTTGTATGACTTATCTCTTGTACAAATTTGGTTGATGTAGTGCTTGTTTATGCTAAATGGTACATATTACTAAACTAAATAAGATCAAATTTGTCGCAATATAAAATTTATACATCTAGAAGTAAATTGAAAATCTAACATATAAAGTAGCACTGTAAATTCCTTCTGAGCTTCGATGATAGCTTATCCTACGACTTTATGTCTGAGCTGTAGATATTGACCGTGACCCTGAGCACGAGGCTGATCCTACCTACCAACCTAAGGAGGACGAGGAGGAAGGTTATGCTAAGAACTTCTTTCCTAAATAGGTTTGAGAAAGAGTTTTGTTTTGAAACATGTATAGATAACAGTAGCATATTTTAGATATTCGGTACTTCATGTATAGGTCTTCTTTTCACTGTTTAGATGACGGGTAGCCATTATCAGTGGAAAGTTATACATTGCTTTTGTTTATATCTTGTTGTTGTATATATTTCTGCCTTTAGACAGTAAATGAATATCAATTATCTACCATATGTTCTCTTTCTTAGAATTGAAATTTCACTTCCGCAATTGTAAACACTTTGTACACAATGCACGTGTATGACAGGATTATTTTAGGTGATCCGACAATACGACCTTTCCGATATACGATAAGGGGAAAAGTTTGGGTTGTCACAAGAAAGATGCCAAATCATATTCATGATTTTATCCATTAAAGTTATACAATTGACTTCTGAAGGGTTATGTGAGAGTGCACAGCCATTCAAAATTGTAGAAGTACAAGGAGAATCCATGATCTCCAAGATTCAAGGAACCTCTGCGAGATTCGTTGCTGTTGAATATCAAGAAAGAAGATTCTCCACGACTCTAAAAGTTCTAAATAAGGAAGATATATATTAGGTAGTTTAGTTTTAAGAAAATTAGTTTTAGGAAGTTTAGTTGTCGCCTTAAGTTGCCATTGTCGGAAGGTTTAAACAAAAAGTAACTTCTTATTCTTTGAAGGAAAATAACAAGCTTCCCTGTAGGATCAATACCTAATACACATGCTACAATTTCGTTGTGGGCTTGCTATAGGTTAAGACATGGTATAGTAAAAAGTGTTACCAAGTTTTGGTGCTGTTGTTGGGTAAGTGTATTATTTATGAAAATGAATATTTCTTTCAATTTTTCTTTTATTTATTTATTTATTTTCTTTTCTAATTCATTTTTCTTTTTAGGTTTGAGCTGGAGCAACAAATCAGAGTTTCGAACATCGCCTAGCAAGGGAAGCTAGAGTCCCTGATTTGTCTATCTCAACCTGTTTCACTCTTTGTAAAATATAAAGAACAAAAAAAATATTCTTTTTAGTTTATGCATCACAGTCATTCTCAAAATTTAAATCTTCTTTAGTGTGATCCAGAAATTGAACGGACCCTCTTGCGAAATTTGGCTTCCAGCCATATTTCTGAGAGAGAATTTGTGATGATGGCGGAAGATCGCCCCATTCAAGAGCACTACACCCCAGTTACGTGACCGTGCTCTCATGCATTGCTTTACCTGAGGTTGGGAATAGTCAACACTGCGAGATCAAGCACACCCTGCTAGTGGCCCTTCCGAATTTTCATGGGCTTGATCGTGAAGATACCTATCAACATCTTTGGGATTTCATAGAAATCTGCACTACATTAAAAATATCAGCACTAAATGATGAGGTTATGAAATTAAGATTATTTCCGTTCTCTCTAAAAGATCGAGCAAAAGCGTGTCTTATTTCTTTGCCCGTTGGGAGTATTACCTCATGGGATAGACTTCAGGCCAGATTTCTGACCAAGTACTTTCCAATCGGTAAGACTAACCAAATTCGCCAAGCGATTCAAACCTTCTGGCAACTGCCAGGAGAACAGTTTCATGAGATTTTGGAATGGATGCAAGACCTCTTACGAAAATTCCCTCATCATGAAGTTTCAAATTGGTCAATAGCGCAAAGTTTCTATCAAGATTTAACTGAGGGAAATCAACAAATTGTAGATGCTATGAGTGGAGGGACTTTCATGGCCCTAAATGGATGGTAGTCCTGGTACCTTTTTGAAAAGTTGGTCGATAATTGAAATAGGCCTTGCAAAATGTTGACCCCGATGTAACTTGCCACACTCCTCTTGCTAGGGGTGGTCTTTATGATGTCAACCTTGACAAAGTAAAGATTGAGAGAGACATCAGCACTAAGGTGGTAGTCTTGGAATAAAAACTAGCATCATTAATGACCCCCAACCTTAATGTTTCGGAGAGACCCATTGCAGCCTACTCGAATTGCCAAAGCCTGCCCCGTGGTATAATTGAATGCCCGATAGCTCCATTGTACCCAGACAATATAGAAAAGTAACAAGTCTTTGCGTTCCAAAGGAGTAATTACGGGAATACATACAATTTGCAGTGGAGAAACCATCATGGTTTTAACTATGGCTACATGAGTGGAGCACAACAAGGATAATCTATTGTGCAACCACAATGTCCTCCAGTCCAGAACTTTCAGCAGCCTTATGCACCCCCCTTGGGACCGTATCAGCCACTAAGCAGAAGTATAGGCCTCAGAGTAGCGGAGCTAATGCCACAATTGTTCAGATCCTTCGGGATTTGCAAAAACAGTGACATCAACATTCCAAGGATTTATCCTAGCTTGGTAACTCTCTCATGTATTACATTCGCATACCCATTCTATTACGAAGCTGGAGGCCCAAATTGGGTAGCGAGCTACGCAAATGGTGAGGAGAGAAAGTGCTAAGTTATAGTCATGACCTGTGAGTAACTCGGGAGGACAAAGTTTTGTGGGAGAATCATCAATTTTCGCAAAACAGATCCAAGCTGTTCAGATTTTAAGAAGTGGTAGGACTGTCGACAACAAGGTGGAAATTCCTACATCAGTGGCAATCCCAGAGACCAAGGATGGAGAGCCTGAAATTATTGAGGAGGTTCCTATTTTTGATTTCTACTATGCTTACTTTATTTGTCTGTGGTAAAAGCAATTAAAAATCAAAGTAAAACAGGGGATGGAATCAGCACAACTGAGAATTCTTAGACCTGCAAGATACAGGGTCCATTTGTAGCAAGTTTTGATAAGTAAGAGTTTGTTCCATAAGGAAAAGTGATCTACGACTCCAAGGGAGCCATCTCTAGTAGTCCCTCCAGATCTGACTACAGATCTGGCAGTCCTAAAAGGAAGGGAGTTTAGGGTCACTTATTCTAAATATCCTAAGGTAGCCTAATGAAGTAACTACAAAAAGGGTTGAGAAGATGGATGGAGTGTGGGAAAATAAATATAAAAGGGTGAGAAGTATGCTATTGGCTACATTATCACCACTGAGGAGAAAGAATCCAACCCATCTCTGTGCCATGATCCAATCCCTTAAGGCTATAACCTGTCCACTCAAATGGTCACAGATTATCCCATAGGGGAACCACAGTCCAGAGATGGGTCAAAATAAGTTAATCATTGTAGGCACTACTTCATCCAGGCTACAAGCTCAAGAATCCATAGGGAACCTCAACCTCTAAAGCTCTATGTGTGGGGCTAGGGCTATATAGGACCATGTTAGCCCAGACACATAAAACCAGCAAGAGATTGAGTACCACCTTAGATCTAGTTGTCCATTGCTTGAGTGGGACTACAATGGTCCAGTCACAAGCCTACAATCTCCATAACCAGATTAGATCTAACATCTGATGGCGAGTCTATACAAATATAGGGGAGTCTGCCTCTGTACAATCTCCCACAAGGCTACAAGCACATGTGCAGAGAAGAAGAATCCATCTTAGATCCTACGGATTGGCTTCACCCTAAGGCTATAGCCTGTCCACTTGAATGGTCACAGACTATCCCAGAGGCTATCCTCCTCATAGAGTCCAAAATAGAACAGTAATATTGCTGCCACCACCATGGTCGTAAGGCTACCAGCTCAGGCTCTCATGGGGATTTCAGATCTAGTGGGTCCTGTGGTGGGGCTAAGGCTGTATCGAACCATGACAGCCCAGACACACAGGTCACTTGGATCTGAATGGATCCTTAGAATCAGTCCTCCATTGCTTTGAATCACAACCAAAGCAATGGCGGATCACAAGGCAGCAGCCTTGCACAGAGCAACTCACAAACACACGAATCCCATAAAAGTACAACACCCAATCACAAATTCCATTAATCTAATCTCAATAAACATACATAGGCATGGCCAGCAAGTGCTGGGCCATGGGGAGTAAGAAAAAGGAAAAATACTTATAACTACAGAAGAACAAAAAAGAAAATGATCTCAGATCTCGTATCAGTGATTAAGTCTAGACCCTAAACCTAAACCAAGTTTGGGTTTATATAGCAGTGGTGTGGCGGCACATTAGGGTTAGGAAACCCTAATTTTAGCAATGCCACATGGCCTATTAATGATCCTTGGATGCCTCGGGGTGCGTGCACAGAGATTTGAGCGTGGGAGTGCGTGCCCTAATCCTTGGAAATTCCCAGAAAGTCCTCTGCTAAAGCGATAGAAGGTTAAAGTTCAGAGCTTCGCTAGGTAGCCATCGTTTCCCAGACTCGTCGTGTGGTAGCACTGACTTTGCGAGGATGAGTTAGCATTAAAACTTCAGACGTCGCAGGGTTGCAGCTTCTTAATGCTTTGAGCAGTCGCGGGGTAGATAGTTAAGCTCTCGCTGGGTTGGGCTTCGCGAGGTTGGGTTGGCATAGCGCAGGAATTGTGTGAGCATCACTCTAATGGATCTTCGCGAGGCTAACTCTGGCTTCGCGAGGCTGCTTTCTTCCTGAACAGCGTGAGAACTGTGCGAGAAGTTCTCTTCTTAATGGAACTTTGTGAGGATCCTCGTGAGGCTTTGATTATTTCTGGACTGCGCGAGAGGTTCTCTTGACAGATCTTCGCGAGAATCCTCACGATAGCTTTGAGGCTTTTCTGAACTGTGCAATAGCTCCTTTGACATTTGCATCTTGTGGCTACTGTGCGAGGCAGGATTCTGAAGCTAGTCTGTCACTCAACTGCGCAAGAAGTTGTTATGAAGTCTTGGGAATTCGCGAGGACTGCGTGAAGCATATTTTTCTGAATCCTCTGAAGCTTTGTCAGCTGCGCGAGGCTTACCTCAGGTCTGGATTCATGGTTCATTCTTCTGAGGGACTTCTGGTGCCAATCATGGGTTCCTTAATAGGATACCTGGCCTTATTGTACTGCTTTTTATTGCTTACAGAAAATACTTAACAAACCTTTATTAGATGGCTAAGGGTTTAATCAAAGGCTAAGTTAAGGGGTGAAAAGTGGTGCTTTCAGGTCTTAACACACCCCCAAACCTACTCTTTATTAGTCCCTTAGCAAAGCTACATTAAATCAACTATAGAAATTAAATGCCACTTTCGTAGGGAGCACGGATACATTTAGCATATGTACCAAGCCTTTTAAACCCCTAGGTGATCCTTAGTGGTGGAGTGAAGTCTCTTGAGGGTTTTCAGTGAAGACACCCACAAACTTCTCAATGAGACAGTTAATAAAAGTGCATTATTATCAAGTGAGCAGTCAAGAAACAGAGTTAGTTCACCCTTGAATTAGTAAGAATATAAGAAATTCAAACACATTGGCTACACAGAAATTTAAATAGTATAAGCTTCTCATGAAAGCATAGCATTTCCAATCAGTTTACACCAAAGAACAATTCACATATGTGTCAGCACTCAGCTCATCACTAGATCAAAAATTAGGTTGTAGATCATACTTAATGCATTCAATATCAGACCCAAAACTCTCAAGGGCGTACTCTCATAAAGAACTGTTGAGGGTTTCATTTTCTCTCAAGCTCAAGAGCAGTTACATCCCCCAAATGGGTCTTTAAGCATGAGCATAGGCATAGCTCTGAAGTTCTGGCATCATTTATAGATCCTCACCATAGATTGAGTAACTCTCTGTCTCCACATGACAGCTCACTTAACTTTGGATCACAAGGGCATTAACTGGGCTGTAATGTGGCTTATGGAATGGATTTAAAAAGAATGGAAGGTTGAAAAGGGGTTCAAAATTGAGAAATCAGTAGGTGAAGGAGGTGATTCATGACTTCACCTTCTTTAATTCAGCTCCTTTCATCTTCTTTGAGGTTTTCAGATTTGAAGTGATCAGTTTCTCTTCTTGATTTTGATTTTCCCAATGAAAGTTCCCTCTTGATTCCTCTCTTACTCCTCTTCATTATTGTTTTTGTTTCTTTTTTATGCATTTTTCTTCTTTTTATTATTTTTTTTTTTTTTTGCTTTTCTGAAATACCACCATTTTCTCAGTTACCATACTGCCAGAATTTGAGGTACTTCTTCTTCATTCACCTAATGTTGACCATAGCTAGTCCATCTTCAACTCTTGTTCCTTTACCTTCTGAATTCTCAGAGTGAGGGTATGGTTAAATCAGATACATAGGTTCAGGTGCAAGTACTCAGGTGTATTTTTTTTGAAGAAATTTAGGATTTAAGGCTCAAAGGGGGTATGGTCAAGGGCAGTTGCTTAAGGGTGATCTATTTAGGCTCAAACTGTCCAAGAGAAGGCCTTGATCCTTTCCTAAGTCTCATGAGTGCTGTCAGTTGTCAACTTGGAGTTGCCTAACTTCTAGTGAGCACAGTGACTCAGCCAGTCCTTAGAGCTAGAAGAAATTGCCTTAGTCACTCCTCAAAGAAAAAAAATTTTGTATAGGCCCAAATCTCACTGGTTATGGTCTTCCTTTGAATTCTTAACTATGTCCTTACCATTTTCTCTCTCTAGTGATTCACTAAGTGTTGAGACAAGTGAGTTTCCTTGGTGATCTCATCATGGAAATGTGAAATTTTAAAAGTTTGTAATGCCCAAAGTCTGGAAAAAATTTTAAATTTCATTAAATTTCTGATTCTCCAGTGAACATGCCATTTCTATCTTACTCACATGATTCTACTGCACTTAGGTTAACTATTCCATTGGCAGGATCTGCCTGCCACACCCCCAAACCTATGAGGAGCAGTGTCCCCACTGATTCAAAGGTGGGTGTGCAGCAGATTTATTAATGGCAAAATAAAAGGAAATAACATGGAGCAAAACAGACACATGACAAAGAAAAATAGCAATGACAAAAGAAGAAGATCTATTATAAGAGAGAAATGTACAAAATGAAAAACAACAGGAGAAAAAGAAAATGTAGAAACAGGAAAATCCTAGGTACAAGCTAATCGGAGCCTGAATCAAACCCAATCCCAACCCATCTTCTTGGCATGCTCTCGAAGGAGAGCCTCTTCCTCTTTTTTCTTTCGTTCCCTCTCTTCCTTTCATTGGGCTGCAGTTTTGGGCATGGTTGGAGCTTTTGGTGCCCTCACTCTCATTTTAGGGGCCTTTGGTGCAAGAGGGATCACTGGGGATTTTCCTTTGGGACTCTTCCCTTTTGGGCCCTTCCCTAGCTGAGTCTGAGGGAGAATAAGAGGAGATTTTACTTTTTCTGGCTCAGGAAGGACAACCGGGTTCTTGCCTTTATCTTGCTAGTGCAGTGGTGGTGCCTCCTCAGACTGGGCAGATTGTTCTCTTCCAATTTTTATAGAGGCAGCTATGTGAGTAGTCCTCTTAGCTGTAACTTTCCTTCTCTGAGGATAAGTTTGCTCAGGAGGGTCTGATGAAGGAGGATCAACAGGACATTTAGCACTTGGATCCTCAGGTGGTGTAGAGTCAGAATCGGAATCAGAGGGAAAGAGAGCAGTGGGGTCAAATCCAAGGGCTGCAGCAGCCTTTCTGCTTTCATCTTTTGAAAGTAATCGACCATGGGGGTCATCCTGAGCAGAAGCTCTAGTGGTCTTTGGGGGTGGGGATGGCGGTGCAGGCTTTTTCCCTTTTTGGGCAGCAGTGGCTCTTTTGGAGGGAGAAGGTTTCTTGGGAGCAGCTTTTATTCTCTTGGGTGCAGGAGATTTAGCAGGAGGTGGTGGAGGTACTTGAGTAGGATGTGGAGGAGGAGGAGATGTAGATGTAGGAGCAAGGGGAATGGAAGAAGATGGCCCGGGATGTGTGGAAGGTGGGGCCTCAGGGGATTCGGTAGTAAGAGGAGTGGCCTGAATTGGTTGGCCTAACAGCGATGCAATCTTTTTTTACAAAATTTCAATCTTCTTTTCAGCATAAAGGAGTTTGGCATCAGAAAGCCCCTTAGTGAGCCTGTGGATCTCCTGAGCATTGTTTAGTTTCTTTTCATACATCTGGGCTCTTGTTTGCTCCCGCTGGGCATTGGCTTTCTCCATCTCCGCATTCAGTTTATAGTAAGTTGCATCAGCCTTTTCTCATCCAAAATTGTCTCCCACCCCTTTGAAATATCTCTCAGCTGCTATCTGTGAGCAAGCTTCAAGTCACTCAATTTCTACAGTAAAGGAGATTCAATGGATTTTCGAAGTTGTGCCATTCCCCTGATAGCATCCCTCTTGATGTAGGCATTGTCCCTCATGGCATGGAGGAGGGTGAAGTAAGGAGGGATGTAATAGGAATGTCTTGGTAAGATTGGTAGAAAGGGAGGAGAAGAAGTAGAAGGTGATTGGTCCTGTGGGGGTAAAGTGGTAGGGAGGACATTCACATGTGGGGCCGGGCAAAAGTTACAGGTCGGTTGAGTCGAGTTGTCAGAGAATCTCAGAGGAGGTAATATGAGAGGTGGAATGGAGGGCATGGGTGGAAAAGAAAATGAAGTGGGGTCACTGAAGGTGGGGTAAGGGTAAAATAGAATGGTGAAGGGTCTGAATGGTAATGGTGGGGTTAAAAATGTGTGGGGGTTAATAGGAAAGGAGGATGGGAAGGGAATGGGGTCTGTTTGGGTGAAAGTGTTGGTAAATTGTGGTGGAGTTAATATGAGTGGGGGGAGGATAGGTAGAGTGGGGAAGGAGTGGTGGGGTATGGTGTCTTGGAGGGTGAGGATTGTAGTTAAGTGAATGAGGGGAAAATCTGGTTGCACTGTGGAGTCAGAGGTGGAAGGGGACTAGATTTGTCGGGTAGGAGGTGTTTGTGTAGAGATGGGTGGTTTTGTCAATGTTTGAAGGGTGGATTTGATGTTGGTGATGTCAGTCTGCATTTGGTCCTGGGTATGTGTTGTGGTTGATAGTTGGGCCTGAATGTCATGTATTAGGGAAAGGATATGGGTAAGTGTGCCTGAGTTTGGTTGGGGTGGAGTATGAGAAGAAGAGGGAACAGGTTGGAAAGGGGAAGTAGGGGCATGATGGAAGATTGTAGGAGGGGCAGATGGAGGGTCTGGTGAGTGATGTGGGGAAGGAAGTGGGGAATCTGGGAGAGGGATATCATGGGTTGGCATGGTGTCAAGCAATGTAGTCATGAAGGCCTGATATCCGGAAGTAGTGATGGATGTCCTCTTGAATGGTCACCCTAAGGCTATAGCCTGTCCACTTGAATGGTCACAGACTATCCCAGAGGCTATCCTCCTCATAGAGTCCAAAACAGAACAGCAATATTGCTGCCACCACCATGGTCGCAAGGCTACCAGCTCAGGCTCCCATGGGGATTTCAGATTTAGTGGGTCCTGTGGTGGGGCTAAGGCTATATCGGACCATGATAGCCCAGACACATAGGTCACTTGGATCTGAATGGATCCTTAGAATCAGTCCTCCATTGCTTTGAATAACAGCCAAAGCAATGGCGGATCACAAGGCAGCAGCCTTGCACAGAGCAACTCATAAACACACAAATCCCATAAAAGTACAACACCCAATCACAAATTCCATTAATCTAATCTCAATAAACATACATAGGCATGGCCAGCAAGTGTTGGGCCATGGGGAGAAAGAAAAAGAAAAAGGAAAACTACTTACAACTACAGAAGAACAGAAAAGAAAATGATCTCAGATCTCGTATCAGTGATCAAGTCTGGACCCCTATACCTAAACCAAGTTTGGGTTTATATAACAGTGGTGTGGCGGCGCATTAGGGTTAGGAAACCCTAATTTTAGCGATGTCGCATGGCCTTTTAATAATCCTTGGATGCCTCGGGGTGCGTGCCCTAATCATTGGAAATTCTCAGAAAGTCCTCTACTGAAGCGATGGAAGGTTAAAGTTCAGAGCTTCGCTAGGTAGCCATCATTTCCCAGACTCGTCGGGTGGTAGCACTGACTTTGCGAGGATGAGTTAGCATTAAAACTTCAGACGTCGCAGGGTTGCAGCTTCTTGATGCTTTGAGCAGTCGCGAGGTAGATAGTTAAGCTCTTGCTAGGTTGGGCTTCGTGAGGTTGGGTTGGAATAGCGCAGGAACTGTGCGAGCATCACTCGAATGGATCTTCGTGAGGCTAACTCTAGCTTCGCGAGGCTGCTTTCTTCCTGAACAGCGCGAGAACTATGTGAGAAGTTCTCTTCTTAATGGAACTTCGCTAGGACCCTCGCGAGGCTTTGATATTTTCTAAACTACGTGAGAGGTTCTCTTGACAGATCTTCGCGAGAATCCTCACGATAGCTTTGAGGCTTTTCTGAACTACGCGACAGCTCCTTTGACATTTGCATCCCACAGCTACTGCTCGACAGTTGCGCGAGGCAGGATTCTGAAGCTAGTCTGTCACTCAACTGCGCGAGAAGTTGTTGTGAAGTCTTGGGAATTCGCGAGGACTGCGCGAAGCATATTTTTCTGAGTCCTCTGAAGCTTTGTCAGCTATGCGAGGCTTACCTCAGGTTTGGATTCATGGTTCATTCTTCTGAGGGACTTCTGGTGCCAATCATGGGTTCCTGAATAGGATAACGGGCCTTATTGTACTGCTGCTTATTGCTTACAGAAAACACTTAACAAACTGTTATTAGATGGTTAAGGGTCTAATCAAAGGCTAAGTTAAGGGGTGAAAAGTGGTGCTTTTCAGGTCTTAATAGTTCCCCAACCAGAAAAGCCAAAAACAATAGAAAATGAAATGTAAAAAAATAATAATGATAGTGCGCCCAATTCTATGACTGAAGTACCATATGTACCACGATGAACTTTTTCAAATGCTTTCAGCACACCGTCCCCTTTTGATAAAAAACCAAAAAAAATTAGAGGAGATCACAGAGATCTTTAAAGAAGTAAAAATATATTTTCCCCTCTTGGAGGCAATAAAGCAAGTCCTAGCATATGAGCAATTTTTGAAAGAGATGTGCACCCACAAGCGAAAGCAACAGAATAATCAATCGAAAAAGTCTTTTTGACGGAGAAAGTGAGCTCGGTCTTATAAGCAATTACTCAGCCTAAGCTTAAGGATCCTAGAGTGCCCACCATTCCATGTATTATTTGTAATCACACCATTAATAAGGAACTATGGGATCTGGGAGCCAACGTAAATTTGCTACCATACATTGTGTATGAGAACTTGGGACTGGGTAAGATGAAGCCAACATCAATAACTCTTCAATTAGCCGACAGATTTGAAAGGAGACCGGTTGGTATCATAGAAGATGTACTAGTCGAGGTTGAAAAGTTTGACTTCCCCATTGACTTTTTGGTATTAGACATGGAGCCTAGTTCTAAATCCCCATAAAAAACCTTGTCATACCCGGTAGACCATTTTTTATGATAGCCAATGCATGTATAAATTGTAAAATTGGTATGATGGAGGTATCTTTCGAGAATATAAGAATTAAGCTTAATGTCTTTTCTGCAACCAACAAAATGGCGTTCATTGATGAGGAGTGTTTCTATTTGGATGATATTGACGAAATAGTTGAGGAAGCACTGCCCCTAGTTTTGTCTAAGGATGCTCTCGAAACATCATTGTGGGATACATATTTGGGACAGACCAAGTTAAATTCCGGAGAGATGGCATACTTTGTCAATGCCCCTCCCCTTGATTTTCAACCAAGGACATGGAAGTTGCCGATGGAGCCTTTGGCCACCACTTCCAGCGAACCATTGTTACCTTCAATTCAAAAAGCACCATTCTTAGAATTTAACACACTTCTCGACACTCTAAAGTACGCTTTCCTTGGGATCGACAAAACTCTCCCAGTTATTATATCCTCCATTCTCACTGCGGACCAAGAGAGTAGATTGTTGGCCATTCTTACAAAGCATAAGGGTGCTATAGGGTGACAGCTTTTGATTTAAAAGGGCTTGATCCATCAATTTGTAAGCACCGGATTCACATGGAGGACAATGCCAAAATGCCTAGAGAAAGCTAGCAACTTGATGTGGGTATTATCTACTCTATTTTTTATAGTGAGTGGGTGAGCCCCATTCAGGTAGTTCTAAAGAAGTGAGGGGTTACGATCAAGGAGAATTCGGTCGGTGAATTGGTACCATTACTCGAGACCATATGTTGGCACGTATGTATCGATTACCGATGAACTAAATGACACACAAGGATCACTTTTCACTGCCATTTATTGATAAAATTTTGGAAAAGATTGTGGGTCAGGTGTATTTATGTTTCCTGGATGGATATTTAGGGTATAATCAAGTTTCAGTGTATCCAAAAGATCAAGAAAAGACAACTTTCATGTGTCCTTTTCATACATTTGCGTATCGCTACATGCCCTTTAGGTTATGCAATGCGCCAGTGACGTTCCGAAGGTGAATGATGGCTATCTTTTCTAATATGATAGATAAGTTCCTTAAAGTGTTCATGGATGACTTTTCGGTATTTTGCCAAACATTCGACACTTCTAGATCACCTTGCCATGGTCTTGGAAAGATGTGAGGAAACAAACTTGGTATTAAGTTGGGACAATGGCCACTTTATGGTTCAAGAAGGCATTGTTTTGGGGTACATAGTTTCAAAAAGAGGAATAGAGGCTGACAGGGCTAAGATCGATTTTATAGTAAATCTACCTCCACCAACTTTGGTGAAGTAGATCCAATCTTTTCTTGGTTATGTCAGCTTCTATTGCCTCTTGATTAAAGACTTTTCCACAGTCTCGAGATCCTTATGACACTTTTTGGCTAATGATGTCACTTTTGACTTCGACAATGCCTGTCTTGAAGCGTTTCATAAGCTCCATGCGATTCTCACATCCGCACCCATCATCCAACCTCCATAATACTCCTTACCCTTTGAGGTGAAGTGTGTGCTTTCGATTACTCAATAGGTGCAGTTCTCAGACAGCTTAAAGATAATTTACTGCATGTAATTTATTACGCGAGTTGAACCTTAATCGAAGATCAGCTTAATTACACTACCACGAAGAAAGAGCTTCTCATTGTCATCTTTACATTAGATAAATTTTGATAGTACCTATTGGGATTGAAGATCATTATTTTCTCTGACCACTCTGCACTGAAATATTTGATAACAAAAAAGGATGCCAAACAACAACTAATCAGGTGGATCCTCTTAACGTAAGAATTTAATTTTGAAATTAGAGATAAAAAGGGAGTTGACAATGTGGTGGCAGACCACTTGTCCCAACTAAAATTTCCAGAAACCACCCTCGATGAATTCTTGCAAGATACCTTCCTGTTGAGCAAGTTCTTGCCATCCAGACTGTGGTGCCATGGTATGCTAATATAGTGAATTAATTGACAATAGGTAAATCCCTCCTGATTGGTCCAAATAAGACTGGCCTGTATTCTTTTCACGAGTTAAAGTTTATATTTGGGAAGACCCAGACCTGTTTAAAATTTGCCCAAACCAAATAATTTGAAAATGTGCCCCTGATATTGATGCCCTCAGCATCCTTAAATTCTGGCATACTTACGTGTGTTGGAGTCACTTCAATGGGTAGAAAACTGTGGCTAAGTTACAATAGTTGGGCTTTAATTGGCCGACATTGTTTAACGATGCCCAAAATTTTTGTGTGGTTTGTGACCGCTGTCAAAAGACAAGTCCCATGTCTCATAGAGACATGATGCCTCTCCAACCGATATTGGTCATTAAGCCTTTTCTATGTTTGGGGCATAGACTTCATGGGACCCTTCCCACATTCATACGGATTTATGTACATCCTTGTGGCAGTTGACTACATTTCAAAATGGGTCGAAGATGTAGCCACAAAAACCCATGATCACAAGGTGGTGATATATTTCATTAGGGAGAACATTTTTTCTCGGTTCGAAACTCCAAATGCCATAATTAGTGATGGGGGCAATTATTTTTGTAATAGATACTTGGAGAAATTGCTCAAGAAGTATTTTGTTACCCAGTGCACCTGATTCTTTATAGGACTTTTTCAATCTGATTTAACCATTGCTCTGTCTCCATCAGATCAGTCTGCCCATAGAAGATAGGAGGCCTCATCCTCCTGAACTCCTAAAAGCCCGATGGGTGACGTCTTTCCCTAAGCAACGCCACAGCATTTACCACGGTCTCCAACAATTGTTGGTTGTTATTGCTTCCTAGAGCATTTCTAATGTTGTTCCCCGCTCCAGATGCATTATTGTTGTTGTTTATAGGAATCGCATTAGACCCCGTGACAAACCCCTCACCACTCGTGGTGTCTCCAATATTCACAGACCTTTGTCTTCCTCTTTGTGGAGGCATCTTTACCTGCCATGACCAAGTAAACTCTAAGTCAAATTGCTCCTCAGACTAGAGTCTCAGCTCCAAACTTACTGCCATTGCTCCTACCTAAGTCATAGCTTTGAATTCAAAACCTAAGCCTTACAGGCATTCAAAATAGGGTTCTGATGTTCCATGTGACACACGACGTCCCAATTGGATCTGCTCTACCATAGTATACTTAGCTTTTATACCACCTGTGATAGCCCGGACTTCCTTACGATAAAAACTCGGGTTGTCAGATTAAACGTGCGGTCCGAATTGCAGTAACAACATGGTATCGAAGTGTTTACTTCACTTCACAATAACTCAATCATCCCATACCTTAAATACTAGGAGAGATTAAACCATCCCATATTTGTAAGCATACATGAATGCGGAAACAACTATGCAAACGGATGGTAGAGCAAATACATGAACAACATGCAATATATATACACAGGGCTAACCCCCATCCATATTAAAATACTACAAAAATAACCATCCATCGATGAAGGCCAACCTTCATCTAAATAGTTGAGCCAAAAATTTACACAATGTATTTAGTTTTATCACGGAACTGCACCGTATATCCCAAAAACACCAAAGGCTCAACACCGCTAACGGTAGAATTCTTCAGGCAACTCCTCCTCATCCTCAGGCGCATAATCTGGATCTTCTTCAAGCTTCAGATCTTTCTCAGGGTCAGCGCCTACAGCTGTGACGTATAGTCAGGGAATGAGCTACAGCCTAAGCTCAATAGGGAAAAACAAAGCTAAATATTCATTTTATCATATTCATTCATAGATCTTGATGCATAATAGTGCAATGTGAAAGAGTGTAAAAACTAGGAATTATGACATCAAGACATTTCATTTCATGCGTGCAGATAGTCATGTTCAAGCTAATGCATATGGGATCAAACAAAGTGTATACGAGCAAAGGAACAAATCGAGAGAAAACATCACAAGACATAAGCAAGAATCACATCAAGATCAAATATCAAGATGTCAAGCCCCTAAGAAACATTAACAGGGTCACTTGAACCACGAAATCGAGTCCCCTGAGCTACATTAACAGGGTCACCCGAGCCAAGACGTCAAGCCCCTTTGCTACGTTAACTGGGTCACCTGAGCCAAGATGTCAAGCCCCTTAGATACATTAACAGGTCACATACTAATAGCAATGACATGAATCACATACAAAATTTTAGGGCGTATCGAGATCATATGCAATAACATATCAAGATGCGCATACTACAATATGAAAAATACATCCATAAATCCAAATTCATACTCTTCAAAACATGACAATATTCTTGTCTCACAATTCTAGAAAGAATCATTATTTAATACTTGCATCAATAACGTGAATTCATGAAAAAAACAAGGTTTCAGCAAAGTGTGTTGGTACGCACTTTTTCTAGGTTTCTTTCGGTCCCGGGAATCAGTGGCCCAATTCTGCCCAAGTGGACTCTAGCGATGTGGCGTTTGAAATGTTAAAAATAAAATAAAAAAGGGGGTTTTTCTAGGAAGATTTCTAGTTTGTTGCGATAGTCAGCTGCAGATATTTAACGATGCTGCAATATGTCAGTGATCATGCTTTAAAGTGGGTGTGGGTCACTTCTTTACTGAATTGTCTGCCTGCGAACGTTAGCAGTTATGGCTACTTTAGATAGTTCAATTTTCCTTTCCTTCCCTGTTATTATTGTAATTCGAATCGGTTCAAATTTCCTAATTCTATTGTGAGTCTAGTGGTGTGGGTTTATTATAGTGATTTGATCTAATATTATAATTCTAGTAGGAATCTAATTAATATAGTGTCCTAATCCTATTAGAATTCTAATTAATTTGGTGTTCTAATACTACTAGAAGCCCAATTAATATCAGTCTCCTAATTATACTAGGAATGCAAACATATTAATTTTAATGAAACTTTAATTAAATCGAGCATACTAATTGTACTGAAATTCTAAGTAAAGCAAGTATACTAGTCCTACTACAATTCTAATTGAAGTAGAGAACTGATTTTTATCGAAATTCTAATTGGAATAGAAGACTGATTTTACAAAAACTCTAGTTAAATCAATGAATTAGTTTTACTAAATTCAATTAAAATAAAGGAACTGATTTTTTTCTGGAATTTGGATCAAAACAATGAATTAATTATACTAAAACTCTGATTAATAAAAAAAAGAGAAATTAACTATACTAGAATCTAATCAAGCAATGAATTAACTATGCTAGAATTATCTAATTAAAATAGAGGAAATGATTTTATTAGAATTCTAATTAAAGCAATTATTCTAAGGATCTAATCAAATAAAGCATGTAAATTAATTATAGTAAAAATCTACAAAAATTATGGACTTGATTTTCTAATTCTAATTAAAGCAATAAAATAATCCTTAAAAAAAGTAGTTTCGGGCCTGCTATGCAACGGAGGATTGGCCTCGTTCCCGAGTACCCTCCATAAGCTCCCTTGGGCGAATCGGGTGGCTAAGATTAAGGATAAATTGGATTTTTGGATTATAAAATAGTATTATTGGATTTTCGGAGTCATTTTTGGGATTATAATTAAGAATTTAAATTATGAAACTAGGATTATAGAAGACTAAATTAATGTTTGGGATTTTAGAAATATTAAATTAAGGAAGTAAAATTAGAATTTAAAACTTTTAGGACTGAATTTGGGTCCAAAATCAGAAAATCAGGTCCTATGATTAAGGACTGGTTCTAGAAACTATGAACTAGAACCAGAGATTAATGATAGGACTGGAGATTAAACTTATAGAATGGAATTGAGTCTATGGTTGGTGAATTGGGCCGTCAAATTAAGGACTGGTTCTAAAAAAATTGAGAACTAGAACTAGATATTAAAATTACGGTCCGAAAAAGGGTGCTATGGTCTAAGACTGAATTAATATTAATAACTTAAAACTAAGAAAAATCCTAAGTCTAAGAACTAAGAACTACGGTCATAATTAAAGTTAAATTCTTACCTAAGGTCGAGGCTGCAGAGAGAAATTCCAAAGATTCGAAGCTTGAATCTCAAAGTCATGGCCATGTTCCTCTATAGGTTCGTTCTCGGAGTTCTCTGGTTTCAAAATCCTAAAAAATTTCGTTCTCCTAAAATTCTAGCCCCTTCCCGGGGCGAATTAGAAAAAATCTTTTATAGGTTTTTCTCTAATTAAGCACCCTGTTTTAGGCGTTTAACTTGATTGCGCGCCGATTTCCTGGTGCTTAATCGCTTTGAGTCAGTCACTGACTCAGTGAGCGATCGGCTGACTTGCTCAGCGAGTTTCCTAGTTCTAATCACGTTAGAACTAATTGCGCACCTAGTGTGGCATGTACAATTGATTAAGGAAGCTTAGGGGGGGTCAAGGACGGTAAGACTTGGTCAGGCATAAGTCGATTGCGGCCGGTGATCAGGTGCTCATTCCGATCGCGCGTGCCATGTGTTGCGCACAACCGAGTCTCGAAGTGGTCTAGGCAAGGAAGTCTCGTCTGAAAGGGGACTGATTGCATGTTTGTGGTTTAGCATGCGATCGAATTGTACGTATGGTTTTAGGCACGTAATTTGAGGCATCCGAGTTTGAGTCGGGTCTAAAATGCCAGACTATTATTTCAGCCTGTATTTTGACTATATACTATTATTTCAATATATAGTCTCCCTACGATGGAATTTGAGCCACAGAGCTATTGTTTTACCCTATGTTCAGCCATGTACTATTGTTTCAGTGCATGGTTTCCATATTAGAGTCATGGGGCCTGAACCATAGAGCTATTGTGCTATTATTGCAGCCTGTGTCTAGCCATATACTATTGTTTCAGTATATGATCCCACATTGGGATAAAGGGGTCTAAAATACTAGACTATTGTTTCAGTCTGCATTCTGACTATATATTATTATTTCAGTATATAGTCTCCCTACGTTGGGATCTGAGACACAAAGTTATTGTTTCAGCCTGTATTCAGCCATGAACTATTGTTTCAGTGCATGGTTCCCACATTAGGGTCATGGGGCTTGATTCACAGAGCTATTATTTCAGCCTATGTCCATCCATATACTATTATTTTAGTATATGGTCTCAATTAGGGTTATGAGGTCAAAGGTTGATCGAATAGATTTATATATTATGAGAGGGAAAAATGGGAGTGCCTACAGATGCCCCTCTTTGGCACGCTCTTGCGAAGTAAGAACGCATCAAAGGAGTAGACACCCCTCATTCAAGCTGTCTTCTCGTTTTTCTTGAGAAATCACAAATGTGAATTGGGGATGCTAACATAGCATGCTTGGCTTTCTTATCTATCAGTCCAATCTAAAATGGAGCATTCAGGGGCTCAGTGGTAGCTGTCGAAAGGCATGTTCCATGTCGTGGATGCCCAAGCGTGATCCCGTCGCATATCGCGACCGCTGTCATAGACAGTCGACGAGGGAAGTCAGCGTATCCTATTCTGCGGGTGCAAGGGGCATCCCGTCGCATGGCGTGACCTACTGCAAGTGACAATCAAATGGAAAGGAGAATCACCATATCTTAATCTATGGGTGCAAGGGGCATCCCATCACATGTCGCGACCTGCTGCAAGGGGCAATCAAACAAAGGGGTATGACGCAGTCGAGGTACTAGGGAGCGCCATATAAATGTCCATAAGGTCCAGGGACCAATAATAAAAATGCAATATAACGTCGAAGGCTTTGCGATTCATGTCAGACCAGGCGTGTCATTGCTCACACTAATGTGCATCAGGCATTTCTTTTCCAATAGGCGTTTGTAGGTTCTTAGATTAAATATACTCATTGCTCGGTTTCCCAAGGGAATGGGTGTTTTGGGTAAGTGGTGAATGAGATAAATTTTCGTAGGTAAGAGGTCTCTTTGTTTATTATTATTTTGGTTTTTTTTTTTTTCATTTTTTTTTTTTATTTATTTTGGAAGTAAGGAGTTTGGAAAATTCGAGAATCTTAACTTAAGATCAATTTGGTGGTAAAACTTCAGAAAACATGGCTTTCGAGACGTCATTGAGCAGATCCACCGCTAAGAGATTTGTGGACTCGACCGTTTATGTGATTGTCATGACAACACTTGGCATGTCGAATCCTCTGTCTAACCTTCTCGGTGAATACTGATGACTGGCTCTTACAGGAGGACTATTGTGATTCGCGAGTCAAGAGAGATGGGTTTTGAAAACATTTTGATTTAATCATAGCTAACTATATATTTACAAGGAATATCGAGTAATTAAAAAGTGGGTAGTACTTACCTGAGGGTGATATGGTCTCAATTAGGGTTATGAGGTCAAAGGTTAACCGAATAGATTTATATATTTCGAGAGGGAAAAATGGGAGTGTCTACAGATGCCCATCTTTCTTCAAGTCCATGATGGGACTATTGCAGTGTAGTCCATAATGGGACTATTGCAGTGTCGCGATAGGACATTGAAGGTTTCTTCTTTTTCTTTAAGTCCACTATGGTAGAGCTTGGCGGTCACCAATATGATGAAAAGTCTTGGGGAAGTGATGTCGTGATGGGACTTGGGGATTCTCCCTTTCTTTGGTTGAGTGCTGGGTGAGTCCTGGTGGGACGTGGAGCTCAATTCAGGAGAGAGAGCTCTTTGCTTTAGCGATGGGACATAATTGAGCTTTCCCTCTTTTCGTCATACGACATGGCAGGTGTTGTCAAAGCATTTTTTTTTCTTTCAGGTAGTGATGTTTGTGATGAGATATTGGCTGAGTATAGTTAGTGATGGAATGTTGGTAGGATATTTGCGCGATAAGTGTGTCTTGTTTCTTTCTTTGGCAGATCTTGGGTTTTGGAAAAAAATCATGTTGTGGTTGCATTGTGATTGACATAATTTTTTTTTTGGCGGTGTGCCCGCATTTTCGGGGGATTTGCTTTTGGCTTTTCGCAAGGGAACATGAGGGCATGGCTAATTTATTGCAATGCGACTGGATATTAAGGTGGTATTATGTGTGTGCATCATGTCGTGGTGGGCTGTGCGTGAGCGGCTGCCCCTATCTCGTTCTTTCTCTCTGAATAGCCTATAAGGCTACGCGATGGGACAAGAGAGTTTTGATCAAGGTGAGGTAGAAAAATTTGAAGGTATAGATTTTGTCCAAAGTCAAGCATTGCACACCTAGTTTAGGTCACTTAATATAATTGTTTGTCTGTTTTAGGGCGTGCGATCATAGGTTCGAAGGGTTGTTTACGCTTGTCTAAGTGTGTGTGTGATTGAGTTATGCACTTTAATATTTGCTCATGATTGAGGAGTCACCAGGTCACTGTGCGGGTGACC
Source organism: Chloranthus sessilifolius (assembly GCA_021018995.1). Lineage (NCBI taxonomy): Eukaryota > Viridiplantae > Streptophyta > Magnoliopsida > Chloranthales > Chloranthaceae > Chloranthus > Chloranthus sessilifolius. Next base: position 75,811,447 of record CM037588.1, on the reverse strand, counting down.
TTTTGTATTACGTGGCGCGAGGTAGTCATTTAATGAGGTTGCGCAATCTATAGTTTGCGCGTGATCAGAGTGTCGCGCCGTTGGTGCGGGCAATAGTTTATTTGCGCGCTCGATTCAGTGCGCATGTTTTTTATTATGCCCGTCATGTGATGTGCGTGACTGAGTTAAGCGCATGTGTCTAGGCGTGCGATTATGTCCGTACTTTATATAAGTGAGGGAGCCTTCATTTATTTCTCATTCTTTGGTTTAGTCTGGAGTTTTACTTTTTCTAGATCTCTTAAGTTCTAAAATTCATGTTTTAGTGATATCGGATGATCTAACCGTCCGATTGAGATGTCATTTCTTCCTATGTTCGTTATTTTATATGATCTTCATCCTGAGGTGATGCTCGGGGACGGTGTTATTCTGGGAATGGGTGGTATTGGGAATGAGGGTGTCAGTCTTCACATCGATCCCTTTTAGGGAGTAGTGAAGGCAGTGTTGAGGAGGCGGCGGCAGACGAGATGAAGATGGCGGAAGAGGAGTAGTAAGTGGGGGGATGTGTTTCCCAACTAGTCCTTCCTGAAGCCTCTAATTGGACGCTCCAAGTCTGGTGGTATCCTTCTTAGGCCTCCGATTGGGCGTTCTGCTCCTTGCTTTGTGTTGATTTTGGGTCTCAAGTTTTCATTTTGGGTTGTAAGTTAGGCTATAGGTTTTCGATTTTGGTTGTAAGTGCAGGAGGTATGCCTCCGGTGGTATTTGTAAAATTTTTTATGAATAAAGAAGTATTATATTTTTTGTTTATTGTGTCTAGTTATTTGTTTTAACTTGTTTAATGGATTAGTCAGGCACATTTGGTTTGTTTGATTCGATTTAGGATTTAATTTAGCTTTTATCTCAAGATTAGTTTGTTTTATGGAATTTTGTTTAGAGGGTTTACTTAGTTCTGTTTGGCCTTGTTGGGGGCATTTTTTGTGTGGTCCTAAGCAAGTTAGGGTCTCATTTTTTGTTATTTGTTTTGTCTAGGGTTTAGGGTATTTTTTTTTTGTCCTTTTATTTAATTTGATATGACACTTGTTAAAAGTGTGAATTTAGGGTTTAATTTGAGGTTTCTAGATAGAGGTTAAGTGTTTGAGTCCTATTGGCTTATCTATTTTGCGTTGGGTTTGTGTTCCCTTGGAGGGGTAAGTGTTGTATGATTATTGGTTTATCTAGGTTGTCATGGATTGTGGTCTTTCAAGAGGGTATGTGTTTGGTTTTGGATTTATTTGGATTGGAAGGGTTTAAAGGTATGACACTTGTCCCTCTGGTAATTTAGGAGGTTATAGTTTATAAATGTGTGAGCTAAGGGGCTTTGGGTTCTTGTTGTTTTGAATTTTTATTTCAAGTTTAGAATTAGGAGTTTTGGGGCATTTTTTTTTGTGATTTTTAGCATTTTTTTTTATTAATGTCTTTCCTTTCTCTTTTGTATTACCGGTATTGAACTCGAAGAGTTGTGATTATTAAGGATTATTGGGAATGAATGAGATTGGGAAAGCAAGGTAGCAGTCGAATTACTGCCAAGCTAATGGAAGAGGTGGAGGAGAAAAAGGTGGTAGAAAGGAAACCCAAGGATAAGATAGCATCAGAGTTCTCATGACCGATGCCTATTTTTCCTTAGTAGTCTCTGCGGATTTAGTGTTAGCTGCTCCTCCTTGTTATGCTTTCCAAAGCGATCTTCCAATGGTGGATCCTGCAGATCTTGGGTGGCTTTCTGTGAGCCACTCTTTCTTTTCTGCTGGCTTGGGGTGTGGAAAGGTTGTCATTGTCAGAATTTATTCAGGATGCGTTCCTCCTCGGGGCTTCTCATAGAGTTCATGTTTCCTGAATAAATCCGGATTCGGGCACTGCCTGTACGTACTGTTTTTTTAAGTTTCTTGGTTAAAGTTGTATATTCAGAAGGTATGCCCTCGGTGTATTTTGTAATCAATTTTTTTTTTATGAAGTGATTATGTTTTTATTCCATTTGTGGTGATTTTTATTTAGTAAATTTTGGTTTATTAGGTAGCTTACTTCGACTTGTTTTGAGTGTGATGCTTACTTATTTTAATCTGGTCTGATCTTACTTATTTATTTAGATTTGGGGTGTGCTGGGAGTAGTTTTTGGGTCATGTGCATGAATGATGAGGGGCATTTTTTTTTGGTTTGGTCATAGTTGGAGTGTTTAAGTGATGGGGGGCATTTCTTCTTCATTTTTTTGTTTAGTTTGGTCTTAGTTAAAGTGTATAAATAATGTTGGTGGTCATTTTTGTTTCATTTGGTTTCGGGTGTGTGCGTTCTTCGTCAGAAGTGTTTTTGGATTGGCCTTAACAAGGGCGTAGTTCGGTTGGTAATCAATGACGGAAATCTTCTGATTTTGGTCCTGTGACCCTGCTGTTCTGGGCACATATTTTGTATTTCTAGGGCGTTGCACGCTTCACTCTGGGCGCATAAGCAAATTGCACGTCGGAATGGGAGCGCGCATTTTGGAGGGTCGGAAGGTCATTACGCGCCAAGGTCCGATCGTTTAAATGAGTTAAACGCATGGCTTGGGCACAGGATTAGGGCAGTGGCCAGTCACTATGTAGGTGACTGTTGGCATTCGTGCGCACCAATTTAGATGCTTGAGGTGATTACGCGCCTTGTATGTAGTGTGCAACCAAGCGGTCAGGTTAGTTTGAGCGGGCGGCAATCTGTTTACAAGCTCAAAATTGATCGTTTGATCCGAATTATGTGCAGAGATTATGGTGCATGATTGGGTTGAGCGCGTGAGTTCACACGCGTGATTTGGGTATGTTCTATATATAGTTCAAAAACTTTCATTTTCCCGTGCAATCAATTTTGGTCTTTGATTCTCGGTTTCGTTGTTTCGTTGCGCTCTAGTTTTCGTGTTTTTGTGGCATCTTATGATCCAGTTGTCCATTTCAGGTGTCGTTTCTTCTATTTTCTTGAGTTTTTCAAGCTTTGTTCTAGAAAGGAGTCTGAGGGTAGTGGTAGGCATGATCTTACTATTTCTGAGTTGGAGAGGATGATGATGGGAGAGATAGGTAAGACCTCTAAGGCTCGGACCGATGCTATTTTCGGGGAGGAGGATGTCCGGGAGGTGGCTAGAGAGGAGTTATCGGAGGTTGACCAAATGGAGGTCAGGGAGGAGGTACTCGAGATTCAATATGGGGTAGTTAAGGATGAGGGTGAGAGGGTTGAGGGTGAGAGAGCTAAGGGTGAGAGACCTGAGGAGGAGAGAGCTGAGGACGAGGTTGAGGAGCACCCGAGTGTGGAGCGTCAAGATAGCGGGCACTTCCCGCTGGAGGATTTCTTTGCTCGAGGTCGGGTAGGTACCCATGAGCAAGAGTTCTTTTGATTTTTTAAGGCATTTATGTTATGACATAGATTTATTAGGATCTGGAAACCCTTTTTAATTTATGTCAAACCTGCATTGATTATTGATTGTGTGCTCACTCATGCACCATGATGGCATCTAGAGGTAGGTCACGTTTCTATTTTACCATTTTTATTATGTTTTGTGTATTCATTATGAGTTGATATTGTGTTTGGGGCATATTTCATTTGCTTTTCACTCTAGATATGTTTGTCTTTCATCATAGGTATGTGCGTTAGTTTTATTTTCTTCTACTTGTGCTTCATTCGATAGCAGCCCCCGCAACTGCTTATCAACTCGGTGTGGACCGAGTCCCATCCTTGGTATCGTGCCTTGCTGAAGTTTCAACTGGAGAGGTTGGTGTCTTTCGACTTCGGGCTGATCCTGGAGCTAGAGCCCTTTCTGGTCGATCGTGGCCTGATTGTTGCGATTCTAGAGAGGTGGAGGGAGGAGCATTAGGCACTTCTCTTTCCAGTTGGTATGATATTTTCGACTCCAGAGAACTGGGTCTGCATTACCGGTCTTCATTTTAAGGGTGAGCCAATAATGAGGCGGGTGGATGGCAGGAGAGTATCAGGAGGTGTGTGAGGAGATTTTGGGTGTGCCGTATAGATCGAGTGGATCAGAGTCGGGTGTAGTTCGAGTCACTTAGTTTTTTTATATGTTCAACAGTGGCTTCGTCCCTCCGAGGCATCATTCAGAGGTGAGGGCATCTTACAAGGCAGGTTGTGTGGTGGTGGCGGGTCGGGAGCTCGTGGTTGAGCCGGGGTTGGCTGCAGATAGGGTGCTCCGAGAGTTCTTGATGCACTTCGTCGGTGCAGTACTCTTTTCTTCTTCAACTTGAGGATGCATCACCGGGTTATTTTTTATGGTTCTCAGGGACTTGGATCGGGTCCCTACCTATGGGTGGGGTGCAGCGGCATTAGCACATCTCTATGAGCAGCTTTATCATCAGGGACGGGGCATTGCGTTGATTGGAGGTTTCCTTCCCTTCCTCCAGGTGAGTCTTAGTTAATCAGTGTCATGACGTCTTTATTTTTTTTATCGTAGCAGATATTTAATATTTCTTCTTTTTATGTTTGTTTTTAGTTTTGGGCATATGATCATTTTGCTTTTCTTCATCCCGGGGTTCCTTTGGAGGTGAGGTTCACATTCTCGCTAATGCATGTGTGGAGGGCAGTGCTACGGAGTCGTCGTTGGTCCTCTGATCTTCATACTGCACGGGGTCTTTTTAAGGACATGCATGTGGGGCAGGTATATATCATCGTGTTCTCATTTTGGCTTTTTAGGATCTAAGGTTTCATTGATAGGTTGGCTTGTTTATTTGGTTAGGTGATTTAGAGGCCCTACATGGCCGAGGATGATGCGAATGTGCCAGTGATTCAGTCTGGCCTGCCTTTCTTTGACGTGGACATATGGGTCCATTATTTTGAGAAGGTGGAGACGATCCACCTATCTCAGGCGGTGTGGCAGCTGGGGCTTGCTCAAGGAGTCCCTTTGGAGATTTGCCACAGGGTGGCAAAGAGGATGACCGGCCCCTTTGGTCGAAACTTTTCAATGAAGATGACGCTTCAGATAGCCGATTTTAGAGCTGGGGGGACCAGAGTGACAGGGGTGTGTGACGAGGCGGATGTCCAAGAGTATAGGAGATGGCTTAGTGCATTGGGTGGAGGGCCCCTCTTCACACGTCCCTTCCATGGGAGTGGTTCTTTTGCGATCGGTGGGTCGGAGTCGGCGTCGGCATTGAGGGAGAGACTGGCTGCGTTGGAGTAGGGCCATCTCATAGCGAGTGTACGAGGGGTGTTAGATGCCTTCCATAGGGCAATGGAGCAGATGGGGTGTGCTCCTCATCCAGAAGAGGAGATGCTACACTCCTTAGCCCTCTCAATTGCTTAGGCTAGGGGAGCAGAGGATGAGTTGGGGGCTCGACTGGCGAAGACTCGACGACTCCTGGTGAGTTGATTTATTGGTCTAAATGTTTATGTATTATGCAGACTTGGTCTTTTGGTCGTTCTGACATGATTGTGGTGTTTCATTTTAGTTTGAATAGTCTGAGGGGGAGGTCGAGGTCGCTAGTCATGTGGCAATGATAAGGTTGTTATGCGGTCAGCAGCAGGCTGGCTGAGAGGTGGAGGCTAGTTTGTGATTTGAGATTGATTGATTAGTGAGTGTCTATATGAACTTGGTTTTGTTAATTGTTAGCGTGAAGAGCTTGCCAACTGATGTGTTTATTGTTATTCATAGAGAGCCGAGCTTACTGCTAGAGGTCCCATTCCGGCATTTTATCCATCTTCAGTTGCTTCCTCCAGTCAGGAGGATCCAACGATGGCTTAGCTTCGGGCCGAGCTAGAGCATTGGGTAAGTTCCATTCAATCTTTTATCTCATTTATGTGATTGCATTAGTTTATTGGATGTTATTATTTCACTTTCTTAATATTCTACTGGCATTACATGGTATTTCAGCGTCAGGTAGCCGAGGATCTTCAAACGAGGGAGGTGATTGTTGCCCCTCTATGCCCGAAGAGTCAGGTATAGTTTCTGGTGTGGTGTACTTCAGCTGAGGTTATTTATTTGTTCTGACATATTTTGTGTTGGCTTGTTTGGTGTTGTGCAAGCTGTTCCAGAATCGGATCTTGAGCTCCCCCTCAAGGGTCTGCTCCTATTCCTTCTCAGGTATGTTCTAGTTATTGTGTTCATAGTTTATTTGTCATTATAGTGTTGTTTACTATATTTGTTTGTTCTTGTTGCAGCAGCCTATGTTTGTTGTTCCCTCTGTGCCTCTTGCTGATCTAGTGACTGCTACGACCATTGAGCGACTTCTGGAGGAGAGGCTGGATCTGGTATGACTCTTTCTTTGTCAAAGTTTCTTTTTTTTATGTTCATATATATGTATAGGTTTTCTTTGACTTGGTGTGGTTACGCAGGTTCGTTGGCTTGAGGAGGCGTGTCTAGAGGCGATGCGAGCGTGCGCCACTTCTGAGGCGAGACAAATCCTTGGGGAGATGCAGAGTCACAATGACCTATTCGTTGACATGATGGTTGCGCTGAAGACTCAGGCTGAGGCATTAGAGGCGGTGCGTCGGACAATGCTGACAGAGATGCAGGTGGCCCTGGATCAGCTACAATATTGTCTAACGAGGAGTGAGCGAGGGGTGCGTAGGTTGGCTAGTAAGCTTGATGGATCAGAGTCGAGGGCTACGGGTTCCTCGATGGACAGTCTCGTCACATGTCACGTGATCACATCAGGGATGATGCTCATGAGGATTCTATCATTCATGAGACTCTCGCTGGGTATCCTCCACATTCGCGATCGAGGTGATCTGCTAGCCAAACGAGTGAGGGGGGTTCTGTGGCTGAGCCTCGTCGCCTAGAGGTTCTAAGGACTTCGGGTGTCGGGATTGTGTATTCGGAGGAACAGTCTACAGACCTCTAAGCTGAAGATACTGGAGACAGTGGTGCTCGTCCATCGCAGCGATAGCGTAGGGAGTAGGTGTGTGTGTGTGTGTTTATTTTGTCCATTGTGTGTGCATTGTATATATATAGGGGGGATGCCCCCTTGTGACAAGTGTAAAAAAAATAAAAAATTGATGTATATATATATGGAGATTCCTTGGTTTAGATGTACCTGATCAGCTCCTTTCCTTTTGATTACCTCTTGCATTTGTCTTTCACTTTTTAGTTTATTTAGCGCCGTCGTCCGTCATTGGGACTTGGGTGCTTCCTGAGCTGGCCCGGTGATGGTTGAAGGTTGCTTTGTATCTGCGCATGTAAAGGTAATACAATCAATAATTTTTGTTCTCCCCCCTTGCTAGTTGTCAAGGGGGGTGAGTGTCTAAGACCGAGGCCTGATAGTAAAAGATGGATATGTACGCTCCCTCTTTTTTTTCTTTTCTTTTTCTTTTTTCTTTTTTTCTCTTTTTTTCTTTTTTTCTTCAAAATAAAAAATAATACAACAGGGAAAGCAAATAACTATGATAGAAATAAAAATAATAAAAATGCCCCAGTATAGGAGCGTGGTAGGATTGGCAGTATAGTATCTTTTGTAGCATTCTCCGGATAGTGACTTTGTTATTTCGCATCTTCCTTGTGGACGAGTCGACGCTTCTAAGGTGATTCCCCTTCTGATAAAAAAAATGCCCCAGTGTCTAGATGCAACAGAGCTTTCCTAGGTTTTAAATGAGCACTTTGGGTCTATAAGAAGTGATGGGTATTTGGTGAGTTAGTTTTGAAGAAAAGGTTGATCGATACTATCATCAAACCAAGGGATGACTCTTCGATTAGGTCAGTTGGATACGAGAGTTTATCTTAGGGTGGTGGTCATCCTATCTCGTGGTTATTAGGGAGAAGTATGGTAGGTATAGTAAGTGATTACATCAATCATCATTCATCAGTTTTCGATTTTATTTCTAGGTATATCATGCAAGGCTTTTGATTTATCATCCGAATAAAGCAGAAGAGGGGGGTAAGGTGTTATTCACTGAAAAGTACCACTTTTCACCTTTTAGCCTAGCCTTTGATAGACCTTGAAGCAGACTAATAATCATTTGTTAAGTGTGTTTTATAGTTAGCAATAATCTATGCAGCTTAATATAAAATCCCTGCTTTTTAATCCAAAGAAGAGAGAGAATACATGCAAGGATGACAGCTGGAGCCAAAGCCTAAGGGAACACCTTGGTAGTGCTCACCATGGTGACTTATTAGCTGGTCATCATTGACCAAAGTCTAGCAGACGGATGAGATTAGCTGAGAATGGAGAAGACTACAACAGCAGCAAGTGTAATGCATCAGAGTATCAAAAGACAGATCTCGCAAAGTTGAGGAGCTTCCTCGCGAAGCTAAGGATGCAGTGGAAGATGCCCTCACACAGATTGGTCGTGCAGTCACAAGGAGAGCTATAAAGACATCGCAAAGATCTCGTAGTTTAAAATACTCAGAATTTGCCATCGAGAAGTTCTCACAGAGATCAAGCCTTAAAGCAGCCGCGCGTAGAACTTAGCGAGTCTATATGTATACTGAACAAAATGTACCTCATGGAGTTCTTGCGTGGCTAAAGATGAGAGAGACGCCTAGAATTCTCCTCGCATAGATCTCGCACACTCTGAAGCCTTATAGTTACTATGTGAGTGCAAGAATATAACTGCATGAGTACTCAGCGAGGGAGAGAGCTTCTAAAGCTCTACTACGCGAGAATTCCAGGTGCTCGAGACCAACTCCGCGGCAGCCTTACAGCACAAAGGAACTGCACGATTAATTGAAGGTTTGTTGCACGAGTGAGCACTTCCAACCAGCCAAAGACTACTCCGCGAAGGCTCTACAGCTGCACAAATGAATTAATGCATATGCCAACCCCGCGAAGAACGGTTTCCCCACTTCTCAGTTTTAATAGAAGGACCTTTTGGGAATTTCCCAATACTAGGGCACACTTCTCGAGGCATGAATCTCGAGGTGCACATCTCAAGGCACTCAAGGATCATAATGATGCCATGTCTGTTGGAAAAACTAGGGTTAATCCCTTTAGAACCAAGCCGCATGGACAGAGTATATAAGCTACACTTAGAGTTTATTTTTAATCATCAATCCTTCCTTCATCCTCTGTCGACTGAGAGTTCTAGCAGACTAAGGTTAGGGTTAGGGTTTGATCACCTCTTTTTCCTATTTTTCTTCTCTCTTAGCCCAACATTTGCTGGCTAATCCCCTTATAAGTAGGTAGGCTTAGTTCAATTCAGTTTTGTAATAGGTTTTATATACATTAGGATCTTGGATGAGTAGTTGTTTATAGGCTGCAGCCTGTAGGCAGTTCATTGTAAGGCTCGCTTTTATTAATAGATTGTTGTTTTAATGACTAATTGAATCTAAAGATCTTATAGTTCTCTTAAATGTCTATAGGATTCATGTATTTGGGGCTAGCCCATTCAGTTTCCAATAGATCTATATTTACCATCTGATTTCTCTTGGTTTGATAGCCCCATGGAAAGCAATGTTGGATCTGTAGTGAGATCTGGGGAGCTCGGAGGCTGTGACCATGGTGACTGTAGCAGTTTACATATTCTTTCTCAGACCTCTGTGGTATGGACAGACCAATGGGATACCCTATGACTATTTGAGTGGACAGAGTATAGCCCTAAGGTGGTGGTATCCAGCCACATGTTTGAGAAGGATTCTTCTCCCCTGCACATGAGCTTCTAGAGCCTTGTGAGGAGGTTTTGTATAGGAACTAGCTCCCCTCTATTTTACCTAACTAATATCAGATGTTAGATCTGATTTCTCTATAGTAGTTGCAGCTTGAGGCTGAGTCATTATAGGCCTTTTGTAGCAATGACCAACTGAATTTAGAGCCTTATTCAACCTGTTACATGGTCCTTTTGTGGGCACCAGTGAGACGTTGGCCTTGGAAAAGCAGTTAGGATTTTATGGGTTGGAATACCTATAGATGTCAGCCAGATCTGTGTGCAGATCTAAAGAGCTTGTAGCGCTGACATTACATAGTGCTGCAATAATATTCATGGCCTGATATGGTCCAGTGGTTGGGGAAATGATCAGTTCAATCCTCTGGATTAGATTAGCAACTTCTAGCTTGATTAATAGAATTTGACAGACTCTATAGGATAGGTTGTGACCATTTGAGTGGACAACCTATAGCCTTAAGAGCACCCCAAATGACATGGGTTAAGTTGGACACTTCTACCTTGGTGAGGCTTTTGATAGCGTCTCAGCAAGGAGCACTGCAGAGACAGACAAAATCTGAGTTACATTACTGCTTTAACTCTGAACTTAACCTGCTTACTTCTCACCATTTCTTATATATTATTTTGGCACACACCATCACCATCTTCTTCTTAATCCTATCTTTAGGATAAGGCTATATTTTATTTCTCTGTTGTTACGATTAATTTAGTGTAGTCGTGACACCCAGCTCCCTTTCTTTAGGATTGTCAGATCAGTAGCCAGATCTAAAGGACTACTATTATAGCCCATTCTGGATTCTAGATCAATTTCTCTGTGGGACAAACTCTTACTTATCAAAACATGCTACAATAGGCCCTGTATCTTACAGGTCTAGGATTACTTTCGTTGTGCTGAATCCATTCTTTTATTTTACTTTACTTTTAAATTTGTTTCCACCACACAATAAAAAGCACGAAGGGAATCTGACAACAAGTTTTTGGCGTCACTGTCGGAGATATTAGTCTTTTTAGTAGACCTGAGTTGTACTATAATTTAGATTTCTAAATTCTTTGTAGCTGTCCCTAAACTAGAATAAAGTACTACTGATACTTTGTGAAATTTTGCAGAAATGGATAGCAGAAGAAGGGAAAAGCTAGAGCTGCAATTGGAGTGAAGCTAGCTCTGTTGCACTTCCTTTCCCCTAAATCTTACTCCATTTATGTTTACTTCCTTGTTATTTGTTTAGTGCAAATCTCTGTAGTTGATAATTTTGTTAGAAATATTCTTTGTGTGTGCTTGTGAGCATTTTATGTGCTTACTGTGAGTGTGAGTATATGCATGGTAGAAAGTCTTTAAAACCTGAGCTAGAACTTCCAAATCTAGAGGTTGAAAGGATCCTTAGACCTAGACGCATCCCACAGGGCCCTGCTATTGAAACTAAACCAACTATCATGGCTGAGAGGCAGAGAACATTAATGGAGTACAATGCACCGAGGAAGTACACCTCTCCTTTCTGCATTCAATTCCCCTCTGTTGAAGGGAATTATGAGATTAAATCCTCCACCATCAATATGTTGCCTTCGTTTTATGAGTGTAGTAAAGAAGATCCCTACAAGCATATAGACCAATTTTTAGTACTTTATACTACCTTCAATATTGCTGGCTTGGGACCTGAGGCCACCAAACTGAGGCTTTTCCTTTCTCACTAAAGGACAAAGCCAGCATATAGCAATCAAAGCTCCCAGCCAACATCATACGGTCATGGAGTGACCTTCAAACCAAATTCCTGACCAAATTCTGTCCCATAAACAAAAGCAACCAGATGAGGAAAAATATTTTGTCATTCACTCAGTCCTCAATTGAGAATTTTAATGAAGCTTGGGAAAGATTCCTGGAGAAGTTTAAACAATGCCCCTACCACCAAATTCCAATGTGGCAACTTGTCCAAGTATTTTATCAAGGAATTAATTCCAAGAGTAGAGATATGGTGGATGCTTCCTATGGTGGTAGTTACCCCCACAAGATAGCTGAGGAAGCTTGGGAGGTGTTTGACATAATAGGGGAAAATTTTATGCAGCAAGAGTTTCTGTCACGCAATGATAGCCAGATTCCTGCTAAGTTGGTAAAAGAGGCCACCCCTAGAGGTGGAATATATGAAGTGAAGGGGCAAGGTGATCTGGAGAGGAAGGTGGACAACCTAAGCTTAAAATTTGACAAACTAACTAATGTGATGCTGCCTCGGGTGGTTGCACAGGTAGAGGAAGAATGTCTGATATGCCAATCTTCCATACATTCTATTCATGATTGTCCATCTACCACCCGATTTCTAGATTTTGTTATGGAGCAAGCCAATGCTGCTCAAACTTTTGGGCAATCGCCTGCTGGGTATTCTTGGACGAACCACTCAAATCTGAGCTAGAGACAAGATTTATATCCTCAACCCCAGCAGCAGCAAATGGTAGCTCCTTATAGACTCCAGTACCAGTTTAATCAAGGTTACCTGCCAAGGAAAAAAAATTTGTTACCTACCCCACCACCCAACCAGTTGGCCTTGCCCCCACAATAGCCCAGATCCTCTTCATTTGATGAGTAGATGTTGGCTTCAATGCAAAACTTCGGGAGTTTGGTGTAGACTATCAATTCTCATGGACAGAGCATCAAGAAGATTGAGGACCAGCTGGGCCAGATTAGTAATGCTCTGAATAGGAGGGAGGAAGGAAAATTGCCTAGTCAACCCCTAACAAATCCGAAAGGTCAGCATAGAATTGATGATGCATCCTCCACTCAGGAGGAAGCTAGTGCCCAGTGAGCAAAAGGTTGGTAATAAGTGTATAATATGTATGAAAATGCTGTTTTGTTTTGTGTTCTTTAGAAATCTGTCAGTTGTGTGTTTAGTGTGATGTTAAATTGCTTAGGTTGCTTTGTCTGTGTTTGCATTTTTATGATTGAATACATGTGCATATTTGTCATCTGAATTTGATGTGTGTTTGTTGACGAATGGTTGAGGTACCCTGATCATAACTTGCATGAAGTTGAGCTAAAAAATTATTTTTTTGGAGTTTGCAATGCTGATGATTTGATGTTTGAAAATGGGCATATATTTTTCATGGTTGAAATGAAGTACCTATCTGAGGGTTGGTGCTCATGCACAGTGGTTAGATACACCACAACATGGATTCACTAACCAATGGGCTGCACTAAAGGTTGTGACGAAATGATGTCGCATAAATCCTGAGGACTTAAATTTGTTGCACGAGTCATCCCTTAGCTTGCTTGCCCGCTAAAAGACTTGATATATGGCTGAAAAAGTGCCTCACGGAGTTACTTTTTGCTCTGTGAGCACCCTCTGAGCATAAAAATGAGCCATGTGTGGTGTTCTCCGCGACTGCTGCACGAGGTAATAATTCTGAAAGGTAATAGCTCTTGTGCACCAAAGCCACTGATTCAGCTCCGCGAATTTTAATGTGAGGCAGTTTGTTCTTCTGCGCGACAGAACATCTCGCAATTTTAAATGCCAACTATGCTAGAATTTTACTCTGCGAGCTCCTATTGCCAACTCCGTGAATCGCAGGATTTGCTCTATAAACTCAGTGAAGCCCCTCATTTTCTTCATTTCCTCTGTCTGTCCTAGTTTCACAGCACGAAAATCAACGTCCCTTTCCTCTCCTTTCTTCTCTACTTTGTACTCCACACCACCTAAGGAATTTTCCTCTCATCATATTGTTCCCCAGCTACGCCTGATCACTTTGAGCAAGGTTTGGGGGGATTTGAGCCACTATGTATATTTTTAGGTGGAACCCTAGCTCTCAAATGGTATGATCTCCATTCCTCTCTTTATGTTGTGATTGATTTATTTATTAGAGAGAAGGGCATAAGTTTAAAGCTTCTGTGCTTACTCAGTGTGATCTGCATGTTCTAAGATTGGTGAGCCCTAATTTTCACGATCTGAGCACCTATGGCCACGGGTTCAAAATTCATAGATACATTAGCTGTAATGCTGAACCCGTCCGCCAGTGGCAGCCCTGTGGCCACTAGAAAATCTGCACTGATTGCAGAGTCCTCCACATTGGAGACCTCTGAGGTGCCCTCACCTGCTGTTGAGCCAACAATCCTTAAGGAGAAGAAAACCGCCCCAAAGAAGAGGGCTAGAGAGCACCCACCTTTTAACAGCCCTGAAAAATCAAAGAAGAAACAGAAAAAGGGCAAGGTTGTGGTCCATGAGGTTGAGGAGGAAGCAACTACTGACTACCTCAAGGTCCCTTCTGACTTTTTTCAAGCAATCCAGCTGGAGGTTGAAACCACTTTTGATAAAGTCTATTTTGAAGAACTACCAGAGACCACTGCCTCCATTGAATTTCTAACCAAGGCATCCCTGCTGCCACTGTTGAGGTCCTCAATGCAGCTGCTTTTCCCAAGATTAGTCAAATTATTTTATCAGAATATGAGGTTGAAAACTGGTGATGATGAGAACCCAACACTACTGGTATTAATTAATAATTTTGAAATGTTGTTCAACCAAGCAGACATTACAAAAATACTGAGGATACCAGCCAGGTATAGCCCTGAGTATGGCTTGGGTCCTCCTTTGACTGCCACCATTACTGAGATAGCCAAGGAATTAACTGAAGGGGTCACTGCCTCAGGTGACTCAATTAGGAAGAGGGATCTGCACCCCAACCTCAGGCTCATGGATGCAGTGTTGAGGAAAAACATGAATTGCTTTGGGCATGAGTAGGAGAGGAGGTACCCCATAGTTGATGCCCTCTTCTCATTTCATAAAAATCACTACTTAGATGCAGCCAAGTTAGTTTTTAAGGAGATTAAAGATTTATGTAAGAATGTGAAAATCATGAAGAATCCTCATGCCCTTTCTTACTGCAGACTGATTACTGTGTTGCTGCAGTGGGGGAAATATCCCTTCAAAGAGGAGGAGGAGACTATGGCCCTGAACCTCAAAAAGAGTGGAAAGACATAATGGGTAATCAGTGGCACCATGATAGAGAGGAAGAAAAAGAAGAGAGAGGAGCTACTGAGAGAAGCAGCCCCCACCATTCTTGAAGTAGTTGCTGCTACTGCTTATGCTACTGCATCCTCCACCTAACTTATGCCAACCAGTACAACAATCATCTCCTCAGCCATTACCTGTACCTCGATGCCAGCTCTACCTTCAACCCAGACATCACAGCCCATCACAAGCTCACTACCCTTACCTGTCCCTATATCACCAACCACCATAGCCACAGCCACCCGACCCATTTCTACCCCCCTACCTATTTTTCTAGCCCACCCTAGCCCGGTCAAATCCGAACTCAAAATCTAGGAACCTACCGAAAAACCTTCTCCCACTCTAAGAAGAAAAAGCATAGTCAAGCCTAGGAAATCTACTTCTAAAAGACCACTGTCAAAGGCTGCCACTCTAAAGCAAGCAAAGGGGAAAGGACTCTAGGAATCACCTGCTGAGGCCAAGGACTGATGATTAAATTGTGCACATATATTTAGTTAGGCAGTAGTGAGTGAATTTTGTAATTTTCTTTCCCTTACTTTGTACATACTTTAGATGTTATAAAGAAATGTCTTTTCCTGATATTCTATTTTGTTCACTGTCTTGTTTTTGTGTGTTTGTTTATGTTTTGTTTGTTATGTGTTGTTTGTTTCCTACTGTGTTATTTTCTTTTAAAATCTCTGTCTTGAGCCTGTTGCACATCCAAATCTAACTTTCAATCAGTGAGGACACTGCTCCTCATATGTTTGGGGTGTGGTAGGATCTGCCATTAAAGCAGGTAACCTAAGTGTAGCAGAATCAAGGGAGTAAGATAGAAATGGAGCCATGTTCACTTAAGAATCATAAAAAAGGGAGAAATTTAAAAATTTTGTAGACCTTTAGGCACTACAAGCTTTTAAATTTTGGCATATCCATGATGTGAACGCTAAGAAAACTCACTTGTATCTGTACTTAGTGAATCACTAGGAGAGAAAAAGGTAAGGACATGCCCAACAGTTCAATGGCAGACCATAACTAGTGAGATTTAGGCTTATAAAATTTTTCCTTTCTTTGAGGAGTGACTGAGGCAATTTTCTTAGCTCTAAGGACTGGTTGAGTCAATACCCTCACTAAAAGTTAGGCACCTCCAATTTGAAACAACTGACAACACTCATGACACCTAGGAAAGGATTAAGGCCTTCTCTTGGACAGTTTGAGCTCAAACAGACAAACCCTAATCAACTGCCCTGGTGCACACACCCTTTGAATTTTATTTCCAATTTTCTTCAAAGTACACCTGAGTACTTATACCTGAATCTATGGACCTGATTCAAACCTACCCTCACTCTGAGAACTTAGAAGGTAAAGGAGAAGGAGCTGAAGATGGACAAGATAAGGTCGACATTGGGTGAATAGAGAAAAGAGACCAAAAGCATAGCAGTGTAGCAGCTGAGGAGAGAGGTGGCAAGTCAGAAAAACAAAAAAAAAATACAAAAAAAAAAATATATCCAAAAGAAAGGAAAAGAATAATGAAGAGGAATAAAAGAGGAGTCAAGAGGAAAAGTTCATTGAAAAATCAAAAAATAAGAGGATAAGCTGACCACTTCAAATCTAAAGAATCTAAAAGAAGATGAAAGGTGCTGATTTACAGGAGGGGAAGTCATGAATCACCTCCTTCTTTAACTCAATTCTCAATTTTGAATCCCTTTTCAACCTTCCATTCTTTATAACCTATCGCATAAGCCACATTAGAACCCAGCCAAAAGACCCTATGATCCAAAGTTGAATGAGCTGTCATGCAGAGACAAAGAGTTGTCCAATCTATGATAAGGATTAGTCAATGATGCCAGAACTAAGATGCTATACCTATGCTCATGCTTACTGACCCATTTGGGGCCTGTAACTGCTCTTGAGCTTGAGAGAAAATGGAAAACCCTCAAAGTTCCTTATGAGAAGTATGCCCTGGTAAGCATTAGGTCTGATATTGAATGTATTTGGCATGACCTATAACCTAATTTCTAAATTAATGATCAACTTAGTACTGACCTACATGTGATGTTTTTCCCTGCTGTGAGCTAATTGGAAATGATGTGCATCTATGTAGAAGCTGTGATGAGTAAATGTCTGTGCATATCATATGTTTAAATTTCTCATATATTTTCTTTTGTTGAATCAAAGGTGAACTAATGCTCTATTTCCTGACAGGTAACTTGATAATTTTGCACTTTTGTTAACTATTTTATTAAGAAGTTTGTGGGTATCTTCACTGAAAACCCTCAGGATACTTCACTCCTCCACTAGGGATCACCTAGGGGTTTCAAAGGCTTGGTACATTTGCTAAATGTATTCGTGCTCCCTATGAAAGTTCCATTTAAATTCTTAAAATAGTTGTTTTAAATTTTTCTTTGCTCAGGGACTAGCAAAGATTAGGTTTGGGGGTGTGTTATTCACTAAAAAGTATCATTTTTCACCTCATAACCTAGCCTTTGATAAACCTTCAAGCAGACTAATAATCATTTGTTAAGTGTGTTTTGTAGTTAGCAATAATCTATGTAGCTTAATATAAAATTCCTGCTTTTTAGTCCAAAGAAGAGAGAGAATACATGCAAGGATGACAACTGGAGCTAAAGCCTAAGGGAACACCTTGGTAGTGCTCACCATGGTGACTTATTTGCTGGTCATCATTGACCAAAGTCTAGCAGATGGATGAGGTTAGCTGAGAATGGAGAAGACTACAATAGCAGCAAGTGCAATGCATTAGTGTATCAAAAGACAGATCTCGCAGAGTTGAGGAGCTTCCTCATGAAGCTATGGATGCTGTGAAAGATGCCCTCGCGCAGATGGAGCGCGCAGTCACAAGGAGAGCTGTATAGACATCACGAAGATCTCACAATTTAAAATCCTCAGAATTTGCCATCGCGAAGTTCTCATGGAGATCAAGCCTTAAAGCAGCCGCGCGGAGAACTTAGCGAGTCTATATGTATACTGAACAAAATGTACCTCGCGGTGTTCTTACATGGCTAAAGAAGAGAGAGACGCCCAGAATTCTCCTCACGCAGATCTCGCACACTCTGAAGCCTTATCAGTTACTATGCAAGCGCTGGAACATAACTGCGCGAGTACTCAGTGAGAGAGAGAGAACTTCTAAAGCTCCACTACACAAGAATTCTAGGCGCTCTAGACCATCTCCACAATAGCCTTGTAGCACAAAGGAACTACGCGCTTAACTGAAGGTTTGTTGCGCGAGTGAGCACTTCCCACCAGCCAAAGGCTACTCCACGAAGGCTCTGCAGCTGTGCAAATGAATTAATACATATGCCAGCCCCGTGAAGCAAGGTTTCCTCACTTCTCAGTTTTAATAGAAGGACCCTTTTGGGAATTTCCCAAGGCTAGGGCACCCTTTCGAAGGTGCAGATCTTGAGGATCACATCTCAAGGCACTCAAGGTCGTAACGGTGCCATGTCTACTAGAAAAACTAAGGTTAATCCCTTCAGAACCAAGGCCGCATGGAGAAAGTATACAAGCTATACTTAGAGTTTAGTTTTAATCATCAATCCTTCCTTCATCCTTTGTCGGCTGAGAGTTCTAGCAAGCTAGGATTAGGGTTAGGATTTGATCACCTCTTTTTCCTATTTTTCTTCTCTCTTAGCCCAGCATTTGCTAGCTAATCCTTTTATAAGTAGTTAGGCTTAGTTCTATTTCAGTTTGTAATAGGTTTTGTATACATTGGGATCTTAGATGAGCAGTTGTGTATAGGCTGCAGCCTGGATGCAGTTCATTAAAAGGTTTGCTTTTATTAATGGGTTGCTGTTTTAATGACTAATTGAATCTAATGATCTTATGGTTCCCTTAGATGTCTATAGGATCCATATATTTGGGGCTAGCCCATTCAGTTTTTAGTAGATCTATTGTTTACCATCTGATTTCCCTTGGTTTGATAACCCCATAGAAAGTAATGCTGGATCTGTAGTGAGATCTGGGGAGCTTGGAGGCCTGTGGACCATGGTGGCTGCAGCAGTTTACATATTCTTTCTCAGACCTTTGTGGTATGGACAAATGGGATACCCTGTGAACATTTGAGTTGACTGAGTATAGCCCTAAGATGGTGTCCAGCCACATGTTTGAGAAGGATTCTTCTCCCCTGCACATGAGCTTCTAGAGCCTTGTGTGGAGGTTTTGTACAAGAACTGGCACCCCTCTGATTTATCTAACCGATATCAGATGTTAGATCTGATTTTTCTGCAGTAGTTGCAGCTTGAGGCTGAGTCATTACAGGCCTTTGTTGCAATGACCAACTAAATTTAGAGCCTTATTCAACTAGTTACATAGTCCTTTTTGTGGGCTCCAGTGAGCCGTTGGCTTTAAAAAAACACTTAGGATTTTATGGGTTGGAATACATATGGTTGTCCGCCAGATCTGTCCGCAGATCTGGGGAGCATGTAGCATTGGCATTATGTAGTGTTGCAATACTATTCATGGCCTGATCTGGTCCAGTGGTTGGGGAAATGATTTGTCCACTTCTCTGGATTAGATTAGCAACTTCTAGCTTGATTAATGGGATTTGACAGACTCTATAGGATAGGCTATGACCATTTGAGTGGACAGCCTATAGCCTTAAGAGTACCCTAAATGGCATGGGTTAAGTTGGACACTTCTACCTTGTTCAGGCTTTTGATAGCGTCTCAGCAAGGAGCACTGCAAAGACAGACTAAATCTGAGTTACATTACTGTTTTAACTCTGAACTTAAGCTACTTACTTCTCACCATTTTTTATATTTTATTTTGGCACACACCGTCACCATCTTCTTCTTAACCCTTTCTTTAGGATAGGGCTATATTTTATTTTTCTATTGTTAGGATTAATTTTGTGTAGTCGTGACACCCAGCTCCCTTTCTTCAAGATTGTCAGATCTATAGCCAAATCTGAAGGCCTACTATTATAGCCCATTCTGGGTTCTAGATCAATTTCTCTGTGGGACAAACTCTTACTGATGAAAACTTGCTACAATAGGCCTTGTATCTGTTAAGACCTGAAAAGTACCACTTTTCACCCCTTAGCTTACTCTTTGTTAGACCCTTAGTCATTTAATAAAGGTGTGTTAAGCCCATCTTGTAGGTAATAAGCAGCAGTTGCAGATAAGGCGCTAACCATGCTAAGAAGCCTACTGTTACCCCAGAAGTTCCTCAGAAGAAAGGAGGTTAGACCTAAACAAAGAATTGGTTGCAGCATAGGCACAGCAAAGTAGAAAAATTTCCAGAAGTCAGCCTCGCGCAGATGTCGCAGGGTTCAATTGTTTCAGAGAAAAAGGCTTGCTTGTTATCGCGAGTTTTTGAAGGCGGCACCTTTCGCGCATGTTCTCATGAGATGAATGACAGAAGAGCCCAGAAAGTAGACTTCGTGCAATTCTCACGAGGCTCAGTCATAAGCTCTCACGTAGTCTCACGCAGCTCAAGAAAGGCGCCTTTAATCTTCGCGCGATTCATTGAGGAGAGAGAGCTCGGGCATTCTCGATGCGTCAGCGCGATGGCGCAGGATACAAACCTTGAGGCTATCGCGTAATCCAGAAGCCCATGCACATTACTTCTTCATGAGGATCTCCGCGAGATTCACCAAGGAACGAACCGCGCGCGCAATTCCCGCGCCATTCAAATAGAAAGCTCAATCCTGCAACGACCAGAGCATTCCCGTGATGACCAAAGTATCAATCCTGCGATTACAAGAGCTTCAAGTCTACCAATCTCGCGGCACCAATTCTGTCATGCGACAAGACTTGGAAATCCTTGCTACCTAGCGAGGCTCGAGATCTTAACTTCTCCCCACTTCTGTAGGGGCAATCTGGGACCATCCAGCAACTAGGACATGCACTCCAATGCTCCAATCTCCGTGCACACGCCCCGAGGCATCCAAGGAACAAAAATGGGTCATGATAGCATTGATAAATTAGGGTTTTCCAAACCCTAATACACACACAGCTAACTGCTATATAAGCCTAAGCCTAGTTTAAGTTTAAGGGACTTCGGTACTCCTTCTTCTTGAATCAACTGTAGAATTACAGTAGGCTAAGGTTAGGGTTTAGGCAGCTTCTTTTTCCCTTTTTCTTCTCTCTATCATTCAGCACTTATTGGCTATACCTTTGTATGTTTATTTGGAATAATTTTGATGGTGTTTTATAATGGGATGTTATATTTATATGGGATTGGTGTTTTGAGAGTTGTTTTGTACAAGGCTGCTACCTTGAGATCCTCCATTGCTATGTGCATTGTAAGAAATGGAGGATTACTTTTAAAGATTTATTTAGATCTAGGTTACCTGTGTCCAGGCTAGGCAAATTGCAAGCCTATGCCCTACCACAGGAACCACTAAATCTGAATCCCCATGGGAGTCTCAGCCGGTAGCCTTGTGAACATGGTGGTGGCAGCAATGTTCTTATTCTGTCTCAGACCTCTGTGAGGAAGATAGCCTCTGTGGATAGTCTGTGACCATTCAAGTGGACAGATTATAGCCCTAGGGTGAGTCCAATCCACAGATCTAAGACAGATTCTTCTTCTCTGCACTTGTGCTTGAAGCCTTGTGAGAGATTGTGCAGAGATAGACTCCCCTGTATTTGTATAGACCCATTATTAGATGGCAGATCTGATCTGGCTGTAGAGATTGTAGGCTTGTGACTGGATCACTATAGTCTTTCTAAAGCAGTGAACAGCTTGACCTAAAAGCTAGTACTCAAACTCTTGCTAGTCTTGTATGTCCAGGCTAGTGCACATTGCAGGCCTAGCCCCACACACAGAACTTTAGAGGTTGAGGTTCCTATGTATTCTTGAGCTGGTAGCCCGGATGAAGTAGTGCCTACAATGATAAACTTGTTCTAAACCATCTCTGGACTGTGGTTCCACTATTGGATAGTCTGTGACCATTTAAGTGGACAGGTTATAGCCATAAGGGATTGGATCATGGCACAGGGGTGAGTTGGATCCTTCCTCCTCTTTGGTGATAATGTAGCCATTGGACAGGATTTCTATAGCAGCAGATCTGAGTATGAGTTATAAGACCCATCAGATCTGTACCTAATAGCTTACTTCTCACCCTTTTATATTTATTTTCTCACACTCCATCATTCTTCTCAACCATTTCTGTAGTTTAGGCATTAGGTTACCTTAGGATTTAAACATTAGTGACCTTCAATCCCCTTCCATTTAGGATTGCCAGATCAATAATCAGATTTGGAGGGCCTACTAAAGATAGCTCCCTTGGAGCTTTAGATCAACTTTCCCTGTGGGACAAACTCTTACTCATTAAAACTTGCTACAACAGGCCCTGTATCTTGCAGGTCTGTGTATTTTAGGCTTGCTGCTCTGTAGTTTTCAATCCACCTTTGATTTATTTTCACTAACACATTCTTCTCACTGTCTCCAATAAAGCTAGCAGCATGCACCTAAAATAACCTAACAGTATCTTGCATGTCTAGGATTACTTTGATTCTGTTGAATCCATTCTTTTATTTTACTTTGTTTTTAAATTTGTTTCTACAACATAATAAAAAGCACGAAGGGAATCTGACAACAAGTTTTTGGTGTCGCTGCCGGGGATATTGATCTTTTTAATAGACCTGAGTTGTACTATAATTTAGATTTTCAAATTCTTTGTAGCTGTACCTAAACTATAATAAAAGTATTACTGATTCTTTATGGAATTTCACATAAATGGACAGCAGAAGAAGGGAAAAGCTAGAGCTTCAGTTGGAGTGAATCTAGCTTTGTTTGCACTTCCTTTCCCATAAATCTCTGTCCATTTATATTTACTTCTCTATTATTTATTTAGTGTAAATCTGTGTAGTTGTTAATTTTTATTTGAAATATTCTTTCTGTGTGCTTGTGAGCATTTTCTGTACTTACTATGGGTGTGAGTATATGCATGATAGAAGGTCTTTAAACCCTGAGCTAGAACTTTCAAATCTAGAGGTTGAAGGATCCTTAGACCTAGACGTATCCCACAGGGCCCAGCTATTGAAACTGAACCAGCTATTTTGGCTGAGAAGCAAAGTACATTAAAGGAGTACAATGCACCTGGGGAGTACACCTCTCCCTTCTATATCCAATTCCCCTTTGTTGAAGGGAATTATGAGATTAAATCCTCCACCATCAATATGTTGCCTTCGTTTCATGGGCTTAGTAAAGAAAATCTCTACAAGCATATAGACCAATTTTTAGTACTTTGCACTACCTTCAATATTGCTAGCTTGGGACCTGAGGCCACCAAACTGAGGCTTTCCCTTTCTCAGTAAAGAACAAAGCCAGCACATGGCTATCAAAGATCCCAACCAATAGCATATAGTCATGGAGTGACCTTCAAACTAAATTCCTGGCCAAATTCTTTCCCATGAACAAAACTAGCCAGATGAGGACAAATATTTTGTCATTCACTCAATCCTCAACTAAGGATTTTTATGTAGCATGAGAAAGATTTCAGGAGATGTTAAAACAATGCCCTCGCCACCAAATTCCAATGTGGCAGCTTGTCCAAGTATTTTATCAAGGAACTAATTCTAAGAGCAGGGATATGGTGGATGCTTCCTATGGTGGTAGTTACCTCCACAAGACAACTGACGAAGCTTGGGAGTTGTTTGACATAATAGGGGAAACTTTTATGCAGTAGGAGTCGCTGTCACGCAATGATAGCCAGACTCCAGCTAAGATGGTAAAAGAGGCCACCCCTAGAGGTGGAATATATGAAGTGAAGGTATCAAGTGATCTGGAGGGGAAGGTAGACAATCTGAGCTTGAAATTTAACAAAAAAATAAATGTGGTGTAACCCTGGGTGATTGCACAGGTGGAGGAAGCATGTCTGATATGTCAATCTCTCACACATTTTATTCATAATTGTCCATCTACTACCCAATTTTCTGATTTTGTTATGGAGGAAGCCAATGCTACTCAAACTTTTGGGCAACAGCCTGCTGGGTATTCTTGGAGGAACCACTCAAATCTGAGGTGGAGGCAAGATTCATATCCTCAACACAACCTGTCGTAAATGGTAGCTCCTTATAGACCCCAGCACCAATTTAATCAAGATTACCCTCCAAGGCAAAATTTTCTGTTACCTGTCCCACCGTCCAACTAGTTGGCTCTGCCCCCACAATAGCCCAGATCCTCTTTATTTGAAGAGCAGATACTGGCTTCAATGTAAAACTTAGGGAGCTTGGTGCAGCTTGTCAATTCTCATGGACAGAGCATTAAGAAGATTGAGGACCAGCTGGACCAGATTTGTAATACTTTGAATAGGAAGGAGGAAAGAAAATTGCTTTGTCAACCCCTAACAAATCCAAAAGGTCAGTATATAATTGGTGATACATCCTCTACTCAGGAGGAAGCTATTTTGTTTTAAGTCAGCAAAAGGTTGGTAATAAGTGTATAATATGTATGAAAATGCTATTTTGTTTTGTGTTCTTTAGAAATCTGTCAATTGTGTGTTGAGAGTGATGTTTAATTGCTGAGGTTACTTTGTCTGTGTTTGCATTTTTATGATTGAATATATGGGCATATTTGTCATCTGAATTTATTGTGTGTTTGTTGACGAATGGTTGAGGTACCCTTATCATAACTTTCATGAAGTTGTGCTGAAATTTTTTTTTTTTGGGAGTCTGCAATGTTAATGGTTTGATGTTTGAAAATGGGCATAAATTTTTTATGATTGAAATGAAATACCTGTCTGAGGGTTGGTGCTCATGCACAGTGGTTGGATGCACCACAGCATGGATGCACTAACCAATGTGTTGCACTAAGCTAATAGAGTAAAGGTTGTGATGAAATATTGTCGCACAAATCTAGAGGACTTAAATTTGCTACGTGAGCCATCCCTTAGCTTGCCCACCCGCAAAAAGACCTGATATATGGCTAAAAAAGTGCATCGCGGAGTTACTTTCTGCTCTGCGAGCCCACTCTCAGTGTAAAAATGTGCCATGTGTGGTGTTCTGCATGACTGCTACGTGAGGTAATAATTTTGAAAGGTAATAGCTCTCGTGCACCAAATCCACTGATTCAGTTCCACAAATTTTAATCTGAGGCAGTTTGTTCCTCTACGCGACAGAATGTCTCGGGGTTTCAAATTCCAACTGCGCGAGAATTTTACTCCGCGAGCTCCTATTGCCAACTCCGCGAACTGTGGGTTTTGCTCCATAAACTCAGCGAAGCTTCTCATTTTCTTCATTTCCTCTATCTACGCTAGTTTCACAGCATAAAAACCGACGTCCCTTTCCTCTCCATTCTTCTCTACTTTGTACTCCACACCACCTCAGGCATTTTCCTCTCATCATATTGTTCCCCAACTACTCCTGATCACTTCGAGCAAGGTTTGGGAGATTTGAGCCGCTGTGTACATTTTTATGTGGAACCCTAGCTCTCAAATGGTATGATCTCCATTCCTCTCTTTATGCTATGATTGATTTATTTATTAGAGAGAAGAAGGGCATAAGTTTTAAGCTTTTGTGCTTATTGAGTATGATCTACATGTTCTAAGATTGGTGAGCCCTAATTTTCACAATCTGAGCACCTATGGCCACGGTCTCAAAATTCATAGCTACATTAGCTGCAATGATGAACCCATCCGCCAGTGGCAGCCCTGTGGCCACTAGAAAATTTGAAAGGATTGCATACGCCTCCACATTGGAGACCTCTGAGGTTCCCTCACCTGCTGTTGCGCCAACAAGCCCTAAGGAGAAGAAAACCACCCCAAAGAAGAGGGCTAAAGAGCACCCACCTTTTAAGAGCCCTGAAAAATCAATGAAGAAATAGAAAAAGGGCAAGGTTGTGGTCCCTGAGGTTGAGGAGGAAGCAACTACTGACTACCTAAGGGTCCCTTCTGACTTTGTTCAAGCAATCCAGCTGGTGGGTGAAACCATCTTCGACAAAGTCTATTTTGAGGAACTACCAGAGACCTCTGCCTCCATTGAATTTCTGACCAAGGCATCCTTGCTGCCACTGTTGAGGCCCTCAATGCAGCTAGTTTTCCTAAGATTTGTCAGATTATTTTATCAGAATATGAGGTTGAAAACTGGTGATGATGGGAACCCAACATTGCTGGTATTAATTAATGATTTCGAGATGTTGTTCAACCAAGCAGACATTACAAAAATATTGGAGATACCAGCCAGGTATAGCCCTGAGTGTGGCTTGGGTCCTCCTTTGACTGCCACCATTACTGAAATAACCAGGAAATTAACTGGAGGGATCACTGCCTCAAGTTACTCAATTAGGAAGAGGGATCTACACTCGAACCTCAGGCTCATGGATGCAGTGTTGAGGAAAAATGTGTATTTCTCTGGGCATGAGCAGGAGAGGAGGTACCCCATAGCTAATGCCCTCTTCTCATTTCACAGAAACCACTACTTGGATACAGCCAAGTTACTTTTTGAGGGGATTAAAGATTTATGTGAGAGCGTGAAAATCATGAAGAAACCTCATGCCCTTCCTTACTACAGACTAATTATTGCATTGCTGCAGTGGGGGAAATACCCCTTTAAAAGGGAGGAGGAGATTGTGGACCTGAACCCCAAAAAGAGTGGCAAGAAACAATGGGAAATCAGTGGCACCATGATGGAGAAGAAGAAAAAGAAGAGAGAGGAGCTATTGAGAGAAGTAGCCCCCACCATTTTTAAAGTAGCTGCTACTGCTGATGTTGCTGCATCCTCCACCTCACTTGTGCCAGCCAGCACAACAAGCACCTCCTCAGCCATTACCTCTACCTCCATGCTAGCTCCACCTTTAACCAAGACATCACAGCACATCACAAGCCCACTACCCTTACCTGACCCTATATCACCAACCACCATAGCCATAGCCACCCTACCCATTTCTACCCCCTACTTATTTCTCCAGCCCACCCTAGCCCAGTCAAACTTTGACTCAAAATCAAGGAACCTGCCCAAAAACCTTCTCCCACTCTAACAAGAAATAGCACAGCCAAGCCTAGGAAATGTACTTCTAAAAGACCACTGTCTAAGGTTGCCACCTTGAAGCAAGCAAAGGAGAAAGGACTCCAGGAACCACTTGCTGAGGCCAAGGACTCTGATGATTAAATTGTGCCCATTTATTTAGTTAGGCAGTAGTGTGTGAATTTTATACTTTTCTTTTCCTTACTTTGTACATACTTTAGATGATATAATGAAATATCTTTTCCTGATATTCTGTTTTGTTCACTATCTTTTTTCTGTGTGTTTGTTTATGTGTTGTCTGTTTCCTGCTATGTCATTTTCTTTTAAAATTCCTGTCTTGAGCCTACTGCACATCCACATCTAACTTTCAATCAGTAAGGACACTGCTCCTCAAATGTTTAGGGGTGTGGCAGGATATGCCATTGTTGCAATTAACCTAAGTGTAGCAGAATCAAGTGAGTAAGATAGAAATTGAGCCATATTCACTTAAGAATCATAAAAAAATGGAGAAATTTAAAAAATTTACGGACCTTTTGGCACTACAAGCTTTTAAATTTTAGCATATCTATGATGTGAACACCAAGAAAACTCACTTGTATCAGTACTTAGTAAATCACTAAGGAGAGAAAAAGGTAAGGACATGCCCAACAGTTCAATGGAAGACCATAACTAGTGAGATTTGTTCCTACAGAAATTTTCCTTCCTTTAAGGAGTGACTGAAGCAATTTTCCTAGCTCTAAGGACTGGCAGAGTCAATACCCTCACTAGAAGTTAGGCACCTCCAAGTTGAAACAACTGACAGCACTCATAACACCTAGGAAAGGATCAAGGCCTTCTCTTGGATAGTTTGAGCTCAAACAGACAAACCCTAATCAACTGTCCTGGTGCACACACCCTTTGACCCTTAATTTCTAATTTTCTTCAAAAGACACCTGAGTTCTTGTACCTAAACCTATGGACCTGATTCAAACCTACCCTCATTCAGAGAACTCATAAGGTAAAGGAGAAGGAGCTGAAGATGGACAAGATAAGGTCAACATTGGGGGAACGGAGAAAAGAGACCAAAAGCTTAGTAGTGTAGCAGCTGAGAGAGGTGGCAAGTCAGAAACATAAAATAAAAAATACAAAAAGCAAAATGCATCCAAAAGAAAGGAAGACAATAATGAAGAGGAACAAAAGAGGAGTCAAGAGGAAAAGTTCATTGAAAAATCAAAAAAATAAGAGGAGAAGCACGCCACTTTAAATCTGAAGAACTTTAAAGAAGATGAAAGGTGTTGAATTACAGGAGGGGAAGTCATGAATCACCTCCTTCTCCTACTCATTTCTCAATTTTGAATCCCTTTTTAACCTTCCATTCTTTATAACCTATCCCATAAGTCACATTACAACCCAGCCAAAAGGCCCTGTGATCCAAAGTTGAATGAGCTATCATGCAAAGACAAAGAGTTGTCCAATCTATGGTAAGGATTAGCCAATGATGTCATAACTTAGATGCTATGCCTATGCTCATGCTTACAGACCCATTCGGGGCCTGTAACTGCTCTTGAGCTTGAGAGAAAATGGAAACCCCCAAGGTTCCTTTTGAGAAGTATGCCCTGGTAAGTATTGGGGCTGATGTTGAATGTATTGGGCATGACCTATAACCTAATTTTGAATTAATGATGAGCTCAGTACTGACCTACATGTGATGTTTTCCCCTGCTGTGACATAATTGGAAATGATGTGCATCTATGTAGAAGTTGTGATGAGTAAATATTTGTGCATATCATATGTTCAAATTCCTTATATATTTTCTTTTGTTGAATCAAAGGTGAACTAATGCTCTATTTCTTCATAGCTAACTTGATAATTTTGCACTTTTGTTAATTGTTTTATTGACAAGTTTATAGGTATCTTCACTAAAAACACTCTGGAGACTTTACTCCCCCATTAAGGATCACCTAGGAGTTTAAAAGGTTTGGTACATATGCTAAATGTA
The DNA here is from genome assembly GCA_021018995.1 of Chloranthus sessilifolius. Classification (NCBI taxonomy): domain Eukaryota; kingdom Viridiplantae; phylum Streptophyta; class Magnoliopsida; order Chloranthales; family Chloranthaceae; genus Chloranthus; species Chloranthus sessilifolius. The sequence continues at coordinate 75,783,023 of CM037588.1, read as the reverse complement.
TCTGTGCTCCCTATGAAAGTGGCATTTAAATTCTTAGAATAGTTGTTTTAAATTTTCCTTTGCTCAGGGACTAGCAAAGAATAGGTTTGGGGGTATGCTATTCACTGAAAAGTATCACTTTTTACCTCTTAACCTAGCCTTTGATAGACCTTGAAGCAGACTAATAATCATTTGTTAAGTGTGTTTTATAGTTAGTAATAATATATGCAACTTAATATAAAATCCCTGCTTTTTGGTCTAAAGAAGAGAGAATACATGCAAGGGTGACAGTTGGAGCCAAAGCCTAAGGAAACACCTTGGTAGTACTCACCATTGTGATTGATTTGCAGGTCATCATTGACCAAAGTCTAGTAGATGGATGTGGTTAGCTGAGAATGGAGAAGACTGCAATAGCAATAAGTGCAATACATCAGAATATCAAAAAACAGATCTCGCAGAGTTGAGGAGCTTCCTCGCGGAGCTAAGGATGCAGTGGAAGATGCCCTCGCACAAATGGGGTGCGCAGTCACAAGGAGAGCTATAAAGACATCGCAAAGATCTCGCGATTTAAAATCCTCAGAATTTGCCATTGTGAAGTTCTCGTGGAGATCGAGCCTTAAAGCAGCCGCGTGCAGAACATAGAGTCTATATGTATACTAAATGAAATGTACCTCGCAGAGTTCTTGTGTGGCCAAAGAAGTGAGAGACGCCTAAAATTCTTCTCGCGCAGATCTCGCACACTCTGAAGCCTTATCAGTTACTATGCGAGCGCAGGAACATAACTGCGTGAGTACTCAGCAAGAGAGAGAGAGAGCTTTAAAACCTCTACTGTGTAAGAATTCTAGGCACTCCAGACCATCTCTGCGATAGCCTTCCAGCACAAAGGAACTACATGATGAACTGAAGGTTTACTTTACGAGTGAGCACTTCCCACCAGCCAAAGGCTAATCTGTGAAGGCTCTGCCACTGCATAAATGAATTAATGCATCTGCCAGTCACGTGAAGCATGGTTTCCCCACTTCTCAGTTTTAATAAAAGGACCTTTTGGGAATTTCCCAAGGCTAGGGCACACTTCTTTAGGTGGGGATCTCAAGGCGCACATCTCAAGACACTCAAGGGTCGTAATAGTCCATGTCTGCTAGAAAAACTAGGGTTAATCCCTTCAGAACCAAGGCTGCATGGACAGAGTATATAAACTACACTTACAGTTTAGTTTTAATCATCAATCCTTCCTTCATCCTCTGTCGGCTGAGAGTTCTAGAAAGCTAGGGTTAGGGTTAGGGCTGTCCACTCCTCTGGATTAGATTAGCAACTTCTAGCTTGATCAATGAGATTTGACAGACTCTATAGGATAGGCTATGACCATTTGAGTGGACAGCCTATAGCCTTAAGAGCACCCCAAATGGCATGGGTTAAGTTGGACACTTCTACCTTGCTGAGGCTTTTGATAGCATCTCAGCAAGGAGCACTGCAGAGACAGACTAAATATGAGTTACATTACTGCTTTAACTTTGAACTTAACCTGCTTACTTCTCACCATTTTTTATATTTTATTTTGGCACACACCATCACCATCTTCTTCTTAACCCTTTCTTTAGGATAGGGCTACATTTTATTTCTCTGTTGTTGGGCTTAATTTAGTATAGTCGTGACACCCAGCTCCCTTTCTTTAGGATTGTCAGCTCTGTAGCTAGATCTGAAGGCCTACTATTATAGCCTATTCTGGTTTCTTGATCAATTTCTTTGTAGGACAAACTCTTACTTATCAAAACTTTCTATAATAGGCCCTGTATCTTGCAGGTCTAGGTTTACTTTGGTTGTGCTGAATCCTTTCTTTTATTTTACTTTATTTTTAAATTTTTTTCCACCACACAATAAAAGCATGAAGGGAATCCGACAACATAAGGCTCAATGATGGGAAAATAGTTTATATCTAATGCTTTCCAATAGTGGTGAGTAACAATCGTTTTCTCAAAGAGATACGGGGTGCCATGATTGAGTTCTTCGTCATGTTTTGATATCAACAAAATATCACATTCTATGGTTAGCAGGAGTTTGTCCTCCCGCCACCTTGTGACGACATCTAGTAGTATAGGGACATCAGGGGTGCCCTCGCAACTTGCTTATACACTTCTAGTAAAGTACCAGAGATGTCCTCACGTCCTGCTTATGCTTTCCTGTGCTCATTGACTTGTTCATTAACTCATAATGCTCTCACCTCTTAACGTAGACTTTGATAGACCTTGTAGCAAACTAATAATTATTTGTTAAGTGTGTTTTGTAGTTAGCAATAATCTACGTAGCTTAATACAAAATTTTTACCTTTTTGTCCAAAGAAGAGAGAGAATACAGGCAAGGATGACATCTAGAGCCAAAGCCTAAGGGAACACCTTGGTAGTGCTCACCATGGTGACTTATTTGTTGATCATCATTGACCAAAGTTTAGCAGATGAATGAGATTAGCTGGGAATAGAGAAGACTACTCCAACAGCAAGTGCAATGCATAAGTGTATCAAAAGATAGATCTCGCAAAGTTGAGGAGCTTCCTCACGAAGCTAAGGATGTAGTGGAAGATGCCCTCGCGCAGATGGAGCGCGCAGTCACAAGGACAGTTGTAAAGACATCACGAAGATCCCGCGATTTAAAATCCTCAAAATTTTCCATCACAAAGTTCTCACGGAGATCAAGCCTTAAAGCAATCGCACGCAGAATTTAGCGAGTCTATATGAATACTGAACAAAATGTACCTCGTGATGTTCTTGCATGGCCAAAGAAGAGAGAGACGCCCAGAATTCTTCTCACGTAGATCTCGCACAGTTTAAAGCCTTATCAGTTACTACGCGAGCACAGGAACATAACTGCGCGAGTACTCAGTGAGTGAGAGAGAGAGCTTATGAAGCTCTACAACACAAGAATTCCAGGTGCTCCAGACCATCTCCGCGACAGCCTTGCAGCACAAAGGAACTGCGCGATTAACTGAAGGTTTGTTACGGAAGTGAGTACTTCCCACCAGCCAAAGGCTACTCTGCAAAGGCTCTGCAACTGTGCGAATGAATTAATGCATATGCTAGCCCCGCGAAGCACGGTTTCCCCACTTCTTAATTTTAATAGAAGGACCTTTTGGAAATTTCCCAAGGCTAGGGCACACTTTTTGAGGTGCAGATCTCGAGGCGCACAACTCAAGGCACTCGAGGGTCGTAACGGTGTCATGTCTACTAGAAAAACTAGGGTTAATCCCTTTAGAACCAAGGCCGCATGGACATAGTATATAAGCTATACTTAGAGTTTAGTTTTAGTCATCAATCCATCCTTCATCCTTTGTCGGTTGAGACTTCTAGCAGGCTAGGATTAGGGTTAGGGTTTGATCACCTCTCTTTCCTATTTTTCTTCAATCTTAGCCCAACATTTGCTAGCTAATCCCCTTGTAAGAAGTTAGGCTTAGTTCTATTTCAGTTCTATAATAGGTCTTGTATACATTGGGATCTTGGATGAGCAGTTGTGTATAGGCTGCAGCCTGGAGGCAGTTCATTGTAAGGTTTACTTTTATTAATGGGTTATTGTTTTAATGACTAATTGAATCTAAAGATCTTATGGTTCCCTTACATGTCTATAGGATCCATATATTTGGGGCTAGCCCATTCAGTTTTCAATAGATCTATTATTACCATTTGATTTCCCTTCGTTTGATAACCCCATAGAAAGCAATGTTGGATCAGTAGTTAGATTTGGGGAGCTCGGAGGCTTGTGGACCATGGTGGCTGCAGCAGTTTACATATTCTTTGTCAGACCTCTGTGGTATGGACAGACCAATGGGAATCCCCGTGACCATTTGAGTAGACAGAGTATAGCCCTAAGGTGGTGTCCAGCCACTTGTTTGAGAAGGATTCTTCTCCCCTACACATGAGCTTCTAGTGTCTTGTGAGGAGGTTTAGTACAAGAACTAGCTCCCCTCTGTTGTATCTAACCGATATCAGATGTTAGATCTAATTTCTTTGTAGTAGTTGCAGCTTGAGGCTGATTCATTACAGGTCTTTTGTAACAATGACCAACTGAATTTAGAGCCTTATTCAACCTGTTACATGGTCCTTATTGTGGGCACCAGTGAGCCGTTGGTCTTGGCAAAGCACTTAGGATTTTATGGGTTGGAATACTTATGGATGTCAACCAGATCTATCCGTAGATCTAGGGAACTTGTGGCACTGGCATTATATAGTGCTACAATAGTATTCATGGCCTGATCTTGTCCAGTGGTTGGGAAAATGATCAGTCCACTCCTCTGGATTAGATTAGCAACTTCTAGCTTGATCAATGGGATTTGACAAACTCTATAGGATTGGTTGTTACCATTTGTGTGGGCAGCCTATAGCCTTAAGAGCACCCCAAATGGCATGGGTTGAGTTGGACACTTCTATCCATTTGAGGCTTTTGATAGCATCTCGGCAAGGAGCACTGCAGAGACTGACTAAATCTGAGTTACATTATTGCTTTAACTCTGAACTTAACCTCCTTACTTCCCACCATTTTTTATATTTTATTTTGGCACACACCATCACCATCTTCTTCTTAACCCTTTCTTTAGGATAAGGCTATATTTTATTTCTCTGTTGTTCGGATTAATTTAGTGTAGTCGTAACACCCAACTCCCTTTCTTTAGGAATGTCAGATTGAAGGCCTACTATCATAGCCCATTCTGGGTTTTAGATCAATTTCTCTGTGGGACAAACTCTTACTTATGAAAACTTGCTACAATAGGCCCTATATCTTGCAAGTCTAGGATTACTTTGGTTGTGCTGAATCCATTCTTTTATTTTACTTTATTTCTAAATTTGTTTCTACCACAAAATAAAAGGCACGAAGGGAATCCGACAACAAGTTTTTGTCGCCGCTGCCGGGGATATTGATTTTTTTAGTAGGCCTGAGTTGTACTGTAATTTAGATTTCCAAATTCTTTATAGCTGTACCTAAACTAGAATAAAAATACTACTGATTCTTTGTGGAATTTTACAGAAATTGTCAGGAAAAGAAGGGAAAAGCTTGAGCTGCTGTTGGAGTGAAGCTAGGTCTGTTTGCACTTCCTTTCCCCTAAATCTTAGACCATTTATGTTTACTTTCCTGATATTTATTTAGTGTAATTTTGTGTTGTTGTTAATTTTTATTTGAAATATTCTTTGTGTGTGCTTGTGAGCATTTTTTATACTTACTGTGGGTGTGAGTATATGCATGGTAGAAGGTCTTTAAACCCTGAGCTAGAACATCCAAATCTAGAGGTTGAAAGGATCCTTAGACCTAGACGCATCCCACAGGACCCAGCTATTGAAACTGAACCAGCTTTCATGGCTGAGAGGCAAAGAACATCAAATGAGTACAATGCACCTGGGAAGTACACCTCTCCCTTCTATATTCAATTCTCCTCTGTTGAAGGGAATTATGAGATTAAATCCTCCACGATCAATATGCTACATTCGTTTCATGGGCTTAGTAAAGAAGATCTCTACAAGCATATAGACTAATTTTTAGTACTTTGCACTACCTTCAATATTGCTAGCTTGGGACCGGAGGCCACCAAACTGAGGCTTTTCCTTTCTTATTAAAGGACAAAGCTAGCTCATGGTTATCAAAGCTCCCAGCCAATAGCATACAGTCATGGAGTGACCTTCAAACTAAATTTCTGGCCAAATTCTCTCCCATGAATAAAACCAGCCAGATGAGGATAAATATTTTGTCATTCACTCAATCCTCAACTGAGGATTTTTATGAAGCTTGGGAAAGATTCCACGAGATGTTAAAATAATGCCCCCACCACCAAATTCCAATGTGGCAGCTTGTCTAAGTATTTTATCAAGGAATTAATTTCAAGAGCAGGGATATGGTCGATGCTCCTATGGTGGTAGTTACCTCCACAAGACAGTTGTGGAAGCTTAGGAGCTGTTTGACATAATAGGGAAAAATTTTATGCAACAGGAGTCTCTGTCATGCAATGATAGCCAGACTCCAGTTAAGAAGGTAAAAGAGGCCACCCCTAGACATTGAATATATGAAGTGAAGGTACAAGGTGATCTGGAGAGGAAGGTGGACAACCTGAGCTTGAAAGTTGACAAACAAATAAATATGATGTAACCTTGGGTGATTGCACAGGTGGAGGAAGCATGTCTGATATGTCAGTCTCCCACACATTCTATTCATGATTGTCCATTTACCACTCGATTTCCAGATTTTGTTATGGAACAAGCCGATACTGCTCAAACTTTTGGGCAGCAGCCTACTAGGTATTCTTGGAGGAACCACTCAAATCTGAGGTGGAGCCAAGATTGATATCCTCAACCATAGCAGCAGCAAATGGTAGCTCCTTATAGACCCCAGCACCAGTTTAATCAAGGTTACCCACCAAGGAAATACTTTCTATTACCTGTCCCACCGTCCAACCAGTTGGCCCTGCCCCCATAACAGCTCAGATCCTCTTCATTTGAAGAGCAGATGCTGGCTTCAATGCAAAACTTGGGGAGCTTGGTGCAAACTGTCAATTCTCATGGCAAAGCATCAAGAAGATTGAGGACCAGCTGGGCCAGATTTATAATGCTCTGAATAGGAGGGAGGAAAGAAAATTGCCTAGTCAGCCCCTGACAAATCTGAGAGGTCAGAATATGATTGGTGATGCATCCTCTATTCAGGAGGAAGCTAGTGCCCAGTGAGCAAAAGGTTGGTAATAAGTGTATAATATGTATGAAAATGTTGTTTTATTTTGTATTCTTTATAAATATGTCAGTTCTATGTTTAGAGTGATGTTGAATTGCTTATGTTCCTTTGTCTGTGTTTTCATTTTTATGATTAAATACATGGGCATATCTGTCATCTGAATTTGTTGTGTTTGTTGACGAATGGTTGAGGTACCCTAATCATAACTTGCATGAAGTTGGGCTGAAAAATTATTTTTTTGGGAGTCTGCAATGTTGATGATTTGATGTTTGAAACTGGGCATATATTTTTTATGGTTGAAATGAAGTACCTGTCTGAGGGTTGGTGCTCATGCACAGTGGTTGGATGCACCACAGCATGGATGCACTAACGAATGTGCTGCACTGAGCTAACAGTGTAAAGGTTGTAATGAAATGTTGTCGCACAGATCTATAGGACTTAAATTTGCAGTGTGAGCCATCCCTTAGCTTGCTCGCCCGCTAAAAGACCTAATATATGGTTATAAAAGTGTCTCGTGGAGTTACTTTCTGCTCTGCAATCCCACTCTGAGCATAAAAATGTGCCATGTGTGGTGTTCTGCACGACTGCTGCGTGAGGTAATAATTTTGAAAGGTAATAGCTCTCGCGCACCAAAGCCAAAGCCACTGATTCAGCTCCACGAATTTTAATGTGACGCAGTTTGTTCTTCTGCTCGACAGAATGTCTCGCGGTTTTAAATGCCAACTGCGCGAGAATTTTACTTTGCGAGCTCCTATTGCCAACTCCGCGAACTGTGGGATTTGCTCCATAAACTTAGCGAAGCCCCTCATTTTCTTCATTTCCTCTATCTGCCCTAGTTTCACGGCACAAAAACCGGCGTCCCTTTCCTCTCTTTTCTTCTCTACTTTGTACTCCACACCACTTCAGGCATTTTCCTCTCATCATATTGTTCCCCAGCTACTCCTAATCACTTCAAGCAAGGTTTGGGAGATTTGAGCCACTATGTACATTTTTAGGTGGAACCCTAGCTCTCAAATGGTATGATCTCCATTCCTCTCTTTGTGCTGTGATTGATTTATTTATTAGAGAGAAGAAGGGCATAAGTTTAAAGCTTCTATGCTTACTCAGTGTGATCTACATGTTCTAAGATTGGTGAGTCCTAATTTTCACGATCTGAGCACCTATGGCCATGGGTTCAAGATTCATAGCTACATTAGCTACAATACTGAACCCATCCACCAGTGGAAAACTTGTGGCCACTAGAAAATTCACAAGGATTGCAGAGACCTCCACATTGGACACCTCTGAGGTGCCCTCACTTGCTGTTGAGCCAACAATCCCTAAGGAGAAGAAAACTATCCCAAAGAAGTGGGCCAGAGGGCACCCACCTTTTAAGAGCCCTTAAAAATCAAAAAAGAAATAGAAAAGGGGCAAGGTTGTGGTCCCTGAAGTTGAGGAGGAAGCAACTACTAACTACCTCAGGGTCCCTTCTGACTTTGTTCAAGCAATCCAGCTGGCGACTGAAACCATCTTTGACAAAGTCTATTTTGAGGAACTACCAAAGACCTCTGCCTCCATTGAATTTCTGACCAAGGCGTCCCTGTTGCCACTATTGAGGCCTTTAATGCAGCTAGTTTTCCCTAGATTGGTCAAATTATTTTATCAGAATGTGATGTTGAAAATTGGTGATGATGGGAACCCAGCATTGCTGGAATTAATTGAAGATTTTGAGATGTTGTTCAACCAAGCAGACATTGCAAAATTATAGTGGATACCAGCCAGGTATAGCCCTGAGTGTGGCTTGGGTCTGCCTTTGACTGCGACCATTAATGAGATAGCCAGGGAATGAACTGGAGGGATCACTACCTCAGCTGACTCAATTAGGAAGAGGGATTTGCACCCACCCCAACCTCAGGCTCATGGATTCAGTGTTGAGAAAAAAGGTGTATTGCTCTGCGCATGATCAGGAGAGGAGGTACCCCATAGCTAATGCCCTCTTCTCATTTCACAAAATCCACTACTTGGATACAGCCAAGTTAGTTTTTGAGGGGATTAAAGATTTATGTGAGAAGGTGAAAATCATGATGAAACCTCATGCCCTTCCTTACTGTAGACTGATTACTTCATTACGGCAGTGGGGGAAATACCCCTTTAAAAAGGAGGAGGAGACTGTGGATCTGAACCCCAAAAAGGGTGGCAAGAAACAATGGGAAATGAGTGGCACCATGATGGAGAAGAAGAAAAAGAAGAGAGAGGAGCTACTGAGAGAAGTAGCCCCCACCATTTTTGAAGTAGCTGCTATTGCTAATGCTGCTGCATCCTCCACCTCACCTGTGCCAACCAGTACAACAATCACCTCCTCAGTCATTACCTCTACCTTCATGCCAGCTCCTCCTTAAACCCAAACATCAAAGCCCATCACAAGCCCACTACCCTTACTTGACACTATATCACCAACCACCATAGCCACACCCACCCTACCCATTTCTACCCCCTACCTATTTCTCCAGCCCACTCTTGCCCAGTCAAACCTGGACTCAAAATCAAGGAACCTACCCAAAAACCTTCTCCCACTCCAACAAGAAAAAGCACAGCCAAGCCTAGGAAATCTACTTCCAAAAGACCTCTGCCTAAGGTTGCCACCTTGAAGCAAGCAAAGGGGAAAGGACTCCAGGAACCATCTGCTGAGGCCAAGGACTCTGATGATTAAATTGTGCACATGTATTTAGTTAGGCAGTAGTGTGTGAATTTTGTACTTCTCTTTTCCTTATTTTGTTCATACTTTAGATGATATAATGAAATATCTTTTCCTGATATTCTGTTTTGTTCACTGTCTTGTTTTTGTTTTGTTTATTTATGTGTTGTTTGTTATGTGTTGTCTGTTTCCTACTTTGTCATTTTCTTTTAAAATCCCTGTCTTGAGCCTGCTGCACATCCACATCTAACTTTTAATCAGTAAGGATACTGCTCCTCATAGGTTTGGGGGTGTGGCAAGATCTGCCATTGAAGCAGTTGACCTAAGTGCAGCAGAATCAAGTGAGTAAGATAGAAATGGAGCAATGTTCACTTAAGAATCATGAAAAATGGAGAAATTTAAAAATTTTGCAGACCTTTAGGCACTGCAAGCTTTTAAATTTTAGCATATCCATATTGTGAACACCAAGAAAACTCACTTGTATCAGTACTTAGTAAATTACTAAGGAGAGAAAAAGGTAAGGACATGCCCAACAGTTCAATGGAAGACCATAACTAGTGAGATTTGGGCCTACAAAATTATTCCTTTCTTTGAGGAGTGACAGAGGCAATTTTCCTAGCTCTAAGGGCTGGCTGAGTCAATACACTCACTAGAAGTTAGGCACCTCCAAGTAGAAACAACTAACTGCACTCATAACACCTAGGAAAGGATCAAGGCCTTCTCTTGTATAGTTTGAGCTAAAACAGACAAACCCTAATCAACTGCGCTGGTGCACACACCCTTTGAGCCTTAATTTCTAATTTTCTTCAAAAGACACCTGAGCACTTGTACCTGAACCTATGGACCTGATTCAAACCTACCCTCACTCTGAGAACTCAGAAGGTAAAGGAGAAGGAGCTGAAGATGGACAAGATAAAGTCAACATTGGGTGAATGGAGAAAAGAGACCAAAAGCTTAGTAGTGTAGCAGCTGAGGAGAGAGGTGGCAAGTCAGAAAAATAAGAAAAAAAAATACAAAAAGAAAAATGCATCCGAAAGAAATGAAAATAATAATGAAGAGGAACAAAAAAGGAGTCAAGAGAAAAAGTTCGTTGTAAAATCAAAAAAATAAGAGGAGAAGCTGGCCACTTCAAATCTGAAGAATTTTAAAGAAGATGAAAGGTGCTGAATTATAGGAGGGGAAGTCATGAATCTCCTCCTCCTACTAATTTCTCAATTTTAAATCCCTTTTTAACCTTCCATTCTTTATAACCTATCCCATAAGTCACATTATAAATCTGTCAAAAGGCCCTGTGATCCAAAGTTGAATGAGCTATCATGTGAAGACAAAGAGTAGTCCAATCTATGGTAAGGATTAGCCAATGATGCCAGAACTTTGATGTTATGCCTATGCTCATGCTTACAGACCCATTTGGGGCTTGTAACTTCTCTTGAGCTTGAGAGAAAATGGAAACCCTCAAAGTTCCTTCTGAGAAGTATGCCCTGGTAAGCATTGGGTATGATGTTGAATGTATTGGGCATGACCTACAACCTAATTTTTGAATTAATGATGAACTCAGTACTGACTTACATGTGCTGTTTTCTCTTGCTGTGAGCTAATTGGAAATGATGTGCATCTATGTAGAAGCTGTGATGAGTAAATGTCTTTGCGTATCATATGTTCAAATTCCTCATATATTTTCTTTTGTTGAATCAAAGGTGAACTAATGGTCTATTTCTTCATAGCTAACTTGATAATTTTGCACTTCTGTTAATTGTTTTATTGAGAAGTTTATGGGTATCTTCACTGAAAACCCTTAGGAGACTTCACTCCTCCACTAAGGATCTCCTAGCGGTTTAAAAGGCTTGGTACATATGCTAAATGTATCCGTGCTCCCTATGAAAGTGGCATTTAAATTCTTAGAATTATTATTTTAAATTTTCCTTTGCTCAGGGACTAACAAATAATAGGTTTGGGGGTGTGTTATTCACTGAAAAGTATCACTTTTTACCTCTTACCCTAGCCTTTGATAAACCTTGAAGCAAACTAATAATCATTTGTTAAGTGTGTTTTATAGTTAGTAATAATCTGTGCAGCTTAATATAAAATCCCTGCTTTTTGGTCTGAAGAAGAGAGAATACATGCAAGGATGGCAGCTAGACCCAAAGCCTAAGGGAACACCTTGGTAGTGCTCACCATTTTAACTTACATGTTGGTCATCATTGACCAAAGTCTAGCAAATGGATGAGGTTAGCTGAGAATGGAGAAGACTGCAACAGCAGCAAGTGCAATGCATCAGAATATCAGAAGACAAATTTCACAAAGTTGAGGAGCTTCCTCACGGAGTTAAGGATGCAGTGGAAGATGCCCTCACACAAATGGGGCGCGCAGTCACAAGGAGAGCTATAAAGACATCGCGAAGATCTCGTGATTTAAAATTATAAGAATTTTCCATTGCGAAGTTCTCATGGAGATCAAGCCTTAAAGCAGCAGTGTGTAGAACTTAGTGAGTCTATATGTATACTGAATAAAATGTATCTCACAGAGTTCTTGCATGGCCAAAGAAGAGAGAGACGCCCAGAATTCTTCTCGCACAAATTTTGAGCACTCTGAAGCCTTATCAGTTACTACACGAGCGTAGGAACATAACTGCGCAAGTACTCAGCGAGAGAGAGAGAGAGAGATTTTGAAGCTCTATTGTGCAAGAATTCCAGGTGCTCCAGACCATCTCCGCAATTGCCTTGCAGCACAAAGGAACTGCGCGATTAAGTAAAGGTTTGCTGAGCGAGTGAGCACTTCCCACCAGCCAAAGGCTACTCCGCGAAGGCTCTACAGCTGCATAAATAAATTAATGCATATGCTAGCCACGCAAAGCATGGTTTCCCCACTTCTTAGTTTTAATAGAAGGACCTTTTAGGAATTTCCCAAGGCTAGGGCACACTTCTCGAGGCATAGATCTCAAGGCGCACATCTTAAGGCACTCAAGGGTCATAATAGTACCATATCTGCAAGAAAAACTAGGGTTAATCCCTTTAGAACCACGGCCACATGGACAGAGTATATAAACTAAACTTACTGTTTAGTTTTAATCATCAATCCTTCCTTCATCCTCTGTCGGCTGAGAGTTCTAGCAGGCTAGGCTTAGGGTTTGATCACCTCCTTTTCCTATTTTTCTTCTTTCTTAGCCTAGCATTTGCTGGCTAATCCCCTTGTAAGTAGTTAGGCTTAGTTTTATTTCAGTTTGGTAATAGGTTTTGTATATATTGGGATCTTGGATGGGTAGTTGTGTATAGGTTGCAGCCTGGAGGTAGTTCAATGTAAGGTTTGTTTTTATTAATGGATTGTTATTTTAATGACTAATTATATCTAAAGATCTTATGGTTCCTTTAGATGTCTATAGGATCCATGTATTTGGGGCTAGCCCATTCAGTTTTCTGTAGATATATTTTTTACCATCTGATTTCCCTTAGTTTGATAACCCCATGGAAAGCAATGCTGGATCTGTACTGAGATCTGGGGAGCTCGGAGGTATGTGGACCAGGGTGGCGGGAGTAGTCTATATGTTCGTTCTCAGACCTTTGTGGTATGGACAGACCAATGGGATACCCTATGACCATTTGAGTGGACAGAGTATAGCCCTAAGGTGGTGTCCAGCCATATGTTTGAGAAGGATTCTTCTCCCCTGCACATGAGCTTCTAGAGCCTTGTGGGGAGGTTTTTTACAAGAACTGACTCCCCTCTATTTTACCTAACCGATATCAGATGTTAGATTTGATTTCTCTGTAGTAGTTTCAGCTTGAGGCTGAGTCATTACAGGCCTTTTGTAGCAATGACCAGCTGAATTTAGAGCCTTATTCAACCTATTACATGGTCCTTTTTGTGGGCACCAGAGAGTCATTGGCCTTGGCAAAGTACTTAGAATTTTATAGGTTGGAATACCTATGGATGTTAGCTAGATCTGGAGAGCTTATAGCACTGGCGTTACATAGTGCTGCAATAGTATTCATGGCCTAATCTGGTCCAGTGGTTGGGGAAATGATCAATCCACTCCTATGGATTAGATTAGCAACTTCTAGCTTGATCTATGGGATTTCCTAGACTTTATAGGATAGGCTGTGACCATTTGAGTGGATAGCCTATAGCCTTCAGAGCACCCCAAATGGCATGGGTTAAGTTGGACACTTCTACCTTGCTGAGGCTTTTGATAGCGTCTCAGCAAGGAGCACTACAGAGACAGACTAAATCTGAGTTACATTACTACTTTAACTTTGAACTTAACCTACTTACTTCTCATCATTTTTTGTATTTTATTTTGGCAGACACCATCACCATCTCCTTCTTAACCTTTTCTTTAGGATAGGGCTACATTTTATTTCTCTGTTGTTAGGATTAATTTAGTTTAGTCGTGACACCCTGCTCCCTTTCTTTAGGATTGTCAGATCTGTAGCCAGATCTGAAGGCCTACTATTATAACCCATTCTGGGTTCTAGATCAATTTCTCAGTGGGACAAACTCTTACTTATCAAAAATTGCTACAATAGGCCCTGTATCTTGCAGGTCTAGGATAACTTTGGTTGTGCTGAATCCATTCTTCTATTTAACTTTGTTTTTAAATTTATTTCCACCACACATTAAAAAGCACGAAGGGAATCCAACAACATAAGGCTCAATGATATGGGGAATAGTTTATATCTAACGCTTTCCAATAGGGGTGAGTAACAATCTTTTTCTCAGAGAGATACGGGGTGTCATGATTGAGTTCTTCGTCATGTTTCGGTATCAACAAAATCTCACATTCTATGGTTAGCAGGAGTTTGTCCTCTCGCCACCTTACGACGACATCTACTAGTATAGGGACATCGGGGGTGCCCTCGCAACTTGCTTATACACTTCTAGTAAAGTACCAGAGATGTCCTCACGTCCTGCTTATGCTTTCCTGTGCTCATTGACTTGTTCATTTGTCGTAATGCTCTCAGTCAATTTTTTTTATATATGTATTTTTAAAAGTATCTAGTTAGCGCAAGAATAATGAGTTTTGATTGAACCTAGCATCTTCATTTTTTCTCGCTTTAACATCTCCTCCAATGGCTGGGGCAAGGGAAACGAGAATGGCGTGTTACTTATGGTTTTGAAAGAGGTTGGATAGGTCACTAGTCCTTCAATCATATTGCTCGAGCGAGAAAGTAGGCGATAAATTAAAAGTCTTAAGGATATTTTGAGAATTGATGACGTACGACAAATGAATGGGTCATGATGACTACGGGAGTGATAAGTATAAGTGTTTAACCATGAGATGTGATGATCATAGGGCTAAGGGTAGTATTTTCTAAGGTACATGGAGTTCCAAGGGCTAGGGAGTTCTTCCCGGCCTTTGTTTGCTAGTTTGTATACATTTCCAAGTTATGTGGCTGTTATAACATAAGGGCCTTCCCAGTTCGGTTTAAGTTTTCCTTTCGAATGGGTGTACTTGGAAGGCATGATTTTCTTCAAGACTAATTCTCCAATATTAAAGGCTCGTTCAAGGACTTTCTTATCGTATGCCCTGGCCACTCTCCTTTGCTATACCTGAGCGTGCTCAGTTTCCCTTAGATGTGTCTCATCGAGCTGCTCTAGCTGCATGAGGAGGGCAATTCACCTCTCGTCTAAGGTAGCTTATCATCGAGTTGAATCTATAAGGATGGTACTTGTATCTCATAAGGTAAGACTGCCTCCATCCCTTAGGTAAGGAGGTAGAGAGTTTAACCAGTGGCCATACGACTAGAGGTCCTATAGGCCCAGAGTGCTTCTGGTAGTCGTTCAGGCCAGTCAACTCCATTTCTTATTTCTATTATGCATTTCAAAATTTGAATCAGTATTTTATTCGTAGCTTCCACTTGTCCATTTCCTTGAGGTTAGAACGGTGATGAGTGGTGTAGATCAATGACAAATTTCTTGGATAATTTTTTCATCTTCTCCGTGATAAACTGTGGTCTGTTGTCAGTAACAAATATTCTGGGTACTCCAAACCTATTGATGATATCCTGAAAAATAAACCTTCCGAGTGTTGAAGCGGTGATTCTGACATAGGATTCAGCTTCTACCCATTTGGTGTAGTATTCGATTGCTTTAAGTATGAATGCGTGCTTGTGAGTGTTTCCAGCTGTGTCTATGAATGGTTCGATGACATCGAAGGCCCACATCAAAAATGACCAAGGTGAAGTCATAGTATTCAATGCAACTGATGAAGCTTTGATAAGTGTGGCATGTTCTTGGCAATGCTTACAGAGTTGGACGTAGAGGTGGAAATCTCTGCTCATTATCGGCCAGAAGTATCCTTGTCGTATGATTTGATTTATGAGTCTCTGTCTATCGGTGTAGGCACCGCAGGCACTGGAGTGTGCTTCTCGGATGATGTATTATTCTTCAATGGTCATGACGCATTATAGCAGTATTCCTTTGGTGAAGGCTTCTTTGTATAGTACTTTGCCGAGTATGCAGAATCAAGCACATCGGTTCCTTATAGTCTTCTGTTCAATTTTTGTTACATATGGAGGGACGTATTGATGCTTCAAGAAGTTCCAGATGTTAAAATACCGTGGATGTCCATCATCGGTTGGTGATTTTTCAAATCTGAACATAGCGACTTTGGTTTCTGTCTTGACGTGATTTTTTGGAGTGATTGTTTCTTTTGGTCCCGTACTAGTGGGGAGGGTTGGTAATTCTCTCTTGACCGTCCATACTACCTCATGAGTGGGTACTGCCAGCTTTTCGATGAAGAAGGTCTTGGTACTTTGTCCGATGGGTATTTGAATAACCGAGGCTAGCATAGTAAGGGAGTCTGCGAGCTCATTTTCTAATCTAGGGATGTGCGTGAAAGAGATTATTTCAAATTTCTTTACCAAATATTAACCTGTTTCTAGGTATGCCATTAGTTTTCTTTCCTCGATTTTTCATTTTCCTATAACTTTCGAAATCACTAGCTTGGAATCACCGATGGTTTTTAACTGTTTAACACCTAATTGTAGTGCTGCTCGGAGTCTAGCTATAAAATCTTCATATTCTACGACATTATTAGTGATAAGGAAATCTAATTGAAAAGCCTTAGGTATGACCACTCCTTTCGGGCTTAGAAGGACTATCCCGATGCCTTGTCCTTTGTGATTTTCAGCACCATCAAAATATAGGGTCCATGAGGTCTTATCCTTTGTGATTTATAGCACCGTCAAAATAAAGGGTTCATGAGGGCTCTTCATTATGAATCGTGAGTAGGTCTTCATAGGGTAAATCCGCGTGTATGGGCTCATCACCCGAGAGTGAGAGATCTATGAGGTAATCGGCGATTGCTTGTCCTTTGATCGACTTCTGCATGACGTAAGTGATATTGAATTCATGCGAGAGCATATGCCAGCAAACGATCTTTCCTGAGGTTGCGAGCTTTTTGAATACGCACTTCAGAGGGTCAATTCTGGCTAGTACTAGTATCTTATGTGCTCTGAAGTAGTGCCGTAATTTGATTGAGGCCCACACCAACATGAGGCAGGTCTTTTCTATCAAAGTATATTTTCGTTCGTACTCGACCATCATCCTACTAAGGTAGTAGATAGCCTTCTCTCTCTTATTGTCTTCTTCATATTGTCCCAGAATCACTCTCATTGCTTTGTCATACGCTAAGAGGTATAGGATTATGGGTCTTTCAGGAACTGGTGGCTATAATATTGGTGGGTTAAAGAGGTACTTGATATTGTCGAAGGCTTGCTGACACTGGTCATCTCATTTGTACTCAGTTCCTTCTTTAAGTAGTCTGTAGAAAGGATCGCATCTGTCTGAATGTTGGGAGATGAATCTCCTGATGAATTGAATCTTCCTATCAGGCCTCGTAACTCTTTGATATTACTGGGAGATGGCATCTCAAGGATGGCTCTAACTTTTGTAGGGTCGACTTTCATCCCTCGCTTGCTAACTATGAAATCGAGTAATTTTCCAAAAGTGAATCTGAAGACACATTTCTTCGGGTTCAAGGCATTGATGAAATGTTCAAAGACATCTGTGAAGTTGCTGCAATTTTATTAAATGAACTTTTAAATTCATCCACATATAGGATAATCTTGGAGTAGATATGAATGATAAGACACGAGAAAAATATCCTTATCTAGAATCTTGCCAAAATGATTGTTTATTGAGCTCTGGAATAACAAGAGTGGTGTTTATGATACGAGCCACAACTACCATGTCACATATCTGTGGTTCAAAATGTGACACTAACTTTTAGCTCAACGCAATTGTATCATAATTCTTTTGTTACATCAGGACATCATAAATAAGCGAAAATATGGATTGCACTTTTTCTTATGAGCATACCAAGATAGAGGTTACTTCAATTGTGTTCGAAAATAATTTTGTTAATGGGAACCCATTATAGATTCTAGTTAGAGCATATTCCCTATTGGCTTAGATGTTACTTGTTCTACATTGCTCCAATTAAATTTCCAAATATTTAATATGTGTCCCTTTAAACAGTTAAAAAAGGGTTGTCATGTCAAGCCGCCCAATCTTCTATTCTATATCACTTTTTCTTGAGTTTAGTCTTCACAAGGGGGAAAAGCACATCAAAGTAGTTCTCTCTCTATGCAAGAACCCTGGGAGAGATTTTCCAACACCATATTCATGGTAGAGAAATAGATGGCCTGAATGGTTACTAAAGCTGCAAAGCAGCACAAATTTTACTTCATAACGAGGGATCTACACTTCTTATCTTCAGAGGAAATGTTATTAGTTCTCGATGGGCAGTTTTTGCCAACTATCATCTATTTGTGTAGCATGTTACCAAGATATCGACTATATTGTTCTATCATTTTTCAATACCAACCATTATTAAGTATGTACAGTTATCTTTTCTTTACTTTCTTTGACATATGTAATCTACATAATAATAACCAAAAACTATAATTGAATTATCTTTTAGCTCTCCAACAAGTTCAATATCATCCAAACTTCTGGAAATGATATGTGACAACAGAGGGCTTCATACATTCATTTTGGTAATCAAAGAACATATGGATGAAAGAAATAAGAGTGAGTTTACAAGAAAAGGGTAAAGCATCTTACTAACCCCAGCCGCACCTGATTAAGCCCGCCATTGGTATAAACAAGCAGGTAACCCCGTGACTCTATAGGAGCTGAAAATACAAAATAGTAATAATATGATGATAATGAAAGAGACTACAACATGGAAAGGAAAAACTATGTGACTGGGGAACTTCAAACCCAGTTTTGTTCTCACTTGAATACGATGCGCTAGGCTCTACACATGGGATAAAATCACGACAGAAAGCTAACCTTCCCAGATGAATTCCAATCACTGTGCTGTCATTTCCATAGCTTATGGCCAGTATTGGAGGCAAGAGCTAACACGGCTAACCCAGAGTTTGTGTATATCAATCAGACGACCTACATTTCACGACACAAAAATCAAGATTGAAAGAGCCATAATGGTGAAGAAAAAGTAATTGACCGAAACATATCAGAAACACAAACCCAATTGAGAAGAAAGATTTATCCCTTAGCAAAATCAAGTCATTCTACCACCATCCAAGCTAAAATTTGTGGTGCTTTTATATTCCAAAGGTGTTCATATGTGAAGGGGCTAAAAACAAGTAGGTTGGAACTGCAGAAGAAACAGAAGTAGCAAATTGGCCATGCCCATGGGTGGTGGTCAGTTAACCAAAACTGGTTACTTTTTTCACAGCCCATGGCCAATTAGCCATGCCCATGCATTAAATAGATTGGCAGGTCTGACAACTGACCCATTAGTCGCTTCATAAACTGTAGCCGCTGTACTCATATGCAACTCAAATGGATCTAAATATCTAATTAAATCCAACAGTTGCAAAATCCCAAAACTTGCTAAATCCTTTAGCAGCAAACTATAATTAACTTGAACTTGCTCAATGCTACTCTATAAAATCACAACAAATAATAACAGGCATGGTCGATTCCTTAAAAACAAAGAGACCATGGTGCTAAATAAAAAGAAGTTGATTTCCAAGTATTGCAACACATAATTAGTGGTCATCTAGATCCCACGAAACCAATGACATAAGTATAGGGATGCAAGTTTTGACTTGAAAACCGTGCAAACCAAACCCGATCCGAATTGATTCTATTGTTCGTTTTTCGATTTTGGGTGGTGAAAACCGAAAACAGATTTGGTAGGATGAGAAAAATGAAAAGAATCAAAAAATCCCTAAAAAAACCTTAAAAATACCCTAAATACAATAAATTCCTAGTATTCATGCTTCCTAGGCATAGAATGTATAAGAAAAATTGTTGAAACGATATCCAAATAAATTTTTCACAAAAGCATAGACAATGATAGAGCTAACAAAAGGATCTCCAAACAAGGAAAATTACGAAGATCAATAGTATTGGAGAAACACAAAGATTAAGGAGCTGACCAGTATGAAGCATTCTAGAGTGGGCAGGAATATTATATGGCGAATCCAATAGATATCCATAAACGTGAAGTGCTTCTTTCAATTCAACATAGCTAGGAATCCAATCAAATCTAACAGATGGTAAATCAACCTGCATAATAATGATATGAAAAAGATATTCTACCTCAGATCATATAATATACAATATAATAATTTTTCCAAGTTACTTGTTCAGGACTTTCGAGCATATTCACAAAATTTGCCGAATTTAAAAAAAAATGCGCAAGTAATTCGCAGAGTTCAGGTTTTGCGCATTAATCAAGAATCATTCACAACATTTTTTCAAAAATTCGTGTGTTTTAAAAAATTCACGAATAATCATGAATAATTCCTGAATTTTTCAGTAAATCATGATTTTTAATATTTTTTAAAAAATTTACTATTTAATCATAGATTTTTTAATTTTTCTCTCCGATTTTCCTCTGAATATTTTCCTGAACTTGCCGGATTTTTTCGTATTTTAACCTCGCTGAATTATTGTTGAACCCCAACTTGGTGACTATGCTTTAGAGAGACTTCCCCATAACCATCCCCAAGTAAAGTGACTAATGAAATTACCTCATCCTTAGACTGAATAATAGCACACCAAATGTCACAAGCAGAGTCCTGCAACGCCTCATTGGAAGAGTACAACATTGATAAATAAATAAAAATGGTGGGATCAAATATTACACAATACTATAGTGGAAATATCCCAAAGAATAAAAAACCCATACTCAATTTAAAGGTCCAAGATGCCATGGAATCTTCAACATGCCCTTGCTTAAGAACCAATTTTGTAAGCCAGCCATTTGTCAATAACCCATTGAGAAAGGTTTCTCCTGAAGGACAACAAGAGATTTGTAAATGATTAAAAAAATTAAAATTTGAACTATTTTTAAATCTGTGATAAAAAATGAGAATGATTCAATTATGTAAACTACTTCCGTAGTAATAATACAAATTGGAAAGGAAGAAACGGTAGCTAGATTCATGAGAGCATAAATGGAATATCCAATTAGAGTAGATAATTGGAAAGGCTGTCAACACCTAATTCAAATATCAAACCTGCCATATTCCCAAAAAAAATGAATCAAAACATCTGAACGAGTATGATATCCTTGAAAATTTCACTTTAGTAAATAAACCAAAAAGTTGGTACATTGAGAAAATAAAAGAAAAGACCATAACTGACAAGCGCTAGCAACAATTTGCCACACAATACAACAATTTATAAAAATTTTAGAAAAAAAAAATGAATTAAAATTATTTGAGGCATCGCCAAGCATGAAACACTTACGAGTATATCCCGCAATCTGATTTTACATCTCAATCAAAACCCAACACTGAAAACCTACACTCAAAGTAGAAACTAAACTCAAATCTCAAACCTAACACAAAATCCTTTATAATTGTTCTATGAATTTAAATTCTTGAAACAAACATTCCAGTTAGCTCTAGATAATCAATTTAATAGAATATCAATGAAATACGTGAAGTGCATAGTTTCACCTGGTTTCCTGGGTTTCTTCACAAGCTATAAGCTCTAATATAGAAAGAATGATCCTCCTAAGTAGCAATTCCTGACACATTCATAGAAAATAACATATAAATGCCAAAAAACTATAAGAAGATCACAATATCTTAATTCATAAAACAAAGAAAATAGTTATTCAACAAAGCCAAATACCGAAGAATAAAATAACTACAGACTGTCTCTGGCAGCACTAGGTGGAGTGCTTCAACATGTCCTACTCTTGTTTGAGACTTCACTAATATGTCATCGACGTAGACTTCTATACGTTTATGCATCATGTCGTGAAAAATAGCCATCATGGTGCATTGATATGTGGCTCCTGCGTTCTTGAGCTCAAAAGGCATGACAACGTAATAGTAAGTTCCCCATCGTGTGGTGAAAGAAGTCTTCTCTTGGTTTGACTTTACTAATTTGATCTGATTATACCCAGAGAAACTGCCCATAAAGGATAGCATCTAATGTCCACCAAGGTTGTCAACTAGAGTGTCAATGTGCGGAAGTGGGAAGTCGTCTTTTGGGCATGCCTGGTTAAGATTTCAAAAGTTAATACAAACCCACACTCTGTCGTCTTTCTTAGCGACCGGTACTATATTGGCGACCAACTTGGGATAGAGGACGACTCGGATGAATTTGGCTTTGTGTAATTTGTCAACTTCCTCTTTAACTTGAAGGGCTATTTGTGGGTGCATCCTACGGAGTTTCTGCTTAACAGGCTTCGCATCGGGTTCCAAGACAAGGTGATGTTCTACTGAACTTGGGTCTAAACCAGGCATATCTTCATAGGACCATGCAAAGGAGTCAAGGTGTTCTTGTAAGACCTGTGCAATTTGTTGACGTTCCTTGGAATAAAGCATTGTGCTAATTAGTAGCTTCTTGTATTTATCTTTAGTGCCAAAGTTAATTTCTTCTATTGGTTCTGCGGCAGCTTAGGTTTACTCATCGAAATTCTTCATAACCCATTGGAAGTCAGGCTCCTCTTCTGTGACCAGTGTTCCTTCTTCACCTTTGGCAAGCTCATATACTATAAAATTGTTACACTGGGGATTTGATTTTGCGAAAGGTAGCCCTTCATCGGTATAATTTATGACTGAGAGATCTTTAGCAAGGTGAAGATCAAGGCTATTGATTCTTTTTCAAAGTCACGAAGCATCTCATCTGGTATGATCATTGGCTTGTTGTTTAGCCTGGATGCCTTATATCATCGTACAACAGATGGGATAGCAGTCTTAGGAGAAAAGTCTCTTTGTTGGTCACAAACTTGATTCAGGACGAAGGGTTTCCTTTCTTTTCTAGGGTTTTCTAATTTTTTTGGATTTTGTATTTTTGAGTTTTTAGGATTTTCTGCTTTTTCTATTTTTTTTATTTTGGATAGTAGATATGGTACAGGATCAGTCGCCTCAAGAGGCACCGGGAGAGTTGCTTCCTCTAATTGAGGGAGCGAGACGACTGCTAGAGCAATTCAAGTGATTCTTCGAGAAATGTGGATTTGTTCTGAGTTTGACATATATTTTTTTTTTGAGTCCTCAGCTGATGAGGTCTTTTGAATAAGCGACGTCGGTGGCGGCGGTATCGACATTCAATTTTCCTCTATCACATTGATTGCCTCATCTTGGAAGAAGCTCTAGAGATCGTAATCAATCGAACTATCATCCTCTAAGTTATAATGTGGTTATTCTTCTTATCGAGGGTGATCTCCTAAGGGATTCTCTAGGGTAACGAGCTCTTTCCCTTAAGCTTCATAGTATGTTAAGATGAGCACGCATGCTCGACAGTGAGGCTGGTAATGGTGAGAAATGCAAGGAGATCCCCAAGGGCATTACCATCCTTCTAGGTTAGAGTCAAGGCTAGTATTAAACTCGTCTTCTTGATCTGACAGTGGTTGAAGTCCTAGGTTAGCCCGTTCTGGTAGCTCGAGTGCAAGGAGGTCTATCCAGTAGTCCTCATCATCACTCAGAGGGGGTTGCCATTCTTCCTCGAGAGATTTCTAAAATATTTAGAGTTGTGGCATGTCTAGGGATGGAGGAGTGTCTAGTTCAAGTTCCTCTTCAGACTCAATGAGGGTGATGGGAGTGTTTCCCCCTGGGTCAACCAGGTAACTGTTGAGATTTTCTGCTTCCTGTGGCGGTAGCTGAGTTGGTGGGTCATTACTTGCTTTCGTTGTTATGAAGTTAGAGTCGCTCGATTCTACCGTTGTGAAATGTCGGACCCACCTAGCAAAGCATTCCAATATGTTGGTGCATGCCCTACAGTGGGGTTGGCATGGGTGAGCGATACAAGTGGAGTCCCACGGGCATTCTCGTCCCCCAAGGCCGAGGGCAAGGCGGATGCTATGCGAGTTAAGATTTTCCTATGGGGTGCCATCTTCTTCCCATGTTAAGCGTAAGTGCTCTTCGTCATCTTGTAAGGTGGCTATGTGGAAATATTCATCATCAGTCGGTTCCCAATCTTCTACTTGAATCTAGAGTTTGGGAGGTTCTCCCTTTCTCTCTTCCGTAAGCTCCTTAGTGTCAAACATAGGTTTGACTCTTTTGAGTGGTTCATCAATACCATCATAGATTCCTCAAATCGTTGAATGCTTCAGCCATTTGTTTAATTTCTGCTTCTTGGGATTTTGGGAAGGACACTTCCTTCTGCTTTGGTACACTCGCTTTCTCAGTGGTCCCATAGACGAAGTGGTCGTAGAGAGACCATTTTGGTGAGGTAGGGAACAAGTCGGCTTGCGAGCCATCCGATTGGTAACTTAGCCCTCTGTGCTTGCATATTTTCATTGGGACAATGGGTCCCCCTGTCTGTAACCCTCTTCTGCTATGAAGGCGGATACCAGTTCTCACACTGGTCAGGATGTTCTTCTTGCTCACTCTCTTCTAGGTTTAGTGAACACTAAGTCTTTGTTTCGTTTCTAAGTTTGAAGTCTTTCGGGTGACCCTTTCTTCCCATGCAACAATTTGGGCTACAGTTTAAAGAACATGGTCTACATACTCAGGCTCAGAATCAGATGAAGGGAGTGGCAATTATGTTGGCTCAAGATTTGGAGGGGTTGAAGGTTCTAGTGGGCGACTGTGGAGGAAGGCTCTCCGGGCCCTAAAGGAGTGGACTCGTATCTGAGTGAATTTTGGATAAGGAGGTGGGCTCGACGGGGCGATGCGAGTGATCAAGGCCGAGGGGTGCGGAGGTAAAGGAACTCTTGTCATCGTGGCAAAGGTATTAGAGGGTTGGATGTGAGTGATTAATGTGGAATGCTGGAAGGAGGCTCTACCGAAGAGATCTATGGTGGTGACCTAAGCCGGTGCTGCTTTGTTGTGGTTAGGCATGGGGTTATTAATGATCCCTAAATTTTGTTCGGGTTGGTTATTGCTAGGGTTTGGATTCCTAAGCACTTCTCAGTCGATTTGATTTTCGTCGTTCATGTCATAGATTATATCCCGGAGGACCCAACAGTCTTTCAGGTTGTGTCCCGCATATCGATGACATGCGTAGTATTTGTTATAATCTAGATTTATTGGCCAGGGTCGAGGTTTTTCTTGCAAGAATCAAAGGAGTTTCTGAGTGTTAAGAAGACAAAAGATGTTAGAGATCATATCAAGCAAAGGGGGATAGTGTCCCTACCTCGGCTGGTAAGGGCCTCTAGCTGGGTTGAAGTTTTGCGGTGGGGGTATGTTATTGTAGTCGATCGATTCTGTGTCTCATTTTTGTTCTGGTAGGTGTTGGGATATTGGTTTCTATTCTGATATTGACCCTAATTCTGGTTCTGGCCTTGGTTTTGGTTTGCATATCTTTGTTGATTAGTGCCTTGGCTTTGGTTCGTGTACCATTGTTGATTCTGATTTTGCCTGAAATTTTTCGGTTGGAAGTTTCTGTTCCCAAAGTTCTGTCCTTGGCTAACAATGGTGTAAACCTATTTAGTTCTTGAGGATTTCTTTTTATTTTTTGACTTTGATTCACTAGAAGAGCCTACTTTCGACATGACTATGGACAGGGCGAGGTCTCCACCTTTAATGTGTCACGCTAGTCAGGATGCTCGGGAGTGGAGTGCAGTGAAGTCGAGGCAATCACTTATGACAAGCGTGGTCTTCAATGGTTCTCTAGTATTGCTGATAATAATATCAACTTAGTCTTTCTCTTTCATTGACATGCCAGTCCTGACAGCAAGTTTTCTCTATCTGGTGACGAATTCAGTAAATTCTTCATCGGGCCCTTGCTTGGTCGCCATCAGATTGCTGAGGCTGATTGTCTCTTGGATTAAGTGCTTGTATTGGTCTAGGAATTGACCGACTAATTCATCGAATATTTCTATCTTATAGAGCGGGAGTCCCACAAACCAATCTAGAGCTTCTCCTTCTAATGAGCGTTGGAAATAGTGAATGAGAAGTCCTTGATTATCACGTATGGGTCAACAATCGTTACAAAAGAGGGCCAAGTGATAGTTTGGGTTTCTCATGCCATTATATTTGGTAAATTTTAATGGTTTAAATCCTTTTGGCAAGTTAAACTTGACATCCTGATGGAATTTTTTGAATCCGAATGAGTGACTAGGGCGCTCCCTCTTGGCCATGTAATCATCGAGCATTTAGGGAGATCTTCGATTTTGATATTGTTGTCTTTTGGAGCAACCCATGAGCAAACCTTGTCTAGAGAGTTATCATTAAAGATTGTGTGAGCAGGTTTTCTCAATGGTATGACACACGCTAACACTGTGCTTGGGGTAGGTGTGACCTTTCTTGTCATTCTTGATCTTCAGAAAATTGTCGTGACCTAATGGTCTCATATGCGGCAGCCAATCCCCAAAGCAATTCCTCACAGTCATCATCTTCTCTTTGTATTCTCTGAATACTAAGCTTTACGATTTGTTAAGTAGTAAGGTTTTGTCCAATGTTACCATCTCTCCCATTATGATTATTCCCAACATAGCTCTGTGGCTCATATCCCAACGTAGGGAGACTATATACTAAAATAATAATATATAGTCAGAATGCAGATTGAAATAATAGTCTTGCATTTCAAACCCCTTTTTCCCTAATATGGGACCATATGCTAAAACAATAGTAAATGGTTGAACACAGGCTGAAATAATAGCTCTGGATCAGGCCCCATGACCCTAATGTGGGGACCAAGCACTAAAACAATAGTACATGGCTGAACACAGGTTGAAATATTAGTTTTGTGGCTCAGATCCCAATGTAGGGAGACTATATACTAAAACAATAGTATATAGTCAGAATGCAGGCTGAAATAATAGTCTTGCATTTCAGACTCGACCCAGACTCGGACAGCCCCAAATTACGTGCCTAAAATCACGCACGTAATTCGAACCCACGCTAAACCACACACGTGCAATCAGTCCCCTTTTCAGACCAGACACCCTTTCTCAGACCACCTCGAGTCTCGATTACGCGCGCCACATGACACGCGCAATCGGATTGAGCGTCCGATCACCGGCTCGCAATTGCCTATGGCCGACCTAGTCTTACCTTCCTTGACCCCTTAGCTTCCTCGATCAAGCGCTTCAAATGAGACGATTAACAGGATGGGCACCCTGCACTAGGCATGCAATTAGTTCTAATGTGATTAGAACTAGGAAACTCGCTGAGCAAGTCAGCCGATCGCTCACTGAGTCGATGACCTACTCAAAGTAATTAAGCACCAGGAAATCGGCGCGTAATCCAGTTAAACACCTGAAACAGGGCACTTAATTGGAGAAAAACCTATAAAGATTTTTTTTCTAATTCACTCGGGGAGAGGCTAGAATTTTTGGAGAACGAAATTTTTTGGGATTTCGAAACCAAAGAACTTTGAGAACAAACCCATAGAGGAACATACCCATGATTTGGAGATTCAAGCTTCGAATATTCGGGATTTCTCTTCGCAACCTCAACCTTAGGTAAGAATTTAATTTTAATTTCCAACCATAGTTCTTAGTTTTTAGACTTAAGATTTTTCTTAATTTTAAATTATTAATATTAATTCAATCTTAGACCATAGCACCCTTTTTCGAACCGTAATATTAATATCTGGTTCTAGTTCCCAGTTTTTTAGAATCAGTCCTTAATCTGACGGCCTAATTCACCAACCATAGACTAAATTCCATTCTAAAATTTTAATCTCTAGTCCTATCATTAATCTCTTATTCTAGTTCATAGTTTCTAGAACCAGTGCTTAATCATACGGCCTAATTTTCTGATTTCAAACCCGAATTCGCTCCTAAAACTTTTAAATTCTAGTTTTAATTCCGTAGTTTAATATTTTTAAACCCCCAAACATTAATTTAGCCTTCTAAAATCCTCATTTCATAATTTAATTCTTAATTATAATCCCAAAAATGACTTCAAAAATCCAAAAATATAATATTATAACCCAAATTCCAATTTGTCTTAATCTCAGCCACCCGATTCGCCCAAGGGAGCTTACGGAGGGTACTCGGAAATGAGGCCAATCCTCCTTAGCATAGCAAGCCCAAACCCCCTCTTTTTTTGGGTTATTCTATTGCCTTAATTAGAATTAGAAAATCAAGTCCATAATTTTCTTAAATTTTTAGTATAATTAATTTACATGCTTTATTTAGATTAAATCCTTAAAATAATTGCTTTGATTAGAAATCTAATAAAATTATTTCCTCTATTTTAATTAGATAATTCTAACATAGTTAATTCGTTGATCAATTAGATTCCAGTATAGTTAAGTTTTTTTTATTAATCAGAGTTTTAGTATAATTAATTCATTGCTTTGATTCTAATTCTAGAAAAAATCAGTTCCTTTATTTTAATTGGATTTTAGTAAAATTAATTTGTTGCTGAAAGTAGAGTTTTAGTAAAATCAATCTTCTATTCCAATTAGAATTTCGGTAAAAGTCAGTTCTCTACTTCAATTAGAATTGTAGTAGGACTAGTATACTTGTTTTACTTAGAATTTTAGTACAATTAGCATGCTCGATTTAATTAAAGTTTCATTAAAATTAACATGTTTGCATTCCTAGTATAATTAGGAGACTGATATTAATTGGACTTCTAGTAGTATTAGGACACTAAATTAATTAGAATTCTAATAGGTTTAGGACACTACATTAATTAGACTCCTAATAGAATTATAATATTAGATCAAATCACTATAATAAGCCCACACCACTAGACTCACAATAGAATTAAAAAAT
The DNA here is from genome assembly GCA_021018995.1 of Chloranthus sessilifolius. Lineage (NCBI taxonomy): Eukaryota > Viridiplantae > Streptophyta > Magnoliopsida > Chloranthales > Chloranthaceae > Chloranthus > Chloranthus sessilifolius. Next base: position 75,754,566 of record CM037588.1, on the reverse strand, counting down.
CTGAACCGATTCGAATTACAATAATAACAGGGAAGAAAAGGAAACTAAAATATCTAAACTATAATGAAGAGCCATAACTGCTGACGTTCGCAGGCAGATGATTTAGTAAAGAAGTGACCCACACCCACTCTAAAGCATGATCACTGACGTGTTGCAACGTCATTAAACATCTGCAGCTAGTGATCGCAACAAACTAGGAACCTTCCTAGAAAACCTCCCCCCTTTTTTATTTTATTTTTAACCTTCCAAACGCTGCATCGCTAGAGTTCACTTGGACAGAATTGGGCCACTGATTCAATGGGGACCGAGAGGAACCCAGAAAAATCACACACCAATAGACTAGCGATCACGATGGGACCATTTTGTTGAACTCTTTCCTTTCTTTTGATAGGTATTTTTTAGTTTGTTTTCCTATTTTACTTTCGATCGCGTCATTTCGAATTCCTTTAGATATGAGTCTTCGTCAAACACTCAAGATGTCTAGCATACGAAGAGTGAGGTTAGGAGACCCACCATTGTGGGGATATCGTAACAACCCCATGTACGAAGAAGAATCACTTTACAATTCCAGCCTACGACAACCTGAGATTAACATGGCTGGTGAACAAGAGAATCCCTTCGCTACCCCACACACCAAGAATAATCATAATGGGAGAGATGGTAATATTGGACAAAACCTTACTGCTCAAAAAATTGTAGAGCTCAGTATTCAGAGAATACAAAGAGGAGATGATGACTATGAGGAATTGTTTTGGGGATTCGCTGCCGCATATGGGACCATTAGGTCATGACAATTTTCAAAAGACCAAGAACGATAAGAAAGGCCACCGCCTACCCCGAGCACAGTGTCAGCCCGTGTCACTCAATTGAGACAACCTGCTTACACATTCTTCAACGATGACTCTCTAGACAAGGTTTGTTCATGGGTTGCTCCAAAAGACTGCACTATCAAAATTGAAGATCTCCCTAAAATGCTCGACGAATACATGGGCAAGAGGGAGTGCCTTGGTCACTCATTCCGATTCGACAAATTTTGTCGGAATATCGAATTTAACTTGCCAATAGGAATCAAACTACTAAAATTTACCAAATATAATGGCACAGGAAATCTAGACCATCACTTGACCCACTTTTGTAATGATTATCGACCCATACATGATAATCTAGGACTTCTCATTCACTATTTTCAACTCTCATTAGAAGGAGAAGCTCTAGATTGGTTCACGAGACTCCCGCTCTATAAGATAGAAACATTTGATGAATTAGTCGATCGATTCATAGACCAATACAAGCACTTAATCTAAGAGACAGTCAATCTCAGCGATTTAATGGCAGCCAAGCAAGGGCCCGATGAAGAATTTACTAACTTCATCGCCAGATGGAGAAAACTTGCTGCCAGGACCGGCACGTCAATGAAAGAGAAAGACTCGATTGATATTATTATCGACAATACTAGGAAACTGTTGAAGACCGCGCTTGTGATAAGTGATTGCCCCAACTTCATTGCACTCCACTCCCTAGCATCCCGACTAGCGCGACACATTAAAGGCGGAGACCTCGCCTTGTCCATAGTTACATCAAAAGTAGGCTCCTCTAGTGAATCAAGTCAAAAAATAATAAGAAAGCTTCAGGAACCAAACAGCTTAACACCGTTGTCAACCATGGACAGAACTCTCAGAACGGAAACTTCCAATTGAGAAATTTTGGGAAAAATCAGAATCAACAACGGTACACGAACCAAAACCAAGGCACCAATCAACAATGATATACAAACCAAAACCAAGGCCAGAATCAGAATCAAGGCTAATACCAGAACAAAAACTAATATCCCAACAGCTACCAGAACTAAAGTGCAACACATAAGCGACTGGCCCAAGCGCCGAACTACAATAACGTACCCCCACCATAAAACTTCAACCTAGTTAGAGGCCCTTACTAGCCGAGGTGGGAACAATATCCCCCTTTACTTGATACCATCCCCAACATCTTTCATCTCTTTAATACTCATAATCTCCTCTAATTCCCACCGGAAAGGCCCCGTCCCTGGCTGACAAATTTAGATTATAGCAAATACTACACATTCCATCGATACGCGGGACACAACCTAGATGACTGTTGGGTCCTGTAGGATGTAATCTATGACATGAACGACCAAAATCAAATCGACTGGGAAGCACTTAGGAATCCTAACCCTAGCAATAACCAAATCCAATAAAATTTAGGGATCATTAATAACCCCATGCCTAACCACAACCAAGCAACACCGGCCAAGGTCACTACCGTGGATCTTTTCGGCCAGCCCCCCTTCCAGCCCTCCACCTTAATCACTCGTATCCCACCTTCCAACACTTCTACTACCTCTACGAGAGTTCCTTTACCCTTGCATCCCTCGTCCTTGATCACTCGTATCGCCCTGTCGAGCCCACCTCCTCACCCAAAATTCACTCAGATATAAGTCCACTCCTTTAAGGCCCGGAGACCATTCCTCCATAGTTGCCCACCAGAACCTTCAACCACTCCAAATCCTGAGCCAACACCATTGCCACTCCCTTCGTTTGATTCTGAGCCCGAGTATGGAGACCATGTTCTTCAAACTACAGCCCAAATTGCCACATGGGTAGAAAGTGTCACCCAAAATACTCCGAACCTAGAAAATGGAGCGAAGACTGAGTGTTCACTAAATATAGAAGAGAGTGAGCAAGAAGAACATCCCGACCCATGCGAGATGCTGGTCTCCGCTTTCCTAGAAGAAGAGGATTATACATAGTACCTCCCACCTCGGAGTGGCACCACGCAAGTATGCTCTCCGACCTCGAATTTCGCTCACTTCACAAATACATCGACATCGGGTCACACCGGGTTCGATCAACAACCAACTTGCCCGATTCTTAATCATGAACCAATTATCCACCTCCACCTTTCCCTCGGAATAAGGATTTCACAAACGCACAATCACCAGGGAGAACGTGAGAGAAAGAAAAGTTAACTTGCCTCCCCCACCTCACATTATCCCTCCACCAATCCCTGCACCTCAACCACTCCAACCACTTGCACTCAAGGCTCATCGGCCGGGCAAAGAAATGGCACTCGAGCCAAGGCAAGAATACGACCTTCTGCGGCACTTTCAAAGGATCTCAACCTAGATATCGATATTAGAACTCATAAAAAAATTGCATGACCATCACCGATTATTGTTAAGGACACTTGAGGACACACAGGTAGATGAGGATACAATATTAGACGAGCTTCATCAAATTGTCTCGGTCATGGCGCAACCCCGAGCGCTCACTTTCACAGACGCAGACATGCCTAAGGAGTCGCCCCGCGAAAGTGCAACTCTCATATACCTTACGGTCATAATCAGAGGATTCTTCGTACCCCAAGCGTTGGTCGATATAGGGGCAGGCCTCAATATCTGCCCTATCACAACATTAAAGATGCTTGAATACATAGAGTAGGATGTCAGACCCTCCGCACTATCACTTATAGCTTATGACGGCTCACGTTGTTTTGTTAAAGGAACTATCAAACTCCAGGTTTGCCTTGGACCTGTAACGAAAGACATCACTTTCCATATTTTTGATTCCGCTTGTACGTATAATCTTATCTTAGGAAGAAAATGGTTAAAGTCAATGAAAACCGTCGCGTCCACAGACCATCAATGCATCAAATTCCCGTACAAGGACTCCATTGTTCGTATACACATTGATGCACCCGTCCAGGAGATGGATACTGATTACGCTACGAGTATTCTGACAACCCATGATTCCGTATTGAACACAGGCCACATTCAAAAGGCTCGAATCTCTGATGAGACAACCGTTGTGAAAGGCCATCCCCCTAACCCTCCTAGTTCTCCCCCAACGCGTCAACAAAAATTAATGAGAAGAGAGGTTGGCCCAGACCTCACCAAACTCTATGACATTAACCCTACTGCGACAAAAGGTTGGGACCTCATATATCGGCTCGGGTACATCCCTGGACTCAGTAAAAACAAGCAAGGTCACGTCGGATCCATTGTCCCAATGAAAATACGCAAGCACAGAGGGTTAGGTTACCAATCAGATGGCTCGCAAGCCGACTTGTTCCCTACCTCACCAAAATGGTCTCTATACGACCACTTTGTCTATGGGACCTCCGAGAAAGCGGGTGTATCAAAGCAGAAGCAAGTGTCCTTCACTAAATCCCAAGAAGCAGAAATTGAACGAATGGCTGAAGCATTCAACAATTTGATGAATCTAAAGGATGATATTGATGAACTGCTCGAAGGAGTCAAACCTTTGTTTGACACTAAGGTGCTTACAGAAGAGAGAAAGGGAGAACCTCCTAAACTTGAGCCGTAAGTAGAAGATTGGGAATCCACTGACGACGAAGATTTCCCCATAGCCACCTTGCAAGGTAGTGAAGAGCACTTATGTTTAACATAGGAAGGAGATGACACCCCACAAGAGGATTTTAACTCACATAGCATCTGCCTCAGCCTTGGCCTTGGAGGATGGGAATGCCCATGGGACTCCCCATGTATCGCCCACCCATACCAACCCCACTGTAGGGCATGCACCAACATATTAGAGCACTTTGCTAGTTGGGTCCGACACTCTCCAAAAGTATAATCGAACGACTCCAACCTCATAACAAAGAAAGCAAGTGACGACCCACCAACTCAGCTACTGGCACATGAAGGAGAAAATTCTAACAGTCATTTGGTTGTCCCAGGGGAAACACCCACGTTGCCCTCGTTGAGTTTGAAGAGGAACTTGAACTAGACACTCCTCCATCCCTAGAAATGCCACAACTCCAAATATTTTAGAAATCTCTCGAGGAAGAATGGTAACCCACTCCGAGTGATAACGAGGACTACTGGATAGACCTTCCTGCACTCGAGCTAGTGGAGAGGGCTAACCTAGGACTTCAAGCACTGTCAGTGTGACAGCCGGGATTTCATCACCTCGAAACTCGTGCCATCAGCATGATCATCTTGACCGTGCCCCTTAGCTGAGCATGGAACATTGGTATATCAACCAATTAATTGAACTGAAATAGAAATAAAACTACGGAACTAAATCACAATATAAACATTTCTCAAAAGATAGTTCTACCCTCATGCCTCTGCATGAATGGAGAACCGATCCGAACCATCGATGATAGCCAATCATCACAGATGGTTCACCCCAAAAGAATCATCCAAAATCCAAATATATACATTGTTTGTCAAACAAGGCTTGACATACCAAGCCGTACAAAATCTCTCCGTAAACCCTCAAAGCGACACAACGGAGTCCTCTAGAAGAAGTCCTCAGGAGGTGGCTCCAACTCGTCTCCAGCCGCAAGGTCCGACTCACCGGGGTCAGCTTCTCCTGAAGCCTCGGCAGCTGCTAGTAGTGGACCTGCGACGTATAGTCTATAGGGTGAGCTACATCCTAGCTCAATAGGGAACAAAACAAAGTTGAACATATAAATTATTACTCACATATATTCCATGATATGCCATGCATGATGTGTCTATGTAATTGCTGATGAAAACAGTTTAAAAGCATCACATTTTACTGGTAGTTTACTCATATCTTTTACTTATTCATGAAAGATGCTGAAAAGGCATAAAGCAAAACTTAAACTTTCAACTTAAGTAATCCTCGAGCAATATAGCATCGAGCCCCGATGAGATACCCATCATCGTCATCTATATAGACAGTTTTAATGTATTCCCTGGGAATACAAATAGTACCCAAGCCCCTTTCCCCTGGGGATTGGTGGCGGGGTTTCACTAGTCTCAATCAACACCCCTGGGGTGTGCTTACTATGTACGGATAAGCCTCTGCACTGGCCTACGATTTCACCGCTGTGTCGGTCACGGATATCCTGCCGTGTCAGTCGTGGATATCCCGCCACGTCGGTGGGGTACCCTATCAAACCTCAAATAACAAAAATATCGGTGCCTTACATGTAGTTATTCACTGTATAAATGTGCTATCTTATATCAGTTAGGCCCTCTCAAACATGATTCAATCTTGGATACATCCCTGGGATGTATCCATTCACTTGCATCACACCTGATGCTCTTATCTCTTTACTTCCTTATCCCCTGGGGATGGCTCATTATGATTACTTTTCTTGATGTCACACACACACACTTTTCACAAACTCTTTAAGCAATAAAGCATTTTGAATTTAAATCTATATCACTACATACATGCTCTTGCAAAATAAAGTACATGTTCAAGGAGTTCCCTACCTCAAGTCTTCGTTTGATCAATGCATCAAGGTCCCACGTGGCTCCTTATGCACTAGCTCACACGTACTACCTATGGTACCACATAACATGTGAAACACATCACTAAAGATGCAATAAAGGAGGTCCAAGACCCTCCATGAATATTAAAGTCAAACTCAAAAGTCAACATAAACTGGCCCAGTCGATTAATCGATTTCCAAAATCGATTAATCGAAAGTCAATATCGATTAATCGATTCTCAAATCGATTAATCGAGATTCCCATTCGATTAATCGAAACCCGATTCGATTAATCAAAATTCTCTACTCTATCCAGTCGATTCTCAATTCGAGTAATCGAATTTCCAAAATTGATTAATCGATCCCAAATCGATTAATCAAAATTATAAATCGATTAATCGAACTCTCATTTTGATTAGTTGATTTCTTCAAGCTAAATTCTTTTCTCCACTGGAGTCCACTGTAGGTTCCCTGTCGATTAATCGATTCTCAATTTGATTAATCGAAATCCAAAGTCGATTAATCGAAACCTAATTCGATTAATCAAGATCGGGGTCCTCTAACTTTTCAACTTCTTGGCCAATTTTGATTAATCGAAACCCAATTTCGATTAATCAAAATTGCCAGATTCAGCCCCCTTCTGGCTGCTCTTCTCAATCTCTTTCCTTACTTTTTCCTCCATTTTTCTAAGCTTTTACCCTATATTTTACACCATTTCTAACTACAATTTAACCCTTTAATCCATGCATTTAAACTATAAAAATCTTACCTTCAATCAATCTCAAATTGATTTCAAATCGAGTGGTTGGAAAGGCTAGGGTTCCAGCTTTAGTTTGAACAGATTCTCCCCGTCGAATCGGTCTCTTTAATGCTAGAATCTCCCTTCCAATCACTCACAATAACTCTTGCTCAACCTCTTTACTCCTCTCTCTCTCTTCTTTACTCCTCTCTCAACAACCAAATTTCAGATTTTTAGGGTTATTAAACCCTTTTATCTATCCCCTTCCTTGTGTGTTGAGCACATACACCGCGGTAGGTGTATGCGACTTCACATTCACATCACACACCACATAATCACTCAAACCATCATATCTCGTCCGTTCATCACACTCTATGCTAACCCTTGATCTCCTAATTGGTCAAACTTGTGACCAATCAGGCACGGATCCCGAGGTCACTGTTTAACGTGATTTTTTGGGATATTACATCCTCCCCACCTTGGGAATTTTCATCCTCGAAAATAACCCAAAGTGCCTCGGTCTGGGTCTCTCCCCCCCCCCACACTCTCAGGTGAGGCGGTCCAGTTGACTCAGACGCATCCAGGTAATTACGAATACTAGCGTAGAATTAAAATGTTACGTAATTGAAGAGTTTACACCAAAAATTTTGATTTGTATTTATAATTGAAAATTTTTGCAATGCCAGATAAGTTGGCGTACAAAAACACATCTACAGGTATACAATCGAAATGCAACAATGAATACTCAGTGGTCAGTGGTCTTGGAGCCGTAGCGTGGATCACGGTGGTGGATCTGTTGGTGGGTGGTAGGCCGAGGTCTGGCTGTGGCGTCTCTGTCGGCGGAGCTGAGGTAGATGTGGAAGGACCAGCGCCAGTAGCCGCGATGGTCGAAGAGAAGATGGAACCCCTATGGAAGGCGGTCCGTCCTGCGGTCCACTCCTCCTCCTGAGCGAGGTAGCGCTGGTAGTCCGTCGGGTAGATGTAGCGGAGGGTGTGGAACATCAAGAAATCCATCCTCCGATTCATCCGCTCGTTGTTGGCCTCCATGCGAGCCAACACCTCCTCGATGGTAGGACTGGATGGAGCAGCGCGCCGGCGGTATGATGAGGTGGGTGTAGCGGGCGTGGAGTGAGCTGGCTGGGTCGGTGAGGCCGTTGTATGAGAGGTGGCCCTCTCCACTGAATGCTCGGCTGGGTGTGCCCCACCCACGGGTGGGTCTTGATGTGGTGGTGGGGGTGGCGGTGGTGCTACTGCTGCGGCTGGAGCGGGACCCAGAGCCAGAAGGGTCCGCTTGAGCAAGTTGTAGCTACGGGTCCATGAAGACTTGGAGAATGTCTTCACGCAATCCGTAGCTCTCACCTCATGAGGCGAGATGGTGTAGTCGGGAGTGTTGGAGTAGCACTCCAACATGCTCGATATGAGCCGTGCGTACGGCATCTTCTCCTTGGGCCGGAGGTTGCCCTTCATCAGCTTCCCCTTGATGTACCTCATCCCCTCGAGGACAACTATGGTGGCGTCGAACCACCGGCCACAGAAGGCCGCGTAGAGTGCATGTTGCACTCGGTCCACGCGCTCGGTATCGTGGCGCATCAGGTAAAGGTTACACTTGATCACCAAATCAAGCATCCACATATAGTGGGGAAGGTCAACCCTCTTGATGGAAGATCCCGACCCCTTCTTCCCGTTGGTCATACGGGTCATGATCTCCTCAAATCGAGGGTCCTCCTCAAAGGGTGGGAATAGGGTGGTCTCAAGTGTGAAATCGAGGTAGCACTCAAGCACCTCGTGTACGTGGCGACGTGTGATCGTGTATTCTTGACCCTCGATGGTGGTCTTGATCACGTCATCAGTCGGGCCGTCCACAAGCCCTTGGTAAAACAATCTCACCAATCTAGGGTAATAGGAACCCCGGATTGGTTTGAGAAGGTTACCGAGACCGGCATTGTTAAGGTAATTACGAGCCCATTGGGTCTCGCCCGGTACATCGGGATTTGTGAAAAGGGTAGGGTCAATGAGGTACTCGACCTCAAAGGTCTTCGCGGCTCACCACTCATTAGGTTGTACCACGTTAGTGGGTGGTGGCGTCATCGGTGTAGACTCGCGGGAAGACTCGCGGGAAGATGCGCTCGTCGTACCGGAGGTGGTCTGATGCCGACGGTGATGGAGTCCTCACCGGTGATGGGGTAGGTGGTGGTGGTGCGGCATTCTTACGCCGAATCGGGAGTTTAGAAGTTACCATCTTCGAAGACAATCGAGTTTTAGGCGGCATTGTCGGTGAAATAGCAAAATTCTAGGGCTTTAACTAACTCAAATTGAAAGAAGATCATGATTTTAGGGTTTACTGTGGGTTTTGGAGGCGTGAGCACGCAATTCGATCTGAAACACCAACGAAATGCAAACCCTAGAGCGTCGAATGGTCGGAGAAGAAGAAGAAGATGAAACGCCCAAAATATCTAAGCTGAAATGATTTCGAATGGGGAGTGAAATCCCCAAATTTTTATATATAGGCCATGGCTCGATTAATCGAAATCCAGAATCGATTAATCGAGATTCAAAACTAGGTTAAGCCAAGTGAAATCGATTAATCGATTTCCAAAATCGATTAATCAAAGTTGTATCCGTTGAAAAATTCAAGTTTTAGAGCTCACTGGCGCGAGCCAGTCGATTAATCGAAATCCATTTCGATTAATCGAAACTTCAAAATTGATTAATCGAAATTCACTTCGATTAATCGAAATCGTGTAGTCCCTTCCAAAATTTTCAGGATTCTTCATGTTTTTCGATTAGTTGAACTATGGTTCGATTAATCGAAATCTCAAATCGATTAATCGAATTCCACATCGATTAATCAAAATTGATTCTCTGACTCCAAATTTTCCTAAGTCCCTTAAGTAAATCGATTAATCGAACTTCCAGTTCGATTAATCGAAATCTCAAATCGATTAATCGAAACCCCTCGATTAATTGAAATTTTAGTAATTCACTCCCAATTTCCTCTAGCATTCCCAGTTTGTTCGATTAATCGAACATGCAGTTCGATTAATCGAAAAACTAAATTGATTAATCGAAACCGAAATCGATCAATCAAAATTTCATTCAGTATATTTCCTAACTCTCATCCAAATTTCCAGTCACTGGCACATGCCAGTAGACTAATCGAACAAAATCGATTAATCAAAATTCCAAATCGATTAATCGATTTGAAATTTGATTAATCGGTTTTGCCCAAATTTCTACAGATTCTCAAGTTCTTTGGTTCTGTGATTTCTCTTGGTAGTTTATGACATCAAGTGGCTCTTAGTTCCAGAAAAACACATCCTCATGGTCATGTGCATACAAAAATCTGTTCCTTTAATCATACTTTGATCAAAACTTCCATTGAATTACAAGTATTGTTGAGATTCCACAAACATGCTTGTGGTTTACATTGGATTCTCACATCGTTGGAAACAAGGCTGGATATTGTTCTTTCACATCGGCCTCTCGTTCCCAAGTAGCCTCTTTCTTTGGATGATTGTTCCACCGGACAAGCACTAAGGGAATCACTTTAGTGCGCAGTACATGTTCCTTTCGATCCAAGATTTCCACTGGTTCCTCTATCATGCTCATGTCCTCACACATCTCCATAGGTTGACTTCCTAACACATGAGATGGATCGTTCACATACTTTCTGAGCATCGATATGTGGAAAACGTTATGTACCCGATCAAACAGTGGTGGTAAGCCAAAGCGATACGCAACTTCACCTACGCGTCCCAAAATTTCAAATGGTCCCACATAACATGGACTTAACTTCCCTCTCTTGCCAAATCTCATTACGCCTTTCATAGGTGACACTTTCACAAACACGTGCTCACCCACTTTATAGTCGACACTAGTCCGCTTGATGTCGGCATAACTTTTCTGTCTACTCTGTGCTGACTTCAGCCTTTCTCTGATTATTCGAACGACGGTGGCGTTGTCTTCAAGTAGTTTTGGCCCTAAAATAAATTTCTCACCTGTTTCTTCCCAATTGAGGGGTGATTTGCATCATCGTCCATATAGAGCTTCATACGGTGCCATGCCAATGCTCATTTGGAAACTATTGTTGTATGCGAATTCGATTAACGGTAGATACTCATCCCAGTATCCTTACATATCTAGCATGCACGCCCTGAGCATGTCTTCTATTACTTGATTCACTCGTTCGGTCTGCCCATCAGTTTGAGGATGGAAAGCTGAACTAAAATCTAGTCGCGTTCCCATTCCTTCTTGAAATTTCTTCCAAAACTTGGACGTATATAGTGGATCACGATCTGAAACTATGCTGCTTGGAATCCCGTGTAGTCTTACAATCTCCTTCATATATAAGTCTGCCAGTCTTCCTGCCGTATACATAGTATTGTACGACAAAAAGTGCGCTGATTTGGTCAATCGATCTACGACGACCCAAATGGCATTGTGTCTCTTGACAGTATGCGGCAATCCAACAATGAAATCCATCGAGATCGATTCCCACTTCCATTCTGGTATTGGTAAAGGCTGCAATAGTCCAGCAGGATGTCTATGATCAATCTTCACTTGCTGACAAGTCAAACACCGTGACACGTATTCGGCCACGTCTTGCTTCAGACCTCTCCCCCAGTAGTTCTTTTTCAAGTCTTGGTACATTTTGGTGCTATCAGGGTGGATAGCATAATTTGACTTATGGGCCTCATCAAGAATCGTTCGTCTTAGATCGGCATTGTCTGGAATACAGAGACGGCCCTTGAACAATAAAGAACCATCTTCTTTGACTGAGAAGTCCGACCTGATGCCTTCACTTACGTCTTGATGAATCTTTGTTAATGTCAGATCTTCCATCTTTAGATCGTGGATATGCTCAAATATTACTGGCTTCACTGATATGTTAGCCAAAAAGGATTTGGTAGGAGAGATGTAGTCATCTCCACTATGTAGACTCCTCTGTTGGCCTCCCCACGGTCGGCCTCTTCCTCTAGATGACATTTACAGCTGCATTTGAAACCAAGGTTTCGTTAGCAGAAGCCCCTATGTTCTGACAAAAAGAGTGATTGTCAGGATTGCTAAAAGAAATAGCTCTGATACCAACTATGACAACTCAGATTTCATCACCTCGAAACCCATGCCATCAGCACGATCATCTTGACCGTGCCCCTTAGCTGAGCATGGAATATTGGTATATCAAGCAATGAATTGAACTGAAATAGAAATGAAACTGCGGAAGTAAATCACTATATAAACATTTCTCAAAAGATAGTTCTACCCTCATGCCTCTGCATGAATGGAGAACCGATCCGAACCATCAATGATAGCCAATCATCACAGATGGTTCGCCCCAAAAGAATCATCCCAAATCCCAATATATACATTGTTTAGTCAAACAAGGCTTGACATACCAAGCCGTACAAAATCTTTCCAAAAACCCTCAAAGCAGCACAACGGAGTCCTCTAGAAGAAGTCCTCAGGAGGTGGCTCCAACTCGTCTCCGGCCGCAAGGTCTGACTCACCGGGGTCAACGTCTCCTGAAGCCTCGGCAGCTGCTAGTAGTGGACCTGCGACGTATAGTCTATAGGGTGAGCTGCATCCTAGCTCAATAGGGAACAAAATACGGTTGAACATATAAATTATTACTCACATATATTCCATGATATGCCATGCATGATGTGTCTATGCAATTACTGATGAAAACAGTTTAAAAGCATCACATTTTACTGTTAGTTTACTCATGTCTTTTACTTATTCATGAAAGATGCTGAAAAGGCCTAAAGCAAAACTTAAACTTTCAACTTAAGTAATCCTCGAGCAATATAGCATCGAGCCCCGATGAGATACCCATCAACATCATCTATATAGACGGTTTTAACGTATTCCCTGGGAATACAAATAGTACCCAAGCCCCTTTCCCCTGGGGATTGGTGGCGGGGTTTCACTAGTCTCAATCAACACCCACAGGTGTGCTTCCTGGATAAGCCTTCATGGCAGCCTACGGTTTTTGCCGCCAGACGGTCACGGATATCCTGCCGTGTCAGTCGTGGATATCCCGCCACGTCGGTGGGGTACCCTATCAAACCTCAAATAACAAAAATATCGGTGCCTTACATATAGTTATTCACCGTGTAAATGTGTTATCTTATATCAGTTAGGCCCTATCAAACATGATTCAATCTTGGATACAACCCTGGGATGTATCCATTCACTTGCATCACACCTGATGCTCTTATCCCTTTACTTCCTCATCCCCTGGGGATGGCTCATTATGATTACTTTTCTTGATGTCACACACACACACTTTTCACAAACTCTTTAAGCAATAAAGCATTTTGAATTTAAATCTATATCACTACATACATGCTCTTGCAAAATAAAGTACATGTTCAAGGAGTTCCCTACCTCAAGTCTTCATTTGATCAATGCATCAGGGTCCCACGTGGCTCCTTGTGCACTAGCTCACACGTACCACCTATGGTACCACATAACATGTGAAACACATCGCTAAAGATGCAATAAAGGAGGTCCAAGACCCTCCATGAATATTAAAGTCAAACTCAAAAGTCAACATAAACTGGCCTAGTCGATTAATCGATTTCCAAAATCGATTAATCGAAAGTCAATATCGATTAATCGATTCTCAAATCGATTAATCGTGATTCCCATTCGATTAATTGAAACCCAATTCGATTAATCGAAATTCTCTACTCTATCCAGTCGATTCTCAATTCGAGTAATCGAATTTCCAAAATCGATTAATCGATCCCAAATCGATTAATCGAAATTATAAATCGATTAATCGAACTCTCATTTCGATTAGTCGATTTCTTCAAGCTAAATTCTTTTCTCCACTGGAGTCCACTGTAGGTTCCCAGTCGATTAATCGATTCTCAATTCGATTAATCGAAATCCAAAGTCGATTAGTCGAAACCCAATTCGATTAATCGAGATCGGGGTCCTCTAACTTTTCAACTTCTTGGCCAATTTCGATTAATCGAAACCCAATTTCGATTAATCGAAATTGCCAGATTCAGCTTCCTTCTGGCTGCTCTTCTCAATCTCTTTCCTTTCTTTTTCCTCCATTTTTCTAAGCTTTCTACATTTTACACCATTTCTAACTACAATTTAACCCTTTAATCCATGCATTTAAACTACAAAAATCTTACCTTCAATCAATCTCAAATTGATTTCAAATCGGGTGGTTGGAAAGGCTAGGGTTCCAGCTTTAGTTTGAACGGATTCTCCGCGTCGAATCGGTCTCTTTAATGCTAGAATCTCCCTTCCAATCACTCACAATAACTCTTGCTCAACCTCTTTACTCCTCTCTCTCTCTTCTTTACTCCTCTCTCAACAACCAAATTTCAAATTTTTAGGGTTATTAAACCCTTTTATCTATCCCCTTCCTTGTGTGTTGAGCACATACACCGTGGTAGGTGTATGCGACTTCGCATTCACATCACACACCACATAATCACTCAAACCATCACATCTCGTCCGTTCATCACACTCTATGCTAACCCTTGATCTCTTAATTGGTCAAACTTGTGACCAATCGGGCACGGATCTCGAGGTCACTGTTTAACGTGATTTTTTAGGATATTACTGTTAGATCAAGAAGATGAGTTTAATACCAGCCTCGACTCTAACCCAAAAGGATGGGAATGTCTTGGGGATCTCCCTGCATTTATCACCATTACCAGCTTCGCTACCGAGCATGCGTGCTCGTCCTAACATACTATGAAGCTTAAGGGAAAGCGCTCGCTACCCCAGAAAATCCCTTAGGAGATCACCCTTGATAGGAAGAACAACCATATTATAACTCAGAGGATTATAGTTCGACTGATTATGATCTCCAAAGCTTCTTCCAAGATGAGGCAATAAATGTGATAGAGGAAATTTGAACGTCGATATCGCCGCCACCGACATCGCTTATTCAAAAGACCTCATCAGCTGAGGACTGCAAAAAATAAAAATGTCATACTCAGAATAAATCCACATTTCTCGAAGAATCACTTGAATGGCTCCAGCAGCCGTCTCACTCCCTCAATTAGAGGAAGTAACTCTCCTGGCGCCTCTTGAGGCGACCGATCCTGTACCATATCTACTGTCTAAAATCAAAAAAATAGAAAAAGTAGAAAATCCTAAAAACTCAAAAATATAAAATCCAAAAAAATTATAAAACCCTAGAAAAGAAAGGAAACCCTTCGTCCTAAATCAAGTTTGTGAGCAACAAGGAGACTTTTCTCCTAAGACTGCTATCCCATCTCCAGTACGAGGATGCAAGGCATCTAGGCAATGTAACAAGCAAGTGATCGTACCAGATGAGATACTTCGTGACTTTGAGAAAATGATCAATAGCCTTGACCTTGACCTTACCAAAGATCTCTCAGTCATAAAATGTACAAATGAAGGGTTACCTTTCGTAAAATTGAATCCCCAATGTAACATTTTTGCTATATATGAGCTTACCAAAGATGAAGAAAGGACACCGGTCGTCTAAGAGGTGTCAGACTTCCTACGGGGTACCAAGTGTTTTGATGAGCAAACTCAAGCTGTCGCCAAACCTACAGAAGAAATTAATTTTGGCATTGAAGAGAAACCCAAGAAGATACTAATTAGCGCGACACTTAATTCTAAGGAACGTCAACAAATTACATAGGTCTTACAAGAGCACCTCGATGTTGTCTCTTTTGGTCTGTCAGAGGATGTGCTAATTTATTATGTGGTGTTGGAAGATAATTAAAATTAAAGTAAAACAAAGTATAAAAGTGATACGGTAAAAACAGCAATCCTAGAACATCCTAAGCTTGCAAGATCCAGGGCTATTGTAGCAAGTTTTGATAAATAAGATTTTGTCCCACAGAGAAATTGATCTAGAACCCAAAATGGGCTATAATAGTAGGCCTCCAGATCTGGCTACAAATGTGACAATCCTAAAAGAAAGGGAGTTGGGTGTCACGACTACACTAAATTAACCCTAATAAAAGAGAAATAAAGTGTAGCCATATCCTAAAGAAAGGGTTAAGAAGAAGATGGTGATGGTGTGTGCCAAAATAAAATATTAAAATGATGGGAAGTAAGCAGGTTAAGCTAGAGTTAATGCAGTAATGTAACTCAGATTTAGACTGTCTCTGCAGTGGTCCTTGCTGAGATGCTATCAATAACCTCAACAAGGTAGAAGAATCTAATTTAACTTATGTCAATTGGGGTGCTTTCAGGGCTATAATCTGTCCACTCAAATGGTCATAGAGTATTCGATAGAGCCTGTCAAATCTAATTGATTAAACCAGAAATGCTAACCTAATCCAAAGGAGTGGACTGATCATTTCCCCAACCAATGGACCAGATCAGGCCATGAATATTATTACAGAGACTATGTAATGCCAGTGCTACAAGCTCCCCAGATCTGCGCACAGATCTGGCTGACATTCATAGGTGTTTCAACCCATAAAATCCTATGTGCTTTGCCAAGGCCAACGGCTCAATGTGCCCACACAAAGGACCAGCAACAAGTTGAATAAGGATTTAGATTCAGCTGCTCATTGCTACACAAAGCCTACAATGACTCAGCCTCAAGCTGTAATTACTATAGAGAAATTAGATCTAACATCTAATATCGGTCAAGTAAAATAGAGGGGAGCCAGTTCCCGCACAAACCTCCTCACAAGGCTCTAGAAGCTTATGTGCAGAGGAGAAGAATCCTTCTTAGACATGTGGCTGGACACCACCTTAGGGTTATACTTTGTCCACTCAAATGGTCATAGGGTATCCGATAGGTCTGTCCATACCACAGAGATCTGAGAAAGAATATATAAATTGTTGCTGCAACCATGGATTCCCAGGGCTACGAGCTCTCAAAATCTGGCTACAGATCCGGCTTGCTATCCATAGGTCTATTAAACCAAGGGAAATCAAATGGTAAATAATAGATCTACTAGAAACTGAATGGGCTAGTCCCAAAGCATGGATCCTATAGACATCTAAGGAAACCATCAGATCTGTAGATTTAATTAGTCATTAAAACAATAATCCATTGATAAAAGCAAAACTTATAATAAACTGTCTCAAGGCTGTAGCCTGTACACAACTGCTCATCCAAAAGATCCCAATGTATACAAAACCTATTACAAAACTAAAATAAAACTGAATCTAGTTGCTTACAAAAGGATTAGTCAGCCAATGCTAGGCTAAGAGAGAAGAAAAATAAGAAAAAGAGATGATCAAACCCTAACCCTATCCTGCTGAAGCTCTCAGTCGACAGAGGATGAAGGAAAGATGAAAATACTAAACTCTAAGTACAGCTTATATACTTTGTCCATAAGGCCTTGGCTCAAAAGAGATTAACCCTAATTTTTCCAATAGACATAGCACTCTTTCAACCCTTGAATGCCTTGAGATGTGCACCTCAAAATTAGTGCCTTGAGAAGTGTACCCTAACCTTGGGAAATTCCCAAAAGGTCCTTGAGTTAAAACTGAGAAGTAGAGAACCCAAGCATCGCGAGGCTGGCATCTGCATTAATTCATTCGCGTAGTGGCAGAGCCTTTACGGAGGAGCATTTAGCTTAAGAGGATTGTTCACTCGCGCGATAGATTCTCAGTTGATTATGCAGCTGCTTTGCACTATAATTCAGTCATAAAGGTGATTTGGAACTCCTAGATTTCTCGCACAGTAGAGCTTCAGCAGTTCTCTCTCGCTGGATACTCGCGCAGGTAGGCTCCTGCTCTCGCACAGTAACTGGTTAGGCTTTTGAGTGCGCAAGAGCTGTGCGAGGAAAATTCTGGGTGCCTCATAACACTTGACTCCTTTGCATGGCCTTATGAGGACATGCCTGGTTTAGACCCAAGTTTAGTAGATCATCGCCTTGTCTTAGAACCCGACATAAAGTCGGTTAAGTAGAAACTCCGTAGGATGCACCCACAACTAGCCCTTCAAGTTAAAGAGGAAGTTGACAAATTACAGAAAGCTAAATTCATCCAAGTCATCCTCTACCCCAAGTGGGTCGCCAATATAGTACCAGTTGTTAAGAAAAGATGACAGAGTGCGGGTTTGCATTGACTTCCGAAACCTCAACCAGGCATGCCCAAAAGACGGCTTCCCACTTCCCCACATTGACACACTAGTCAACAACACCACTGGACATGAGATATTATCCTTTATGGGGAACTTCTTTCACCCCACCATGGGGAACTTATTGTTAAGTCATCATACCTTTGGGGCTCAAGAACGCAAGAGCCATGTATCAACCCGCCATGTTGGCTATTTTTTATGACATAATACATAAATGTGTAGAAGCCTACGTCGATGACATATTAGTGAAGTCCCAAATAAGAGTAGGACATGTTGAAGGTCTTCGACTGGTGCTGCAAAGAGCTAAGAAATATCAGCTAAAAATAAGCCCGAAAAAATGTGTCTTCGGTGTCACCCCGAAAAATTACTCGATTTCATAGTTAGCAAGCTAGGGATCGAAGTTGACCCTGCAAAAGTCAGAGCCATCCTTGAGATGCCACCCCCCACCAATATCAAAGAGTTACAAGGCCTGATAGGGAGATTATAATTCATCAGGAGATTTATCTCCCAGCATTCAGACAGATACGATCCTTTCTATAAACTACTTAAAGGAGGAACTGAGTATAAATGGGATGATCAGTGTCAGCAAGCCTTTGACAATATCAAGAAGTACCTCCTTAACCCGCCAATACTATCACCACCAGTTCTCGAAGGACCCCTAATCCTATACCTCTCAGTGAATGACAAAGCAATGGGAGTGATTCTAGGATAATGTGAAGAAGACGATATGAGAGAGAAGGCCATCTACTACCATAGTAGGACGATGGTCGAGTATGAAGAAAAATACACTTCAATGGAGAAGACCTACCTCACGTTGGTGTGGGCCTCAACCAAACTATGACACTACTTCGGAGCACACAAGATACTAGTACTAGCCCGAATGGACCCTATGAAGTACGTATTTGAAAAGCCCGCCACCTCAAGAAAGATCGCTCGCTGGCATGTGCTCTTGCAAGAATTTGATATCACTTACGTCACGCAGAAGTCGATCAAAGGACAAGCAATCGTCGATTACCTCACAGATCTCCCACTCTCAGGTGATGAGCCCATACACACGAATTTCCCTGATGAAGACCTACTCACGATTCATAACGAAATGCTCGATAAGACCTCATTGACCCTTTATTTTGACGGTGCTCTAAATCATAAAAGAAAAAGCATCGAGATAGTCCTCCTAAGCCCAAAAAGAGTGGTCATACCTAAGGCTTTTCAATTAGACTTCCATGTCACTAATAACATCGCAGAATATGAAGCTTTCATAGCTGGACCTCAAGCAGCACTACAATTAGGTGTTAAATAGCTAAAAATCATCGGTGACTCCAAGCTAGTGATCTTGCAAGTTATAGGAGAATGGAAAACTAAGGAAAGGAGACTAATGGCATACCTAGAAATTGCTCAATATTTGGTAAAGAAATTTGAAAGAATCTCTTTCACACACATCCCTAGATTAGAAAACAAGCTCGCAGACTCCCTTGCCATGCTAGCCTCGATCATTCAAATATCTGTCGGACAAAGTATCAAGACCTTCTTCATCGAAAAGCTGGTAGTACTCGCTTATGAGGTAAAATGGACCGTCAAGAGAGAAGTACCAATCCTCCCCATGAGTACAGGACCAAAAGAAGCAATAACTCCGAAAAATTATGTCAAGACAAAAATCGAAGTCGCTATGTTCAGGTTTGAAAAATCTCCAACCGACGATGGACAACCATGGTATTTCGACATCTGAAACTTCTTAAAGCATCAATACGTCCCTCCATACGCCACGAAGATCGAACAGAGAACTATAAGGAACCGATGAGCCCGATTCTGCATACTCAGTGAAATACTATATAAAGAAGCCTTTATCAAAGGAATACTACTATGATGAGTCATGACCATCGAAGGATAATACATCATCTGAGAAGAACACGCCAATGCCTGCGACGCCTACACCAGTAGATAGAGACTCACCGATCAAATCACACGACAAGGCTACTTCTAATCGACAATGATCAGAGATTGCCACCTCTACATTCAACTCTGTAAGCAATGCCAAGAGCATGCCGTACTTATCAAAGCTCCATTAGTTTCATTGAACACTATGACTTCACCATGACCATTTTTTATATGGGCCTTCAATGTCATTGAATCTTTCACAGACACAGTTGGGAACACTCATAAGCACGCGTACATACTTACAGTAATCGAATACTATACCAAATGGGCAAAAGTTGAATCCTATGTCAGAATAACCGCTTCAACACTAGTAAGGTTTATTATTCAGAATATCATGACTAGGTTTGGAGCACCCAGGATATTCGTCATAGAAAAGACAAAGAAATTATGCAAGAAGTTCGGCATCGATCTACACCACTCATCACCGTTCTACCCTCAAGGAAATGGATAAGAAGAAGCTACGAATAAAATGTTGATTCAAAATTTGAAATATACAGTAGAAATAAGCAATGGAGTCGATTGGCCTGAACGACTACCAAAAGCACTCTGAGCCTGTAGGACCTCTATTCGTATGGCCATTGGCCAAACTCCCTACCTCCTTATATACGGGATGGAGGCAGTCTTACCATATGAGATACAAGTACCATCCTTATAGATTCAATTCGATGATGAGCTATCCTTAGACAAGAGGAGAATTGCGCTAATCTTGCAGCTAGAGTAACTCGACGAGACATGTCTAAGGGCAGTTGATCACGGTCAGGTATATCAATGGAGAGTAGCGAGAGCTTACAATAAGAAAGTCCTTGAACGAACCTTTAATATTGGAGAATTAGTTTTGAAGAAAATCATGCCTTTCAAACACGCCCATCCGAAAGAAAAATTGAAACCGAACTGGGAAGGCCCTTATGTTATAATAGTCGCATACCCTGGAAATGCATACAAACTGGCAAACCAAGATGGGGAAGAACTCCCTAGACCTTGGAACACCATGTACCTTAGAAAATACTATCCTTAGCTCTGTGACCATCACATCTCATGGTTAAATACTTATACTTATCACCCTCGTAGTCGCCACGACACATTCATTGATTGTACGTCATCAATTCTCAGAATATCCTTAAGACCTTTAGTTTATCGCCCACTTTCTCACTCGGGCAATCTGATTGAAGGACTAGTGACCTATCTAACCTCTTTCAAAAGTATAAGTAACACCTGATTCTCATTTCTTCTTCCCCCACTATTGGAGGGGAGGTTACAGCGAAAAAAAATGAAGATGCTAGGTTCAATCCAAACTCATTATTCTTACGCTAGCGAGATGCTTTCAAAAATACATATATAAAAAAAATTGAGTGAGAGCATTACGATAAATGAACAAGTCAATGAGCTCAAGGAAGCATAAGCAGGCTGTGAGGACATCTCTGGTACTTCACTAGAAGTATATAAGCAAGCTACGAGGGCACCTCTGATGTCCCTATACTACTAGATGTCGTCGTAAGGTTCGGGAGGAGGACAAACTCCTGCTAACTATAGAATGTGAGACTTTGATGGTACTAAAACATGATGAAGAGCTCGATCATGGCACCCCGTATCCCTCTGAGAAAAAGATTCTTACTCACCCCTTTTGAAAAGCATTAGATACAAACTATTCCTCATGTCATTGAGCCTTATCCCCCTCTTCTACTTTTTTTGGACGATAAATCAAAAGCCTGGCAGGATATTCCTAGAAATGAAACCGAAAACTGGTGAATAATGACTGATGCAATCACCCACTAGAGTTGAACGTTTGATGAACAATGAATGTGATGGTTATCTTGCATTTGTATAAATTCAACGGGAAGAGAAGGTCACCACTACCGATATTCCGATCGCATGCGAGTTTCTTAATGTGTTTCCTGAAGAGTTATCGAGTTTACCGCCAGACAGAGAAGTCAAATTCGAAGTTGATTTAACCCCAGGCCTGGAACCAGTATCCAAAGCTCTATACCGCATGACACCGGCCGAATTAAATGAACTCAAGGAACTGTTGCAAGAACTCTTAGATAAAGGGTTTATCAAGCTGAGTGTTTCACCATGGGGCGTACCATCTTATTTATCAAAAAGAAGGATGGATCGATGCTGCTTTGTAATGATTATTGCCAACTGAATAAGTTAACAATCAGGAACTGTTATCCACTTCCTCGGATTGACGGCCTCTTCGAACAGCTCTAAGGCGTAAAATCTTTCTCAAAGATAGACTTGAGATCAGGATATCATCAACTGAAGGTGAAGGCAGAAGACATTTTGAAGGCTGCCTTTTGCACGAGATAGGGCCACTACGAGTTTCTAGTGATGCCATTCGGGTTGAAACATATGTCAGCATCTTTCATGGACCTGATGAACAGAGTATTGAGACCATATCTCCACAAGTGTGTTGTTGTCTTCATAGATGACATCCTCATCTATTCGAAAACCAGGGAAGATCACGAACAACATCTACATCTAGCTCTTCAGACACTTCGTGATCATCGACTATATGCGAAGCTGAGTAAGTGTGAGTTTTAGCTAGAGCAAGTTAGTTTCTTAGGACATGTTATATCCGAAGAAGGCATTAAAGTCGACCCAACAAAATTTAAGGTTATCATACAATGGAAACAACCGAAGACGGTTACTGAAGTCCGAAGCTTTTTAAGTTTAGCCAGGTATTATAGGAGATTCGTTGAAGGTTTCTCCAAAATTTTAGGACCGCTTACTCAACTCACGAAAAAGAACGCAAAGTTTGAATGAAACGATGCATGTGAGAAAAGCTTCCAAGAGCTGAAGAACAAGTTAACTTCTGCACCAGTTCTTGCCCTACCATCAAGCAATGGAGGTTTTGTAGTATACAATGATGCATCACATAGTGGATTGGGATGTGTACTCAACCAACATGAAAGAGTTATGGCTTATGGCTCCTGACAACTCAAGGATCATGAGAAAAACTACACGACTCATGACTTAGAGCTTGCAGTAGTAATATTTGTCATGAAAATTTAGAGACATCATCTTTATGGAGAGACGTTCAAAATCCTTACTAATCACAAGAGTTTGAAGTACCTCTTCACTCAAAAGGATTTGAACATGAGACAAAGGAGATGGATATAATTCCTCAAAGATTATGATTGCGCCATACAATACCACTCAAGAAAAGAAAATGTGGTGGCAAATGCACTGTGTCAGAAATCGTCGGCTCAATTGTCTAACCTCATCACGAAGATTCACAGATGACGATTATTTGAGGGTATATCATTATATGACAAGAAGTTTGAGGTTAAGGAATCTAGAGCATTATTGGCTAACCTCACCATCCGGCCAACACTATTCGATAACATATGAGAACTCCAGAAGACTAATGAAGAGCATATGGGAATCAGATAGGGTTTGGTCAGTGAGAATAAATCGGATTTCTCCATCAGGGAAGATGATTCCTCACTATTTAGAGATCGATTATGTGTGCCAGCACATACCGACCTTCAACGCCTTATTCTCTAAGAAGCACACAAGTCAATGTATGTCGTCCATCCTGGTTGTACAAAGATCTATCAGGATCTGGAGAAGAGCTTCTGGTGGATAGGCTTGAAGAAAGATATAGCAGAATACATATCAACATGCCTGGTGTGCCAGCAGGTGACGGTTGACCATCAGAAGCCTTATGGTTTATTTCAACCTTTAACAATATCGGAATGGAAATAGTAAGTTATATCCATGGACTTAATCCTTGGATTACCGAAAACTGTGAAAGGGCACAATGCGATTTGGGTGATCGTCAACCGCTTAACCAAGTCTGCATACTTCCTCCCATACAGTACGAGGTACACCGCCAATCAGCTTGTAGAGTTGTACCTCAAATAGTTCGTCAGATTACACGACATCCCAACTAGCATTATCTCAGATAGAGATCAGTTATACGCATCAAAGTTCTGGCAATGATTCTAAGAAGGAATGGGCTCAAGAATAGACTTTAGCTCAACATTTCACCCTCAAACAGATGGCCAAACAGAAAGGGTGAATCAAATTATCGAAGACATGCTTCGAGCTTACATGCTAAACTTCCAAGGGGCATAGGATAAACACTTACCATTGATGGAGTTCGCCTAGAATAACAACTATCAAGCAAGCATAGGGATGGCTCCTTTCGAAGCGTTATATGGTCGAAGATGCAAGTCTTTACTTAATTGGGAGGAGACTGGAGAAAAATTTATATTGGGACCAGAGATCATTGGAAGCATAATCGAGGCGATTCGGTTGATTCGAGAAAGTTTTTAGATTGGACAGATCCGACAGGAGAGCTATGCTGACCTTAAGCGAACAAATACCGAATTCCAAGTAAACTTAGTAAGAATTGTCATTCTTATTCCCTTGAAACTCATATACATCACTGAGACAATGCATTCCTTGTAGATAGGGGACAACGCCTTTGTCAAAATCTCTCCTATGAAGGGCGTGATGTGATTCAGAATGGGTGGCAAACTGAGTCCACGCTACGTCGGACCCTTTGAGATATTGGGTTGAGTCGGCAAAGTTGCATATTGGATTGCTTTACCACCTCAGTTGTCGAGTATGCACAGCATATTCCATGTATCCATATTAAGGAAATATGTAAAGGACCTGACTCACATCTTCAACTACCAACCCATCGAGCTCAAGGAGGATATGACGATAGTCGAAGAACCAGTTCAAATACTTGACCATAAGGAGCAAATCTTACGTACCAAGCGGGTCCTGCTTGTGCTTATTAAGTGGCAGAATCACTCATCTGCTGAAGTCACTTGGGAATGAGAAGCAGAGATTCGCGATCAGTACCCACACCTCTTTGAATAAGGTATGTAAATTTTTTAGGATGAAAATTCTTTTAAGGGGGGAGAATGTAATGACCTGAAATTTCCCAAACCTTAATACACCAATATATATGTTTGTGTTTAACATTGTATACACTGCAGGCCTCGATATTTTTCAGAACAAATTAAAACATAAGATACACATCTTAGCTTGAAAGACTCACATATATAATTGTATGAATAATTACACAAGCTACGTGATAACATAGTGTGGTAAGAGACTTGAGTTATAAGCAAGAGGTCTAGGGATCAAACCTTGTTAAGTGGAGAAAATTTCTATTTTTGAACTTTAAACGCAAAGCCTATACACCCACACATGGTGTGTTGGCTCCACATGGGATGACCCCCAACAAGTTGGAAAAAGGTTGGATGTGGGGAGGCTAAATTACAATCTCCCTAGATTTCCAAATTAGAAACCTATTAGGTTTTCTTCTAAGAATAGAATCGGGAGAAGAAACCTCCTCTTAGTTCTCTATAAAACCTTTAGTTTCTTATTCTTATTTTCCTCTGTAAGAAAACCCTAGCCTTCAACCCTTCTTCTTCAACCTTCTTCAAACTATTAAGGTCCTCTTCCATAAGGCACCTTGATCATCGTCATCCATATGAAGGAGAAGAAGAATCGTATAAGGTGGAACTTTAGAATTTCAAGCATAGCAATCGTAGTTCTTGAGTTATGCTTCACAAGGTAAACAATCACCGTCTAAACTCGAATCTGATCTCCTTAGTTTCAAACCTCATAATCACTAGTTATAATTTCCAGTTCTTGTTCACTGAATCTTAGGAGACAACTATTTCCTTTCGATTTTGTTTTTGAGCATAGGAACGATCCAAATGATCGAAAGCGACCGATCGAATTCATGTTTAATCGATCGATTTCGAACCATGCGAATTGGGGGTTCATTTCTTTAATCAATCGCACTATGGTTGTGAACAACCGATTGATTTCCATTCTAAAAAAAGAAAATTTTGAACTGTGAACTTTGGGGCATGACAGCTCGTTGTGAAAATACCCATAGATTGCTGTGGTATACCACAGCCTGCTGCCATAAATGAAAGCTTGTTGTCACTAAAAGAAAATCATCTTTCGAAGGTCATAACTTTTGATAGAAAAGTTCTATTTATCATTATAATATTTCATTTTTGGGTAGCTCAAGACGAAACAACAAATGGGCTTGAAACCAGCCACAGTGCACTATCATAAAAATCATAGCTCGCTGTGAACATCGAGAACTGAGAATGTTTGCAGCCAAGGTTTGTTGTCACACCTCAACAACGAGTTGTGACCACAACCACAGCTCATCATCACCTCATGATAGCGAGCTGTGAATACAGAAAAAGAAAGGAATGTTCCTTAGATCGATTTGTCCTCTTTCGATACGACAATCATTGATATTGTAATATTATGTACATTGCAGAGAAGAGAATCAAACGTACCTCAAAGAAATCATCTTGCTCCTTTCCTTGTAAAATTGAAAATCAAGGTAGGAGAATTTCAATGCACAGTTATGTTTGAAACTTTGAATCATAGACTTTAGTGATAAATTTGAATTGAATCTATGAATGTTGAAATTGATTTCGAAACTTATTGGATCTTATTGCATTGAATATATGACACTATCTGAACATTTTGAATATCAAACCCTTGAAACTTGGAAAGTTACTTGAATCTTCTTGCATTTGAATAATTGAGATCATTTGAACTTTGAACCATTTAATGTTTGAACATCGAACTCTTTGAATTTTGAATCTGGATTAGAATGAAAATTATTTTATGAATCATGAACATTGTACCTATGTATTAGAACTTTACATGAGATTTAAAGTGTTTCATTTGAACTAAATCCTGTGCTTTGGCACTTTTGAACAATTTCGCCGACCCATTGAACCGCATAAGTATCCCTCATAGCGCAGGGGCTTGAGCACTTAGAAAATTATTCATTGAACGACGATGGTTAAGAGGGGATTCCCATCAATTATTGGAGACTCTAGTGTTATATTTGCGCTAGTGATATTTAAATTATATTTTTAAGTCATCATGAATTAAGAAGATTGCATCTGAAATTTGATAATGAAACGATTTAATGAATACTCATATGAAACCTAAGAAACGATGCTATTGAATCCCATATGGAACTAGAATTTAGAATATGTGCTTTTGAACTATGATATTCCCGAATTATGTTTTTGTCTTTTAATTGCTTTTTAATTTATCATCGAACTATGCATTGATCGGATAAGATGTAATTTGGCCTTGAACTTTCTCTACTGAGCTTAGACTGTTAGCTCACCTCGACACTATGTGTCACAGGTATAGAAGTAGTTATGAATCTCGAAATAGAAGA
Source organism: Chloranthus sessilifolius (assembly GCA_021018995.1). Taxonomy (NCBI): domain Eukaryota; kingdom Viridiplantae; phylum Streptophyta; class Magnoliopsida; order Chloranthales; family Chloranthaceae; genus Chloranthus; species Chloranthus sessilifolius. The sequence goes on along the minus strand of CM037588.1, from coordinate 75,727,410 downwards.
AGATCCCAACTTTATACCGGAAGACAAAGTAGATCTTCCACCTGAGGAGTTTTATCCTTAGATTCTTTGAGAGACTTGAACTTCGTATAAAATTAGATGAACTTCTTGAGATAATTAAGATTATTTTTAGATGTTATGTGTCACTTTTGTGTGACGAATGGTCGTCATCGGTGGTTTTACTTTTAATTTTTGTACTTTCGTTATAGACATTAATGCATTCGATTTAATTATGATAGCTTGCTCTCTAATCGATACTAAAGAATTTCTGTAATTAGATTATGAATTATGATCTAGGAAGCCAGAATTTCCATACGTTTCGGGTTGGGAATTTTGGGTTGTTCCAATGACTCACACCGACCCAGCCAAGACTCGATCCATTGAAAATTTTATTAACTAATTATCCTATAATGATTAAAAAATTATATACATATGGTTGGAATGCTACCAACGGGTACTACAAAATAACGAACCTTTAGGGGCACCCTCTTAGCTGCGGACATAGAAAACTGCCACAAATAATATAAGAATACCAACACAAAGTCCACCGCGCTTCGTAACTTAAACCAGTGGGTATAATTAAAACAAGTGATGCGTCGTTTCATTTCCTGCGCAGGCTTTTATAATTTACTTTCCCTCCTTAATTTAAACCAGCGGTCACAGCTAAACGCCCAACCAACGATCTCTTCCAAATCTCTCTATTCTAGCAGATTTCTACCAAATCTCTCTGGTTCTCGCAGATTTAGCTCTGATTTAGGTATTTTCTCTTAGATCTCTCCCAAATCTTTCTCATTCTCGGAGATCTCTCCCAAATCTCTCTGGTTCTCGCTGATTCGGGTCCTATTTAGGTATTTCTATTGCCATTTTTCCCTGTACTTCCTTGCCACAACCCTAGAGTCGATCGTCTCTGCTCGACCTCAACTCAATCGGAGAAGATGCTAAAACTGTGAAATCTCTCTTCAAGTAAGTAAATTAGAGAATAAAACTTTTATTTTGGTTTTTTTCTGCCATGAAAAAGACCTAATGGTGATTTCCTTATCAGCAACAACCACCCAATCTCAGCCGTCCAATCTCAGGGAATTGGATCCGTGCACACAAGTTGCCTACCTGCCTAAATTTTCTAACATTGCCTTAATTATGTATTTTATCTTTCTTTTTTATTTATTTTATAATTAATTTCTTTTAATTTTTTAATAATTTTATATACTAATCTTTTATACTCATCATTATTGTCATCGTGCTCGTAACACAGAGCGTTGTTTATGCAATTTTTTCTTTATTTGTTTGATTGACTATTTTTTGTGTATTCTGTGTATTTTTTAATATTTTTAGCGTGCTCATCAGGGGTTTTTGAACCATATGATCCATTCTCCTTAATATAGGCCACTGTTTATATTCAACATATAAAGATGCAAATTTTAAACCATGAAGCTGACTGAAAAATAGCCAAACTGAACCGAGTAGAACTGTACTGGCTACTAAACCATACCAAAAAACCAAACTGAAGTGATTCCTGGTCGATTTTGGTTTTGGGTGGTAGAAACTGAAAAAACAATTAGGTCGGATTAAGACACTGAAAAATGTCAGGAAACCAGGGAAAAAACCCAAAAAAAAAACTAAAGATAAAAAAAAAGCCTGAAACAAAATAGATCAGATTTTTTCCAGTTTTGATTTCAGAGATTGAAAAAAAGAATTGAAATGAAATTTTTAGGTTCAATTCAAGCTGAATCAAACCGAAAACCAAGATTTTCAATTTCGGTTCGATTACCCTATCTGCATTCCTCTTCAGCATAGGGTTCATATTTATTGAAGGACATGGACTGGATGGTGTAGATCAACTGATGGGTAATGTCCTTTTTTGGGGAGGTTAAATGGAATTCACATGATATCTATACAATTGCATAAAGTGGATTATAAAATAAGTTCAATCTGACACTAACTTTAAGCTTAAACAAATAATGAGAACCTCCATTTCTTAATATCAGGTCTCAGATAATTAGCCCAGCCGACAACTCTTCCCGCACCTTGAAAGCCCTACAATATTCAATAAATTCATTAAGAATCTACACTTTAAAAACTTCAAAAACTTCAAAAAACACAAAAACCCATATTAGAAAACATGAAAATTTTCACGCATCTCACCAGCATTCTTAGGTAGCATTCACCATGGCCATGTTTCTGTATATACTCCATGAGTTTCGGGTCTTCCTCTGGCATCCATGGCCCCTTCTTCAACCCATTTTTATCACAACAAGGTGCTCTACCCATGATGGTAAAAAAAAGAAACCACAAAACCTAGAACAAAGAACAATTTTTGGGTTGAAGTTGAATCAAATTGAGTGTCTGAAACTTTAGATAGATGAAATGATTAAAGTGGGAAGCAGTAAAGTCATATGTTGTTCTGTAGAGAGACTAAGGTATATAAACAGGGAAGAGAGAGGAAGTCATATATTAACATCTCCACCCTTTTCTACATAGTAGAGATGCGATTAGTAAGTGCTTGTTCAACAAAAGAGAGGAAAAAAAAACTCGTTAGACTAATAGAAATAAGCAATTGACATTTTGAGGCTGGAACTAGTATTTGAGGCTCAAATACTACTTTTTTTAAAACAATAGTAAGATTCTAGGGCCTTGAAATTTCATAAATTTAACTATGAACTTTAGCTGGATATGCCTACACATTTGAAAGGAGGAAAAAAACTGCCGAAAGTCGTAAATTGGTTCACACTTTGGCCCATCCGGGGACTACTTTCCTTTCTCATCTACATCAGTAGATGAACTAGTGTCAGACACTGTTGCTGCCATGCCTGTGGAGTTCTTCAGTTGCTGCCAAGCTTGTATCAAAATCAGCTTTTAGCATCAGTCCCTAGCATCAGCTTTTAGTCATGTTCGGAGGCATTGGTTTTCGGTTTTAGTTTACTGTCTTACACCCTAGCCCTCAATATTAATTAGTCAGAAAAATTATATACCCAAATATTCTGCTACTTTAAGATGAGCTAAACAAAAAAGTAATATACCTTCTGAGCCTTTGAAATTTTAATGGTAAGTGAAAGAGAAGAGCCTACACATGCACACACACACAAAAATCTTTACTTTAACTACATGATCCACTAGAGAACTTGAGATTGAGAACTTCTTAGCCAATAATTAGAAAATTGAGTAATGTACTCCCTGCATCAGTACAAACCAACAAAGGAATCCAAAGTAATAAGTAATAAGTTTAAACAGTAAAACTTTTAGCCAATCATACTATAAATGTTAAAATTAGGAGAAATGAAAACAACCACATACTACTGCTGCTATTACTGTACTTCTACAAAAGATTATATGAAGGAGAAATGAAAACAACCACAATGCATGACATTTGGCATTGAAATGAAGCACAAAACAAAAGGATGCCTCAACTTCACTAGCTTAAATGTAGAGTATTTAAGCAATCCGAAAGAGCAATTATTGAAATTTTAATATAAATACAAGAGATATTATAGAATGTGAAACAGATTTTCTCTAGGCCTGCACTCACTGGTTTAAGTGGGATGGAACGGAGACGATGGAACCTACTCAGCGAGAAGTTGGTGTGAAGGATGTCGGGTATATGAAGCTACCCTCTCTTCTCTTTCTAGGCACATCATATGCCAGCCAAAGAGAATAAAGAACTGATCATTTTTAGTGAAGAGTGATCAAAGTTCAAATGTCGGAACTTTGGACTGAAAACCATGTGGCTTGGTACAAAAGTCTTGCCAACAGATTCCTATAAGGGTCCTCCTCTCCCTTCTCCACTAGATAATCAATGCAACCCTCTACTTCAGATTTCACATGCACATACAATTCATGGGCTCTCTCCTTGTCTCTTAATTCTTGTTGCCTCCCTTCAAACAGAAAGAAATTGACAAAAATATTAACCTAAAAAAGTACTCAAAATTTTTAAAAAAACCCCTATTGGCTACAACTGTTGGCTAAAGGACACTAGAAAATTGCACATATTTTCAAGAAGTTAGACTCAATGTGTATAATGACAAATTCAATAGATGTACCTTTTGTTTCAATCGGTTTTCCAAACAAAAAATAATAGCGGCCTAGAAATTTTGGCAACAATCCGGGGAGGTGAAGATCTTGTTTCGAAATCTCCCCATCAACATCGGTCCTGTTAGAACAGGGGAGAATGAATAATTAATGCTACTCTTCAAGAAAATGTGGATATAAGTAGCTGTGATGATTTCACTAAGGGTACCTTCATCTACAAGCCACGATTCTTCCCTCTCAACCCGTATTTCACGTGCTTAAAACATCGACAGTTTTAAATCAAATGATGGACATCATTTTTTGCCCCAATATTCTACACAATTGATTTGGAGATCATGATCCTACCATCAAACAGTCAGATTTTGAGTCCACATGGCACACATCCCAATAACCATGTTTGATGTATGCTCGTGATCATCTTCACCTTTTGGGTTGTGTGCCATGTGGAATCAAAATATGACCGTTCGATGGCTAGCCCGTGATCTCCAGATCAGCGAAAAACAATCTATATCATCTGATTCAAAACGGTCAACCTTTTAAGAACGTGAAATGCGGGTTGAGAGGGAAGAATATTGGGTTGTAGATGAAGGCGCATTTCACAAATACAACTTGCAAAGCAATACGAGTAAGCTTTTAATATCTCCAGCCCCAACTCTTTATGCGTCCAACCAGTTTGTTTTTTCACAGATAGCAATACCCAACAATTACACACGCAGTGAATTTTCACTCTGAAATTATATATATATATATACACACACACACACACACACACCCACACACACACATATTGATAGTGATAGTAAACACCATACAACAATGATGACAATGATAAAAAATGAAGTAGTTAAACATTCTTAAAATTTTCAGCATCATCTTGTATCATACCACCCAAACTAATAGGGGCCATTTCCCCCTGTTGTCTGGTACTTAGATGATACAGGCCGGTATCTAAACCAAACAATATGAGCTCCAATACCAGGTTTAAACGGGACCTATGAATGACCTGATTTCTTTTAATAAAAATCCTTATTCTTCATCATACTTAATACAGTTATAACCATGAGTGAGTGAAAAACTTTAAAAATTTCCTTAGTTTCAATTAAAAGACAAGTCTCGAATTTATTGAATCCACAAGGCGTTGGTCAGTTCTCTACCTTGAAAGTTGTAAGGACTCCCGACGCCAAGTGGACATCCAAGTTGCATCAAATCATCCATACGCATGCACCAAAACAAGGTTACTAGAACAGTAAACAGAGTTGAATCCATGTAATAGGCTTAACAAAAGCTCCCCTTTAAGATCTCACCACAAAACAAGGCTACTAGAACTAAAATCAACCAAAATTCCATGTCTTGCTCTAATAAATAACCATAATCACATTTTAAATCATAAACTTACATACCTCTCTTCGTTATCAACTTCACAAAAAATTGTACTTGAGGGGTAGTTGTTGGCAGCTTCCACTGAAATATATTGGAATTAAGCAAAAACATGATTATCTCATCAATAGTATAACAAAAAGTTAATGTAGCAGTTGCAAATTGGTTGTTGGGATAGAGAGGGGCTTGCCTTTGCTGAGTCAAACCCAAGACAATGAGCCAACTATGCACCCTTGTCTCAAAATGGGGCTCGCATTTTAATTAGGGTGCCTAGCTCTTTGAGATATCCAACATAAGAATTAGAAGTGACGCCCTGTGCCATAGGACGCACATTAAGAATAAAAAGTTAAATTTGGATTTGATTGTCAGACATAAAAATTTTCCACTTTTCTAAAAAAATGATCCATTGTGGAAGATTGGGACAAATCAATGTCTGAAAATGGTGTTGGGGAAAGTTACACCAACCACCTGCATTGTTAGGGAGACCATTATTTGGTGGAATAACAAATTGTAGCAATAACCACAATAGAGCCAGGACAACACAATTTGGTTGTTGAGGTGATCACAAATTCATATTACATAGAACAAAAAAGGTGATAGAACATATAATGATGAATGAATAAAAGGGTTTGAAATAAGCATATATGCCTTACGACCCCATAAGCCTAACCGATTCACTTTCTCACCAATCCTTGAAATCCATGGCCTCTGTAAGATTTGAGATCTATAAATTAAAAAAAAAATAAAAAAAGATTAACAAAAAACAGATTATCTTTCAATTGGCAGCAGCAATGGTGGTCGAAGCAGGCAGCAATGGAGATCGAAGCAGAGTCCCGAGATGGACCTAGGGGTTTTTTTTTTTTAGAGAGATGAAAGAGGGGGAGAGGAAGAGACGGACAACAATTGTACGTTGAAGCAGAGTCGCAGGATTAGCTAGGGTTTTATTTAGAGAGGTGGGAGAGGGAGAGCTAGCTAGAGACGGTTTAACTTGACATTTAGTTTATACCATTGTGATAATAAGACTGTTTGTACCGTCTTATTACCCGTCATTAAATTTCATGCCATTAGTTAGTATTAGACTGTCTTATTATAACATTTAAGAAGGTTATAGATGGTCTTATTTAAAGATGAAAAAAGGAAATTTTATTTTATGTCTTTTTTAGACGTTTTTGACGTAGTGTGACACATGGAATAAAAAATTGATCGTCTGATAAGTACAATATGATCTCAAGACCTATTGTGTGGAATATCGAGGTGAAACGCAATTTATTTGGAAATGAGAAAAGCACGTATAAGTTTGAATGTATGGAATTATAGAATTTATAAGCCTAGTTCGCATACATTAGCAATTTACAATGTTGATTTGCTTACAATGGCATTAATTTAGAATAATTATAGAAATTTATTATATTCTTTTATCCAACATTATGTATGGCAAGACTTTTGGGCTTTCTATTTTCAATGACATTACTTAAATGCGACTTCTAGGATTTTTGTGAAGTTTAATCGAGGAGGTTTGGGACTATAAATTGGATATTCAACATGACAGATAAGAGTTGGATTGAGAAGAATAGGTATATAATTCTTTAACGATTAGATGCATTAATTATGGATAAATTTTAATTAAGGCGTGGATTACTTAAATAAATTATTTACTATATTTTTGAAATAGGGTTTCAGGAGAGTACGGTAGAGGGTGAAAGAATTCATCAACCTAGCTATAGTTCGTCGAGCCTCTGTGAATGGGAGGTTGAAGTGTCCTTGCGTCAAATGCCATAATAGACGATATCACGATACAAAGACAGTAGAAGACCATTTGATACGCCACGGGATTGTTCGAACTTACATCAATTGGTTTTATCATGGGGAGGAACCACCTCAATCAAGTTCTGCAAGGGATAATATTCTTGATGGTGAAGCTGATGAGCCTGATACGAGTGATGACATAAGCCGTATGATGCATGATGCATTTGGAGTACAACTCCCAGATGTAGCTTCAGATGGTATTGAACCTAAAATAGATCATTTACCCGAAACTAGTGCTGCCAAATTTTATAAATTGGCACATGATGTTGATCAAGACCTATACCCCGGATATAAGTCACACTCAAGGTTGTCTTTCCTTGTTAGGCTATGGCATATCAAATGCCTTGGAGGATGGAGCAATAAATCGTTTACTATTTTGCTTAATTTATTAAAAGAGGTACTCCTTGAGGGATTAACATTACCTGAAAGTTTTTCATAAGGTAAGAAGATTATTTCGGACTTAGGACTAAGTTACAACAAAATTGACGCTTGCCCAAATGGTTGCATGTTGTATTGGAAAGTGTCCACACACAAACAAGTATGTGATGTTTGTGGCACCTCAAGGTGGAAGTATCAAGGGGAGCATTTAGAAGGCATTAAGAAGAAGAGTCCGACAAAAATCCTGCATCACTTTCCTATAATATCACGTCTTCAAAGGTTGTACATGTCCTCAAAAATTGCATCTTACATGAGATGGCATGACGAGGGTTGCACTAAAGATGGGATGTTACGTCATCCTGCCGATTCTCCGCCTTGGAAACATTTTGACCTCATCAATCCAGCATTCGCAATAGACTCACGCAGTGTTAGACTTGGGTTAGCAAGTGATGGTTTTAATCCCTTTAGGACAATGAGTATTGTCCATAGTACTTGGCCTGTCATATTGATTCCATAAAACTTGCTACCATGGATGTGCATGAAGTAGCCGAACATAATACTTGCGTTGCTTATACCTGGACCATCTGGGCCTGGCAATGGCATCGACATTTACTTGAAGCCATTGATAGAGGAGCTGAAAGAATTATGAGAGTTTGGGGTTGAGACATATGATGCTTCAAGGAGGGAGACATTTAAATTGCATGCAGCCTTGCTATGGACCATCAGTGACTTTCCAGGGTATGCTATGTTATTAGGTTGGAGTACCAAAGGGAAGTTGGCATGTCCTTCCTGCAACAGAGACACATGCAGTCAGTACTTGCGAAATGGTATAAAGCACTATTATATGAGCCATCGTCGAACGATTCTTACCTTCAAATCATAAATTTTGAAAGCAGAAACAATCTTTTGACGGAACAGTAGAAGTCAGACCAACTCCAATTCCAATGTCTGGGTCAGATATATTAATTGAGTTAGATAATGTTACTCATAATTATGGAAAGCAACCCGTGAGAAAAAGATCAAGAACTACGGAGCATGTCGACATGCCATATAATTGGAAGAAGAAGAGTGTATTCTTTGAATTGCCATATTGGGAGCGTAATTTACTCAAACACAATTTGGATGTTATGCATATTGAAAAGAATGCTTGTGATCATTTGCTTAGAACTCTCTTGGATATTGATAGGAAAATGAAAGATAATTTAAAGTCACGTCTTGGCCTGAAAGAAATGAATGTGAGACATGCTCTTCACCCTCAAATAGATGCAAAAAAAAATTGAGTGTATCTACCAGCTGCGTGCTACTCAATGGATAAAAATGAGAAAGAGATGTTCTGTAAAATTTTGAAGAGTGTGAAAATTCCAAATGGTTACTCTTCTAACATTGGAAGATGCGTTAACATTAGAGAGCGCAAAATATCTGGATTAAAAAGTCACGATTCACATGTCATAATGCAGCAGTTTTTACCTCTGGCCATTCGAAAGACGTTGCCCAAGAACGTAGCTTCTACAATAATAGAGTTAAGCACATTCTTTCGTGAATTATGCTCCAAAGTATGTCGGATTGATGATTTGCAATGTCTTGAAGAGTGGATTGCTTTGGTCCTTTGCCACTTCGAGCGAATTTTTCTGCCGACATTCTTTGACATTATGGTGCACTTGCCCATACACTTGGCATCAGAGGCATTACTAGGCGGACCCGTTCATTATCATTGGATGTATCCCATTGAAAGGTATGATGCCACAACAGTATATATTGTTTAATTGTTTATCAAATTTTTTAGGTTTTCACTCACGTAGGTCAATTTTGTTTTGACATTTAGGTATTTGTATACATTGAAATCATACGTGCGTAATAGGGCTCAACCCGAGGGGTCTATTGCAAAAGGGTACCTTGCAAAAGAATGTTTAGCATTCTGTTCTCGCTACTTTAACAATGTTGAAACGAGATTCAACCGACCCCCAAGGAACCCTGACGTTGTTGTGATTGGGAATGCCACACAATTCAAACTTAGTGCTCTAGAATGGACACAAGCACAACGCTATATGGTATTTAACCATGAGAATATCGCACCCTATTTAAAGTAAGACTTCATACATTCATAAAGGTTTTTTATGTGCCCACTCAATGCCTGATACTCATACAACATTCATTTCATACAGGCATCATGATGGAGAGTTGATAATGTCATATCCTAGAGCAAGTCCCCATGAAAGGCAAAAAATTCAAAATGCACAATTTGTTGAATGGTTTAAGAAACATGTAAGTTAAATTTATTTTAATAAATCAATAGATAATTTTATTTTAATAAAATTGCTAGTATTTTAACCTACTTACGCGCTCCTAACAGATTCGAAGGTTACGAAAAAATCCAAATAATTCAATATCGGAAGAGATTCATTTGCTCGCTGAAGGGCCATTTTCTGAAGCAAGAAGACTCACCAGTTATACTATTAATGGATATAAATTTTGAACTGCTGATAAGGAGATGAGGGCTAAAACCCAAAATAGTGGTGTTGCGATCACTGCAACTACTACGAGTTATGTAAGTGCAAAGATAGAAGGCCCATCATAGGAGAAATAACTTCTTATGGACGTTTAACGGACATAATCGAATTAACATATTATGACCGGCTAAAATTTATATTATTCAAGTGTGATCGGGTTGCCGTGACAACACAGGGTAGAGGAATAAAAATTGATGAGTTGGGGTTCACACTTGTGAATTTCACACAATTATTGTTCACAAATCAACAATTGTTGGATGAACCATATGTTTTGGCATCTCAGTGTGTTCAAGTTTTCTATGTTCAAGATCCAATTGACCCAAGATGGCATGTGGTTGTAAAGACTAAGCCCAGAGACTTATTTGATATGAGATGGGATGGTGATGCATTGTTGGATAGTAGTACATATGGCAACCAAGAAGTAAACACTACTGTAGAAAACGATAATGATGTCAATTGGGTGCGAAAAGATATGGTCGGCTTAACTGTTGATGCACCTCACCAGATGCATGTTGCGCATAAAGTTCCTTCAACCAATTTCGTTGATGATGAAGATGGATCAGAGTCTGATTAAAGAATGGATGAATTTTATTTTTCATTGTTGATCAAATTTGAAGCAATAGCCTTCAATTGAATGTTGTCATAATTTCAATTAAGAACACTTTTCTTGTTAGATACACTATTGTTTAGCGATGTATTATTGTCATAATAATTTGCCATGTTATGATATTTATAATTCTCTATTTTTTAACATGTTCATTGTCTTCCTTTTGCATGTACGTGTTTTCTTTTGATAATCTTATTTGCATATTAGCTGGTTATTTTTCTAATTATGAGACACAATTTGTTCTTATTTTTCACAGATGGACCATACTCAAACAAACCTTAATGCAGAGACGTCAGCACAAGGGTCATCAGAAAATTATCAGAAAAAGAACAAGAGAGGTCGAACAAAGTCTAAGTTAACAAGTGGATTGAATGTGGGAGAGAAAAAAGAACTAACCATTGACGATGTTGGGCAAGTGGTATTAGATAATGCCCATGAATTTTTAATTTAATTGGGCACTATAGCAAGAGAAAATTGATTACTGCCCATCACCCATAATACGTGGCGACATGTTGCTAAGAATGAAAAGCAAAGGGTGTGGGATCATATTAAGGTACAAATGGATATTTAATTATTTTTTTTCAACATTATATCAGACTTAAATAATTATATTAACATAATTTCATTTAAACTATGGTATAGGACAAAGTTGTAACAGACGAGGGAATGCGTCGTGTTATAATGCAATATGTGGGCAAAAAATGGAGAGATTATAAATATGATCTAAAAGTAAAGTATTATCTCGGTTGCCCAACTGATAAGGATCGATACGACTATCACCCTAAGGATCTGTCATCAGAAGATTGGCAAATTCTTGTAAATGTTTGAGAATCTGAGGAGGGACTGATCGGTGCTGAAATATGACTGTATTTCACACCTTAAATCCTACATTTAGCAGTTCGATGAAAGCATCTAATGGTTGTTGTGAGGTTTTAATGTTTACAAGTGTTTCTGACCGTTAGACCGTTCAAAAGCATAAAAGAAGGAAATTAAAGGCTACAAAAGAGCTATGGACAAAAAGGTCCAAAGAAGCATTAAGATCCGAGAAGAGAATCAACCTCCATCAAGAAAGGAGACTTTACATTGAAGAGTCAATCGATTGAGGCATCATTGTCAATCGATTGACAGATGGAATAAAACTCAACCCTAGAAAATCAATCGATTGAGACATAAAAATCAATCGATTGACACATATAGGCAGAAGTGCCCTAAAGAAATTCAAACTCAAAATCAATCGATTGAGACTTTTGTCTCAATCGATTGAGGCAATTAGGTTTAGGTGTGTTCGGCCATTATAAAAGGGAGGCTACGGCTTTAGAAAAGGGGAGGAATTAGGATTTTTATTTTTTTGCAAGTTTAGGCTCTTCACTTTGGGAATTTAGAGAACTTATTTTCACCTTTTCAAGGGTCTACTTTTCTCCTTCTTCTAGGGTTTCATCTGGGTAGATTGTACCTAGGATTTGTATTATTTTTCCTTTACGTTGATGAAAGCATAGATTGTATTTAGGAAAAATAATTGTAAAAAGATCTTTAGAAGAAATGAAAAGTCGAATGGCTTTGAATGAACAAGGAGATCATACACCAAAGATAAGTGGCTAATCAGTAGATCAGGGAAGAGGCGATCCCCAGATAAGTATCCATATTTATGATTAATACCATAGTCTATTTATTGTCATCATGAAATCGTTTTACTCAAAGTTTGTGTTATTGAAAATATATTGAATGCTTGTTATGACCGTTGATTGCGCGTATCAACAGCCGTAATCGCTAGATCTGAACCTGCAGACTGATCTAGGCTACAGAGCGATTATGTGTTTACTGTTGTGTTCTAAACATTATGAGATTCACTATGCTTTTTATATGACTCATACCGCAATGATAAGCTGAGTCATTATTTTTAGATAGGGTATGCCGGATTAATGATCATATTTTATTACGAATCATCTCTATAGACGAATGATGGTGTGAATGATGCTTTAATGAAACTGTGGGTTTTTAATGGTAGAAAAAGGGTACAAATCTGGGATAGCATATTCCTTGATCTCATTTAATTATTATTTATAGATTCATCGGTAATTAGTTATTTAGATTCATTTATTTTTCTTGCATTTAGAAAAAGTGTGATAAATTTTGGTAAAATTGAATCTGTCCTTTGGTACTTCCTTGGAGACGTTTTTAAATCTCTGAAAGAATTAATTAAAATTCATGATTTCCCTGTGGGTTTGACACCTTTGTTCTTGCCATACTGCAATAGATCTTGTGCACTTGGAAGGGTTACATTTAAAATCGATCAAGTTTTTGGCGCCGTTGCCGGGGAGATCGGCGAAATTTTGATTAATTCGGATAGGGATTTGTGTGTTTTTTTTTGAAAAAAAAAAAAAATAAATAAATAAATAAAGAAAAAAAAAATCTTTAATTCTGAAATTTTGGAAGTTTGTGGGTTGTGAAATCTAAAATTTGGTGCTCAAAGGTTAATTTTTGATTTTCGAACTTAAATTTTTGCAATTAGAATTTTTAAATTAAATTTTGATTTTCTTGTGTGAATTTTGATTTTTGAATTTTAAAAATTAATATTTGGATTTTTGATCTGCAAAATCTTCTTTCCCTTATTTTTCTCTCTTAGGTAAGTTTTTGTAGGATTCTTTTAGGAAGTTTAGATTTTTAGGATACCTTCTTTAGGAAATTTAGGAATCTTTTATTCTTTTCCTTATTTTTCTCTTTTAGGTAAGATTATATAGGATTTTGTAGGATTACCTTTAGATTTTAAAATTTTAATTTTAATTTTTAATTTTTGAATTTAATTTAATTTTTTTTTTCTGAAATTCGAATTTAATTTAAAAATAATAATAATAATAATAAATAAAAATAATAAAAAAAATAAATTTCTTTTCATCTGATATTAGCTACTGTTTATCATATCCTCAATCGATTGAACATTCTCTGTCAATCGATTGAGACTGGGATATCATTCGTTGTGAATTTCTTGGTTTCTCTCAATCGATTGACATTCCTCTGTCAATCGATTGACAAAAATTCTGAGCTTGCCATTTTAATAAAAATCAGCATTTGACTTGCTTTGACTCTTTGAACCTCATTCGATTGAGAACAGTTCTTCAATCGATTGACTAATAAAGTCATTTGTTTGAACTTTGTGTGTGCTTCTGTCAATCGATTGAAAATCTTTGTTTCAATCGATTGAAGCGGAATTTTGTGGGTTTGTTGTGGATTCTTCGATCCCTGTTTGTGAGCGTGGTGCATGAGCTTTACTCGTTCTCATCACCCACATCTACTACCATTTAATCTTGAGATCAAACGATCTTGTAAAGAGAATCGCAGAATCCAAAGGAATCTGTATCATCATACTGATACCATGGCTGATCAAAGGCAAGAAATGAATGGGAACAACCAGAATGTTAATAATGGAAATAATAGAAATAATGGGAATAACAATTACAATGAGGGCCCTAGAACACTCGAATATTATAATGATCCTGGTTTTTACGAGGATCACGTTAGTATCATGCATGATCCCATTCCAGGGAACCACTATGAATTCAAATCAACAATGATTCAAATGCTACCAATTTTTCATGGTTTGGCAAATGAAAATCTGCACGTTCATCTAAACGAATTCACTGGGGTCTGCAAAATGTTCAAAGTCCACAATATCACTGATGAGATAGCTAAGCTTCGACTCTTTCCTTTCTCTTTAAGAGATAAAGCAAAAACATGGTTCTATTCCTTAGAACCGCAATCTATTCAGAGTTGGGCAGAGCTACACCGTCAGTTTCTTAAAAAATATTTTCCCATGACCAAAACCATTGAGTTGCGTCAGAAGATCCAGTTCTTTTCCCAACAACCTACAGAAAGATTTCATGAATGTTGGGAACGCTTTAAGGAATCGATTAAGAGTTGCCCAAATCATCAAGTTCCAAGGTGGCAACAAGTCCAAAGTTTTTACAATGGACTGATTCCAGAAGAGAGACGCATGGTTGATGCATCTTGCAAAGGATCGTGTGCCACGAAAGAGGCTGATGAGCTGTGAGCATTGTTTGAGAAGTTATATCAAACTTCAATCCAAAATGCGATAATGGAGCGAACTAATTTGGATGTGGCAATAAAATCACATGTGTTGACCAGAAATGGATTATTTGATGTCAATAACAACACCTCAGATCTATCAACAAAGGTTGATATGTTGTCTAAGCAAATGAACATGCTGTTAGTTGCAACTAAGCAAGCTAAAACTCCCATCAATCCCGCTGTGTGTTCAATTTGTGACCACCCAGGTCACATGGCTAATAAGTGTCCTGCCACCTTGTCATTTCTTCCTGATGAACCTACTCCTCAAGAGCAGGTGAATCTGACTCAATCATATCAGCGAGAAGGTAGGAACATGTACTCAAACACATACAATCTGGAATGGAAAAATCACCCCAACTTAGGATGGGGAGGATCAAACCAAAGCTGAACGGTGAATCGATTGATCCAATCCAATGAGTGGACAACAAAATTTTCAACAAAATTTTCAGCAGAATTTTCGTCCACAACAGAATTCTAATTTCTAGCAGAACCCTCCTTATTACCATCTGAATTCTGATTACCGAAAAAATCAGAATTTTAATCAATCTCAGGCCACCGTTTCAAAAGATTCTGATTTGGAGGAAAAGGTGATGCGAAGCATGCAATCTTTTCAGCAGATGATAATGGACCAAGTCAGTCAATTGGCCAATCAACTGAGTCAACGAGAGGAAGGTAGGCTTCCTAGCCAACCCATCAATAATCCTCGAGGCCAAGCATCATCTGATGAAGGACCATCAAATAGTCAACAGTTGAAAGCTGTTACAGTGCTGAGAAGTGGACGAGAGGTTGATAATTAAGTGGAAATGCCTGTGGAAGCTGATGAAGAAAGAGAAGCAGAGAAAGAGAAAAGAGAAAGAGAAAGTGCAAGGAAGAGAGAAGGGAAAAGAAAAAAAAATAGAGGAAGTGTCTCCCTCAAATGTCCAACAAGGACGTGAACAAGAACCGAAACTGGAATCTGCACCTTATGTCCCAAAGGCACCATTCCCTGAATGCCTAACTCCTACATCTAGAATGGGGAAGGGACCTAGAAAAATGGAAGAAATCTTTGAAACATTCAAGCAAGTAAAGGTAAATCTTCCATTACTTGAAACAATCAAACAAGTTCCTGAGTACGCCAAGTTTTTCAAAGATTTGTGCACTCGTAAGAGAAAGGCACGTACTCATGTATCAAAGAGAGTGTTCTTGACTAATCAAGTCAGTTCGATATTGCAATTGGAAACCCCACAGAAACTGAAAGACCTGGAGTCCCAACTGTTCCATGTGTCATTGGTGGGCAACCAATTGGAAAAGCTTTATTGGATTTGGGAGCAATTGTTAATCTAATCCCATACTCAATGTACGAGAAACTCGGATTGGAAGAATTGAAACCCACGACGGTCACACTCCAACTGGCTGATAGGTCAGAAAGAAGACCTAGGGGTATTATCGAGGATGTTTAGGTTGGAATAGACAAGTTTGTCCTTCCAGTGGACTTCATTGTTTTAGACATGGAACCACCTGTTAAATCAATTAATCAAGTCCCCATCATCCTTGGACGTCCGTTTCTCGCCACTGCCAACGTTTGCATTAATTGTCGAACGGGAGTCATGGACGTTTCTTTTGGGAACATGAAGGTCAGATTGAACATATTTCATGCGATGAACCATTTCCCTAACGAGGATGAGGTCGAATGTTTTTACATCGATCAGATGGACGAAGTGGTGGATGAAGCATTATCATCAATGCTCACCAAAGAAGAATTTGAAACTTCTTTGTTAGCCATCTATGAGGAAAAGAGATATGAAAGGAAGCAACCAGAAGAGAATAAGTCAAGTTCATCATGTCCAGATGATACCTTATGTGAAGTTGTGACTAAGATAGAACCGTTACCCATTGAGGTAAAAGTTGAACCGACTCCATCAATTAAGGAGCCACCAATTGTGGAATTGAAACAGTTGCCCAAATCGCTCAAATACGCTTTTCTGGGCCCACGAGAAACGTTTCCGGTGATAATTTCATCCACGTTGTCGGAAGAACAAGAGCATGATTTATTGAAAGTGCTTAAAGATCACAAGGAGGCTATTGGATGGACCCTAGCTGATTTAAAAGGGATTGACCCATCAGTATGTATGCACAAAATACATCTGAAAGATGAGAGTACACCATTGAGAGAACCGCAGAGGCGACTTAATCCGAACATGTAAGAAGTCGTTTTAAAGGAAATCATTAAATTACTCGATGCTGGAATCATCTATTCGATCTCTGATAGTGAATGGGTAAGTCCAGTCTAAATCATTTCGAAAAAGTTCGGAATCACTGATAAAGAAACTACTGAAGGAGAATTGGTCCCTACTCGCGAAACTACTGGGTGGTGTGTCTGTATTGATTATAGAAAATTGAACACAGCTACCAGAAAGGATCATTTTCCCCTTCCGTTCATTGATCAAATCCTTGAGAAGTTAGCAGGGCAAGACTTTTATTGCTTTCTTGATGGTTATTTGGGATACAATCAAGTGCCTGTTTTTCCACCTGATCAAGAGAAAACGACATTCACGTGTCCTTACGGTACTTTGGCATATCGCAGAATGTCATTCGACTTATGTAATGCACCTGCTACTTTCCAACGATGCATGTTGGCCATATTTTCGGATATGATTCACAAGTTCATCGAGGTATTCATGGGCGATTTCTCGATTTTTGGGAAGACATTTGGTTCATGTTTGAATCACCTTGCAGAAGTGTTGCAACGTTGTGTGGACTCCAAACTTTTTCTTAGCTGGGAGAAGAGCCATTTTATGGTTCAACAAGGAATTGTTCTCGGGCATATTGCTTCCAAGAAAGGAATCGAAGTTGATAAGGCCAAAGTTGACCTAATTGCTAATTTGCCCCCACCAATGAGTGTTCGACAAATTCGATCATTTTTTGGGCATGCTGGTTTTTATAGGCGATTCATTAAGGATTTTAGCAAGGTGGCTAAACCATTGTGTACCTTTCTTGGCAAAGATGTTCCTTTTGATTTCAACGAGGATTGCATGCAAGCATTTCTGAAATTGCGCGAGCTCTTATCAAATGCACCGATAATCCAACCACCGGATTATTCTTTACCATTCGAACTCATGTGTGATGCATCTGATTACGCTATCGGAGCTGTCTTAGGGCAGAGAGCGAATAAATTACCTCACATAATTTATTATGCCAGTAAGACATTAATCGATGCACAACTTAACTACACCACTGAGAAAGAGTTGTTAGCTGTGGTGTATGCTCTCGATAAATTTTGATCTTATCTGGTTGGATCAAAAATAGTGGTCTTTTCAGACCACTCTGCATTGAAATATTTGTTAGCAAAGAAGGATGCCAAACCAAGATTGATTCGCTGGATCCTGCTACTTCAAGAGTTCAATTTTGAAATCAAAGATAAAAAGGGAGTAGAGAATGTTGTGGTCGATCACTTGTCTCGCATTTTGCTTGAAGAATCATTTGCACCTGAACCTATCCGGGATACTTTTTCGGATGAGCAATTAATGGCAATTGATGCGACCGCTACGAAAGCTCCTTGGTTTGCCAATATCATGAATTATTTGGTCACGGGCAAAATCCTTACTCAGTGGGGCAAGAATGATAAGAATCTCTTTTTCTCACAGGTAAAATACTATTTCTGGGATGAACCATATTTGTTCAAATTCTGCTCAGATCAGATCATCAAGAGATGTGTACCGGAAGAAGAGCAACTAAGCGTCATAAATTTCTACCATGCTGGAGCCTGTGGAGGCCATTTCGAAAGACAGAAGACCGCACAAAAAATCCTTCAAAGCGGATTCTATTGGCCCTCCATCTTTCGTGACGCTGCTCGAGTTTGCAAAGAATGCCAAAGATGTCAGTAGCTTGGAAATATTTCAAAACGAAATATGATGCCCCTTAACCCGATTTTGATTGTTGAAATTTTTTATGCTTGGGGGATTGACTTCATGGGTCCTTTTGCCCCATCTTTTGGGTATTCATATATTCTTGTAGTTGTTGACTACGTTTCCAAATGGATTGAAGCTGTGGCAACCCGTTCGAATGACCACAAAGTTGTGGTCAAATTTCTGAAAGAAAATATTTTTAACAGATTCGGGTTTCCACGGGCGATCATTAGTGATGGCGGTTCGCACTTCTGCAACCGCCATTTTGCTGCTTTAATGAAGAAATACGGCGTCACTCACAAGATCGCAACGCCATATCACCCGCAAACTAGTGGTCAAGTGAAAGGGTCGAACCGAGAGATTAAACGAATTCTCGAAAAGACGGTGTGACCGGATAGAAGAGATTGGTCTAACCGGCTATCTGATGCTCTTTGGGCCTATCGTACCGCCTTCAAGACACCAATTGGAATGTCTTTGTTCAGAATTGTCTACGGGAAAGCATGCCATCTTCCTATTGAATTAGAGCATAAGGCATTTTGGGCTATCAAAAGATTCAATTTTAACATGCAAGCGGTAGGATCAAATCGAAGGCTACAACTGAGTGAATTGGAAGAGCTACGCTATGATGCATATGAAAATTCCAAGATGTACAAAGAAAGGTACAAAAAGCTACATGATGAGTCCATTTCTCGGAAAGAGTTCCACATTGGACAAAAAGTTTGGTTGTTCAACTCCCGACTAAAGCTTCACCCAGGAAAACTGAAATCTAGATGGGAAGGCCTGTTTCAGGTTGTTTCTATTAGTGCGCATGGTGCGATTGAGATCTGAAATCTCAAGGACAATCAAGTCTTCAAAGTCAATGGGCAACGTCTTAAACCAATGTTTGAGCCGATGACCCCAATTGAGGAATGCACCTCGTTGACCAGATTAAAGGAGTTAGACTCAGGTTTAGTTTAGGATTTAGGATTTAGGATTTCTCTTTTCGTATGTTTAGTTCTAGAATATTAGTTTTTAGTTTAGTTTAGGTTATTTTTAATTTCCAAATTAGTGTAGCCACATTACCTTCAATCTATTTTTGGTTATATTCTAATTTGATGCACATATTCTCTGCACCTGATCTTTGTGTTGAGGTACTTTTTAACAGGTTTGGGGGTGCGCTACTTATTTCAATCAATGAGAACATTGTCATTTTTAGGTTTGGGGGTATGATTCTCTATCTTGCGTCACTTTCTTATTTTTTTTTATATAAAAATATATATGTATATATATATTTTTTTTGAACCATCATATATGAATTATTTTTCGATAGTTTTCAAACTTTAGTTGATGATGCATATGAATTTTATTTTGATAATATCAATGTCATATTTTGATTACTTGTATCTAGGATAATGACGCTTAATGTGATATTTTGTGGGTAATTTTGATATTCATGCTTAGATTTTTACACTTATACCAAGCTAAGACTTAGAAATCGATGAACTGTTTTGAACGGTGAATCTTAGGTTCTTAGTGGAGACTAAACCCAGGAAGCTTTAGAGCTAATTTCCCGCCATTGATGAGTGAATACATAAACTCGGAGTTTTCTTTGAATACAAATTATTTTGAATAATCTCATACATTTTATTTTGGCTTGTGACTTTGCATGATATCAAATTCATATTATTGTGTTAGAACGTACTGTATATCTACTCAAGACAAATAGGCAAGGTTACCATCTTTTAAGGACATGATTGAAGGCCATCTTTGGCTCGTTTGTGCTTAAATGCCCCACCTCATATAAATTTATCCTTCTACTACCCCTTTGAGCCTATTGAAAAAAATTTACCTTTATACATTCTTTGATAAGCCACGTTAACCTTTAACCCTTCACCATTTATGAAAATTCAGCTTTACCCTTCTTATTTATGAGAAATTAGGAACGAGAGATGAAAATGAATGAAAAGAGAGTAAGTGGAGAGATACTGAGTTGTGGTGTTTACTGAGAGTGTATGACAAAAATATAAAAGAAAAAGGGAGGAGAAAAAGAAAAAGAAAATTGTGAAAAATAATGAAATATGAGATGCTTCAAGAAAAGGAAATTCAAAAGAAAAAGAAAGTTGAGAAAAATAGAAAAATATTGAAAAAAAAATAGCGAGAAATTACAAAAGAAAAAAGAGATAGAAAAATCAGAAGTTTGTTTCTTTTTCAATTTCTCAGAAATTTTGAATCCAAATTCCCTTTCTTTCTTACCCTTTCCTGAGCCCCATTACAACCCTACAAAAGACCTTCATGATCTGATCTTGCATTGGTAACTGCCTTGTGGAGAGTAAATATATGATACTTATGACACTTGATATGACATGCTTAGGATATACAAGTATCTGTTCTTATGAGATTTGATTTTGTTCATTGATTACATCGTGTTTCATTTATCATGTGAGACCTTTTTGCTTCTTTTGTATTGATCTCTCACATATGTGCAAAAGCTTACCCATCATCGGAGTAATTTTATTTCGAGAGTATACCTAAAGTGAGGATTGAGTCGAGACAACAGATTCGACGATTTTCCGTTTGGACTAGTTCCGAGATGGATGAATCTTGGTTTGGGTATGCACACACTTCACATTTGGGTATGAATGGATGAGTTGTCTAACAATTTGAGCATTAGATTAATTTGAATGGATACTAGCATGATTGATATGACATTAATATTTAAGACTGATGATTCACATATTGAAACAATTAATGTTTTTATTTTTGAATAATATATATGTTATTAAAAAAAAAAAATCATGTTTTGAAAACTCAATTTTGCCGATGGTTTGAAATTTATTGAAGTTTGTGGGTAACTTCACTGTAAACCCTCAGGAGACACAGCTCCTCCACTAGGGATCACCTAGGGGTTTAAAGACTTGTTGCACATGCTAAATACAATCGTGTTCCCTACGAAAGTGGCATTGAAATTTTTAGGATGTTAGTTTTATTTGCGTAATATATATTTATCATTCTCTTTGCTCGAGGACTAGCAAAGTGTAGGTTTGGGGGTGTGATCGGTGCTGAAATATGACTGTATTTCACACCTTAAATCCTACATTTAGCTGTTCGATGAAAGCATCTGATGGTTGTTGTGAGGTTTTGATGTTTACAGGTGTTTCTGACCGTTAGACCATTCAAGAGCATAAAAGAAGGAAATTAAAGGCTACAAAAGAGCTATGGACAAAAAGGTCCAACGAAGCATTAAGATCCGAGAAGAGAATCAACCTCCATCAAGAAAGGAGACTTTACATTGAAGAGTCAATCGATTGAGGCATCATTGTCAATCGATTGACAGATGGAATAAAACTCAACCCTAGAAAATCAATCGATTGAGACATAAAAATCAATCGATTGACACATATAGGCAGAAGTGCCCTAAAGGAATTCGAACTCAAAATCAATCGATTAAGACTTCTGTCTCAATCGATTGAGGCAATTAGGTTTAGGTGTGTTCGGCCATTATAAAAAGGAGGCTACGACTTTAGAAAAGGGGAGGAATTAGGATTTTTATTTTTTTGCAATTTTAGGCTCTTCACTTTGGGAATTTAGAGAACTTCTTTTCACCTTTTCAAGGGTCTTCTTTTCTCCTTCTTCTAGGGTTTCATCTTGGTAGATTGTACCTAGGATTTGCATTATTTTTTCTTTACGTTAATGAAAGCATAGATTGTATTTAGAAAAAATAATTATAAAAAGATCTTTGGAAGAAATGAAAAGTGGAATGGCTTTGAATGAACAAGGAGATCATACACCAAAGATGAGCAGCTAAATCAGTAGATCAGGGAAGATGCGATCCCCAGATAAGTACCCATATTTATGATTAATACCATAGTCTATTTATTGTCATCACGAAATTATTTTACTCAAAGTTTGTGTTATTGAAAATATATTGAATGCTTGTTATGACCGTTGATTGCACGTATCAACGGCCGTAATCGCTAGATCTGGACCTGCAGACTGATCTAGGCTGCAGAGCGATTATGTATTTACTGTTGTGATCTAAACATCATGAGATACCCTATACTTTTTACATGCCTCATACCACAATGATAGGCTGAGTCATTATTTTTAGATAGGGTATGCCGGATTGATGATCATATTTTATTACGAATCATCTCTATAGACGAATGATGGTGTGAATGATGCTTTAATGAAACTGTGGATTTTTAATGGTAGAAAAGGGGTACAAATCTGGGGTAGCATATTCTTTGATCTCATTTAATTATTATTTTTAGATTCATCAGTATTAGTTGTTTAGATTAATTTATTTTTCTTGCATTTAGGAAAAGTGTGATAAATTTTAGTAAAATTGAATCTGCCCTTTGGTACTTCCTTGGAGACGTTTTTAAATCTCTGAAAAAATTAATTAAAATTCACGATTTTCCTGTGGGTTCGACACCTTTGTTCTTGCCATACTGCAATAGATCTTGTGCACTTGCAAGGGTTACATTTAAAATCGATCAGGGACAGGTATATTTTTTTTTATTGAATCTTTATAATTTATTTACTTTGCATAATAAACTTGTAAACATCAACCAATTCATGCATTCCAGAAAAGAACTGAAAGAAGCAAGCGAAATCGGTCTTGTAAAAAATTGCACCATACAGCCGGTACCAAAAGCTTAGCAAGAGTACGATATGAAGAGGTAGGTTTTTAAATTTTTGTTCAATTTATTTATTATATACCCTAATTTTTTTTAATCTTTGCCATTTACTAACTAAATATTCATGGTTGACAACAACTTAAGAGAGATAGTTCTACTCCGCCTAGTCATGCAGAGGTATTTGTGATCACACACTATCACAAAGATAGAACTCCTGTGAATAATTTGGCTGCAGAGAAGATCATAAGTTCACGACATTTGAACTTTAATTATATATTGACCTTGTATAACTAGCGTAATAAATAAAATATTAATGATTGTAGCAAGAGATTAAGGCTCGTTTACCAAAAGACGGTTCGGTGGACAACACTGGTCCCAATGATGTGCACTCTAAAGTGTTTGGAGCGAAAGAAAAACCCGGGCGTGTTCGAGGTGTAGGATTGGGCCCTACTCCCACCAATTTGTAGGGTCCTACTAAACGTGCATCATCCTCTACTAAATTTATTGCAGCGAAAGATAAAATTCACATGTTAGAGGAGCAATTAAGGCAAAATAATGAACAATAGAAACAAAAGGAAGCTGAAGTTGCAGAGAAATTGAAGCAGAATGAAGCCGATATGGCAAAACTTAGGAGCATAGTTGAGGCCATGTCGGGACAGGTATGTATAACTTTTTTGTCTGTCATTGATGAAATGTTCTCTAAGTTTGTTCAAGGATATCTAAGTGACAAGTTTTCTTTCATATTGTGCAGCTTTATGGCAATGCTAATCCTACTCCATAATCTTGAATGCAACTAGTAGTGGTCGAATTTTATTTTACAAATCGAATTAGACAAATGTTTGATCTCTTTTGGGACTGTTTAATTATGATTTCCATTTGGAGAATGTTTTAAGTATGTTTTTGGGACTCCAACTTCACTTGCTTTTATGGGGTATTATATCTCAATTATATATCTTGTCTTCTCTCTGTATATGAGCAATAACTACTTTAAAGTTTGAATCTGAATGGTGTGCCTTTATCATATGATATCAAAAACAAGGTAACCCATCTTCCTCCAAGTTGATTACTCATTTGTGCTCCAAGTTGGTCAGCTAAATTTGAGCCAAAATCTGCTAAGTGGAGAGCTCGTTTTCCCTGAAGACTTTGTCGAGAGGCTTGGCAGGAGACTGGATATTAGAAGTAACAGTGGGTTGTGCATAGGTAATGAGCTACATCAGAAGTTTCCTTTATATTTAAATGCACCTGCTTGTTTGATTGCTGGTGAATCTAGCAATAGAACTTGGGCTCAAGAGCCTAGAACAAACCCTGATTATGAGAGATTGAAACCAGGTTCATATGATGGGAAGGTGAGTTCAGAGGCCTCAACTGTGTATCTGAATCTGGTGTTCCTTTGGTGCTTGGGTGCTAACCTTTACGCCATTGTAATGGATTATCTCTGATTATTTGTGTTCATGGGTCATTCTCTCTTTGGTAAGTCTAAAAAGATCCTGAGATTGCCCGTTCTTGTGTGGTTGGTTTTCATGCCAACTGGCCTAGCTCAAAGATGCTTGGGAGTTCACATTTTGGAATTATGTGGCGTGGCCGACTTTTGGGGCCCGTTTGGACAGGCTTGGCTCTAAACAATAGCCTCTCTTTGGTAAGTCTAAAAAGATACTTATTGTTTTTATGTGTGCTCTTCTTTTATAAATTTGTTTCTATATATATATATATATATATATATATATATATATATATATATTAGATAATAATTTACTATAATTTTCAAAGTTTCCCCCTCACTACACCTTAAGGCTATGCCTCGCCTCATTAGGCCCAACCACCTGAACTCTGCCTATAACCTTGTTAACCATGGTTAGCATGGTCTGAGTAATGATTTTAATAGAATTAAGTTTACTAGTTCTGGTAGAATCCATCATTAGCAAATTCGTTGTCCTTTGTGCTACCTTCCTACAAAAGATATTATAGTATGAACTCGGGATGTTGGTTATCTTTAGTGCAGGGTAGTTGAAGGGGGTCTTCCAGTTGGAGTTGGATTGCCGATCCCTTAAATGAAGAGCCTTTCATTAAAGTTGATTATATGAATGAAACAAGACTAAAGTTATATAACATCAATATGCATTTAACTCATTTACGTCTCAAATGCTTTTCTTGTCTTTTGTGGGTGTACAAAAAAATAATTTCTTACGAGTGTTTATCATGATTCTTCGATTTTTATACCTGTATGCATATATCATTTAGTGGCTTTCTTTTTTTATTGGAATTTACTAGCCTTACTGATTATCAAGTTGATGAATGCCTAGTAGGTATTGAATCTTGTCGAAATCTGTCTTGTACAGATTTCTAGGGACCTTGACATCTGTGGAAGTCAGCTTTTGTCAGGATTGTTGAGGTAAAAGGCTTTTCGTCAACTAAATAGTCTAATTTTTTTTTCCCCAAGCTATCTATCCCTTAACACCTAACTAGTGGGCATGCCTACTTGTGCAGCCATTTGTGGAGAGCTGTCAAAGTGCCCCAAATATGGCCTTCACAATCCACTTAGAGGTTAAGAGAGGTCTAATTTTTCTCCTGATACTCATTGCCTCTGTTTTTTGCAACCAATAAATGGCAATTAGTCATATTTTAAGGAATAGATACAAATTCTTCTCCCAATTCCTGCATACCTCTATGGGTTTCGGCACTTAAAATACTAAGGCTAATTTCTATGTGTTGTTTTGCGTGACTGTTGACTCGAAAATTTTGGAATTGAGAACTCTTTTTTTTCTTCCACTTAGCCTTAAAAGTCATATAGAAGGAATTAGGGAAAGAGACTATTTATTTATTTTTTTAACAAATCCTAATCTAAATAGGATTTAAAGTCCTAAGCTATGCCTAGCCACCAGAAAAATATACGTAGCCACCTAGGTGGTTAGGAAAATATATTTAGTCACCTAGCTGGCTAGAAAAAATAATTATCCACCCTACGTGGATAGAAATATACATATCCACCCTAGGTGGATAGAAAAAATACTTATCCACCCTAGGTGGATAGAAATATACTTATCCACCCTAGGTGGATAGAAAAAATACTTATCCACCCTAAATGGATAGAAATATACTTATCCACCCTAGGTGGATAGAAAAAATACTTATCCACCCTAAGTGGATAGAAATATACTTATTCACTTTAAGTGGATAGAAAAATACTTATCCACCTAGGTGGCTAGAAAATATACGTAGTCACCTAGGTGGCTAAAAAAATACTTATCTACCTAGGTGGATAGAAAAATACTTATCCACCCTAGGTGGATAGAAATATACTTATTCACCCTAAGTGGATAGAAATATACTCATCCACCCTAGGTGGATAGAAAAAATACTTATCCACCCTAGGTCGATAGAAATATACTTATCCACCCTAGGTGAATAGAAAAATACTTATCCACCTAGGGGGATAGAAAAATACTTATCCACCTAGGTGGATAGAAATATACTTATCCACCTTAAGTGAACAGAAATATACTTATCCACCTAGATGAATAGAAAATACTTATCTACCTTAGGTGGACAGAAATATACTTATCTACCCTAGGTGGATAGAAAAATACTTATCCACCTAGGTGGCTAGAAAGTATACATAGTCACCTAGGTGGCTAGAAAAATACTTATCCACCTAGGTGGATAGAAAAATATTTATCCACCCTAGGTGGATAGAAAATACTTATCCACCCTAGGTGGATAGAAAAATATTTATCTACCTAGGTGGATAGAAAATACTTATCCACCCTAGGTGGATTGAAAAATATTTATCTACCTAGGTGGATAGAAAATATACTTATTCACCTAGACGGTTATGAGAAAAGAATGACGTATGTGAGAAGAATTTTCTCAATCCGCGTGAAGACGAAAACTTACGCAGCTCTCTCAACCGTTCATTTCATGAAAACCTTACGGAACCGTAAGATCGTAACTTCTATAACCGCTACCACAAATCTATAAATAGCAGACCCGTCCTCATTACAAGGGAGCCAAAAGTTCTGACACGAGAGCTCTGCCGAAAATATCTCTGACTCTTCTAAAAAGACTTTAGGGTGATCTCCGAGATTCTGACTATTCTTTTCTTCTTCTTTTTTATTTTCTTTTAAAGTGGAAGGGAGGAGTAAATTAGGATTAAGACTTTTAGGATAAGGGCTACGGCCCTTACCTAAAGGAGATGCACTTAGGATAAGAGCTACAACTCCTCCTAAGTTAGATTTATGATTACAATTTGGGATTACGCATTATGACTCGTACCCAATCTCTTGCGTACTTAAAAATAGTTAAGCCACGTGGGTACAACCCTGGGCATAACTCCTAGTACACTCGGATTACAACCACAAATTCAATGCTCATACGGGTTGCAATCACGAACTCGAAGAATGATTTCGGACTATAATACCCAAAATATTCACCTATAATAATTAGAGTTTTCCTCGCGGATCGAATCTTCACTCTCTCAAATGAGGGTTTGGACCTTAACCTCGAGATCAAAAAT
This sequence comes from Chloranthus sessilifolius, assembly GCA_021018995.1. Lineage (NCBI taxonomy): Eukaryota > Viridiplantae > Streptophyta > Magnoliopsida > Chloranthales > Chloranthaceae > Chloranthus > Chloranthus sessilifolius. The sequence continues at coordinate 75,699,619 of CM037588.1, read as the reverse complement.
TCTTTCACAGTGGACTCGTTGACTTTTAGTCAAACTATCATAATGTGAGATCGTAATGAGATCCAACGGTGGAATTATTATATTTTGACTAGATCTTATGAATTTGGTCAAATCTAACGATAGAATTATTGACTTTTAGGCAAACGATCATAATGAGATCCAACGGTAGATTTAATATATATTGACCAGATCTTGTGATTATGTTCAAATCCAACGATGGAATCATTGACTTTTAGTCAAACGATCATAATGTGAGATCGTAATGAGATCTAATGGTGAATTTATTATATATTGATCAGATCTTGTGATTTTGATCAATCCAATGGTGGATTCATTGACTTTTAGTCAAACGATCATAATGTGAGATCGTAATAAGATCCAACGATAGATTTATTGTATTTTGACTAGATCTTATGATTTTGATCAAATCCAATGGTGGATTCATTGACTTTTAGTCAAATGATCATAATTTGAGATCGTAACGAGATCCAACGGTGGATTTACTATGTATTAACCAAATCTTAAGATATTGATTAAATCTAACGATAAAATCATTATAAAATCATCTATGATCATCAAATTTTAAGGAATTTGACGATATTAAACGCATGATTAGACACTCTATCACTGAAAGTGATAATTCTTCTGATAATCAGTTGTCCGAAAAATGGATTTGGTATTCGAAGTCATCTTTGAGACCAGAGAAAAAGAATTCGTTTTAAGACTCGTCCACGAGTTTCTTGCTCCAGTAATGACTCGTGCTTTTCGATCAAATGGACCTAGCCTTTGGAGGAGGGGTTCTCTCATCCGTCGTCCCCTATTTCATATTTCTCAATTCTTCGATGAAGATAGTCTGCTATCCATCTATCTGATGACAGATTGAAGATGTCGATGAAGACTTAGAATTAGAATCTTAGTTTTTTTTTTTCAAAGATGTAATTACATTATTATTTTTATTTAGTAGCTTTTAATCAGAGGTATTCAATTTTGATGTAATTAACAGGAAATCGACTGGGTTACCCAGAAGTGTAAGGTTCGCCATTTTAATAAAACCCTCTCCTAGCGAGAGAAAATTTGTTATGATTAATTTGTGTTAGATTTATATCCTACGTAAATTTGTTGTTTACAAATTTCTGGCACGCCCTGTGGGACCCACTTCTCCTCTCATCTTTAAGCTACAAAATGAAACGAATTCTCTGAAAATGAGTTGAATATGATGAATGATTAATCGTTGGTTATTCCATGCAGTAGATTTATTCAACTTATCAATCAACTCAATGAGTTATGGAAAGAGCATTGCATCCTCTTCCACTAACAATCAACATGTGGAGAGGGCATGCCCTCAAACTGAGGAGGCAGCACTCCGATACTCAACCAGCCGCATGGCTTACACCACATTAGTAGAAGAATGTTCTCATATGGAGGAACCAGCGTCTCCGAACTTGTTCACTTCGACTGAGAACCCACTATATGGATATTTCGATTCCCTCTTCTCAAAGGATGAATCTCCTGAAACTCTATCAGCAAAATCACCCCGATCAAACTCGGTGAACCCTATAGGAATACTAAGAATTATTAGTGCACTTGCTTTTCCTCATCTGGAGGCAATTGATGACTCATCGTCATTTAACTCACCTCGTTCGGAGGCAAACAAGATGATCGTTTCATCTTATATTGGGACTTCGCCTCATCCGAAGGCAATCAATGACTCATCGTCATTCAACTTGTCTCATCTGGAGGTAAACAAGATGATCGTTTCATCTGATATTGGGACTTCGCCTCATCCGGAGGCAATCAATGACTCATCGTCACTCAACTTGTCTCATCTGGAGGCAAACAAGATTATCATTTCGTCTCATCTGGAGGCAATTGATGACTCATCATCATTCAACTCACCTCGTTCGGAGGCAAACAAGATGATCGTTTCATCTTATATTGGGACTTCGCCTCATCCGGAGGCAATCAATGACTCATCGTCATTCAACTTGTCTCATCTAGAGGTAAACAAGATGATCGTTTCATCTGATATTGGGACTTTGCCTCATTCGGAGGCAATCAATGACTCATTGTCACTCAACTTGTCTTGTCTGAAGGCAAACAAGATGATCGTCTTGTCTCATCTGGAGGTAAATGATGACTCATCATCATTCAACTCACCTTGTCCGGAGGCAAACAAGATGATCATTTCATCTTTGAAACTTCATGATAAGTCTTCTTCAAATAAAACTCGTTCTTCAAACTCCTTTCACCACGAAACTCGTTACATCTCAGCAGAAGCTACGATAACACCTCCTACTGTCAAGTCAGTCATGATGGTTTCTAGCGAAGACAATGTATCTCTTTTAGAGTAAATTCAAGAACTGTGTCGTGCTATCAGTATTCGAGACATTGAAATAGCTGCACTTCTCGAGAGAGAAAAGCAAAGGAAAGAAATGAATGATATCTTATCAATGGATCAAGTTCAACATATGATAACCGAAAATCTTAAAGACTTTGAAAGGACTTCTATGTCTTACAGAAAACCTTACCCACCAGAAATCGACGATGTTCCATTTCCGACCGACTATCAACAACCAAAATTCACCGTTTCAATGGAAGTGGTTCCGCTCAAGAGCATCTGACGCATTTCGTCGCAGCATGCGGCGACATCACCAAGAATAGTCTGTTGTTGCTAAGGCAATTCGTACAAACCTTGGAAGGACCAGCTTTCACCTGGTATACGAAGTTATTACCCAATTCGATAGCCAGTTGGGATCAAATGCAAAAATAGTTCCTGTAAAGATTTTTCAGTATTCAGAGATCTGTAGGGATCGCAGAGTTATCACAAATGGAGCAGTAACCATGTGAAAGGGTTGCCGATTATATCACGAGATGGAGAGATGCTAGTCTTCTTTGTTCATCAAAGATTTCAGAATCGGAGGCAGTTCAAATGTGCCTCAGTGGTTTGAAGAAGGATATAAGTATACCTTTTCATGGAAAGGCTCTGAAAACACTTGAAGAATTATCTTCACAAGCTACGGATATTGAAGGGTTTCTTATCTAATGCAGTCATCAGCTAAAGTTTCCAACGGACCACGAGGCAAAGGATAATATGGCACTATGATCCTCAAAATCACTTATTGAGCGTAATATAAAAAGTGTGGAGGCATATCTAATTCAAATATTGTAGGTCTTCAAAATGAAAGTTACACATTGATCGTTCAAGAACGATCTTGTCTTGATTGTTTAACACCCTATGATCGTCACTCAAAAACGCCTAGGAGCTCAAACTCTAGTGGAAAGGACTATATGTGCATTCCATTCAAATGGTTCACATCTATAGAAGAAAATGAGCTACAACTTATCGATGGTTGCTTCGTTCAGAAACATACATTTTCTCCCCCTCGTATGAGAATAAACTACGTGAGAACATATGTAGGTATGTTATATGTAACGTCCTACTCGCATGAGGCTAAACTACATAAGATATGTACATAGGTACATCACCATCATCATCGTCATGTAATCTCCTATTTTCATGAGTCTAAACTGCGTAAAGTAATGTACATGCGTACATTTTATTATATTTAACCTCCTACTCGCATGAGGCTAAACTGCATAAGATATGTACATAGGTACATCATCACCATCATCATCGTCATGTAATCTCCTATTCGCATGAGTCTAAACTGTGTAAGGTAATGTACATACGTACATTTTATTATATTTAACCTCCTACTCCGTGAGGATAAACTGCGTAAAGCTTGTACTTAGGTGCATTGTTAATGTAAACAACGTATGTACGTTTATATGTTACCTCCTACTCGCATGAGGCTAAACTGCATAAGATATATACATTGGTACATCATCACCATCATGTAATCTCCTACCCGCATGAGGATAAACTGCATAAGGTTTGTACTTAGGTACATTGGTAATGTAAACAATATAGGTATGTTTATGTGTTATCTCCTACTCGCATGAGGATAAACTGTGTAAGGTTTGTACTTAGGTACATTGTTAACGTAAACAACATAGGTATGTTTATATATTATCTCCTACTCGCTTGAGGATAAACTGCATAAGGTTTGTACTTAGGTACATTATTAATGTAAACAGCATAGGTATGTTTATATATTATCTCCTACTCGCATGAGGATAAACTGCATAAGATTTGCACTTAGGTACATTGTTAAAGTAGATCTTTCGGATTTAATTTTGACCATTCGATCAGCATTGAGATCGATGGTCAATATAAAATCAATCTTATAGTTTTTGTTGATTTTTAGAAAATAATTTTAGGAACGTTTCTATCTCTGTAAACACCCTGAAATCAGTCAGATCTGCTCGGGTTGCTAAAGTAGATCTTTCGGACTTAATTTTGACCATCCAATCTGCATTGAGATCGATGGTCAATATAAAATCAACATTATAATTTTTGTAGATTTTTAGAAAATATTTTTAAGGACGTTTTGATCTCTGTAAAAGGTCCCAAAATCAGTCAGATCTGCCCAGGTAGCCAAAGTAGATCTTTTGGATTTAATTTCGACCACCCGATCTACATCGAGATCGGTGGTCAACATAAAATTAACCTCATAATTTTTGTTGATTTTTAGAAAATATTTTTAGGGACGTTTCGATCTCCATAAACACCCTGAAATCAGTTAAATCTGCCCGGGTAGCCAAAGTAGATCTTTCGGATTTAATTTTGACTATCCGATTAACATTGAGATCGATGGTCAATATAAAATCAACCTTATAGTTTTTGTTGATTATTAGAAAATATTTTTAGGGATGTTTCGATCTCTGTAAACACCCTGAAATCAGTTAGATCTGCCTAGGTAGCCAGAGTAGATCTTTCGGATTTAATTTTGACCACCCAATCTGCATTGAGGTCGATGGTCAATATAAAATCAACCTCATAATTTTTTTTTATTTAAAAAAAAATATTTTTAGGGACATTTCAATCTCTGTAAATGTTCTAAAATCAGTCAGATCTGCGCGGGTAGCCAAAGTAGATCTTTTGGATTTAATTTCGACCACCCGATCTACGTCGAGATCGATGGTCAATATAAAATCAACCTCATAATTTTTGTTTATTTTTTAGAAAATTTTTTTAGGGGCATTTCGATCTCTGTAAACAACCTGAAATCAGTCAAATCTGCCCAGGTAGCCAAAGTAGATCTTTCGGATTTAATTTTGACCACCCGATCTGCATTGGGATCAATGATCAATATAAAATCAACCTTATAATTTCATTGATTTTTAGAAAATATTTTTAAGGATATTTTGATCTCTGTAAACGTCCTAAAATCAGTGAGATCTGCCTGGGTAGCTAAAGTAGATCTTTCGGATTTAATTTCGACCACCCGATCTGCATTGAGATCAATGGTCAATATAAAATCAACCTCATAATTTTTGTTGATTTTTAGAAAACATTTTTAAAGACGTTTTGATCTCTATAAACGTCCCAAAATCAGTCAGATCTGCCCGGATAGCCAAAATAGATCTTTCAGATTTAATTTCGACCACCTAATCTGCATTGGGATCGTTGGTCAATATAAAATCAACCTTATAATTTTCATTGATTTTTAGAAAATATTTTTAAGGACGTTTTGATCTCTGTAAACGTCCCAAAATCAGTCAGATCTGCCCGGGTAGCCAAAGTAGATCCTTCGGATTTAATTTTGACCACCCGATCTGCATTGGGATCGATGGTCAATATAAAATCAACCTTATAATTTTTTTTTATTTTTAGAAAATATTTTCAAGGACGTTTTGATCTCTGTAAACGTCCCAAAATCAGTCAGATCTGCTCGGATAGCCAAAATAGATCTTTCAGATTTAATTTCGACCACCCGATTTGCATCAAGATCAATGATCAATAGAGAATCAATTTCATAATTATTGTTATCGATTTATTAAGGTTCATAAATTTTAATCGGATCGTCTAAGAGATTTAGGAGATTCATCTTAATAGTTTGAGAGCGTTCTCGTAAGAATCGCAAATCCAATCTAGGAGATTCATCTTGTTAATCGGAGAGCGTCCTCGTAAGAATCGCAAATCCTATAACCATAAATCGGTATACAGTATTCCCGTAGGAATTACAGTCCGATTAATCTCGAAATAAAAAAAATTCATCTCCTGAAATCTCTTAGTTTGAAATAAGATTATCGAATAAATCCAAATTTCAATGATCAAATCTCCGTAGAGAATAGGATCACTAGTCAGATTTCTATGAATCGAGTCTCCATAGAGAATACAATTATTAATCAGCAATAAAATTCTCATAAAAAAATAAAATTTATATCGATTTTTATCAATTTTTTTATGATTATCGTTTTAAAAAAATAATTAATTAATTAATTAATAAAAATCGAGGAGGCACCTGTTGACTCGAAAATTTTGGAATTGAGAACTTTTTTTTTTTTTTTTTTTTTTAAATCAACAAAAATTATGAGGTTGATTTTATATTGACCATCAACCTCAATGCAGATCGGGTGGTCAAAATTAAATCCGAAAGATCTACTTTGGCTACTTAGGTAGATCTGACTAATTTCAGGGTGTTTACAGAGATCGAAACATCCCTAAAAATATTTTCTAATAATCAACAAAAACTATAAGGTTGATTTATATTGACCATCGATCTCAATGTTGATCGGATAGTCAAAATTAAATCTGAAAGATCTACTTTGGCTACTCGGGCAGATTTGACTGATTTCAGGGTGTTTATGGAGATCGAAACGTCCCTAAAAATATTTTCTAAAAATCAACAAAAATTATGAGGTTGATTTTATGTTGACCACCGATCTCGATGTAGATCGGGTGGTCGAAATTAAATCCAAAAGATCTACTTTGGCTACCCGGGCATATCTGACTGATTTTGGGACCTTTTACAGAGATCAAAATGTCCTTAAAAATATTTTCTAAAAATCTACAAAAATTATAATGTTGATTTTATATTGACCATCGATCTCAATGCAGATCGGATGGTCAAAATTAAGTTCGAAAGATCTACTTTAGCAACCCGAGCAGATCTAATTGATTTCAGGGTGTTTACAGAGATCGAAACGTTCCTAAAAATATTTTCTAAAAATCAACAAAAACTATAAGGTTGATTTTATATTGACCATCGATCTCAATGCTGATCGGATGGTCAAAATTAAATCCGAAAGATCTACTTTAACAATGTACCTAAGTACAAATCTTATGCAGCGTCTGTACTTTAGACATCTCACTGCCAAATTTTTTCGGACGTCCGTGAATCATTACGGGCATCCGTGTTTCTAGACACTTACTGGATTATCTAGACCGGACGTCCGAAATCTAAACCATTTTCCCAAACTTGAACAGTCCTTTCGCAGTTATTTCAACTGCAAACTGTCTAATCAATCACGGACGTCCGTGCATGTCTATATGGACGTCCGTCGATTCGAAAATCAAAAAAAATTTTAACCGTTCGATATCTAATTCACGGATCTCAATTCAACTACGAACGTCCGTGAACTTCATACGGACGTCCGTACAAATTTTTTTAAAAACGGCATTTCTGAACCGTCTTCCTCATTTCTCTTCTCAAAATTTTTTTAAAACTTTTTCTTTTCCATTTCGACCCTAGATAAAAATGTCCCTAAATAGAAATAATTCAAAGAAATCTAAAGGTTCTTCATCATCTTCTTCGCATGAACTTCAACGATTTCCATCTCAAAGCCAAGAAGATCACTTTCATCGGCACTTTGCAAATCGAAACCTCATAGTCGAACGGATTGTTCTTGACAAGTTTCTTAGAGATCATGATCTGTTTGAGATATTTTCTTCTCGAGGTTGGTTATCTCTTCTATCTCTGTCTGGCTCCGCTTACACCGATGTGGTTCAGTGTTTTTATGCTAATCTTCTCAACGCCAAAATCGTTGAAAGCAAGATGGAGTGTTATGTTGTGACATATGTTTTAGGTAAGCAAATTACTTTTTCTCCTTTGCTTATCTCTGAAATCTTGGGTATACATTTGAATGATAATGGGTATAGCTATCCTGTGGATGAAAGCCAGATTTAGTCGCTGTTTCATTCTTCGACTGTATACGACTTTGTGTGTACTGATCCCAATCAACTAACTGGAACAGCAAAGCATTATACTTCTTTAAAACCCAAATTTCAGTGGCTCCGACATGTCCTTTTTGCCACTCTTACTCCGAGAGCGGGAAATAAAGATCAAGTTCGTTGGGATATTATATATCTCATGTTTCTCTTAGAAAAAAATCGTCCACTGTGTGTGTCGTCCATTATTTTCGAAATTATTGTTCATAGAATGAAGGATGATTCCTCTAAAATGTCTCTTCCTTTTCCTATTATCATTAGTAAGTTTGTAGAGTCTCAAATGACTCTTCCGCCTAATTTGGCTACTACTCGGGCCATGGCACCACTGGGTAGGCTTAAGAAGATTGGGAAAAGGATTAGAATCGATTTGGATGATGTTAAATTTATTGATGAAAGTTCAGATGATGATGAGGCAGAAGACATTCCTCCTCAAGAAGACATTGGTCAAGCTGCTCCTGCTCCTCCACCAGTTCCTCCGTATCAAGGTCCAGAGGGTCATTATTATGACCATCGTTTTGATAGGATGCATGCTGAGATGCAACATATGAATTCTGACATTCAAACACTTTCTGATCAGATAGAAACTGGTTTTAATATTTATGGGGAGCAAATTTCTTTGATGCAAATAGCTATGATTCATGGTTTTGAAGCAATCATGAATCGCTTAAACAGTGTCTTCCCGCCTCCAGGAGCACATTTCCCGCCTCCTGAGTGATGATATCTTTTGTTATAACTCTGACGATGATACTCCTTTGTTTTTTTTGGGTGGTTACATTTTCTATATGTTGATTTGAAGAAACTTGTTTAATCTATTTGAAGATATGTACAAATCTTTTTGATTTTTAATATGATTGTGCAATGTTATCTTAAAATGTGCTAAACTTCATAATTTATATTTCGATGTAGTTTCCTTGGTTAAATGCACCCTTTGTCACATTATGACAAAAAGGGGGAGACACAATTATATTACACTTGTGCTATTAATGAGTTTTATGGTTAATTCAACAGGTGAAGAGCAACAAGTGAAAGATCATATTCTAAAATAGGGTTGAGGTTATTCTTTTACTTGGAAAATAGTTAGGGGGAGCAAATAGAGTTGTAATTTCAGCATTTGTATTCTAGATTGATGTATAGGACTTAGATGAATAATGATTATATTGTAATTTTAATTTTTTAGTCCTTCTAAACTGATTTTTGTCACGATTGTGACAAAGGGGGAGATTGTGAGAATTTTTGTCATCATCATGACCCAAAAATCAGTGTTGCTCCTTAGGAATATGATCTTACCAAGTAAATCTGTTTGACAAATTGTTTTGTCAAATATGGACCCACGGTCGTCCGTATTACACTCACGGTCATCCGTTGTCACGGACGACCGTGAGTGATTCACGGACGTCCGTGACCTGAAATCATATATATTCTTGGAAGTTCGGACAGTTTTTTAACTGATCCGAAAATCCTCATTTTGATATATTTCTGGTCCAAACTGAGTCCTTGAGATTACTTACTTTGTATTGATATCATTCCTAAATCTCAATGATGTGTGTGTGTCTTTTCTAAATTTTGTTTGAGAGTGTTAGACTTGTGAGAGACAAGTAAACCTTCGTGAGAGACGTCGGTTGTTGAAAATTTTCATTATGGATAGATTGATGGTGAGAGGCTGTCATTGTTAGTGATTGGAGTGTTAGGGCATATCATTCCAAAGAGGCACTGTAAGGTTTTTTAATTCATAGTGAATTTTTTCTTTGGATCTGAGATAGATCCCGTGGTTTTTACCTGTGATGGGTTTTCCACGTTAAAAAACGACTTGCATTATTATTTTCGTTGTGTGGTGATTGTGACAATATTAAATTGATTAATTTTATAGATAATTATTTAATTCCAAAATTTTCAATTTGGAATAAGTATTTTTCTATCCACCTAAGGTGGATAAGTATATTTCTATCCACTTAGGGTGGATAAGCATTTTTTCTATCCACCTAGGGTGGATGAGTATATTTCTATCCACCTAGGGTGGATGAGTATTTTTCTATCCATCTAGGTGGATAAGTATTTTTCTAGCCACCTAGATGACTACGTATATTTTCTAGCTACCTAGGTGGATAAGTATATTTCTATCCACCTAGGGTGGATAAGTATTTTTTTTCTATCTACCTAGGGTGGATGAGTATTTTTCTATCTACCTAGGGTGGATAAGTATTTTTCTATCCACCTAGGGTGGATAAATATTTTTTCAGCTACCTAGGTGGATAAGTATTTTTCTAGCCACCTAGGTGACTACGTATATTTTCTAGCCACGTAGGTGGATAAGTATTTTTTTATCCACCTAAGGTCGATAAGTATATTTCTATCCACCTAGGGTGGATAAGTATTTTTTTTATCTACGTAGGGTGGATAAGTATATTTCTATCCACCTAGGGTGGATAAGTATTTTTTCTAGCCAGCTAAGTAACTAAATATATTTTCCTAACCACCTGGCTATGTATATTTTTCTAGTGGCTAAGCATAGCTTAGGACTTTAAATCCTAATTAGATTAGGATTTGTTAAAAAAAACTATAAATAGTCTCTTTCCCTAATTCCTTCTATCTGACTTTTAAGGCTAAGTGGAAGAAAAAAAAGAGTTCTCAATTCCAAAATTTTCGAGTGAACAGGTGCCTCCTCGATTTTTATTAATTTAAAAATAAAAAAAAATAAAAAAAAAATAAAAAAAACGAAAATCATAAAAAAATTGATAAAAATCGATATAAATTTTATTTTTTTATGAGAATTTTATTACTGATTAATGATCGTATTCTCTATGGAGACTCGATTCATAAAAATCTGACTAGTGATCCTATTCTCTACGGAGATTTGATCATTAAAATTTGGATCTATCTGATAATCTTATTTCAAACTAAGAGATTTCAGGAGATGAATTTTTTTTATTTCGAGATTAATCGGACTGTAATTCCTATGGGAATACTGTATTCCAATTTATGGTTATAGGATTTGCGATTCTTACGAGGACGCTCTCCAATTAACAAGATGAATCTCCTAGATTGGATTTGCGATTCTTACGAGAACGCTCTCCAACTACTAAGATGAATCTCCTAAATCTCTTAGACGATCCGATTAAAATTTATAAACCTTAATAAATCGATAACAATAATTATGAAATTGATTCTCTATTGATCATTGATCTTGATGCAAATCGGGTGGTCGAAATTAAATCTGAAAGATCTATTTTGGCTATCCGAGCATATCTGACTGATTTTGGGACGTTTACAGAGATCAAAATGTCCTTAAAAATATTTTCTAAAAATCAACGAAAATTATAAGGTTGATTTTATATTGACCATCAATCCCAATGCAGATCGGGTGGTCGAAATTAAATCTGAAGGATCTACTTTGGCTACCCTATTTCTATCCTAGGTGGATAGAAAAATACTTTGGCTACCCTATTTCTACCCTAGGTGGATAAAAAAATACTTATCCACCTAGGTGGCTAGAAAATATACGTAGTCACCTAGGTGGCTAGAAAAATACTTATCCACCTAGGTGGATAGAAAAATATTTATCCACCCTAGGTGGATAGAAATATACTTATCCACCTAGGTGGATAGAAAAATATTCATCCACCTAGGTGGATAGAAAATATACTCATCCACCTAGACTGTTATGAGAAAAGAATGACGTACGTGAGAAGAATTTTCTCAATCCGCGTGAAGACGAAAACTTACGCAGCTCTCTCAACCGTTCATTTCATGAAAATCTTACGGAACCGTAAGATCGTAACTTCTATAACCACTACCACAAATCTATAAATAGCAGACCCGTCCTCATTGCAAGGGAGTCGAAAATTTTGACACGAGAGCTCTACAAAAAATATCTCCGACTCTTCAAAAAAGACTTTAGGGTGATCTCCGAGATTCTGACTATTTTTTTTTTCTTCTTTTTTATTTTCTTTTAAAATGGACGGGAGGAGTAAGTTAGGATTAAGACTTTTAGGAAAAGGGCTACGGTCCTTACCTAACGGAGATGCGCTTAGGATAAGAGCTACAACTCCCCCTAAGTGGGATTTATGGTTACAATTTGGGATTACGCGTTATGACTCGTACCCAATCTCTTGCGTATTTAGAAATAGTTAAGCCATGTGGGTACGACCCTGAGCATAACTCCTAGTACACTCGGATTGCAACCACAAATTTAATGCTCATATGGGTTGCAATCACAAACCCGAAGAATGATTTCGAACTATAATACCCAAAATATTCACCTATAATAATAAGAGTTTCCCTCGCGGTTCGGATCATCACTCCCTCAAATGAGGGTTTGGACCTTAACCTCGAGGTCGCAAATTCTTTCACAGTAGACTTATTGACTTTTAGTCAAACGATCATAATGTGAGATCGTAATGAGATCCAATGGTGGATTTATTACATTGTGACTAAATCTTATGAATTTGGTCAAATCTAACGATGGAATTATTGACTTTTAGTCAAACGATCATAATGAGATCCAACAGTAGATTTATTATATATTGACCAGATCTTATGATTATGATCAAATCCTACGGTAGAATCATTGACTTTTTGTCAAACGATCAGACTGTGAGATCGTAATGAGATCCAATGGTTGATTTATTATATATTGATCATATCTTATGATTTTGATCAAATCTAATGGCGGATTCATTGACTTTTAGTCAAACGATCATAATGTGAGATCGTAATGAGATCCAACGGTGGATTTATTATATTTTGACTAGAACTTATGATTTTGATCAAATCTAATGGTGGATTCATTGACTTTTAGTCAAATAATTATAATGTGAGATCGTAACGAGATCCAACGGTGGATTTACTATGCATTGACCAAATCTTACGATATTGATCAAATCTAACGATAAAATCATTATAAAATCATCTCTGATCATCAAATTTTAAGGAATTTGACGATATCTAACCCAATGATTAGACACTCTATCACTAAAAGTGATAATTCTTCTGATAATCAGTTGCCCAAAAAATGGATTTAGTATTTGAAGTCATCTTTCAGACCAGAGAACAAGAATTTGTTTTAAGACTCGTTCACGAGTTTCTTACTCCAGTAATGATTCATGTTTTTCGATCAAATGGACCCGGCTTTTAGAGGAGGGGTTCTCCCATCCGTCATCCCTTATTTCATATTTCTCAAATCTCCGATGAAGATAGTCTGCTATCCATCTATCTCATGACAGATTGAAGATGTCGATGAAGACTTAGAATTAGAATCTTAGTTTTGTTTATTTCAGAGATGTAATTACATTATTATTTTTATTTAGTAGCTTTTAATCAAAGGTATTCAATTTTGATGTAATTAACGGGTAATCGACTGCGATACCCGAAAGTGTAAGGTCCGCCATTTTAATAAAATCCTCTCCTAGCGGGGGAAAATTTGTTATGATTGATTTGTGTTAGATTTATATCTTACGCAAATTTGTTGTTTACAGTGACCTAAAGCCTAAATTTTACCAAAATTGAGACCAAGAAAAGCAGAGGTTAGAAATGGGATTTTAAATTGAAAATTGGTCAAATTTTAGCCCTACATGTGAGGATTGACTCCACCAAATTCATAGCTAAAAACTTAAACTGATTTTATTTCTCTCATTTTCAAGAATATGTGTATAATCGGTTGCAATTCAGGTTCTTACTTGTTCTCTGCAACCCAAATTTTTTCTTACTTCATCAAGTTTTTAGGTTCTGCTCTGGATGGATGGGGGGATTCGAACTCAGGTTTCCCACTTCCTGAGGCGGGTACCTTGCCATCATGCCAACAAACTCGTCAAACTTTCCATGTTAGATTTCATAACTAGCCTGTTATTAAATCAATTAGCAATAATACATGCATAAATTTTTCTTATTCGCAAGGATTTTAAATGATCCCTACAAGTTGATGAGAGAGCTGTGCTGAAGCATTTCAACTGGCCTGAGAGAAAAGCCGATGCCATGAGAGAAGCTACTTTTGAGTACCGTGATCTAAAACGGCTAGAAATCGAAGTTTCCTCCCATAAGGATGATGCTTATATGCCATATGAGGCTGCCTTGAAGAAGATGGCGAGCTTACTAGATAAGTATGTATCAGGAAAACGAGATATGATATTTTGATATCTCATTTTTTTACTTTCTTGTTTGGAAATTTACACATTTTCTGTAAGTTGGAATTATGAATTTTTCTACTTTTTCAACACTTTAATGCAACGTCGGAGCGGAGCATTCATAGGCTAATTAACTTGAGAGACTTAACCATACCCTCTTACAGAGACAGTAAAATTCCAACTGAGTGGATGCTTGATTCCGAAATGGTTAGCAAGGCATGCTTTTTTTTATATGTTATTTGTAAGGAGCTGAAACCTTAACTTAGCGAAAGATTGCCAAAAACGAAAATTTTCACTACGTTGCTTATGGAATTACAAATACACTGCTTTTTGAAAGTGTTTGATATATGACAAAGGCATCAATATCAGTTGCCTGATAGCAAGCACGAACATCCATAGGGACAAATTTAATGTTGTCACCTGCCCAAGGGTACCCAGACCGAGCCCGACAGCCGCTAGGCCTTGATATAAAGTTCTGGGCTAGAGAGTGGCCCTAGTAATAATTAGGTCGTTCTCGGGTCCAAATCTTTTAGCATTTTACACATAGGCTCAGCCTAAGCCTGGAATGCCTAGCTCATTTATTCCATTTTGATCTGGGCTGGGCTTAGGTTTGTTCCAATTTCTAGATGAGCTAAGTATGGATTAGACTTCTAGGTCAACCACGGTTTCAAACATGGTATTGGTGACGGGTATAGGTCCAATCTTTGGACCGATACGTATCGGTCGATACTGATACTGAGGTTTTATAATTTTTTGAGACAAAGATAAATAAAAAATGACAGTATCAATTGATACTTTGATACTTATTTCTAATGCTACCAATAACATGCCGATACCGGTATCAATATCTATTTGGCCAGAACGAATATGTATCAGTATCGGCCGCTACGTGATAGCAGGCCCAACTGAAATTGGGCCATTCCAAACTTGGCTACTCCATTGACAGCCCTAGACACATCCATAGAAACTTAAGACAATTTTAAGAAATATATAGTACTATAAATATTTATTTACCTATTAATTTAGATAAATAGAACACATTAAAGTAAAATAATTTATTTACCTATCAATTCCTTTTGCTTGGATATTGATTTCCTAATTCCCATCATGATGATAGATTAGGAAAGCTACAGGACAACACTTTTACCGATCAAAAAGTTGATTTGCATGGTGATTGCAATGATCTTAGGTAGCTGTTGAGGAAGGAATTGTTGTCGGTGGGGATTGTACTCTATTAAGACCGGTGGCATAGGTCGACACCATAAAGAACACTCTTGATAACGAAGAACAAAAGGTGAGATTGTGTTACAAATCGTAATCGTGTTGCAATTTATTGCCTTGATTTATCTAATTTTGCATGCTTTGTGATCTACGGGTCTTCTTGCCGTCAATGGTTGACAGGTTGGAGCAGACATCGTTAAAAAGGCTTTGAGCTACTCGTTAAAGCTGATTGCCAAAAATGCTAGTGCAGATCACAACTCTTCAAGAAGGCCTCAATGACAGACCAATCTCAATGGGCGAGCATGATAAATACTACTTTGCATATATATATATATATATATATATATATATATATATATATTCTTTACATGTACCGTATATCTGAAGAGTATTAATCAATTTTTTTAGGTAAAAAAGGGTAGCTCTATTCACTCTTACCTAATTATTGAGGGCGTGTAAGGTCAAAAATACCATTTGACTAATTTAAATAAGATGGAGATTGGTTTTCTTCTCAATTGGCTCTTTAGATCATGACTGTACCATCGAATGAAAATCTGACCATTTAATGGCACATTCATGGCCTAAAGATCCATTGTAATGAAGTTTCAAATGAAAATTAACCAATCTGTCACATTATTCAAGCCAGTCATTTTGGCTTAAATGTGTTGCACACTCGGTAAACGGTGGGTGTGAATAGAGCTGCCCAAAAAAAAATTGGGAAATTTACCTTACCGACCCTGTCAGATGTACCTTTTATTGCAGAGACCCCTTTTATTGCAGAGACCCTATAGTTTCACCTTTACCTGAATCGACCCGCTGCGCGCCGAGTCGACCATAAGGAGAATAAAAAGTCCATATTACCCCCTTCTTTGACTTTCTTTAACCCAAATACATTCCCTTTCTCCTCATTTTAATCTGCACTAAAGAGGTGGTGAAGGTGACGACGTCTTCTGCCTCAGATCTGCTAACTGGAAGAAGAAAACAGAGGTTTGGGAGAAGAAGCTCCGGCATTTTGCCATTCGGAGTTGAGATCCACTGTAAACTGAAGATCCTGCAGTTTAAACTGAAGATCCTGCGCAGTTTCCCATTCTGACGCGAGGTATGTTGAGATCCACTGTAAACCATATCGAATTAACTTTTGGAAAAGGTGAATAGATATCGATTGTAAATAAATGCAGGAGCTGGTCGATTGTAAGATATACCTCGATTGATTATCCAATCGTTAGCGATTGCATATTCAATCGCTATCGATTGATTAACCAATCATCAACGACTTCATAAACAATCGATATTGATTGGATATCCACTCCTGCATTTATTTGAAATCGGTGTCGATTGGATACTCAATCGTTAGCGATTGGTTATCCAATCGGTAGCGATTGAATACTCAATCGGGAACGATTGAGTACTCAATCGGGAACGATTGAGTACTCAATCGTTAGCGATTGCATATTCAATCGCTACCGATTGGATAACCAATCACTAACGATTGAGTATCCAATTGGCACCGATTGAGTATTCAATCGCTACAGATTGGATATCAGTTGTTTTGGTACTAATTTGTCATATTCATCCGTCTTATGACTCCTTTCTTCTCCTTAAACAGGCGATGTCTAGTATGGAAATTCCTCTTCTCTGTCACTTTGATGGCCAAATTATAAACGATGATGGTTTGTATCAAGGTGGTCGCCGGAGGGTTATTACAATATCGATGGGTATATCTTATGAACGGTTCAGAAGGCGAATTTCTGTTGTCAGTTTTGCGAGAGCAGATGAAACAATTTCCATAAAGTTCTCTATGAAGATAGTGAACACCCTTGTGCTTGCCGACATTTTGGATTCGGATGATTTGGCCACCCCTATTTTTGTTTTATAAATCCGAGTCGGACATTATAAAGGTATTCATCATTAAAGAACCATCCTCCTTCCGATTCAAAGCTGAACATGTACCTCTAGGTGGAACTGATTTTATGAGTAACCATTCCTTCCAGCCATATAAGTTTGAGGAAGGACTTACGTATGATACTATTCAGTTAGGTGATGACGGCAATTTTGCGGGAAACATATCCATCATGAAGACGACTATTGATCTAAACCATGCCCGAGTTGAATCATATGATGACCCACTGCAAAATATGCATGGGGCACATTGTAGTCAAGAGTTAGACTACACGTCTCTAAGAATGGGGGATGAAGACGATTTTCATCATATCTTTTCCGGTGGATTCACAAATTGGATGACTCACGAATTATGTTCTACTATGCCATCGATGGGGATTAACGAAGGAGCTCAACCCTATTTCCATACATATAATCACCCCTTCAGTGAAGGGACTAGTCAACCATGTCAAAACCAGTTTGGTGAAGGGCTTAGTCAGCCATGTCATGACCCGTTCTGTGAAGGGCCTAGTCAACCATATCAGAACCCCTTCGGTGAAGAAGGATCTAGTGAACCACCTCAAAACACTGCTGGTGAAGAGAACGTCAAAGATTATGATGATGAATCGGATGGGTTTATAAAAGAGGATCTGAAATATTTTACGAGGGGCATTGATAATCCATTAGTAGATGGAGCTTACGAAGTGTCAGAGACATCGAATGAGTCTTCCGATCAAGAGGTGGAAACCGAATATCGGAATTGGATGTTTGAAGTTGGAGAGATCTTCAGAGATAAACAAACATTTCAAAGAGCATTGAAAGAGCACGCGGTAGAGAAAAACTTTCAAATTCGGCCTTTGAAAACCGCTAATTATCGAGTGACAGCCACATGCTACGAAACCGGTTGTTCATGGCGAATATATGCGTCTAAATTAAATGGGCTCGACACTTTCCAAATCAAGACATTCAATAGTACTCACACATGCGGGGCCGCTAAGATCGGACCGCACGGTCACCGTAATGCAACAATCTTGTTCGTAGCTAATTATGTACGGGAGAAACTTATGGAAGGATTCGACTATACTCTGGCGTCGATAATATTTGATATTGCAAAAGCTTATAATGTGCAAATCTCATATGCTAAGGCTTGGAGGGAGAAAGAACTTGCCCTTAATGATATTAGAGGCAGTTGGGAACGACAATTTGTGGATCTACCAGCCTACATGAAGGAGATGGAGAGGGTAGATCCTAATGTACGAACATCCTTTCAACTAACTCTTGACGGTAAATTTAAAAGATTTTTTTAGAGTTTCGGCCCCTGCATTCATAGCTACCATAGTATACTTCGTCACACACTGCTTGTAGATGGCACACACCTACGGGGACGGAAGAGATCCTACTTATTGTCTCAGGGCAAGACGGTAATGGCCATATATTACCGTTAGCATTTGCCGTCGTCGAATTAGAAGAAGAGGATACGTGGATGTGGTTTCTTGAACGAGTAGGCGCGTTCGTGATCGGTGAATTTACCGAAGATTTCATTTTTATTACGGATAGGCCGAAGGGTTTAACTAAGGCGGTCAAACATATCTTCCCTAACGCACACCACAACTATTGCATGCGACATATGACACAAAATTTGTAACACAAGTATCCAAAGAATAATGTGAAGGGTTTATGGTGGTGCACCGCGCGTGCATATTCAATAGAGAAATTTGATTATTTTATTAACAAAATGAAGGAAGATCCTGCTGATCCTCGGGCCGTAGAGTATATTTTGAAAATAAACCCAAAGCATTGGGCACGCGCACATATGAAAGGAAGGCAATATGATTCTCTGATTACGAATAATGCCGAAAGCTTAAACAGTGTACTAAAGATAGCTCGAGAGAGACCAATTATCGACCTAATTAGAACTACTAGAGAGATATCTAAGAAATGGACCACCATACTTTGTCCAAAAGCAGACGAGCATATGAAGAAGGTACTGCAATGGGCCGATAGGAAGAGAGCTCAACCATACGGGTGCGATCAATTTCAAGTCAATTCCGGAAATTTCATTCATCACGTCAACTTAGAACACAAGATCTGTACTTGCCGTCGTTGGCTTATTCATGGCTTGCCTTGCTCTCATGCCATGGCAATTATCAATCGGAGAAGTTGCGATTACCATAACTTCTGTGAGAAGTGGTTTTTCACTGCTTGCTTTAGACAAACATACGACGAATAATGGCTTCCCACCCTCGATAAAAGCCAATGGGCATTCCAAGCTGAGCAACTGCCAGAAAATATGAAAGTAAAACCACCCTACAATTGTCGAAAGCAAGCCGGACGTCCGAGAAAGAGAAGGATAAGGTCTAAGGGTGAAGTTAGGGCCCTACAGTGTGGCAGGTGTAAAGAGTATGGTCATAATCGCTAGAGTTGCACGACAATTGGTCCCATGGGTTGATACAGTACAAGAAGTCGGCTAAATTTCCCACTAGATGTAAACTCCCCTAAAAATGTAAAGAAGTGTTGATAGATAGCCCTGGTAAGAATTGGGTTTGAATTGTAACTCCATTGGGGTTGTATCCAACCTGATTTTCAAATTTAAGGCAAGATTTGTGTACTCTTAAAAATTTTCAAATGTAGACAGTCAATATAGATTGCTTCTGCAATCGAAGTCGATTGCTTCTGCAATCGATATCGATAGCATAATCAATTGACATCGATTGCTTCTGTAATCGATATCGATAGCATAATCAATTGATGTCGATTGCATAATCAATCGATATCGATAGCATAATCAATCGACATCGATTGCTTCTGCAATCGACATCGATTGCTTCCTCCACCTAATGTTAAGCAGCCCATATAAAATTTTTACATATTTGATATTATAAATTAAAAAAAACATGATTGTTTTACACTTAAAATATAAATTTTTTGTTTACAAATAAACTTTCAAGTTAATACAATTTTAACATTAGAAATAAACTAGGATGCTACTGCATCAGTAGTAGGTTCTTCATCCATAGCTCTCTCGACTTCTCCATCGGCAGTAAATTTAGCGAGGGCTTGTCCAATTTCTACCCTGATCTGACTCATATTGCCTTGGCTGAAGTCAAATTTCTTCTCCAACATGAAGTACTCTATGTACTTCAAAACAAATACCCCACAGTCCCAACCATTGCTCTGTCAGGGCACGGATTTGACCTTGCAATCAGAACTTGACCACAGATAGGTCGCAGTTTCCAATGCAGTGGAGTCTCCGTGTACATGTAAAGCAACGGGAAGATATTTGGTCTGTTTAGAAAAGTTTAATGTCAGATAATGTTTGATAAGATAAGCTACTTAAGCAAAACAAATATCAAGAAATATATATGATCGATTGCCCAAACAATCGACAGCGATTGTATAATCAATCATTGTCGATCGTGTAATCTATCGTTAGCGATTGTATAATCAATCGCTGTCAATTGTATAATCAATCGTTGTCGATCATATAATCAATCGTTGTTGATCATTTTGGTAATCGCTAGCGATTGTATAATCAATCGTCACCGATTGTATAATCAATTATTATCGATTGTTTAGACAATTTTGAAGGTGTGGACGATTCTTACCAGTATGTTTATTTGTAGGGGATACTTGTCCTTCGAGGGCCTATCCAAAATTGGATCAACGATCATTACCGATCGTTCTAAAATCTTAACGATCTCAAGGGCCCAATGCAAAGGAGCGTGGCTATGGACTGGGACAAATATCTAAAATGAATAATATAATATATTAGAGGACACTATGGTGGAAATTATGAACAAAGTTTGCAGAGAGCGTAATGTACCGTGTTGCATTGGTGAGCCCACAGATTCCTCCACCTATTGAAGAAGTTTTGGAGCATCTTCTTGCTTGGGTTGGTTTCTTCCTTTAGAGCAGCCCACCGTTCAATTTGCGTGGCCATCGGTTTTTGGTTGAGTTTTTCAGTTTCAACAAAGAATCTGAAATCGTTATAATCCATGCCGATATATGACAAACCGGTGGGGCTCATTAGGAAGAACTTATCACCAAGTTCAGGATGAGCAGCGTCATCCATGACTTCCAAAAGTCTTAGATAGGCTCCCATGATCTGAAAAGATAATAAATTTCAGTAAATGCGGAGTCGCTATCGATTGTTCAGACAATCGGTAACGATTGTCTAGCTAATCGGTATCGACTGCTCAGACAATCGTTTGCGATTGTCTAGCTAATCGGTATCGACTATTCAGACAGTCGTTAGCGATTGCGTAGAGAGGCGGCATCGACTGTGTACACAATCGTCAGCGATTGTGTAAATAATTGATTTTGTCTATCTGGGCCATCGTTCCATTTCTAAGTCAGTCGTTACTTTTAGAAAACTTGAAAAGAAAATAACTTTTTTAATTTAATATGAGAGATTTCGTTACTTACAAGATTGTCTAAGTATGTCATGCCTTCCAGACATTTGAACGTATGCATCCAGAGTGTATAATCACCCACGGAGCTTACGTAGATGCTGCATGAAACATAACGGCCAAGTTTTAATTCAAAACGAAGTAACTAAGTTGTTACTATCACCGGAAAAAAGGACAAATTTGTAATATATGTAACTTACTCGGCATCCTTTTCGGGAGTTGTCCAGATGGCATTCATGAACCTCTCTGCTCATCTGTCAGCTCCTCCGTAGGAGGGGGCATCGTCACTGTTGGCGGTTTTTTTACCGCCTGCTTCTTTAATGTCCTAGGCTTCGAGGCAACTGGTTTAACTTTAATCCTAGGCCTCAGGCGAGCATCTACTGGCTGCTCGGATTGCTCATCAACTGCCGGACCACCCTTATCATCATCATCGTGGGATTGGTTATCAGCTACTGTCAAATCCTCTTGGGCGGGAGGAGTTGGTGCGACATCTGCTGATCCCTGGTCGGCTGGACCAACAGGTTTTGGTCCAATATCGGCAGCGAGAGACACTTTCGATAGCAACTTTGAAACAGCACCATCCTGAACATCGAAAGACATATAATTGATAAATAAGAAAATAGAGAATAGAATGACTTCTAAAAACAATATAAATCGTATTTACATTCGGTACTGATCGCCTAACGATTGCATTTACAAGCGGTACCGATTGCACATACGATCGGTATCGATTGTGAATGCGATCGGTATCGATTATAAATACAATCGGTATCGATTGTAAATGCAATCGGTAACGCTTGTAAATGCAATCGTTATCGATTGTACATACGATTGGTATCGATTGTAAATATGATCGTTAAACAATTGAATAAATAAAAAAATCAAATTAAAATAGACTACACTGCCAATCATACCTTGGGTGTCACCTCCATTATCGTTTGAAGGAGTTCTATAATTTTTCCTTGCTCTTTCCGGATCAACTTGTTGAAGTGATCCGCCGTTTGCAATTGAACATCCCTAAAAGTGAGCCATTCTTCAAAGGAGTTGCATTGTGTCCGGAGGAGCATATTCTCCTCCACCAGCCGCTTATTCCCTTCCACCAATTGGTTAACTAACTCTTCCAAATTGCTAGCTTTTTGGTTGAGTTTCAAGTTATCCATCTCCAAAGCATCAATCCTCCTCAACAACTCTTGATTAGAGGAGGATGGTGTACTGCATGTTGTCTTCGCGGCGACCCTTTTAGGCCGGTCTAATTGGCCTTGGATCTCATCTGACGAAGAGCCTTTGTCAGACGTTGTTTCGTCCTCAAATTCTTCCTCTTCAATTTCTTTGAGAGGAATATTTCTTTTCTTCTTGGGCCGAAGATCAACTTCCATAGCTTTCTTGACCTCCTCAACCTCTTTCCTCTTCCCCCCAATTTCCCCCCCAACAACCTTTAAAACCCGCTGATAATCCCTTACGAGTGGTATGCCCAACTCGAATGTAACGGGTTCGAGGGGTGCGTTAATCTGTTACGAAAAAGGACA
Source organism: Chloranthus sessilifolius (assembly GCA_021018995.1). Taxonomy (NCBI): domain Eukaryota; kingdom Viridiplantae; phylum Streptophyta; class Magnoliopsida; order Chloranthales; family Chloranthaceae; genus Chloranthus; species Chloranthus sessilifolius. Next base: position 75,676,395 of record CM037588.1, on the reverse strand, counting down.
GGTTGTAAAATAACATAGAAAAATTTACAGAAATTGAAAAATCACTCTAAATTAAAGACTGCTTAAAGAGTAGAAACTGATTCCATTTACAGTTGATCCCGATTGTGTAGGTAATCGATCCTGATTGTGTAGGTAATCGATACCGATTGTGTAGGTAGTCGATCCCGATTGTGTAGGTAGTCGATAGTGATTGCGTAATCAATCGTTTCCGACTACGTAGGCAATCGATATCGATTGATTTAGTAATCGGGATCCTTCATATTACTCTTTAAAGTTGTTACAAGTTTACCTTTACATATTTGAATTAGTTAAAATGACATCATACCTTGCTGTCGACTATCTTCGCAAGAGTGTAGCCTTTATTCCTCGTTTGGGGCTTCTTCGCCCACTTCAACAATCGGGGGAAAGGGTTTAGCATTGACGTTCTTTGAGGTGAGACGTCAGGCAGCATCTCATAGGCCCACCACTGAAGTACACACATACAGCCATAAATATTATATGGCTTAAGGGCTTTATCGTTGTCGGCTGTCTTTCTATTTGCCACGCCCTTCTCTATATACTCTAGCAAGTCTTTGAAGACGTAGAGACCCCATGGGGTTTTTTTGAAATTTTCCACGTCATCAATGAGTTCAACGTGGGCTTCCGACAATTGAAGATGGGACCCAGGAAAAAGGAATGTACATAGAACAAAAAGAAGAGCCAATTTGACGAAGTCTTCATCACTTTGCGCTAGCCTCAATCCACTATCAATATGAGACCGCAGAATTTTTTCGGGCGCTAGTCCCCGAAAATATTTGTATCGAATTGTTTCCACTTCAGGTGCTTTAATGGAAGGGGAATGCTCTTGGGGTTCAACAACTACAAGGCCCATAATTAAGGCAACGTCTATCTCCTGAAGATAGACATCTCTCCTCCCGATTCGAAAGTGGTTCTTCTCAATCCAAAAACTTAACATGACATCCACAACATCTCCAGCAAAACTAACACCCTTTGGTATTTAGAATATTCCTCTGAAAACTGATGCACTTAGCATCTCCTTCCGTTGCGGGCTAGCGTCTTCGAAGATCTTCGAAATGCCAGCAGGAGAACATTTGCCAACAGCACGTTATACAACCATTTTGCCGGCTTCTGTATATAAACTGTAATAAAATTAAAAGAGAATATTTATAATCAGGCTAGATAAAAAAACTCGCCGATTCCCTAAACAATCGTTACACAATCGTCATCGATTGATTCAACAATCGATGACGATTGTGTAAAAAATTGTCACCGATTGGTAATGCGATCGTCCCCAATTGTGTACCCAATCGATGACGATTGTTTAGGGAATCGTCATCGATTGTTGAATCAATCGACGTCGATCGCATTGATAATCGACAGTATATACAATTGTCCAATTTTTTCCCTTTTTTCTTCTTTTTCTTATTCTTTTCTTTCTTCGCCAAAATTTTCATTACTTCATCGTTTTCGTCCCAAAGGAACTGAAGAGGATCTAATTCTGGTGGTGGTGGTGGGTTTTGAGGTGTTTTATCGCCGTCGTTTAACATTGCGAAATATGAGGGCTGGTAGGGATAATAAGGATGATTCATTTGCTGCTGATGGAGGAAAATCATTTGCTGGTGATGGTTAGGGATAATAACGAAAGCGATTGCATATACAATCGATAGCGATTGCATATATATGCAATCGCTTTCGTTATTATCCCTAACCATCACCAGCAAATGATTTTTCACCATCAGCAGCAAATGAATCATCCCTATTATCCCTACCAGCCCCCATATTTCCCAATGTCAAACGACCCACCAGAATTAGATCCTCTTATCTTTTAAAAAGAAAATGTTACTAGACAATCGTTATTGATTGTATAGACAATCGTTATCGATTGTATACGCAATCGATAACGATAAAATTTACTTCAAAATGTGCACCGACGAAAGTGGAAGAAAAAAAATCAACAGAAATTAATTATTTACTAGCTACTTACAGGTCTGGTAGCTTGAAGATTGAAGAATGGAATGCTAGCGACTGTCGACCGCCTCTCCACCGACTTCGAACGAAAAAGTAGAAAAGTAAAAAGGTAAACAGTGTAGGGTTTGGTGAAGGCGGCTATTTATTACATTGGGGGTAAATCCGGTATTTCCTAAAGGCGGTAGATGGCTCGGCGTGCAGCGGGTCGATTTGGGTAAAGGTGAAACTATAGGGTCTCTGCAGTAAAAGGTACATCTGACAGGGTCGGTCAGGTAAATTTTCCAAAAAAATTATATGATCTTAGTGGCGGTTTCAAAACTGCCAGCACCTTTTTCAATTTTAAAAAGAAACAAGGCACCGACGGTTCCAAAACGCCGGCACACAATATCCACTGGCGTGGGCTGATCCGAGTAGTGGCGGTCTAGAACCGCAGGCCCAGCAGTTTTTTGCAGCAGCAGCGGCAGTTTTTAGCCGTCGGGATACAACATCCACCGGCATCTTCTGATCAAAGTGGTGGAAATCTAGAACCGCCGGCATGGGACTTATAGCCGGTGGTTCCATGCCGCCAGTGAGCTTATAGTTAATGCCGGTTTTGACATCGAGGAATGGCGGTCGGATCTAAACTGCTGGTATTTGAGTTAAAATCTGCCAACGATTGTGTGCAACGCGTGATTCCGAACAATTTTGAAAACGGGGCTTATAGCGGCGGTTTTGAAGTCGCAATGACGCTTTTTTGCCGAGAAAGGTGAGTTTTTTTGTAGTGGGGGGTAACATTTTATTTTATTTTTTACTTTGGTAATTCAGCTTGAGTTGCTATTTGTCTCTCTTCGAGGATAGTATTTTAGCGTTATCCATGAGCCAAGTGAGCATCATGCCCAAATCGAAAATCAGGTGACATGACAATTTAGAGGGGATCAATCATGTTCCACCCAAAAATTTGGGCTGGATCCGATACTTATCCACTATTAAAAATGTAGTCAATGTTGGGAAAAATACAATGATAGTTTAATAAATAATATACCTTAAGGGTAAAAGCATCATTCAATTGAAGAAATGATGCCAAGTTAGTTGTGGTTTAAGGGCATGGGATATATGTAAAGGAAACATAAAAGTAGGGGGTGCATAAGTGAAGGGTTTTAAGCAATTTCAGCAACACATGCGGGGTATTTGCAAAAAAAAATCCCAAATTTAATTGGTGGGGCATCCGAGTCAGCAAACGCCAAGCTAGAATGCGTCTAGGGGGATGTGTACATCAACTATGATAGATTGGCTGTTGTGTTAGGTTCAGTTGCACACGTAACTGCTAGTTACAAGTGCTATGACAAAAAATAGGGTGTGTAATTATTGGTTACATGCGCTATTAAGTTTGTTAAATGCTTTCCATAAAAAAAGATTGTTAAATGCGCTTCTAAAATGATATTATCGGTAAATTGTTTCAAGTTACCCAAAATACATATATAACATGCCCCAATCGGATCAAATAATTTATCAACAAATTTGACTTCATGAGTCCTGTGAGGGCCATGAAATTCGTGAGTTTTGCATGCATGTATGCGTGAGCCTTTGATTTGCATACTCTGAAAAGGGATCATATGCCTCAAATTTCTTGTCAAGTGAGATCTATGGGCCTATCCAAGAGTTGATCCCACATTTGGATGGCTCTGATATTACAAGCCATGCACCGATATGTTATTAAAGATGTATTGCATAACCAACTCTGGTGGTGCAAACCACCACGATATAGATTTCCATTGTGAAAGATTCCAAAAGTATTAAAACTTAAAAGATGTAAAAGATTTTAAATGAAGCAATAAAAACGATATTATTACAAAGACTCCCAACAACCCCGACTTGTCTGAAGCTAATCTTGGGGGATGTATCCACGCATTTCATCACCCACGTTGGGTGACGGCGCAGGATAGCTTGCTCTCACACGTGTGATGCCTGTACAGAGAAGACCAATCCTTTTCTCTTTTGAAAATCAGACACTAGAAGACACTTGGAGATGGGGCCAACTCCCTCCATCAGCTTTTTGTATTCTTGTGTAGTGTGCGTGCACAAGGGAGTTATATTTTGCAGTAGCCCAAGCATTTCATGTGCTGAGAAAATGGGTCCATGTGATCTGCCTATCTTATTATACATCTTTTGGTCCCTTCAAAGTTTATCTTTAGTTAAAACTAAAAGTTTCTTAATCCCATTTAAGCTTAATTGTGTTTAAGAATCTAGCACCGTTCTGAGATGATTAAATCGTTGATCCTCTACTTTAGATTTTAAAATGAGCAATAATTATATGAGTTGGGATGGGGTATAGAACTGAACTGTCAACTTGTCAGTCTACTTATGCGGAAGCGGCTAAATATATGCTTCAGTGTTTTGCATCCTTATAAATAAATATGCCTGTACTTTTCAACTTTTAAGGATTTTCACCAGCGAAAACTTCAGAGTCAACCAATTAATTACTCATAACAGGGAAATTCTAAGTAAGATATGAAATCAATTTCTTGATTGATTTCCTCTGAAAATAAAATTTCGTTTAAAAGTAAAATAATAGCTCTTATTATTTGGAAAAGGGATTTTTGCTATCAAATTAATTGAAATGTTGAAAACTAAATATCAATCACCAGAAAGTTTGAAATGGTATCCACCAACAATGGCTTTATGTATAGAAATTGAGTTTCTCGGTGGGGCTCACTTACTTTTCTTTCCAATCTCCTTATAATACTATCAAAGGAAGACTCATGAAAGCTTTCTTTTCAACCAATATTTGGCATTCGAAGTTATCAAAGACGCGATGCCTTTCTGACATTTCAATTAAGATTTTTAGTGAGCCAAATTAGGTTTCTAATAAATTGTACCATGTTAATAAAACAAAAGATGTGGTGGCATTTGGGAGAGGGCCCAAAACCTACGGAGGACACCAAGGGTGGAGCCCAAAAAAATGTGATGTCCAATAGGTACTAGGTGCATTGCTTCAATCTCCCTCTTCCAAACTGGTTAAACGATGGGTTTTCACACAAATATTTTGTTAAGGTCCTAACCAATACCTTAAAAATGCCTAGGCGCTAGTGGAGCGAAAGGTTAATTTCTTATTACTTTGATGTCATAATACATCACCACGCTCTGCTGCCAATATCTGCAGCAAACCACTGTGGCTGCACTAACTATGGCAGCCCTTGGATGCCCCTAGGTATCCATTTCCTCATGTAACCCTTTTTGAACTCCGTTTCGCCAATTTTTTGGCATCTTTTACACCGGTATCTCTCTTTGGGCCCTAGGTAGCCCTGTCCCCAAGTCGCCCCACCATTTCTTGAACTCGAGATGATGTGCACTCCTTATACCCAAGTCGCCCCTCCCTATACCATTTGTTAAGGTCCTAATCAATAATCAAATTAAAAGAGAGCATTAGTGGAGGGGGAAGCAAATCCCAACATATATAAAGGCAGAAAATAAGTGAAATTATGGTTTTCAGATATTTTTTGTAGAATAAGATTAACTGCTCATTACCCCACCCGTGCACCTGATACAGTAATGCAATTCAGTAACATCCATTAAAATCGAACTAGTATTTGGTGTAAGACATGCACATCACACCTATCACTGTCTGCCAAATCACGCCTAGATGAATAGGGGACGTGAATCCTATATCATCTCTTGTCGTGTGGAAAAAGAAAACAAGGAAGCCCCTTTTCTTGGATTCTCGATCCATGATCATTTGAGTGTGCCTGTACGGAATGCTGACAAAGTCACATAATATTGAATTAAGATACAAAAAATTAAGCAAAACCATGTGAATTAGTCAGATGAGAGTATTATTGAAGAGTTGGCATATTTTATAATTGACGAGCTCCCAAGCAAGAGAATAAATGTCACATCGATCTCCGACGCTTGTCACTATTTTTCAAAAAATGTGGGTCAAACATTGCCTCAAAAAATACTTTTATCGTGTGATTCAAATCAGTCAATCGCCTTGAAAATAAATTGTTAAAATGTAATTTTCCAAAATCAGCTTTAATCATTGATTTTAAAGGCATATGACAGTTTTGTCACACTATAAATATATTTTCTCAATGCAATATTTGACATCACACAACTTTATACTGCAGCCTTTGCATTACCCGGCACACATAGTTCCGAAAAATAACACATCTCTAGAAAAGAAGTGACCAGTTCTTAATTTTCTTTGGGAACGGGTCAGTCACCATATACCAGCTCATTTATATGAATCCCACAAATACCTACCTCAACATTATTTTAATTTTGCTAGAAACCTCTCCATCGTGTAATGAATTTTAGGCTATAAAATATTGCAAACGATATTACCTGAAAACATTATCAGACATTACCATAAGATTTGGGTATGGGCCGAGCACTGCTATTCCTCATGCAAGACATATTATAATACATATTAATATGTACTTTTAGTTTTTTAACCGTTTTAAATATCAATATCCAATGGTCCCCTGTAAATGATGACTCATCCGATATGTTAAATGTTTAATTCCTAAAAATTTAGGGCATTTTTGTCGTTGAGTTAGAGATTGACTCTCCTTAGAGGCTTCATCAAGATGAGTACCTTTAAATGAGCCCATCCAATCACTACAAAAAATAGGACTATTAGCGGCAATTATAAACTATCGCTATTAATAAAAAAACTGCTGCTAAGACCCTTGTCGCTAATAGTCTTAATAGTTTTTTTATTAATAGCGACAGTTTTTGGCTGCAAAATACTGCCGTTAATAGTCTTATTTTTTGTAGTGAATCTTTGAGGGCTCCCACACTGAAAACCCATTGACTGCTTTAAATCTGACGATGGAGATCATTTTTCGTCCTAATGTTCCACAAAATGGATCTCGAGATAATGACCTTACCATCAAATTATCATATTTTGATTTCAACAGGCTTGAGCATAATGAGTGGCACATGATGCTAAGGTCACTTTGTAGGATGTGTGCTACATGAAATAAAAAACAGATGATATGATGATAAGCCCATGATCTCCATATCCCTTGTGTGATGAAAAAATGATCTCAACTGTCTAATTCTAAGTAGTCAGTGGGTCTTTAGAGTAGACGCCCTCAAAGATTTGGTGTGAGTAATTAAAGGCACTCCACAGAATTCTAACACTTTATAGCAGCCAAATCCCGTGGAAAGCTGAATTTCACAAATTCCATGTTACTGAATTCCGTTAATGTCAATTTTACTCCACCATGAGGCTAAAAGGTGCTTCATCCCAAATGAAGCCCTCTCAAAGGTCCATATTATCCTCACTACTATATAAAAGGATCAAAGATATCCGCTATCCCAAAGCTACTCTATCTACCCTTATGCTCTTTCTTATGTGTTCCAATATTTTATAACTTTTTATAACTAAACTTTTAATTAAATTAGGATACATTTTATAACTTTCTAAAACTCTCCTAATAATCATATATTTTATAACTTTCTATAACTAGACTTTTAATTAAACTAGGATATGTTTTATAACTTTCTAAAACCCTCCTAAACGAATAAATCTGTGTCTCCCTACCTCTTCTCCAGAAAACAGAGTTAAGTCATACCTTGCTTATCGTGAATGACCAATAGAACGATAGGTTCCCAAGAACATCAAACTCTTATATGTCAGTGAAGAGAATCGATCAAAGAATGTTCATCGGATTCAATTGACGATATTATAAGAGATCTTATTTATAAATCTGGTTTCTTCTTCTCAATTACTCATAATTCACATGTTCAAAACTTCAAATCATTGTCTATGGAAACTGATATTGGTCTCAACCTTTAACAAAATAGATCTTCAAATCATGGCCTACCATTAAACGGTCTGATATGCTCTAACGTGATTCTAAGCGTCATATACTCTTTTAGATGTGTGCAAAAAAAAGAAAATCAGAACTGTAATGAATCGAACCGAAAAACAAACTGAAATATTTCGGTTGGGTTAGGTTTCTGTTTCAGGGAAAAAAAAAAGAATCAAAACCGAACCGATTGTTCTGGTTCCGGCTATTCTGAACCAAAAGATTTAATGCTATGACACCTACATGATCGTATAACATGAGTTTTAATTGAAGTATCAAAATTTTAGAAATTATAAAAATAAATAAACTCGATAAATATAACATTAGTATAATATTTAACACCTATTAATCTGTCAATAATAATAATATGTAATTATTTAATTTTTTATTAATTATCAAATTATTCTTTTTTACTGCATATACGTGCAGCACACGTCCATATTTACTAGTGCTATAAAATAAAGGAAAATGTCGGTCGTTCTCACTACAAAAGCGCCATGTAACCAACTTCATTCAAATCAGCCAGAATCACTGCATCTACACAGCAAAGTTAGAGAGAGAAAACATAGGTTTCTCAGCCATGGCTAGACTACAGAGATTCAGAGGAGTGAGACAAAGGCATTGGGGCTCTTGGGTCTCTGAAATAAGGCACCCTTTGCTGTAATCTCACAATAACCATACACAAAATGTCCTTTTTTTTAATCAATTCCTATTCATTTCAACTTCTCTTTCACCTTGTTTTTGTTGTTTTTTTTTTTGCAGAAAGACTAGGATATGGTTAGGGACCTTTGAAACAGCTGAGGATGCAGCTAGAGCCTACGATGAAGCCGCGTGGCTGATGTGCGGGCCGAGTGCCAAGACTAATTTCCCCTACGATCCCAGCACGTCGAATCCATTGCGGTGTCTTTCTCCTAGCCTCACCGCTAAGTTACAGAGATTTTGCGTGGCTTCTCGGCTAGAGCTGAAACCAGCGACGAAGGAAGAAGAGGAGGTAAAGCAAATGGATGATGAGTACATTGAAGAGATGATTGAGGAGCTTATCTTTAATGGGTCCATGGAGATCACTTCTTCTTCCTCTTGTTCTTCTTCTTCTTCGTCTTCTTCTACTTATATGTAAGTTCAGAGGTTCTAGTGAATAGTGTGATGCATTGTACATGAGAAAAGGCAGAGGAATTTGGTTATTTGGAGAGTTTTTCAGAGAGTTTGAGTGTTAAATTAGTGGCATTTCCTTTGTATTGGTTTTGTTTTTATCAGAAAATAATACTAAATTTTCAAGGACAACTGATACTCTGTTCATCGCGTTCAATGGTGATCCCCAGTCACTTAGGCTGCTGTAGGCATAGATAGTCACTTATCAAACGCACCATTAACATCAAGACCCATTGAAAAGCTAGCTCTCACTTGTAGTAGGATCCTTGAAATCCGTGCATAAAACTGTACTTCAACGGTTTGGTCTTGAGAATAGCAGTGGCTGAGATAGAGAAATCGATGGTTATTTAAGACTAGAGACTATTTAAAGTTCCTTGACAATAATAACAAAGGGATAAAATGCGTAACCGTTTTAATTAAGGCTCAAAATGGGTCCCTGAGTGAAAACACTAACATTAGATTAAAAGGAACCATTGAATCATCAAAACAAAACAAAAAAAGGACGATTGAGATTTAGCTCATTTAATATTTGATTGATTGATGTGTTGCGATGGTTTGAAATTTAATAAAGAAAGTTGTAACGACTAAAGAGGGAGAGAGGAAACAACATTGCCATCAAGATATTCTTTTGCTCGCAATGGTCAGGTCCAACCAGGTTAAACCCGATTTCGAGTTCAACCCCATATGCCGCCCTTGGAAATGGGAGAATTTTGACTGCACATCATTATATATAAAGTGAAAACCAAGAAAGTCAAAATTCTCTTATTTCCAAGGGCCGTAGATGGGGGTTGAACTTCAAATACGATTCAACCTTGTTGAACGTGACCATTGCCCTCTTTCTTTATTCCACCATAATGTGCAGCGAGTTACTACGCAAAATTATAAACGGTGATTAATTTTTGGTAGACAATTTTGCAGACAACTTATGTGGCGCGACGTGACTGACTACAGTGCTTGGGCCCTACTATGTGTGCAGCCAATCACGTCAGGTCACATAAGTTGTCTGTAAAATTGTCTACAAAAAATTATCCATTGTATAACATTGTTCTAGTTACTAATTATTGATCGTAAAATTTTAAAACATTGCAAGTGCACTAGTTCGTGAAATTAGGGCAAGTGCTAAGGGTGTCGAACATCAAAGACTACTTATATTTAATCTAAAGTCTCGGTTAGAAAATTAGTTTTTAAAACTAAAAAGGGAAGTGTAAAGTTACAATAGAAATAGATTTTTAAAGCAACCAAGAAAATAGTGTAGGACCCATCTTGATCGCAGATTTGTAATAATTCGCAATCCTATTCCTAATCTAATTTGAATTCAGGGTAATAACCTTCTCTTCCCTATAAATTAAAGCTAGGTAAAATAGTCAAATCTTATTCATAGTTATGAGTTAGTCGAGATGATATAATCAATCTAATCTCTAGCGATCTATTCTGCAAGTACCATTGCATGAAACATATCAACTAGACTACAAATACTAATTCGATGGTAAGTCTCCTATCAGTTCTAATCCTAAGCTCTAAGAGGCGATTACGATTATCATAAACAAAAATAAAGTGATTTAGAATCATTACAACAAGTCACGAACAAGTGTGAATTCCAATCATACAATCATTACCATAAATGAATTGAAATTAGAAAAGAAAATAGAACCTTGAATTAGAACTTACATTTGATTTGAAAAAGGTCCCAAACTTCAAACACTAGTGGCAGCTCTATGAGTATGCTTTGTCTTAATCTATTGAAAGCGCACAACGAAAATTATAGCACTATTATTGTAACATCCACTACAAAAAAATTGGCTTTTTGTGGCGTTCAATAAATGCCGCAAAAAGTCAGATAAACGCCACCAATACAATTAGCGGCGTTTTATTCAAACGTCGGCAATACGTGTGTCGTAGTAGCTATTTGCGACGTTTGTGGCGGCATTTCAGATAAAGCGCTGTTATATCTTTATTACTAGCGGCGTTTAGGGAACACCACTAAACGATCTCAAACACGTCGTGGTAAGCATTCAGAAATGACATCTAAATTGTTTCGGCGACGCTTATAAATGCCACAAAACACAGTTGAAAGGTGTCGCTAATAGACCTATTTGCGACATTTTCTCTAAACGCCGTGAATAGTATACCTAAAAGGATATAGCGGCACTTGTGGATGAAGTGCTGTTGTAAGTGACCTATAGCGGCCTCTTTCCGAAAACGCCGCTAAAAATAATTTACTTTTTAAAAAAAATAAAATTTAATTTTATAAATATTTTAAAAAGTTACCTATATCATATATGTTTTTAAAAAACCCTTATCCTGACGAACAAAATAATTATTCATCCACAATCATACATTAACCATTCACGAAAGAAAAAATATATGGCTTAATAGAATTTAACACAATGTAATAAGCCTTCCCAAAAAGGCTAAATCATCAAAAGTAATAACATAAAGAACACAAATCAACAAAAGTAAGGAGTTTCTTTCTAAGGTCGAATCACAAAATCCCCAAATTCATAGCGCATAGGCTAAGTAACAAAAAATATAGTTAAATAACAAAAATATCCATTATTTCTATCTCTGTGATGTAATATTGGCCTTTTGAGGTGAGTTGATTCAATGGCACCATTATTGTTCCTTTGGCATGTCGTGTTGCATTGTAGTAAACTCAAAAACTGCACAAACCAATCAAGAATCAACATCAGATAGGAAAACATAAATGGATATTTAAAATAATCAATGGATTCGAAGAAAATAATTTTAAAGGAAATTTCAATGACTTCAATAGACTCAAAATTTTAGCAGCTTACTTAGATAGGCACCTGATTAGATTCCGGTGGAAGGTACACCATTGCTCTTAACCTACAGAATTGAAACTAAGCATTTCATTTAGTTAATAATATCAAAATAAAATAAATTCAAATGAAACTAAACATTTCATTTTAAATTTCTAGCGAATCTAATATTATAGTTAAAAAAGAAAAGCAGTGATATATACCTGTTTTAGAAATGATCATTCTCATAAAGTTCTCCATTTCTGTAATCTTCTTCTCCATTATTGCAGTTTTTTTTGCCATTTGTGCCTCCATCTTCTCAGTTTTTTCTGCCATTTGTGCTTCCATCCTGACACTTTTTTCTACCATTTGTGCCTCCATTGTGGCAACTCGTTCTGATACTTGGGTCTCTATTATGATATTGTTCTCCACCCTTTGGGTCTTCAATTCTTCTAGCTCAGCTCTCATTGCAGAGAGTTCACTAGCGGATGCACGATGGCTAGAGGTTGACCCAAAAATACTAGTAGGGGTTGGGCCTAAGCCAATGCCTCGGACACGACCATGTCTCTCTTTTCCCATGGCCCGAGCATACACGTCAGTGCGAGAGATCGAATCTTGTGATCCTTCCGGTAGGGCTGAACGGTAATCTTGCATCTCTTTCTAGAATAATTTGAATTTCAGTTAATTGTCTAATTTCAAGTGGTAAAAAAGAGTATAAGTGAAATGATATAGTATTGATAGTTAGAATTATAATCTTACGATCTTTTCTCCAGCAAAAGTGTTGATCGGCGTTCCATCTTTACGACGATGCGTTAAGATAAAAACATCTGCTCGGCTCGGCGCTTCTTGTGTCTCGCTCGTCATACTCTGTGTCAAAGGACAACCACTCATTTTAATTAATTATAAAAATTAGTTGACGATATATAATTCATTAAAAAAATATTATGAAATAAAGTGCTTACTTGTTCGTGGAATACCCTTGCAAAGCTTTTAGATCCAGATGTATGAGGTAATTTTTGTTGAGTCCGGATTAGTTTATTTTTTATACTTTTTCGCTATAGTGCACAAATTATTAGATAATGAGGTATTTATTATATAAAATATATGTTAGAAACCTTGTGTATTTAAAACATACCTTCCCCTCCTCAGTAGACCAGAAGTAGACAAGATTTTCCCATTGTTTTTGAAGTATATTGTCAGGGCAATTTGCAATGAAATCATCATCTTCGCTAAGAGTATCAAAGAATTTAATTTTGAGCTCTTGTGATCCCTCCATTGTTTGCCGACGGATCTCATTATATTTTTCCGCAGCCCTTCTTCAATATCAAACTTTGTCTACCAAGATAGTGTAAAAATGATGATATAATTATTGTTGACTCTGCTTCAAGTTTAAATTAGGCAAAAATTAAGAAAAATATGCATACTATAAAAAAAATATACATATTTACCAAAATTTGATTCCATACACGATCCTTCGATTCGCCTTCCACCTTATGCCAATCCTTTTTATCAAGGGGCAACATAGCTGGATCTCTTGCTAACTTGCCACAATAGCTAGCTAAATATTTAGCATCATCCCCTACTGGTCGCCCTCCATCGCTTAAAATTTTCACCTTCTTACCTTTTGGTAAGGAATTAACATAAGCACACTTTGTTTTACCTCGTCTCTTTGTTGAGGATTGAGAAGTACCATCTAAGGATGATGACTCTGGAGGGTCCATCTGCTTAAATTCACAAAAGAACACTAAAAAATTAGTCTAACATTGTTCATATTTTGTAAATAAATGTGAAAAGTCGATCATATATGTGCTCTCCTAGATGGCAGCACAACTTCAAACACTTGATTACAAATATTGAAAGACATTGGAGTTTGGCTGATACATACCGGAAACAAGAGATTTTGAACTTTGCTAGCATATGTAAAAAAAGTATAACTTGACATGGTACTCAAAGATGATATTTATTTTTGAGCTAAAAATATTCTTATTTTGCATTAAGAAATCGTGTTTCTCTTCATAAGATGAAAAAGTTATTTAGTATGTGCATAAAAATCATCCAATCCACCCATAATGAAGAAAAAAAGTACATCTATACAAAAAAAATACAACTAACAAGAAAGGGTCATCATAAAATTTGTGTGCACAAAAAAATTTACAAAATCACTCATTTTCAGTCTCATCAATTTCTACATCAAAATTTGATTCATCTTCATCACTAATACTATCAATTGAAGGAGTTTGTTCAGTAGAATGTTTATGAATAGGTACAACAACAGTTGAACCAATAACATCTTCCCTCACCCAACTGACAACATCGGTATAGCGTTCTATTGTTTCATTTAGTTGTTGGTTTCCATATGGTCCTTTGTCTAATAACTCAACATCTTCACCACTCATATCAAATAGGTCTCTAGGCTTAATCTTGACAACCATATGCCAATTAGGCTCGGTTAGATCCTCAACATAAAAAACCTGCTTAGCTTGAGATGCCAATATGTATGGTTCATCGGTTGCTTGTAGACCAGAGAACAATTTTTTTTTTAAATTCACAAGTGTAAATCCCAATTCATCGGTCTTAATTCCCCTTCCTTGTGACATTACATCGAACCAGTCACATTTGAATAGTACAAACTTCAGCTCCTCAGAATATGTCAACTCAATTATGTCAGTTAATTGACCATAGTAAGTTAACTCTCCTGCAACGGGTCTTCTGTCCTTTTTACTTGCATAACTCGTAGTCGCTGTTGTGGAAACACCACTATTTTGAGTCCTAGCACTCTTCTCTTTCTTGATTATTCAAAATTTATATCCACTAACGCGTAGCTAGTGAACCTCATAGCTGAAAATTGTGGACATTGGGAAAGCAGATGAAGTCCTTCTGGCAATGGTCTATTAGCTTTTTGCAACTTCGGAACCTATATAAAATGGAGGCGAAGGTTAAATAATATCTTAAATTCTTCTAAAAAATTTATTCTAATAAGTGGATTGCCCTTACATGTTCTTTAAACCAACTAACAAATTGTTCGTTGTGCATTTTTTGGATATCACGGGGAGATGCATTCGAATTCATCAAAAGCAATAGCTTGTTGTGTTGCCTGTATCATCATCATTTTTTAAGGAGGTCTAGACATTAAATAATATTGAAAAGTAATATCATAAAATCTCAAGTTCTTACTCTAGATAACTTCCGACCATCTCATGATTGAAGAGGATATATCTATGTGCTTGCGTCCATTCTACCTCTTTCAGAATGAATGGTGAGGCACCCTTGAGAGCACTTTCATCATGATTTCGTGGGAGTCGGTTTAACCTTGTTTCAATATTCTGTAAATACCTTGAGCAAAATGTGAGACATTCATTTGCGATATATCCTTCCGCAATGGATCCTTCAGGTTGAGCTCGATTGCGCACATATGATTTCAATGTTGAGAGATATCTATAGGTAAAAAAAATTAGCATCAGCAAGTGAAACATCAAACAATTAAAATTTATTTAAAATATTATAAGAAAATACCTTTCAATTGGATACATCCACCGATATTGGACTGGACCACCTAACAGTGCCTCTGATGCCAAATGAATGGGTAAGTGAACCATAATATCGAAGAATGCAGGAGGGAAAATTTTCTCTAAGTTACAAAGAACCAGCACAATGCGTTCTTCGAGTCTCTTCAAATAATCGACCACACAAACTTTTGAGCATAAGTCCCGAAAGAATGCGCTCAATTCTATCAATGTAGACGTTACGTTCTTGGGCAGCAATTTCCTAATCGCCAGTGGAAGAAATTGTTGCATAATGACATGTCCATCATGGCTTTTTAGGCCAAAGATTTTACGGTCTTTAACATTGACGCACCTTGCTATATTAGAGGAGTAACCATCCGGAACTTTCAAATTTTTTAACACACTGCAAAACTTCTCTTTCTCATTTTTTCTCATAGAATAGCATGCAGGTGGTAGATAAGCTCGATTATTTTCCTTCCATTCCGGATGAAGCTCTTGTCTTAGCCTCATTGCTTCTAAGTCTTGACATGCTTTTAAATTATCCTTCGTCTTTCCTTCAATATTCAATAAAGTTCCAAGAATATTGTCACATACGTTTTTCTCAATGTGCATCACATCTAAATTGTGCCTTAGTAAATTATGCTCCCAATATGGTAACTCAAAGAATATACTCTTCTTCTTCCAGTTATAAGGCAATTCTGTAGTCTCTTTCTTTCTTGATCTTTTCCTCACTTGCTCCTTTCCAAAAATATTTGTACTGTTCTCTAGCTGGTTTAATACATCAGTCCCTGACAAAGGAATTGGAGCTTCTCTGACCTCTATGGTGCCATCGAAAGATTGTTTCTGTTTTCGAAACTTATGATTTGATGGTAGGAATCGCCGATGGCCCATATAACAATGCTTCCTACCGTTTGGCAAGTAGCGACTACATGTATCTTTATGGCATGAAGGGCATGCCAATTTCCCTTTCGTGCTCCAACCTGATAATATAGCATATCCTGGGAAATCACTAATGGTCCAAAGCAAGGACGCACGTAGTTGAAATGCTTCTTTCTTTGAAGCGTCATAAGTATTGACTCCAAATTCTCATAATTCTTGTAGCTCATCAATCAAAGGCCTCAAGTATACATCAATGTTATTTCCAGGGCCAGATGGACCAGGTATAAGCAATGACAGGATCATATTGGGTTGTTTCATGCACAACCACGGAGGCAAATTATACGGAATAAGTATCACAGGCCAAGTACTATGCGTAATACTCATTGTTCCAAAAGGGTTGAAGCCATCACTTGCCAACCCAAGTCTAACATTGCGAGAGTCTCCAGCAAACGTAGAGTTGATGAGATCAAAGTTTTTCCATGCTTGAGAATCTGCAGGATGCCTTAATATACCATCTTTAGTGTGACCCTCTTCATGCCATCTCATATCACATGCAGTTTTTGATGACATGTACAACCTTTGAAGTCTAAATTTTAGAGGGAAATGGCGTAGAATTTTTGCGGGACTCTTTTTTTTATAGCCTCCTACATGATCCTCTTGGGATTTCCATCGTGACATGCCACAGACGTTGCATGATTGTTTATCGGCATACTCCTTCCAATACAATATACAATCATTTGGACAAGCATCAATTTTGTTATAATTTAAGCCCAAGTTTGTAATAATTTTCTTGCTCTATGAAAAAGATTTTGGCAACGTAGACCCCTCAGGAAAAGCTTCTCGTAACAAATCAAGCAACATACTAAAGGACTTATTGCTCTATCCACCTAGACATTTGATTTTCCATAATCTAATAATAATGAAAGATAATGTCGTATGTGATTTACACCCCGGATATAAATCTTTTTCGATATCATGTGCTAATCTATAGAATTTTGTGGCACTTTCATTGAGTAAATCATTTGTTCCGTCTACTAAACCATCATGAACTTCTGTTGGAAATGGAATTCCAAATGCATCATGCACCATAGTCCTCATGTCGTCATCGACGTCATCGTCATCAAATCCATTGTCTATCACATCATCTTGCCTATAATTTGTAGAAATAACATCCTCTCCATGAAAACTCCATATAGTATAATTTTGGATGAACCCATTGCATATCAAATGCTCATATAATGCACCCTCATCCTGATAGTGTGCATTACAACATTTCGTGCAGGGACACAAGAACCTTCCATGAACAGATACTCCATAGGATATTGCAAAGTTGATAAATCTTTTCACCCCTTGAATGTACTCTTCGGAAGCCCTATGCTTTTGAATCCAACTCTTATCCACAGTGTAAAAGATTGGATGATTCTGACCACTACCTTCTTCGTATATTGAAAATCCTAAAAAAAAATATGATAATGAAAATGAAGAGTAGAGAAAGACATTAATGAAATAAATAGAAAAGAAACAACTGCACAAAATAAATAAGATTATATTAAATGGCTTAAACAAAATAAATATGATAATAGCAACAACATACTTAATTCTCAACTCTAAGAAGAATATATGATTTTACACATACATGAATTTATAAATGTAGTATATCTCTGGTTTTTTCCTAAAGAAACTTAATTGAGAAGGGACTTGATGTGCCCTCCTTATAATTTAGGGATTATAGATTTAAAGGCATTTGGCAAGATCTGCTCCATCTATCTTTGCGCTATTTGTCTTTGGAGCTTACTTTGATCTTTGGATCAGTTTTGCATTGTTCTAGAGCTGGTATTACATACCCCCGATTGCCTGTTGGAATTTTTTAGGTTTAGAGGCCTCTAAATTTGAGTCATCTTTGATGACCGATATAGCTTTTCTGTGTAGAACGATGGTGAAAGGTTGACAACACAACATCTTGACGGGAGACTAGACCGATGGACTCTGCCCCACCCCGAAGTTTGTGCTTCACTATGTCACTTTCTCCCAATAATGTGTTTCCAATAATGTGTCAATTTGGATAATGTCTATAGTAAGATCAATATAAGCGAGGAAATTTTTTGCCCATTTAGTATTGGCACGTCGCAACAACTACAAAGAAGACGACATTCGTAGCATTACACCAAGTGATCTTTCATCCACATTTAGCATCTATCTAATCAAAATAATCTTAAGTTCTCAAGCCTTTTCTGTTTCTTTTTGCTTCTCTCAAGTGAAGGATAGAGCTTTTTCCTTTCCATGAACATCCAAAAGACCCAAGAGAGGTATCATCATTTACTTGACTAGAGACTCTTAATTTACATTACATTTTCAGTATTCAAATATGACAATTGGATTATCTGATCAAAACATCCATGAACCTTTCATGTTCCTACTGTAAACCTATATTCTCATCCTTGATTTGTTGAACTTTGACTTCTCCATGAAGTTCATATATTATACTAATTGCATTCCTCACTTTAAGAAATCCCAAGACTGAGATCTCCCCTTGAGAGATTGGGCCTCATCTTAGCACTGCAACTGAGTATCATTTGCACCTGAAAATAGTGTAAAAAGAACTTTGACTTCTCTTGAAGTATACTGATTACGTTCTTCAGTTTTAAAACTCTCAAGACTGAGATCTCCCTCTGCTTGAGAGACTGCCTCATCTTAGCACTGCATTTGAGCATCATTTGCAATCAAAATGCTTCATTTGTACTGTGCTTGTCTCATGTGTTCCTGAAATCTGTTAATTTATATACCCACCATTGCTGACATCCGACAAGAAGAGCCAAAGGGGCCTTACTAGTAATCTATATACATGTATGCAAACTCAATATGATATGGAGTACATGAAATTAGTATAAGATTATCTCGTTAGTGATCAATTTGTGTTAAAATGCCATTGGCTTAACTACATATTTTCTACAATGGTTGTACTTGGATAATTTATGTCATAGTGCCCATCCAAGACTATTAGAGTGCTTGTTTAATTTATGTGTCATAATGCCCATCTAAAGACCATTGGATTGCTTGTTCATAACTTTCCTGATCCAAAGAGTATACCATGAGCTTATGTACTCCTGTAATACACCACATATTTGGTCATCACAACAAGGGCATATAATAAAAGCTTTAATTTATGTAAGACAAATTGTCAGATATATTTGACACAAAAAAGGCTGAATGATCAGATATACTTAGCAAAAGAGGGTGACTGATCGGATAAGTACTCATCCTTTCAAGTTTAATGTTTCTCAACTCTAGGGAGGACTATTTGGATACTGATTAGAATGGAATTTTAAGTGGAAAAGATTCTTGCGACTTGAATCTTGGCTCAATCTGAGTCATGTTTATATATATAGTCGAAGAGCTCCAAGCCCACAGACAATGTGGACTATTCCAACAATATTTAGTGATTGTTTAAAATGGTAAAAAGAAATCAATATTAAGCTGTCTGATTTAGTGTAAAAATTCTTCTGCAATCTTGTTGAGATGTCCTGATATGTATTGACATAATATATATAAAACAGAACTTTGGTTTTTAATCCGAGACATATCGGCCATCTGGCCGATATGTATCGATATCGTATAAATATTGGCCTCTGTTTTTCTAATTAGTTGGAATGGAGGGGTTGGGGGGGTTGAGCTGCATGCTTGTTGAGCCGTGCATGGGCAAACCATCAACCGGTTCAAAGCTCCTCAATTTTGTAAATATGGCACAAGTCCC
The DNA here is from genome assembly GCA_021018995.1 of Chloranthus sessilifolius. Classification (NCBI taxonomy): domain Eukaryota; kingdom Viridiplantae; phylum Streptophyta; class Magnoliopsida; order Chloranthales; family Chloranthaceae; genus Chloranthus; species Chloranthus sessilifolius. The sequence continues at coordinate 75,656,591 of CM037588.1, read as the reverse complement.
CATCGATATGGTATGTATATCTGGTTCAAGCTATTGCCCTTGGTATCAAGTGTGTAACTAACTTATAATAAGAGTTAGGATTAGAGCCCAAACTTAAGCACTGATCCTTTTGACATCTGGGTCACTCTTTGGGACATGTGCTATGTGAAATTATCATATGTTTGGTGTGATTTCATATGATTTGACACTCGAAATCTGAATTTCTATTATGTAAAAATTAGCATGAAATGTCCATCATCATTTGACTCAATGCAGTCAAACCTCAATTAAATCTAATGGTATGATAGACTTATATGGTAACCACTGGCTGCTAATTTTAGATTTCATCATGGTTCAAAATTTCGGCCTACTTACATGGTAACCACTAGCTGCTAATTTTAGATTTCATCATGGTTCAAAATTTCGGCCAAAATCTTGAATTTAATTTGAAATGTTTTGTTTCGATCCCCATGCGAAACAAAATCCCAAAATTCGATGAGCATTTGAAGTTTCTGGCCGAAATTCAAAATTTACTGCTGAAATTTCGGTTTTGGTCCAGCCCGAAAACAAAATGAAATCCAAAAATTTGATCCTTCTTTGAATCAAATGATATAGCCTGCTCTTTTCTTATTTTTTACATCAAAGATCTTTTGATCATGGCCTATCTGTCATAAAATACACATGTAGATTTCACTTGCATCTAGATTAGGTTCATCTAAAATTCACCTTTAAAGGATCACTTATTTCTGATGAAGTTTATGAAGAACACAAAAATGGACGGTGGAAGTGTGTACAGAAAACCTTCCACAATAAAATATCAAAAGTGCCTTAACTAGATGAGAATGGTTATTGGGGTTGGTCTCATCTAAATGAATCAATCAGTACTCAAATGAGCATGATACTTTGGTGGGCCGATTTTACTGATGGAGCATTTGAAATTTTTTAATCAACAATGATACCTGCAACATGTACAATACTCACTTCTAATCACACAGCTGGGAAATGAAAAAGTTCCAATAATAGCCAAAATATTAGGGGTAAAACTTTATGAGAAGAGGGGCTCTCTTTAGCCTCTAGCAGCCTAATTATATAGAAAATCATAAGTTATTATATATGGGTAGCCTCATTTAAGCTACCGATACAAGATAAATGGACAATTTTTTTATTTACAGCACAATTCCATTTATAGAATCCTTTTTTTTCCCTTAAAAATTAAGGAACCAGATTATATGATTTTATTTTTTGGTGAGCGATACAAAGAAGAGGTTGGAGAGATGGAGATAGGGTGTCCAATGATGTGAAGCATGTAACACATAAGATGGGATGGGTCAACCACAATTAGCACAATGAAGAATTGAGATGATTTCAAAGTTCACGAGGCGTAAAAGCTGTCAGATTCTTTACTGCCTCATGAACTTTCAGAATTGGGATGACTTCAAAGTTCACGGTCAGTAAGGGCCTGGCTTTTCTTCACGAGGCTTAAAAGCCCGTCATTTGCCAGGATTTCAAAGCTTTAAACATTTTGTTGGATTCGGTAAGCTTTTTATTTCTTGCTTATCTTTCTTTCTAAATCAACTAATCAAACATGTTGGGTTACGGGTTGGTTTTCGGTTTAGGGGTTGGTTTTACAGCCGGTTTGGTTTTTAGTTCCAAATTTGCATCCCCACTTACTATTGAACTGATATACTTATGAAATATAATAATATGCAGTAAGTGGGGAAAATGCAGATAATAGAGGAAGGAGAAGAAAGGTGGATCGAATTGCCATTAAAAGATCTTGAAAGCTTGAAGACGAAGGTGCAAAAGTATATGAGAGAGAAAACTCAGAGCTCATTAAATCTACCCCAAATCTTTGAGTACACCCACGCTTGAATCGCATTTGATTGAAATTGTTTAATCGGTACCCATCACCATGCTTCTAAAAGAAAACCCACATAGAAATCACCAAAAACAAAAGAAATTTAAGAATAAATGGCCCGATTTTTAATCAACGAGACTTAAATAGTGATGAACAAAACAAAAGAAATAATATCAACACCAAAAACACAAGATTACCCAACTAGGTTCTTCTAAATCAAAATGTAATCTCAAAAATCTAATGAAAAATAGAGAAAATACCTCAGAAAACCACCGATCTATGCCGATTAGCACCCAACTGAACCTTGGAGATGCGTTCTTCGGAGAAGACGATGCTTTCTTTGGGGAAAATACCTTAGAGAACCAGAAAACCCCCTTCTAGAGAAGACGATGTTTTCTTTGGGGAAAATACTTTAGAAAACCAGAAAACCCCCTTTCTATGTGCATTCTCCAATCTCCTTATGTGTGTTCTCCGATTATAACTCCATTCTAAATAAGGGGCGCGCCAATATTTCATTCCCGCCTTGGAAATACCTATGTTTATGGCGGCGTTTAATATAAAAAAATATCGCCCATAATATTTTAAATCGAGGCGTTCAATAAAAAATGCCGCACTTAATTTTCTGAATAGTGGTGTTCGCAAAATAAAGCGTCGCAAATTATTTTAAATCGCAGCGTCCAATAAAAAATGTCACACATAGAACCATGTGGGGCCAACTGATTGGGTCAACTATGTGAGCCAACTGTGGGCCTATGGTAAGGGAGCTATGGCTTAACTTAAGTGTATAAGCTTCACACTAGAACCAAAACATCTTAAGTGGATAGGATAACAAACTAATTGTGTGCATGTGCTTCATAAGGAAGCAAACCTAAGTATATAAGGGAATGACTTCTCATTGTAAGCCATTACCTTTGCTTTTGAATGGAATTCTAGAGAGAGAGAGCTTGGAGAAGAGAAGCTGTCTTCCATGCACGCCAAAAACTCCGGTAACATTGTTGATCTCCTTCTCAACTTCCTCTTTCTTTTAGTTTTGTTAACGCAAGAGGGCATCGAGCTTGCGCGTAGTTGCGAACTGGCAAGAAAATACCTTAGCAATTATTTGTGAAAAGCGTGTGATCACCTAATAAAAGGTAGGCAAAATGCATTGATTATGTGATTAGTATGTATGTTAAGCATGTTAAGCCTTAGTAAATGTGTGAGTGAATTTGAGAAACAAATAATGAAGTTTTGAAGGAAAAATGAGTCAAGGAAGAAGAAGCCCGTGTTTATGAGAATCTGCCAAGATCGATCGATCGAAATAAGTATCCGATCAATCGATTTTGACAGGATAAAAATGTGAAGGTTTCTGGATAAATCGATCGATCAAAATAAAATTCGATCGATCGATTTGTGAAACCGATCAATCGATTTGTGAAACCGATTGATCGATTTTAGAGTCCGATTGACTAATTTGTGCACTGACCGATTAGTTTGTGAAAACAGTAAGCGTATTAGGAGTTTCTGGAGAAACCGATCGATCGATTTAGATGTCGATCGACCGATTTGGGAACCAATCGATCGGATAGTGGCAATAGAAATATGTGGTTTTTTTTAAGAAACCGACCGATCGAAATGGATTTCGATCAATCGATTTTGAAAATCAATTGATCGATTTGGGATTCGATCGATCGATTTATAGTTTCTGAGATTCATCAATTTTTGAGAAAAAAGGAATCGGGGAGACTTTGGGACCTTCTATTTTTCGTTACAATTGACTTATAGGAAGTAAATTGATGTGTTCTAGGTTGTGATCAAGGGGACGTGATGGCAATGTCACCATGATAAGGAAGTCTTCGTTTCGACTCTGATTGAAGGTAGGGGAACTTCAACACAAATTTTCATGTTTGATTTTGATTCATAGTTATTTGATATAATTGCATAGAAAATGTTAAGTGTGACTGTAGGTGAACTAGCATTTGAATTCTTTAAAACTAGAACTGAAATTTTTTATTTTCATTGATTGCAATAGAAAGATGTGAAATTTTTAAGCTTGGAAATGCTTGGACATGTCGATTAACCCGGCACATGAACTTTTAACGTGGAACTTGCATTGGGAATCCTTTGGATTCTTTTGACTGCATCCCTTGGAGCTGGTACAACGACATAATCTGTACATGCATTCATACATACGCTACATAAACATCTCTTGGAAGAGCATTCATCCCTTGGAAATCATGTATCCCTTGGATAATCATTGATAATTTGGACACCCCTGGATACATTTGACACCCTTGGATACACTAAGACACCTTTGGATACCCTTGCACTATTTCGGTTGCAAATTCGACATTTTTTGCAAATTTGCATGAAACCTGGACACCCTTGGAAATTTCTGACCATTTTAAATTGTTCTTTTATATATACTATTTTGATGAAACTCTGTTTTAAAAAATAAATGCATGGAAAGTTAGTTTTGTTTTTGAAAGTAAATGCTTGGAAAGTTAGTTTTGTTTTTGAAAGTAAATGCTTGGAAAGTTAGTTTTGAAAGAAAGAAAGAAAATGATAAATGCTTTGAAACTCAATTTTGAAAGATGGTTTTAACTACTGTCATTGAATCTGTGTTTTCTTATGATAAAAAATGTAAATTGTTATTGAATGTCCTCTATTGAGCTTAGTTGTTAGCTCACCCTTCGACTATACGTCACAGGCATAGGTGTAGATACTAGAACTGGGGACCTTGAGCTTGAGGATCTAGAGTACGTTCCGGAGGAGGAGTCAGAACCTCCACCCGAGGAGTATTTCCCTTAGGAGATTTTGGTTGTAGATTTTGAGTTCTGTGAGATTAAGGCTTAGTACGTCCTGCCATCTTCTGTCAGAATTTAGAATCATGTAATAATCATACATTTATTTTGTGAACCATTGTTTTGGTGATGGTCGTCCATCACCCGTGAGTTGTCTTAGTTGTTGTTCATGTTGGGTATTAGAATTGGAGATTTGATCATCCTATAGGCAATATCTGCTCTAATTTCTGCAAATATTTGTGGATGTAGCAAGTATTTCTGTATTCGGATCGTGGAGTGCGACCCGACGGTCCGATTTTTCCCGAGTATTCGTGTTTTAAAGAAAAGAAAGATATGCCAAAAAAATTAGGCTGTCACAGTTGGTATTAGAGCCTAGGCTTTAGGTCCTATGGGAGACTGAGAGCCCTAACTGTAGGTGCGGAAATATGGTTGTAGGTCGAGAGATGTGATATTAGTTTCTGCCAGAGTATAGCCTGTGAGATTCTAAGAGTTCTATCCTAGTATAGTAACCAACTGTTAATTGAAATTTTTTTTCATTATAACAGAACGTTATGTCTAGTTGAGGTAGACTGAGAGGCGATCGTGTTCGTAATTTGCAAAGTGGTGATGAGATCCCCACTAGTTCCAATAGAATTCCGATTGGATAGAGGACTATTCCAGAAGAAAGAGATCAAGAGAGAGACGGGAGGCAGAGAATGGCACAAGCCATAGAGGCCGTGGCTAATGCTATGGCTGAGTAGACAACATTGATAGCTGCTCAGAACATCAATAACCACTAGCAGCCTCCTACACCTCTGATTCCACCTACGCCATCGACGTTTGTTGAGTTTAAGAGATTGAGACCTCCTAGTTTTTACGGTCAGACAAATCTGCTTGGAGAGGAGAAATGATTGAACCAAATTGAGAAACTTCTACAGAGATTACCATGTACTGATGAGGAGAAGGTGAGCTGGGCTTCTTTCCAGTTAGAAGGAGAAGCCAATCCATGGTGGAAATCAGTGTTGAGGATGAGTGAGCAAGAGAGCCCAAATGGGTTATGGATGTGGGAGGAGTTTGTTGAAGTATTCAATAAAGAATACTTTCCCAAACAAGTAAGAAACCAAATGGCGGCAAAATTTCTGACGTTAGAATGAGGAATGTCCGTACGGGAATATGGTACGGAATTTATATGGTTATCACAGTTTACTCTGGAGTACATGGCCATGGAATTGATGAAGGCCAATAATTTGAAAGCGACTTAAGGCCAATTATACGTGATAGAATCTCCGTGCTAGAGTTGGAGACATATAGAGCTGTGATGGGTAAGGCCTTGGTTGCCGAGAGAGACATAGATGACATGTACAAGAGACGCGAGCAATAAAGTAAAAATATAGTAGGTCAAGGGAGGTCAAGTACTTATGAGCCGGTAGAGCGATGTAGGTGGACTATGGGAGCTTGTTTCAATTGTGGCCGGATGGGGCATCAGATACGATACTGCCTGGAGTCAAAGAAGGACAGGACGATTTTGGTATGAGAACCCATTGATACATACAAGTGATGCATATATCGTGTCCTTGTATATTTTGTCCCAATAATGGAAATCTTTTGATTTGGATGTATGATTGGTACTATTAGATCAACTCTTAGATGTATGTCTATGGAATGGATGGATACTTTTCTTAAGGTGTATAAATTTTGGATGAATATGACATTGGAAAATTTGGATGGCAAGATTTGATGAATGTTTGGATATATATATATATATATATATATATATATATATATATATATATATATGTGTGTGTGTGTGTGTGTGTGTGTGTGTGTGTGTGTGTGTTTTCATTGCATGGTTCTAGAACTTAATTATTCAAAATGGTGAATATGTGATATCATGTAAGTGAGTTTCGTGATTTGTGTTGAAATATGAATGTTGTAGGCTGATAAAACTATATTCTTCACATTGGTGGATAAATTATGGGTATGTATGAGAATAGGTTCTTAGAACCTGTTTTGATAGATTAGTTGTCGGTAAATGTGAAATAGTGGTGGATATGCAGGGTAATGTTCTATATGCGGGATAAATGGTGGTTAGCCTGATTGTGGCTCATTTTTGAATTAGCTATGGAATTTATGTTTTGAAATTGTTATGGAATGGACAATGGACACCTTGCTAGGGATATGTTTTATTTTGCATGATAATTGATAATTTGGTTATGGATAAATTTGATTTTTGTTTTGGACTAAATGGGGAAATAAAAGAAACAATGGTAGTGTGCGATTTGAGTTTCACAAATGATTATTATATTTGATAGCCGGGTGTCACGTCGTGAATTTTCGAGGACAAAAATTCCTTTAAGGAGGGCTGAATGTAATAACCCTGATAATTTTCATTGACGATGAGTCATTGACTCTTGAGGAGAAAGTGACTACACCTGTTCGGACATGTCAAATATTCATAACTTTTGAAGTAGGCGCATCAATTTTTTAGGACAAAAATTCCTTAACGTAGGAAGAATGTAACATCCCCAATTTCGAACCCGCACGCACTGAGTAACTGCACTTGCCAGGGACGACACCCTTGTGGTGTGCAACCTAGAGTAAAAACTTCTGGAAAATAGAAGTTTATTAATGAGTAACACTTATTGAACTAGTGGGCCGACCATTTTGGGCCAACTATTTAAGCCAATTGTGGGCCTTTGGTAAGGGAGCTAAGGCTTAACATAAGTGTATGAGCTTTACACTAGAACCAAAACATCTTAAGTGGATAGGATAACACACTAAATGTGTGTATGTGATTCAGAAGGAAGCATACCTAAGTATATAAGGGAATTACTTCTCACGTAAGCCATTACCTTTGCTTTTGAATGGAATTCTATAGAGAGAGAGAGAGAGAGCTTGGAGAAGAGAAGCCGTCGTCCGTGCACGCCAAAAACACTGGTTACATTGTTGATCTCCCTCTCAACTTCCTCTTTCTTTTGGTGTTGTTAACGCAAGAGGGTGTCGAGCTTGCGCTTAGTTGCGAACCGGCAAGAAAACCCTCCTTAGCAATTATCCTTGAAAAGCGTGTGATCGCCTAAGAAAAGGTAAGCAAAATGCGTTGATTATGTGATTAATATGCATGATAAGCATGTTAAGCCTTCATAAATGTGTGAGTGAATTTGAGAAGCAAATAAAAAAGTTTTGAAGGAAAAATGAGTCAAGGAAGAAGAAGCTTGTGTTTATGATAATCTGTTAAAACCGATCGATCGAAATAAATATCCGATCGATCAATTTGACAAGACAAAAATGTATAGGTTTATGGAGAAATCGAATGATCGAAATGAAATTTGATCAATCAATTTGTGAAACCGCTCAATCGAAATGGAATTCGATCGATCGATTTGGAGTCCGATCGACCGATTTGTGCATTGACCGATCAGTTTGTGAAAACAGTGAGCGTATTAGGAGTTTTTGGAGAAACTAATCAATCAAAATGGATTCTGATCGATCAATTTGGATGCCAATCGATCGATTTGGGAACCGATCGATTAGATTAGGACTAGAAAGATGTGGTTTTTCTAAAGAAATTGACCGTTCGAAATGGATTTCGATCAATCAATTTTGGAAATCGATCGATCGATTTGAGATTCGATCAATCGATTTGGTCAGTTTTTGAGATTCATCAGTTTTTGAGAAAAAGGACTCGAGGAGGAAAAGGGCTATAGGAATTAAATTGAGGTGTTCTAGGTTGTGATCAAGGGGACGTGGTGGGAATGTCGCTTCGATAAGGAAGTCTTCATTTCGGTTTTGAGTGAAGGTAGGGGAACTTCAACACAAATTTACATGTTTGATTTTGATTCATAGTTCTTTGATATAATTGCATGGAAAATGTTAAGTTTGACAGTATGTGAACTAGCATTTGAATTCTTTGAAACTAGAACTGGAATTTTTTATTTGCTTTGATTGCATTTGAAAGATGTGAAATTTTTACACTTGAAAACGCTTGGACATGTCCATTAACCCGACACTTGGACTTTTGACGTGAAACTTGGATTGTAAATCCTTTGGATTCTTTTGACTGCATCCCTTAGAGCTAGTACGACGACATAATCTGTACATGCATTCATACATACGCTGCATATACAACCTTAGAAAAGCATTCATCCCTTGGAAATCATGCATCCCTTGGACAATCCTTGAAAATTTGGACACCCTAGGATACATTGGACACCCTTGGATACACTGAGACGCCCTTGGATACATTGAGACACCTTTGGACACCCTTATACTATTTCAGTTGCAAATTCGACATTGTTTGCAAATTTGCTTGAAATCTGGACAACCTTGGAAACTTCTGACCGTTTTAAAATGTTCTTTTATATATACTGTTTTGATGAAACTCCGTTTTGGAAAGTAAATGTTTGGAAAGTTAGTTTTGTTTTGGAAAGTAAATGCATGGAAAGTTAGTTTTGAAAAAAAAATAAAAAAATGATAAATGCTTTGAAACTCAGTTTTAACTCCTGTCATTGAATCTATGCTTTCTTATGATCAAAATTGTAAATTGATATTGAATGTCCTCTACTAAGTTTAGTTGTTAGATCACTCTTCGACTGTACATTAAAGGCCCAGGTGTAGATACAGGTATTGGGGACCTTGAGTGTAATAGCCCTAAAAATCACGTTAAACTATGACCTCGGGATCCGTGCCCGATTGGTCTTAGGTTTGACCATAAGATAGTTCAAAGATGAACTTAAAGTGAGATGAGCGGATGTGATGTGTGAACCAGTGTAGAAGAATGGAGAGATAGAGGAGTGTGTAGAGTAACATACACCGAGGGGTGTGTATGTGTTCCACACCGAGAAAAGAAATAAGATAAAAAGGGTGAAAACCCTAACTTTCATGTTTTTGTGGTTGAGAGAAGTAAAGAAGAGAGAGAAAGAGAGAGGAGTGAGAGAAGAGTTATTGCAACTGTTTGGAAGAAGAGTCAAGCATTAAGGAGGCCGGATTCGACGCAAGGGATCCGTTAGAGCCAAAGCTAGAAACCCTAGCCTTCCAACTATCGATAGAAATCAACTTGAGATCTATCCAAGGTAAATTCTTGTAAATAAGATGCATAGATCATAGGGGTTAAGTTGTGGTTAAATGTGGGTTAAATCATAGGATAATGGTTTAGAAAAATAGAGGAAAAAGTATGGGAAAAGATTGGGAAGAAAGACAAAGAAATTTGAACCTGACAATTTCGATTAATCGAAATTGGGTTTCGATTAATCGAAATTGGCCAGGAAGTTGAAAGGTCAGAAGACACGAATTCGATTAATCGAGTTGGATTTCGATTAATCGAATTTGGATTTCGATTAATCGATTTGAAAATCGATTAATCGACTGGGAACCTCCAGTGGACCCCAAGGGTTGGAGGAAATGATTTAAGGAAAAATCGACTAATCGAAATGGGATTTCGATTAATCGATTTAGTTTTCGATTAATCGAATTGGGATCGATTAATCGACTTGTGAAAGTCAACTGTTCGAACAGTGAGTTTACTTTGCGAAAAGGAGAATTTCGATTAATCGAAATTACTTCGATTAATCGATATTGACCTTCGATTAATCGATTTTGGAAATCGATTAATCGAACCAGGTTCGATTAATCGATTTGGGATTTCGATTAATCGACTCGGATGAATTTTGTTGACTTTTAAGTTTGACTTCAAGATTCTTGGAGGGTCTTATACCTTCTTTATTACATCCTTTGTGATGTGTTTCACCTGTTATGTGGTAACATAGGTGGTACGTGTAAGCTAGTGCACAAGGAGCCACGTGGGACCTTGATGCATTGAACAAGTAAAGACTTGAGGTAGGGAACACCCTGAACATGTACTTTATTTTACAAGAGCATGTATGTAGTGATATAAATTTCAATTCAATTATTTCTACTGCTCAAAGAATTGTGAAAAGTGTGTGTGTGTGACATTCATAAGAGTAAACGAATGAGCCATCCCCAGGGGATGAAGAAGTAAAGAAATAAGAGCATCAGGTGTGATGCAAGTTAATGGATACATCCCAGGGATGTATCCACAGATTGAATCATGTTTGATAGGGCCTAACTGATATAAGATAGCACACTTACACGGTGAATAACTATATGTAAGGCACCGATATTTTTGTTATTTGAGGTTCCTTAGGTTACCCCACCGGCGTGGCGGGATATCCACTCGACACGGCGGGATATCCGTGACCGATCTGGTGAAACCGTAGGCCAGTGCGGAGGCTTATCCGTACATAGTAAGCACACCCCAGGGGTGTTGATTGAGACAAGTGAAACCCCGCCACCAATCCCCAGGGGAAAGGGGCTTGGGTACTATATGGTATTCCCAGGGGATACATTAAAACTGTCTATATAGATGACGATGAAGGGTAGCTCATCGGGGCTCGATGCTATATTGCTCGGGGATTACTTAAGTTGAAAGTTTAAGTTTTGCTTTAGGCCTTTTCAGCGGCATTTTTCATGAGTAAATGAAAACATAAGAAATCAACGATGAAGCGAATGCTTTTAAGCTGTTTTATCAACTGCATAGTTACATCATGCATGGTATGTCATAGAAATATGTGAGTTATAACTTATATGTTCAGTGTTTGTTCCCTATTGGGCTAGGATGTAGCTCACCCTATAGACTATCGTCGCAGTCCATTAGTAGCATTGCCGAGGTTTGAGGGGGCCGATCCCGTGAGTCGGACTTTGGCCGGCCCACCTCGAGGACTTCTTCTAGAGGAGTCCGTTGTGCTACTTTGAGGAATTTTGAGTAGAGATTGTATGCGGCTTGGTATGTCAAGCCTTTATTTTAACATGTATATGTATAGAGTTTGGATTATTCCTTTGGGCGAACCATCCGTGATGATTTATATCATCGATGGTTCGGATCGATTCTCCTTCATGTAGGGGCATGAGGGTAGAAACCTTTTGAAAAGTATTTCTAATTAGATTTAAATTCCATGAGTTGTTCTTACTTCTTTTATGCTTGATATACGATGTTGGTGCATAGTTAAGGGGCACGGTCAAGATGATCGTCTTGATGGCACGGGTTTGAAGTGCCAAATGCATCCGATTATATCAAAGCCATTTTCTTTTAGCAATTAACAAGGATTCTTTCGTGATCATAGGGGCTTCTCTTGAAACCTTAGTTTCAAATGCAGCAAATGTCGACTAGAGGAGAGGCCGACCAAGGGAGGCCATCAAAGGAGTTTACGTAGTGGAGATGGTTACATCTCTCCTACCAATGAGTGCCTTTAGGAGGTAACGAGGCCCGTGGGGTAGTAGAAGAGGATCGAGATCATCGGGATCAAGATCTAAGAGAGCAAGAAAGATTGAGAGAAAGGCAAGAAGATGAGAGGAGCGACAAAGGATGATGCACACTATGGAGACTATGGCATTGCCATGGCACAACAAGCGACATCCTTTGCAGCTCATCGTCAAGAACAAGCGACCACCTACACACACTGGGACTGCGTTGCTGTGCCCTCATCTTTTCTGAGTTTAGAAGGATGAGACCTCCTTCATTTTCGGTGGGCGGACACAATGGCGGCGAGAATTGGGGATGGAGATGGAGAAAGTCTTTAGCGTGCTAACTTGCACGGAAGACTAGAGTGTAAGATGGGCACTTACATGTTGGATGGGGAGGTGGGCCTTGGTGGAAGTCCGTGATAAGGACTGACTCGGAGACCCCAGAGTTGCCTTGGACTTGGGAGGAATTTGTTGAGGAGTTCAACAAACAATATTTCAGTGGTGAGGAACCAATTAGAGATACAATTTTGCGGTTAGTACAAGGGAGAATGACCGTGAGAGAATACGGGGTAGAGTTTCTCTGACTTGCCCGTTTTGCTCCGGATCGTCGCTCAAGTGATGAAGTCCAAGAGGTTTGACAAGGTTTGAAGCACGAGGTTAGGAGGCCGTGGCTCCATTTCAGCGAGGACCTATGAAGAGGTCATGAGCAAAGCATTGGTTGTAGAAGAGGAGAACACGAGCAGATATAGGCGGAGAAGCAGCGAGAGGAAACTTGACCACGGAAGGATGGGGAACTACTGAACGGTGAATAAAAGCCGAGGTTCATGGGTGAGAATCGAGACCCGCAGTTTGAGGAGGTTTGGAAGACCCGGCGCAACAACAACCACAACACCAGAGGTTTCCATTACTTGCGTCGGGGAGACCTATTAAGCTATGAGAGCCTGCCATGTCTCTGGTGCCACTATCACACGGGGTTCTCGTCTTATCTTCCGCACCTCGAGACGTGTGCGGATGTGGCAAGCCGCATAGGACTTTAGACTGCAGAATCGGAACTAGAGGTTGTTTCCGATGTGGCAAGGTGGGCCACATGATCAAGGATTGCCCCGAGACAGACAAGGGCAAGACGGCTTCAGTTACAGCACCACGACCCATTCAAGCAAGGAAGCCGATTGTTAGGGGGAGAGCCTATGCAGTCACTGCTCAGGAAGCAGGGAATGTGCACGACGTCATCGAAGGTGAGAAATTTTATTTTTATTAAAGAAAAATTCCGTTTATAAAAATTTTAGATGGAAAAAGGTGCATGCATTAGGAATAGTGTAGGTTCTTTTAATATAAACCAGAGTGCATTTTGATGTGTAAATTTCATGTATGTGTATATATATATTATAGGTACTTTAACTATGTATGAAAGGGGAAGTGTGTTTAGACATGTCGCTCGAGTGTTGATAGACCCCGGGTCTACCCACTCATTCGTCACTCCACGTTTTGCTAAGAAGATGAAGACCGTTCCAGAGGCGTTGGATTTCGTCCTATCTGTGTCTATTCCGACTGGAGAGTTAGTAGACAGGGAGTTAGCTTGCAAATCCATCATCCTAGCAGTTCAAGTCTTAGAGGTGCATGAATTGGAAGCAAAGTTGGTACTCTTAGACATGCAAGGGTTTGATGTGCTCCTTGGCATGGGTGGTTGGCGCAACATTACAGCGACCATTGATTGCAAGAACAAGGTAGTCATTTTCGGACCCAACACAAGAAGATCATTTCGGTTTCAAGGAGTGAGGTCGTCATCTACCTTGATCTCGTGATGAGGGCCGAGAAAATGATCGAAAGGGATGATGGATACTTAGCTTTCTTAAAGGAGGACAAGGAGGAAAAGAACGTCATTTAGAGATAGCAATTGTGCGAGACTTACGCGTGTTTCGGAAGAATTGCACAGGATTACCTCCGAGAAGAGAAGTAGAGTTCGCCATTGACTTAACACCGAGGAGCCTATTTGAAAGCACCTTATAGAATGGCTCCATTGAGCTAAAGGAGTTGAAGGAACAACTACCAGAACTGATGGACAAGGGGTTTGTTAGACCCAGTGGATCTCCATGGCGAGCCCCGGTCTTGTTTGTCAAGAAGAAAGATGCGTCAATGAGACTATGCATTGACTATCCACAATTGAACAAACGCACCGTGAAGAACCGATACCCTCTGCCTAGAATTGACGACCTATTGACCAAGCGCAAGGTGCAAAGTATTTTGCCAAGATAGACCTGAGACCTGGGTATCATCAGTTGCGAGTCAAAGCTGAGGACATTCAGAAGACAGCTTTCCGGAGACGGTATGGACACTATGAATTCCTTGTGATGCCGTTTGGGTTAACGAATGCTCCAGTCGTTTATGGATCCGATGAACCGAGTGTTTAAACCACACTTGGACTCTGCGTTGTAGTATTTGTTGATGATATCTTGATATACTCCAAATCCAAGGCGAACACGAAGAACATTTGAGGATTTCTCTCGACGCTACGTGAACACCAATTGTCGCCAAACTTCGAAGTGTGAATTTTGGTTGGAAGAAGTTAGCTTTTGGGACACGTCGTCTCAAAGCATGGTGTCACGGTAGATCCAAAGAAAGATAGAAGCATGAGTTAAATGGGAACAACCAAAACGGTGAATGTCCAAGTTTTCGGGCTTAGCGGTGCTATTATCGACGCTTTCGCTGAGGGGTTTTCAAAGATATCGGACCTCTCACAAAGTCGACAAAAGATTCAAGGTTTGAGGAGGAGGCATGCGAGAAGAGTTTTCAAGAACTCAAAACGAGACTCACTTCAGCTCCAAAGGTTGGCGAATTCCTTCAGCAAAGGGAGGATACGCAGGTACAACGACGCCATTACACATAATGGCCTTGGTTGTGTGCTCAACCAACACAAGAAGGTGATAGCTTACGGATCAAGACAAATGAAAGAACACGAGAAAAATTACCCGACTCATGACTTGAACCGGCAGTATCATTTTATGCGCTCAAAATTTGGAGACATTACTTGTATGGTGAGACTTTTGAAATTTTCACCGATCATAAGAGCCTCCATGTCTGCTAGAAGAGCTCAATATGAGACAATACAGATGGATGGAATTCTCAAGGACTACGATTGCTCTATACAATACCATCCGCAAGGCGAATGTAGTAGCCGATGCATTGAGTCGAAGGGTTCAAATTTCGCTTAGCTTCATTGATTTTGGGTATGCACCGATGGAAACTATTGGAAGACCGCATGCTATGATGAACATTGAGTCAAAGGACACCGGATCCTTTTGGCTAACATATCAAGAAGCCATGATATTTGAACATATCCACGAGCTACGATGAAAGATCCCAAAGATTAACAAAGATTCATCAAGACGTGAGTGAAGGCATCATCGGGACTTCTCAAGAAAAGAAGATGGTTCTTTGTTGTTTAAAGGCCGCCTATGCATCCCGGATAATGCCGATCTAAGACGAACAATTACGGATGAGGCTCATAAGTCAAATTATGCCATCCACCACCGTAGCACCAAAATGTACCAAGATTTGAAAAGAATTATTGGTGGAGAGGATCAAACAAGACGTGGCCGAGTATGTGTCACGATGTCTGACTTGTCAACAAGTGAAGGTTGATCATAGACATCCTGCGGGACTATTGCAACCTTTACCAATACCAGAATGGAAGTGGGAATCGATCTCAATGGATTTCATTGTTGGATTACCTCGTACTGCCAAGAAACATAATGCTATTTGGGTCGTCGTAGACCGATTGACCAAATCAGCGCACTTTTTGCCATACAATACTACGTATACGGCAGGAAGATTGGCAGACCTATATATGAAAGAGATTGTAAGATTACATGGTATTCCAAGCAGCATAGTTTCAGATCGTGATCCACTATATACGTCCAAGTTTTGGAAGAAATTTCAAGAAGGAATGGGAACTCGACTAGACTTTAGTTCAGCTTTCCATCCTCAAACTGATGGACAGACAGAGCGAGTGAACCAAGTGATAGAAGACATGCTCGGCGTGCATGCTTGATATGCAAGGATACTTGGGATGAGTATCTACCGATGCTCGAGTTCACAGATAATAACATTTCCAAACGAGCATTGGCATGGCACCATATGAAGCTCTATATGACGATGCAAGTCACCCTCAATTGGGAAGAAACAGTGAGAAATTTGTATTAGGACCAAAGCTACTTGAAGATAATGCTACCGTCGTCCAATTATCGGAGAAAGGTTGAAGACGACAGTGAGTAGAGTAAAAGTTACGCGATGTGAAGCGGACTAGTGTTGACTACAAAGTGGGCGAGCATGTGTTTGTGAAGGTGTCACCTATGAAAGGTGTAATGCGATTTGGCAAGAGGGGGAAGTTAAGTCCACGTTATGTTGGACCATTTGAAATTTTGGGACGAATAGGTGAAGTTGCATATCGCATTAGTTTACCACCGCTATTCGATCGAGTACATAATGTCTTCCACATATCGATGCTCGAAAATGCGTGAATGATCCGTCTCATGTGTTAGGGAAGCAACCTATAGAGATGTGTGAGGACATGAGCATGATAGAGGAACCGGTGGAGATCTTGGATCGGAAAGAACAAGTCATCAAGACTAAAGTAATTCCCTTAGTGCTTGTTCGATGGAACAATCATCCTAAAGAAGAGGCTACTTGGGGAACGAGAGGCCGATATGAAAGAACAATACCCAGCCTTGTTTCCAACGACGTGAGAATGCAATGTAAACCACAAACGTGTTGTGAAATCTCCACTATACTTGTATTTCAATGGAAATTTTGATCCAATCTGTCATGAATTGTCAAAAATAGTAAAAAGAAACAAGAGATTGAAATTCTGCAGAAATTGGGCAAAATCGATTAATCAAATTTCAAATCGATTAATCGATTTGGAATTTCGATTAATCGATCTTGTTCGATTAGTCGACTGGCATGTGCCAGTGACTGGAAATGAAAAGTTGAGTTAGAAAATGCATAGAAGAATTTCGATTAATCGAAATGAGATTTCGATTAATCGAATACTTAAGAAATTTTGGAAAATTTTTGAAGTTTTTGCACGATTTCGATTAATCGAAACTAAGTTCGATTAATCGATTTTGAGATTTCGATTAATCGAAATGAATTTCAGCATGATGAGCTCAAAATTTTAAATTTTTAAACAAACACGATTTCGATTAATCGAAATATTTTCGATTAATCGAATTTTATTTTCGATTAATCGATTTGAGAAATCGATTAATCGATTTCTGACTTAACCTAGTTTTGAATTTGATTAATCGAAATGGAATTTCGATTAATCGAGCCGCGGGCTATATAAATAAATTTGGGGATTTCATTTCCCATTCGAAATCATTTGGCTTGGGATTTTTGGGCGTTTCATCTTCTCCTTCTTCTCCAACCAACCGAGTGCTCTAGGGTTTGGGTTTTCCGCCGATTCGCGTCCGAAATCGCCGCATTCGCCTCCGAAACCTAAGGTAAACCCTAGATTTCCGTTTTTCTTCAATTCAAGCTAGATAAACCCTAGTTTAGTGAACATGCCGCCCAAAACCCGTTTATCTTCGAAGAAGGCAACCTCCAAGTTGCCGGTTAGGCGTAAGAACGCCGCACCACCACCACCTACCCCATCGCCGGTGAGGACTCCGACACCGTCGGAATCGGAGACCACCTCCGGTTCGACGAGCGCATCTACGCCACAGAGTCTTCCCATGAATCCACCCCATGCCACCACCACCCACCAACGTGGAGCAACCAAAGCGAGTGGTGGGCAGCCAAGACCTTGAGGTCGAATATACCATCGATCCTCTCCTTTTCACCGACCCCGATGTACCGGGCGAGACCCAATGGGCTCAAAACTACATAAACAATGCCGGTCTCGGCAATCTTCTCAAACCAATCCGGGGTTCCTACTACCCTAGATTGGTGAGATTATTCTACCAAGGGCTAACCAGTGGCCCTACACCGCATCATCATCACCAAGATCGAGGGTCGCCTCTACACGATCACTCGGCGTCACATTCACGAGGTGCTCGAGTGCTACCGAGTTCACCCCGAGACTACACTATTTCCACCCTTTGTGGAAGACCCCCGATTTGAGGAAGTCATGACCCTCATGACAAATGGCAAGAAGGGGTCGGGCATTTCCATCAAGAGGGTTGATCTTCCACCCTACATGTGGATGCTCGACTCCATAATCAAATGCAACCTTTACCCGATGCGCCACGACACTGAGCGTGGACAAAGTGCAACATGCACTTTACGCGGCCTTCTGTGGCCGATGGTTTGATGCTACCAAGGTCATCCTTGAGGGGATGCGGTACATCAAGACTAAACTGATGAAGGGCAACATGCGGCCCAAGGAGAAGATGCCGTATGCTCGGCTCATCTCAAGCATGTTGGAGTGCTACTCCAACGATCCCTCCTACACTATCTCACCTCACGAGGTGAGGGCTACGATCGCGTTCACCAAGTCTTCATGGACCCAGCTACAACCTCAAAGCGGACCCTACCAGCTCCGGTCCGCCCGCCCCAAAGAGCTCTGAAGAAGCTGAAGAAGAAGCAGCAGCGGTAGCACCGCCACCACCCCCACCACCTCAGCAGGACCCACTTGAGGATGGGGCACACCCTGCCGCAGCCGAGCCATCCATGGAGAGGGTTCCCTCCCACACCACAGCCACGCCGACACCACCTGCACACTCCGCGCCCGCGACTCCCACCTCATCCTACTCACGGCCGCTCCATCCGGTCCTACCATAGAGGACGTGCTGGCCAGAATGGACGCAAATAATGAGAGAATGAACAGGAGGATTGATTTCCTCATGTTTCACACCCTCCAGTTCATCTACCCCCACACCTACATGGACATGTTGGCCCGCGAAGAAGAGTGGACGGCCGGACGCACCGCCTTCCATAGAGGACCAGTCTTCCATCCCACCACGGACGCGGTTCCCTCCACATCCACATCTACTCCGCCGACAGAGACCCTTCCACCGCAGCCTGTGAGCTCTGCCGGACCAGCCTAGCGAGGGGCCTGCATGAGTTTTATTTGTATTTTTTTTGTATCAGTCATGTTTTGTATAGACGTATATCTTGTACGCCAACTCATATGGCGCCTTGTAAAATTTTACTATATTAATAGAAATTCAACTTTTGTGTAATTGTTTCTCTTTTTTGTTGTTACAACTTTACTTCCATGTTTATAAGTGTGAATGTGTGACTACTTGAGTGCGTCTGACTAAATTGGACTACCTCACCTAAGCGTGTGGGGAGAGAGAGACCTAGAGCGAGATAAACCTTGGGTTATTTTCGAGGACGAAAATTCCCAAGGTGGGGAGGATGTAATAGCCCTAAAAATCACGTTAAACTATGACCTCGGGATCCGTGCCCGATTGGTCTTAGGTTTGACCATAAGATAGTTCAAAGATGAACTTAAAGTGAGATGAGCGGATGTGATGTGTGAACCAGTGTAGAAGAATGGAGAGATAGAGGAGTGTGTAGAGTAACATACACCGAGGGGTGTGTATGTGTTCCACACCGAGAAAAGAAATAAGATAAAAAGGGTGAAAACCCTAACTTTCATGTTTTTGTGGTTGAGAGAAGTAAAGAAGAGAGAGAAAGAGAGAGGAGTGAGAGAAGAGTTATTGCAACTGTTTGGAAGAAGAGTCAAGCATTAAGGAGGCCGGATTCGACGCAAGGGATCCGTTAGAGCCAAAGCTAGAAACCCTAGCCTTCCAACTATCGATAGAAATCAACTTGAGATCTATCCAAGGTAAATTCTTGTAAATAAGATGCATAGATCATAGGGGTTAAGTTGTGGTAAAATGTGGGTTAAATCATAGGATAATGGTTTAGAAAAATAGAGGAAAAAGTATGGAAAAGATCTCGAAAGAAATTTGAACGACAATTTCGATTAATCGAAATTGGGTTTCGATGTCGAAATTGGCGTGAAGTTGAAAGGTCGAAGAAGCGAATTCGATTAATCGAGTTGGATTTCGATTAATCGAATTTGATTTCGATGTCGATTTGAAAATCGATTAATCGAACCTCGATGGACCCCAAGGGTTGGAGGAAATGATTTGAAAAATCGACTAATCGAAATGGGTTTTCGATTAATCGATTTAGTTTTCGATTAATCGAATTGGGATCGATTAATCGACTTGTGAAAGTCAACTGTTCGAACAGTGAGTTTACTTTGCGAAAAGGAGAATTTCGATTAATCGAAATTACTTCGATTAATCGATATTGACCTTCGATTAATCGATTTTGGAAATCGATTAAACGAACCCGGTTCGATTAATCGATTTGGGATTCGATTAATCGGGGATGAATTTTGTTGACTTTTAAGTTTGACTTCAAGATTCTTGGAGGGTCTTATACCTTCTTTATTACATCCTTTGTGATGTGTTTCACTGTTATGTGGTAACATAGGTGGTAGTATGTAAGCTAGTGCACAAGGAGCCACGTGGGACCTTGATGCATTGAACAAGTAAAGACTTGAGGTAGGGAACACCACGAACATGTACTTTATTTTACAAGAGCATGTATGTAGTGATATAAATTTCAATTCAATTACTTCTACTGCTCAAAGAATTGTGAAAAGTGTGTGTGTGTGACACTCATAAGAGTAAACGAATGAGCCATCCCCAGGGGATGAAGAAGTAAAGAAATAAGAGCATCGGTGTGATGCAAGTTAATGGATACATCCTGAGGATGTATCCACGCATTGAATCATGTTTGATAGGGCCTAACGATATAAGATAGCACACTTACACGGTGAATAACTATATGTAAGGCACCGATATTTTTGTTATTTGAGGTTCCTTAGGTTACCCACCGGCGTGGCGGGATATCCACACCCGACACGGCGGATATCCGTGACCGACACGGCGAAACCGTAGGCCGCAAGTGAGGCTTATCCGACATAGTAAGCACACCCTGTGGGTGTTGATTGAGATAAGTGAAACCCGCCACCAATCCCGTGGAAAGGGGCTTGGGTACTATATGGTATTCAGGAATACATTAAGCTATCTATATAGATGACGATGAAGGTAGCTCATGGGGCTCGATGCTATATTGCTCGGGGATTACTTAAGTTGAAAGTTTAAGTTTTGCTTTAGGCCTTTTCACATTTTTCATGAGTAAATGAAAACATAAGAAATCAACGATGCGAATGCTTTTAATGTTTTATCAACAACGCATAGTTACATCATGCATGGTATGTCATAGAATATATGTGAGTTATAACTTATATGTTCGATGTTTGTTCCCTATTGGGCTAGGATGTAGCTCACCCTATAGACTATACGTCCGAGTCCATTAGTAGCGGCCGAGGTTTCAGGGGACGCCGATCCGTGAGTGGGACTTTCTTTGCGGCGAGGAGGTGGAGCCACCTCCAGAGGACTTCTTCTAGAGGACTCCGTTGTGCTACTTTGAGGAATTTTGAGTAGAGATTGTACGGCTTGGTATGTCAAGCCTTTATTTTGTGAAAACATGTATATGTATAGAGTTTGGATTATTCCTTTGGGGCGAACCATCTGTGATGATTTATATCATCGATGGTTCGGATCGGTTCTCCCTTCATGTAGGGGCATGAGGGTAGAACTGTCTTTTGAAAAGTATTTCTAATTAGATTTAAATTCCGCAAGTTGTTCTTACTTCTTTTTATGCTTGATATACCAGTGTGCCGTGCATAGTTAAGGGGCACGGTCAAGATGATCGTGCTGATGGCACGGGTTTGTGCCAAACTGACACATTGAGGATCGAGTACGTTAGAGGAGGTGCCGAAACCTCACTTGAGGAGTATTTCCCTTAGGGAATTTTGGTTTGAGTTTTGTAACAGTAAGGCTTGGTACGTGTTGCCTTCCTCTGTTAGAACTTAGGATAATGTAGTGATCATACATTTATTTTGTGGACCATTGTTTTAGTGATGGCCGGTCATCACCGGTGGGTTGTCTTAGTTGTTGTTCATGTTGGGTATTAGAACTGAAGATTTGATCATGCTATAGGCAATATCTGCTTTAATTTCTGCACTTATTTGTGGATGTACCAAGTATTTCTGTATTCGGATCGTGAAGTGCGACCAGACGGTTCGTTTTTTCCTAAGTATTCGTGTTTTAAAGAAAAAAAATGTGTAAAAAAAATAGGGCTGTCACAATTATAGGATTGTTCCCACGAGGAAGGTTTGAATTCCTGAAAACTTTTATATGCCCTTAAAAAATAAAGAATGGTTGTCTAAAAACTTAAGTGCAGGAAAGTAATCTAAATCATCCTATTTTCAGACCCTAATCGTCAATCAGTCTCCTTCAGTTCTTGCATATTTACGAAAATTAAAATACCGTTACACTATATCTAGGACTTCCAAAATTTGGGCGTCTATCAAAAACTAGAATTCTTTCAATATAGATTTATACTAATCTGCAACATTGCAGAATTTTGGCGTCAATCAAAAACCAGAAAATTATAGATGGAAAAGAAAGTATCATTACACTAATCCTTCAAATTCTCAATCTTAGGTGTCAATTAAAATCAAGAACTATCAGATGTTTACAAAATAGTAAAAGAAAGCAGTAAATTGAAACTAGAAAGTAATAAATTTGATCTTTCATCTCCCAATCACAAGCGTCAATTGCTCTTGAGAAACTACGGATACTCTACTCTAATCTTCCAGCTCCCGATCTCAATCGTCAATTGATATTGAGAAACTTTGGATACCTAAACTAAACTAAACAAAGGTGACCTTCAGGAATCCCAACCTCAGTTGTCAATTGCGACTGAGAGACCTTTGATCAATTATTCAAGGTGTCGAACCCTCTTATTTATAGGTCATAAGTGGTCGGTTTACATTAGTCAACTCCTAATAAAAGTAAAATTCTAATAACAAAAGATTCCTGATAACACTAAACTCTAATCCTAATCTTCCTTGCTTTAAATAGTAGATGTGCGCAGAACTCTTTCTCATTTATTTTAGTAGCAGAGATTTTCAGGATTCTTTTGCTAATCTTCTCAAATCCATAGAGTGCAAGACTTCTTAGAGTTCTTTCTATTCTATGCATGGTGGTGCATCTCTTCGTGTGACCTTCAGCAACAGTGAGCTTTAATACTGCAAAATCGTAAGTACGATTTCGGTTTTTCATTCAATATGATTCCTTGCTCTCGAACGATCGTATCCTTACTTCATGCTTTCCAATCCTAATCGTCTTCTGTTGAATCATAAATACGATTCCTTCTTTTCTTCTTTGGTATAGGTCTCTCGATGTTACAATAGGATCACAAGCTCTCTTTAGCTGACAGACTAGTTCTCAGACATGATTGGGACCGCACCTTCGTGCGATCGTCTTTCTTACTGCTTTTTGAGTTCATTTTGGCCAAAATTAACAATTTCGCTATTTTCTGCTTACTATTCTAAATATCTTCATATTAGCATACCATTAGTAGCAAACTGAGGTCTAGCATTAGTAAGTTAAGGGTGGTAAAATGGTAAATTATATGATTGATCACACCCCCAAACTTACGTTCTGCTAATCCCTAGCAAATAAGGAAAGATGAACTAATCTAAAAATTGAAATGCCACATCTGTAGGGAGCACAATTTCATTTAGCAGATGCAGCAAGCCTTTAAACCCCCTAGGTGATCTGTGACAGCCCGAGTTTTCCTTACCACAAAACCCGCGCTGTCGGATCGCACACATGATCTAAGTAACTGTGAATTTATGGTACCCGTTGCACAACATCACTTTCTCGACCGCTTGATCTTCCCATCATCAATCAGAAGGAAGGACCAAGCCATCATATAATGGTAAGCACACGAGAACGGAAGCAAAAGATACACACAACGGAAACATAATATAGAACTATATCAGATAAGAAGGGGCAGCATAGCTGTAACTTTAGCTATCATCTATATAAAAAAGCCCAAAATAATCATTGTCCACCGATGAAGGCCGACCTCCATCTAAACAGTGGAGACTCCACTCACCATTGAATATTTAGTATTTAATTATAAAACCTTCAATATTCATTTACCATTTCTCTCTTTTTCAAAAAGATCAAAGTTCATCTGTCCAGCACTAAGAAAAGTGCTCCTCAGGTGGGACCTCTTCTTCTTCTGCAGGGTTGTAATCAGGATCTTCTTCCTGCTCCGAATCTTGTTCAATCCACGCTCCTGTAGCTATGACGTATAGTCGAGGGTGATCTTCATCCAAGCTCAATAGAGAAAAACACAGCGCTAAGTATACTTTAACATATCCAATTCAAGTTCTAGATGTATAAGTAAAAATGACTGAAATTTATACTTATATATTCATATATCGAATGTGAGCTCTAAAACATAATTTCCATGCTTTAATGAGTCAAATCATGTCAAAGAATAATTCATGCTAAAACAATGCATAGAGCTATTGCAATCTCGTGTACAAGTCGAATAAGTAAGCAGAGACGAGTCATGAACACATATAGCAAAGACAATATTGGAATCAAGATAGATCACCTATCAAGAAGGAAGCTGTATCATATCACGTGGCAGTAGAGTAAGTATCCTGTATTAGGGAACTAAGCAGTCCGTATTAGGAACACAGAGTCGTGACCCTGGGGACTCCATCCCTCTCATGGAGACTCCACTCCCCTTACCTCTAGTACCCTCAGAATGATTCACATGGCCATACATCTCGTATTAGCACATGGAAAAGCAAGATAATGCGAGGTCAAATGCACGATCATAAATCATTTAAAACATGTATTCGGAAATCAAATCATAGCATTCAAGAATTTTGATTACACATGCATATACATATATATATGCATTAATTACTGAAAAATACCATTCATTGGATAATTGCATCATACAACGTGAAATCGAGAGAAATATATATAAGTGGCAAGGTATTTTCCCTACCTTAAGTGTTGAACTTGTGATTTCACACGTACGGATCGAAGCTAGACTCCTCTCAATTGCTCTTCATGCAAAGCCTAAAACACATATTACATATGCTTTTATGTCTCACGTAATATGCTAGCCGTAAACCATAGTCTTGCAAGTCACACTAGACCACAGTACTCAACCAAGCCAAGAGCAGAGCAACTCGCCACAGCAAGATCCAGGGTCACCACGACAAACAAGCTAGGTGCCACATGTAGGAACAAACTCGTCATGGCGAGTTTTTCCCTAGAAGATTTCACCTTGAAATCTTGCTGCGGCGAGGCCTTTAGGCAATTTCTCGGCGCGGCGAGCCTGACAGACTCGCCATTTCTTTGTTCTATTTTCTAGCTTTGGATCTCAGAAATTTGTGCACACACGCAACGTGAATAAGTATATTTACAGTCTAACAAACTCCTTGCAGTCCCTAGCTCCTTATTATCATTCCTCCATGAGAAAACAATCCAATAACCCCCGGAAGTCATAAGTTTCGACTCCCGAATTGGTCACGAACTCAACCCGGTGGGGTTTCGGGGCATGCATTGCTTAGATGCGACTTAGTCGGGTCAATTTTAGGTGGAAATGAGCCTTCAAACACAAGCACGGTTAATCGTGCATGCAGCTCGAGGCACCAGACCCCACAATTTAGGCTACAAAGCCTCTCATGGCGATACTTCCCAACTTCATGCATGGGCTCAATTTACTCCACAGACACTAGTATTTGTAAATTAGTTAGTGAGTTTACAATAACAAAACACTCACGCATAGTGTTAAGTGGTGAAAAATGCCACTTTTCACCCTATAACCTGACCATTGATAGACCTGTGAGCACACTAATAAGCTCTTGTCAAGTGCATTTTATAGACAGCAATAAAAGAAGGTACTAATGCAGAAAACCACTCAAGAATGCCCAAAAAGGAGCTATCTCTCAGCACAGGACAAACCTAGCAATAGCACACCAGAGGGTAGCACATCACTGGACCCTTGGAGCGCGTGGCTACGGCAGGGTAAGGTGAAGGAAGTGAAAACAGGCTGAGAACGCCCTATCGATTGGTCACCTGAAGACGTCGATAGGAGCTGAAAGCAAAGAAAGGAAGAATTAGTGCAGTTGAAGAGGTCTTCGATAGGATTTGAAGGCAGAAGAAGGATGAATTCGTGTGGATTAAGGAGTTTGATAGAATCTCAGAACCTATCGAGCAGCTGAAAGGAAAGAAGAAACCATCCTATCAAAAACCTGCCTGAAGAGTCAAAGGAACCTATCGAATGGTTTCTTGAACCTATCGAGATGAGAATGCTGGAACAAAACCTATCGAATGGTGATTGAGCCTTTCGATAAGACTGAAAGCAAACCTATCGAAATGGCGGAATGAAGAGCGGAACCTGTCGAAATGGTTTTCCAACCTGTCGAAGAGTTTTTCCAACCTGTTGAATACTCCAAACCAAGGACTGAGAAGGCTAAAACTCCAAGCAAAGACTCATCCTATAGGAACCTATCGAACAGATCTGAGAACCTAGTGAAAGGACCAAAATGCTCGATTCCAACCTGTCAAAAGCTTCCTGAACTTGTCGAAATCGTGTGCAGAACTTCTCAGAAATTTAGCTGAGCACACTTTGTACTTCAGTGACCCGCTGCACGCAATCTGGGGCACTTGGTGACCAACACGATGGTTTTAAAAGATGCCCTAGAAAGCCCTAACCTATCCACGTGCTTTAACAGAACTCTAACAAACTCTGGTGACCTTCTAGAAGGGATTTTTGGCAGGAAAAATAGAGGAGAAAGTTATATATAGAGATCCCCAATTGCCATTGGGGGGAGATTGAGATCTGAGCTAAATTCTGGAGATTAGTGCCTGCAGAGCAATTCCATTCCCCTCCTTTAGCCCAACCATGGTTGACTAAGTCCCTTGGAGTAGCGAGGAGCGAAGTTAGATCTGTAATTGGGTGAGGTTAAGAGTGCTATTGTAGGTTCCTAGCTGCACAGACCACAGATCTGAGAGTATTTCCATTGTAAAGTGACCTTGTTTGCAATGATAATGTTGTTTTTAATGCTTTAATTAGATTTAAATTTCCTTTGGTTCAATTTGGTGATCGGATTTGTGTAGAGGAGTTGTAGATCAGCTCACCCACTTAACTGGTAGACCTCTTGGATACCATCTGATCTCCCTGGATCTAATGCTCCTGTGATTCCTTAAGTCTATGACCTAGGAATTGTATTTGTAGTGGTTTTAATTATTCTAATTGTGGCTCTGGCTTTGTAGGAGATCCCTAGGATGGTCTGTGACCATTAAAGTGGACAGATCATAACCTTAAGATAAATCTAAGCTCAGGCCTCAATTAGATTCATCTGCTGCAATCCATGGATTCGATAAAGTCTATAGGATGGTCTGTGACCATTAAAGTGGACAAATCATAACCTTAAGACCAGGTGGATCCTGTGATTTTGAGTGGAATTTATACCCTGCAGCTGTGCTTTTAGCCAGCGAGGGAATTGTGTGCTCTGAACCTCTGTAGCATGATTAATTGAATCTGATTTCAGTGGAAACCAACCTCCAAGCTACTCTTCTCCATTTTCTGCTTTTTACTCTCTTCCCCTGCAAGATCTAAGCTCCTAAACTCGATCCAATTTAGCTTATGTTTAATTGTAGCTTAGTTTAAGTGACAATCCATTCCAAACTTCTCCCCTGTCTTTTAGCTAAATTAGTAATAGTTAGGGTGCCAGATCTGACATAGATATGGAGATTTATCATATTTCTAACCAACCTCCCTGTGGACATTCCCTTACTCACTTTTCTTTTAAAGCTTGCTACAACAGATCCTGAATACTTGCAGGTCTGTATGAGTGTGTCTGCCTAATTTTATTATTGATTTTAGACCCTCATTTGAGAGAAGGCAAACACATCAACACATAGGGCTCCCATGTTTCGCGTATGCTCTTACCCGTGAGGTGCCATTGATCACACTAATCTCCATCCCAATGAATTTGGGAAGTGAAGGTTTAATTGTTGTGGAATACTCTCTCTGCCTCTACGATCGATTTGCTAGGTCAGGGAGGTTTAGATCTCTGGTTTGGAGCTCCTTGCAGTGAAGACGATGTAAGGAAAAAGATAGAGTTCTTCTTTCTGCTGCTTATGCCTGATAATCAAAACTCATGCAATGGCTTTGTGTGCATGGGTTCAAATTCAGCTGGGTTGGTTTGCATGTAGACCTATACATCTATTGGTAGTGTGCAAGCCAAACTTAAAGGCCACAGATCCAAGGCTTCTAGGAGGGTCTTGGCATGCCCCAATTCATGGGCTTGATGCCAATGGACCATAAGCTTGGGTCTTTAGCTAATGGGGTCATTTCCTTCGATCGCTTCAGCTTTGTGACCCATATACTCATTAAATATGGTCACTTGACTCAAGGGCCATAGATCTGGCCCTTTGTCAAGGATCATGGATCCGTTCCCCTAACAGGTCTAGCCCATGGGCCTTTATGTTGTTAAGCAGTGAAAAATACCACTTTTCACCTCCTAACTTGACCTTTGATAGACCTATGAGTTGACTAATAATGTATTTTGAGTGTATTTTGTAGATAAGTAATAAATTACAGTCTTAGTGCAGACATCCATCTAAAAAGGCCAAAGAAGTAATCTGCTACTCAACATGTGTTCATGCAGCCCAAAGGCCAACCGATCAAGCAGTCCACAAAGCCTCAGATCTCCATGGAAATGACATGTGTCCACATGGGCACATATGGGAGCAAGACCAGTTGCATTCAATGAAGGTTGAGCTCCTCAAGAGGAGCTGAGTGTTGGACAAATGAACGATAGCACACAAAGATGTGTGCCAGCTATGGAAGCATAAAGTGGAATAGCTCAAGAGGTTCTGGAAAGAAAACTCAAGCTGTCGAGAGGTTCCATCAACCTATTGAGAGGATCAGAGAGTGTACTCCAACCTGTCGAGGAGTTAGAAGGTAAAGAAGCCAAGCTGTCGAGAGGTCCTGAGGAAAAAGAGTGAAGAGTCCGAGAGGATGACAGATCCTGTCGAGAGGTTGGAGGTGCAGGAGAAAATCCTATCGAGAGGATACCTGGAGGTGTAGGAGAAGTCGAGAGGTCTTAGCTACATCTCGAGAGGTTCAACTAAACCTGTCGAGCAGTGCAAGGCAACCAGTCGACACCTTACCTGAAGCTGCATCCATTGGCGCGAGGTTGAGAGCAACCTGTTGAGAAAAAGACCAACCTATCGAAAGCTCAACTTGAGCTTTTCAAAGAGGTCGACAGGATTTTGTATAACCTGTCATGAGGATTGAAGGAGCCAGGACAAAAGGAGGGAATTCACGAGAATTGTTATCAATCTTGTCGATAAGCTCACTAGAGCCTGTCGAGAAGTCAAGCAACCTATCAAGAGCCTTTAGCAACCTGTCGATGTGAATACAATGAGGACTCAGAACTGTGAGGTTCCTTGAACCTCTCGATAATCGAATTAGGAACCTCTCAGTTTCATTTCATAGCAGCTGTCAACTTCAGTGCTTTGGGTACACATTCCAAGGCACGTCAGCAACCCTTGGGGTATTTTTGGTACACAATTTAACACAAATAGGAACTCTAACTGCATTACATGTGCTTACCAGTTTCAGACCAATGAGGGAAGAGCTTCTAGAAGAGAAATCAGCCACATCAGCAGCTGAAAATAACTGAATTATTCTCTTGAGCTCTGATTGGCTAAAATGGATATGAAGAGAGAGAGGAAGAGTATAAAAGCTTGAAGAATTTACAGAGTTAGCATCTAAAAATTAAGAGAACCAGAGCCAATTCAAAATTTTCATTTCCCTCCAAAAATTCTCTCTCTCTCTCTCTCTCTCTCTTCCTTCTTCCCCCATTCTCTCCTTAGCCAACCATGGTTGGTTAAACCTCTTCAGTAGCTAGGGTGAGGTTGAGAGCTGTAAATTGAGAGTTTTAGAGGCTTTGTAAGGGATTGTATGCTGCACAGATTACAGATTTGAGCACAATAGGATTGTTAGTTATATTATTATAATGTAATTATAGTTTTTAAAGTTGATTCTGATCTAAATTTCACTTTTTTGTACTTGATTTTCCTGAATTAGATATTCTTGTGGATGCTTGATCATGTAGCCTACACCCACAACATCTGCAATAGCTTACCTATTCCAATCAAGATCTTTGAATTGGGACAGTCTTTGGGATGATTTGTGACCATTCAAGTGGACAGATCATAGCCCTAGGATTGCTTCAATTCTTTGGTTGAGGTTGGATTCTTATACCTTGCATCTGAGCATATAGCTAGATGATGGATTGTAGTAAATCTATCCTATGCATTGCCTTTGATCCAATTGATTTTTAGTAAAGATCAAAATCCTTAGTTGCTGCTCTCCATCTCTTGATTTTAATCTTTTTCTTCATTCCCTTGAATCTAAGTTCAATTAGATCTGGATCATTTTATATTTGATTTTTATAATTCTTAGTTAAGTGACAAATCTTGGAAACCTCTCGTCTTTCCTAAATTTGATTTAGTTTAAATTAGGATAGAGTGCCAGATCTGTCATAGATATAGAAATTTATCTCATTTCAAGGCACATTTCCCTGTGGACCTACCCTAACTTACCTATTAAAACTTACTGCAATAGCCCTAGTTCTTGCAGGACTGCTTGCTTACCCTGAGCCCATACCTTTGTACTTTGTCCTCTTATTTTGATATTTTAACCAGTTAATAGTTGTAAGGTAAGCAAACCAATAAGTTTTTGGCACCGCTGCCGGGGATTTGTGCTTTTAAATTAGTAGATCTAACTTTTAATCATTTTAGATTTACATTTGTAATTGACTATTTTGTGTTTGACTAATTGCTGCTGTAGTTTTTTGTAGTTTAACTTTGTGATTGAAGATTTGGATTTGTTATTTTGAGAGGAGCATTGTGCTAATTGGAAGAGCAAGCTGTGCTAAAGTTTACATTTACTAACTCCTTTACATTTTTAGATCTATAACTTTTTAGATCTGTAGCATTAGTTGTGTGTTTTTGAATTTATTTTACTAAAATTTGCGCTGTATTTCCTGTGTTATACTTGAGTCTTGTTGTTTGTATGCTTGATAGGAGATCTCTTAATCCGGAGATGGCTCCTTTAGATCTTGAAGTTGAGAGACTTCTCAGACCTAAATAGCCCATACACACACATGCGGTTGATTGTGATAGTTCTGCAATGGGTGAGCAACCTAGGACATTGAATGAATTCAATGCACCAGGGGCCTATAATTCCCCTTTCTGCATTCAATTCCTTGCTGTTCAAGGAAACTATGAGATCAAATCTTCCATTATATAGATGCTACCCACATACCATGGCCTGAGCAAAGACGACTCATACAAGCACATTGATGAATTTCTAGGACTGTGCACTACTTTCAACATTACAGTCTTGGGGGAGGAAGCAATCAGGTTAAGACTCTTTCCTTTTTCATTAAAAGATAGAGCCAGAACTTGGTTGTCAATGCTCCCAACCAATAGTATTCAGTCTTGGTTAGACCTTCAATGTTAATTTTTGGCCAAGGTTTTCCCCATGTCTAAAACAAGTCAGCTAAGGAAGAGCATAATCCCCTTTGCTCAAGCCCTAACTGAAGATTTTCACCAAGCATGGGAAAGATTTAAGAAACTCTTGAAGCAATGTCCCCATCACCAAATTCCCGAATGGCAACTTGTTCAAAGTTTCTATCAAGAAATTGATCCCAAGAGCAGGGATATGGTTGATGTCTCATGTGGTAGTACATACCTCCA
The DNA here is from genome assembly GCA_021018995.1 of Chloranthus sessilifolius. Lineage (NCBI taxonomy): Eukaryota > Viridiplantae > Streptophyta > Magnoliopsida > Chloranthales > Chloranthaceae > Chloranthus > Chloranthus sessilifolius. Next base: position 75,625,044 of record CM037588.1, on the reverse strand, counting down.
AAAGATAGTTGATGAGGCTTGGGAGTTGTTTGATATTATTAGTGAAAACTCCATGTAAAGGGAGACCTTATCAAGGGACTTTGAAACCCCTGTTAGATTGGTGAGAGAGAACACTACAAGAGGAAAAATGTATGAGGTGAGTGGATACAATGATTTGAAAAGGAAAGTGGACTGCTTGACTCAAAAATTTGATAAGCTCATGGGAGCAATACAGTCTCCAATGGCTGCCAAGGTGGAGGAGGCATGTGTGATATACCAGTCCTGCACTCACTCCCTTGAAGAACGTCCCTCTGCTGCCCAATTTCTAGACTTTGTGATGGAACATGTGAATGTTGCTCAGTCCTTTGGACAACAGCCTACTGCTGATTATCTTTGGAGAAACCACCCCAACTTGAGGTGGAGACAAGATATGTTCCAAAACCAGCCACAACAGCAATCCATACCTTATAGGTATGCCCAACCATATGAGTAGAATTATTTCCCAAGGTCCCAATACTAGCAGCCTATGGCCTAGCCAATGGCTCAACCTGTGCATCAAAGTGTACTAGCCCGAGCACCCTCTAGATCCCTCACATTTGAAGAGCATGTTCTGGCTTCACTGCAGAATTTAGGCTCTTTGTCACAAATTGTCAACTCCCATAGCCAAATTATTAAGAAGATAGAGGGCCACGCTGGTCAGCTATCTAATTCTTTGACTAAGAGAGAGGAGGGAAGACTGTCTAGTCAGCCAATGAATGACCCAAGAGGGAAGTACATGGTGGGTGAGACTTCTTCACATGTGGAAGCCAAATCTGTCACCACTTTGAGGAGTGAAAGGCTGGTTGATAACTAGGATGGTGTTGAACCTGATGAGAAAAGTGCAGCCCATGACGATATGCAGCAGGAGCAGCATACGAGAAATAAGGGAGGTGTTGATGTGTCCTAACAGGAAAGTAAAAATAAAAATAAAAATAAAGAGAAATCTGATGAGCTTGCTAAGGCGGCAAATGGGAGAACAGCTCCCCATTTTCCATTTTCCAATGCACTTCAAGCACCTTCTCCTTTTGACAAGGGGAATGCCAAAGTGAAGGGGATGATGAAAACATTCAAACAAGTAAAGATCAACTTGCCTTTACTTGATGCTATCAAGCAAGTTCTAGCCTATGCAAAGTTCTTGAAAGAATTGTGTACCCACAAAAGATAGTCTAGGATACACCTATCCAAGGTCTTTTGTGCTGAGAAAAGGAACCAAGTGTTGTCCATTGTAACCTCAACCAAGCTTCAAAATCCTAGAGTTCCCACAATCCCCTGCATCATTAGGGATCATACCATTGAGAAGGCCTTATTAGATCTGGGAGCTAGTGTAAACCTACTTCCATATTCAGTTTATGAGAAGTTAGGCTTGGGAGAACTGAAACCCACACATGTGGTGTTACAACTAGCTGACAGATCTGAAAGGAGGCATGTGGGAATGATAGAGGATGTATTAGTTGAGGTTGATAAGTTTTCCTACCCAGCAGATTTTCTGGTGCTTGACATGGAGCTAAGCAAGTGCACCTCCTCTATTCCTGTGATTTTGGACAGGCCTTTCTTGGCTACTACCAATGCTTGCATTCAGTGTAGATCAGGAGTAATGAAGGTATCTTTTAGCAACATGAAAGTGAAATTGAATGTTGATGTCGCTCCAAGTGTGCCATAATTGTGTGCATTATGAATCAAAAATTAAAGAATTAAAGAATGCGGATGTTAACTTATGAAAGGGATATCAGCACATTGGGGCTAACACTGGCCTGCAAGATCAGGGCCAATTGTAGCAAGTTTTAAAAGTAAGTATTTCAAGATCGTCCACAGAGAATTTTGTCTAAACTGAGAGATAAACCTCCAGATCTGTGCTACCAGATCTGGCTCTATAATTATCTAAAAAAAAGAATAGATAAAAGAGAGTGTTGGATTGTGTCACATTTAACTATAAGCAAATAAAGAAAAGAACTAACTACATGATCCAGATCCGAGTTGGGGAGATGTTTAAAATAAGACAAATGCAGAAATAATAGCTTCATGTACTTTAGCCTCTGAATTTTAATGGAGAATCTGTAGTTCAACAGAGCAGATTCAATCTTCATCTGGCTACCAGCACAGATGTAAGAGAAATAAATCCGAATTAAGGAATAGGTTTAGACTTATGGCTATGATCTGTCCACTTAAATGGTCACAGATCATCCAATAGTTGTGGCCTATTCTTTAGTTGAACATGAACATCGTAAATGCCGCTAGAATTAGGTTACCAACGCTAATTCGCACAGGGATCATGAATTAAGGGAAGTTGCATGCGGATGAGTGAATCTAAAGAAGTCTAATGCACTACGGTGAACATTGAGAACCCTCGACATGACTCCAATGGAGAAGACACAAATTAGAGCAACCTTTTAAAATCCAAAATTACAATTCTGAGCACGGCTTCTTAGAGAGCCCTCGGACTTACGATCTTGAATCCGAACTTGGAAGTACAAATCACTCACAATGGCTCTCAAAGGTAAACTACAAGAAGGGATTCTGGGGTTCATAAGCTATCTGACCGAATGAGGGAAACAGAGATGAAAACTCTAAAACTGGATACCCAAATTGGGCAAATGGTTCGTCTATTTATAGTTTTCCCTAAGCCCATTTCGGATGTGTATCAACCAATCAATTGGATAGATCTGTATCAACCAATAGGAGTCGAGCACCGAGGATCCAGATCTGTTTTGGCCAATCAAAATGCTTGATTTGGTTCACCAATCAGAAACAGAGGCATCAATTACATTTATGTAATTCAAAAATCTGTTTGAGCTTCTAGAAGTTCCAAGTAATTTCATCTTTGGGTGTTCACATGGGGTGGAATATGCCTTGGTTCGTGCTCGTAATCTTCCGGAATGTCCTTGGGTTTTAAAACGCATTGGGAGGTAACAATTACTGAATTGCCCTTGTTAAAGCTGCGAATCTCCAGAATACCTTTTCGCAGAGTTCAGGGGCCTTTTCGCAAAGTTCAATGACTTCTGAAGCTCTGTTCGCAAAGTTTAATCTTCTTTTCGAGGAGTTCAGATGCTCTTCGAAAGCTACACCGGAGTTTTAGTCCTTTCAGAGAGTTTAGGGCCTTTTCGCAAAGTTCAATGACTTCAAGCTCGCTCGCAAAGTTCAATCTTCTTTTCGAGGAGTGTTTTCTTCTTTTCGCAAAGTTCAAGGTTCTTTACGAAAAGTGCAAGTTCTTTGCGAAAAGAACTCTGTAGTGCATTTCTCTGTTCGAAATGTTCCCTGCTTCTCTTACAGGTCTTTGCCTCTTCTATTTAGACCTTTCCACAGCTGATGAGGTTGTTTCTTCACTTCCTTCCTTTGGACTAACATGAATTGTCATCTTTTTGGCACTTTTGAGCTGCTTTTATGGTTAAGCGTGTCTTTATTGTTAGCTGCAACATAGGCACTTAAAATACTTATTTAGTTCTCTCAAGGGTCTATCAAGGCCCAGATTAAGGGGTGAAAAATGGTAGTTTCCAGTTCTCAACAAATGTTTACAATGAAGCCAGTCAACCTCACTTGGATAGTGAGGATTGCTTTTTAATTGATATTTTTGATTAGCTTGTGGAAGAGACTTTGCCCAAGCTGCTGTATAGTGATAATCTTTGGGATGTTTTTGAGAATATGTGGAGTGAGAGTGTGGAAGAGAAGGCTCCCACACCCATAGTTCAAGAGGTGAAAGCCTTAATTTTAGATATGAGGCTAGCAACAAGGTATCCTCCTTGGAAACCTGCTGTGTTGCCTCTTCCATCACTATCAAAGGTACCTTTGTTGGCTTCTCTCATATGTCCATCAGATGTAGAGTTGAAATAGCTATCTAAGACCTTGAAATATACTTTTTTGGGGGCAAACAAGAAGTTGCTAGTGATCATAGCTTCCTCTCCCACTGCTGAGCAAGAGGAAGAACTCTTGTGTGTTTTAAAGAGGCATAAGAGAGCGCCGGACTATTGCTGACCTTGGGGGCATCAGCCCTACTCTGTGCATGCATAAAATCCACTTGGAAGAGGGTTCCAAACCCTCTAGAGAAATGCGGAGAAAATTGAACCCCCACATGCAAGAAGTGGTAATGAAAGAAGTGGTCAAATTGTTAGATGCTGAAGTCATCTACCCTATTTCAGATTCTGAATGGGTGGCACCTACTCAGGTGGTCCCTAAGAAATTTGAAATTATTGTGATTAAAACTGATTCTGGTGAGCTTGTTTCAACTAGGGAAACCACAGGTTGGAGGGCGTGTATAGACTATCGGAAGCTCAATTTTAAAACAAAAAAAAAACAACTTCCCTTTGCCCTTCATTGACCATATTTTAGATAAATTAGCAGGCAAGGCTTTCTATTATTTTCTTGATGGATATTTGGGGTATAACAAAATCCCTGTTTATCCACAAGATCAAGAAAAGATAACTTTCACATTCCCATTTGGCACCTTTGCTTATAAAAGGATGCGATTTGGATTGTGCAATGTCCTTGCAACTTTTCAAAGGTGGATGTATGCTATATTTTCTGATATGATTGATCAGTTTCTAGAGATATTCATGGATGATTTCTCTATTTTTGGGGATAGCTTTAGCCAATGTCTACACCATCTCAACCTTGTGTTACAGAAATGTGAGGAAACCAACTTGGTTTTGAGTTGGGAAAAGAGTCATTTTATGGTCAATCAAGGCATTGTCCTTGGCCATGTGGTTTCCCACAGAGGCATTGAGGTAGACAAGGCTAAAATTAATCTAATTGCACATTTTCCCTCACTAAAAACTATGAAACAAGTTAGATCTTTCTTGGGGCATGCTGTTAAGACATGAAAAGTACCACTTTTCACCCCTTAACTTAGCCTCTATTAGACCCTTAGCCATCTAATAAATGTGTGTTAAGTCATTTTTGTAGGTAATAAACAGCAGCTGCAATAAGGCCTGAACCCTGTTAAGGAGCCCACATTTACCCCAGAAGTCCCTCAGACGGATGAAAGCTGAACCCAGACAAAAATTGAACCTCGCACAACTTTCATAGGCTTTAAAGGATTCAGAAATTAAGCCTCGCGCAGTCCTCGCGAGTCTCCCAAAAATTCATTTCCAATTGCCCGCACTATTCTCGCGCAGTTGAGTGACAGAGGGGCTTCCGAATCATACTTCACGCAGCTCTCGCAAAGCTCAAATATAACTGCTCGCGCAGTCTCGTGCAACTCAAGAAAGCAGCTCTCAAACCTCGCACAATTCACTCAGATCAACTGAGGAGAGAGAGCTCCAGGTATTTCGGCGCGCAGTGGCCGCGGGATGCAAAACTTTAGAAAAACCTCTCGCGCAATTAAGGGACTAATGCACATCACGTCCTCGTGAGGATTCTCACAAAGATCCATTAAGAAACAAATTTCTCGGGCGATTCCTGTGCCATTCAGAAGGAAAGTGCAATCCTGCGAAGACCAGAGCAATCCAGCGAGGATTCAATGCTCTATCGCGCGACTGCTTCAGCTGTAACTAAGACAACCCCGCGATGGCTAGAATTTCAAGCTAATCCAACCTCGCGAACACCGTGCTATCATGCGACAAACTTGGAAACCAGTACTACCTGGCGAGGCTCTGAACTTTTACTCTCCCTCACCTCTGTTGAGGACATTCTGGGAACTTTCAGCAATTAGGGCACGCATTCCAACACTCCAAGTTCCGTGCATGCACCCCGAGGCATCCAAGAGACAATATTAGGCCATGTGGCATCATTAAAATTAGGGTTTCCTAACCCTAATGTGCCGCCAAACTAACTGCTATATAAACCTAAGCCTGGTTTAGGTTTAGAGGACGCTCTGCTTAGAATAGAATTTAGTCTATCTTCTTCTTCTTCTGGTAGTAGCTGCATATTTCTAGTAAGTTTTAGGTAGTTTTCTTTTTACTTTTTCTTCTCTCCATAGTCCAGCATTTGCTGGCTATGCCTTTGTATAACAATTTGGAATAGATTAATAGAGTTTCATGATAGGGTGTTTTACTTTTATGGGATTTTTGTGAGTTGTTCTATACAAAGCTGTTATCTTGACATCCTCCATTGCTAGGACATATTGCAAGCAATGGAGGACTGATTTCATGGTTTATTCAGATCCAAGTGACCTATGAGTCTGAGCTAACATGCTCCCATACAGGCCTAGCCCCACCACAGGACCCACTAGATCTGAAGTCCCCATGGGAGCAATGAGCTTTTGTAGCCTTGTGAACATGGTGGTGGTAGCAATGTTTCTTGTTCTATCTTGAGATTTGTGAGGAGGATAACCTCTGGGATAGTCTGTGACCATTTAAGTGGACAGGTTATAGCCTTAGGGTGAAGCCAACCCACAGACTCAAGACGGATTATTCTTCTCTGCACTTGTGCTTGTAGCTCTGTGAGAGATTGTGCTTAGACAAACTCCCCTGTATGTGTATAGACCCGCCATTAGATAGCAGATCTGGTTTGGCTATAGAGATTGTAGGCTTGCGACTGGATCACTGCAGTCTCTCTAAAGCAGTGGACAGCAAGATCTAAGGCTGCACTCAAACTCTTGCTGGTTCTATGTGTCTGGGCTAACATGCTCCCATACAGGCCTAGCCCCACACATAACACTTTAGAGGTTGAGGTTCCCTATGGATTCTTGTGCTTGTAGCCTGAATGAAGTAGTGCCTACAATGATAAACTTGTTCTGACTCATCTCTGGACTGTGGTCCCCCAATTGGATAATCTTTGACCATTTAAGTGGACAAGTTATAGCCATAAAGGGATTGGATCATGGCACAGAGATGAGTTGGATTCTTTCTCCTCAGTGGTGATAATGTAGCCACTAGACAGGACTTCTATAGCAGCAGATCTGAATTTGAGTCATGAAGCCCATCAGATCTGAACCTAATAGCATACTTCTCACCCTTTTATATTTATTTTCTCACTCCATTTTCATTCTTAAACCTTTCTATAGTTTAGACATTAGGATACCTTAGAATTTAGATTTTTGTGACCCTAAATCCCCTTCCATTTAGGATTGCCAGATCTGGAGGGCCTACTAAAGATGGCTCCCTTGGAGCTTAAGATCAATTTTCCTGTGGGACAAACTCTTACTTATCAAAACTTGCTACAACAGGCCCTGTATCTTGCAGGATTGTGCATATTTTAGGCTTGCTGCTCTGTCATTTTCAATTCACCTCTCATTCATTTTCATTCACCCCATTCTTATCACTGTCTTTAATAAAGTCAGTAGCAAGCACTCTAAAATAGCCTAACAAGTTTTTGGCGCCGCTGCCGGGGATGATTGATCTTTTAGTAGACTCTAGATTTTTGATTCTTTAATTCTTTGGTAGCTGTACTTGTGAATAATTGATACTGCTGATTTACATTTGAAATTTCTCTTGCAGATTTGGACTGTAGCAGAAAAGGAGAGTAGAATTGCACTGGGAGTCTAGCTACCTCTGTTTGCACTTCTCTAACCCTCAAAACTTAGTCTATTTCTCATTTGAAGATTCCATAGCATAGCAGTTGATTAGGATAGTTGCATTTATTTTTAAGTGCAATGTGCCTACAAAGAGTCTTCCCTGCTGTTGGTGTGTGTGCATGTTAGGAAGGAGATCCCTCAGTCCTACATCGGAGCCTGCTAACCCTGAGATAGAAAGGGGTAGAAGACCGAGAAGGCATAAACACACCACTGTTGAGCCCCCTATTGAAATTGAGATAGCAGTTATGGGTGAAGAACAACCTAGAACATTGGAGGAATTGAATGCTCCAGATGATTACAATTCTCCATTCAGCATCCAATTCCCTGATGTTCAAGGAAACTACGAAATCAAAACTTTCATCATCCAAATGCTTCCCTCTTTCCATGGGCTTAGCAAGGAAGACCCTTACAAGCACATTGACCAGTTCTTGGCCCTGTCCACGACATTCTCCATTGCTGGTTTGGGACCAGAAGCCACTAGGTTAAGGCTCTTTCCTTTCTCCCTAAAGGACAGGGCCATGACTTGGTTATCTACTCTCCCAAACAACAGCATCACCTCCTGGAAAGACCTCCAGACAAGATTTATGTCTAAATTTTTCCCAGAGACCAAGACCAGCTAGTTTAGGAAAGGCATACTTTTGCCCAATCCCCAACTGAAGATTTTAACCAGTGCTGGGATAGATTTAAAGAGATGCTCAAATAATGTCCCCACCATAAGATCCCTGACTGGCAGCTTGTCCAGAGCTTTTACAATGGGATTGATGAGAAGAGTAGAGACATGATAGATACCTCTTGTGGTGGAACGTACATGCATAAAACAGCTGATGAGGCATGAGACTTGTTCGAGGTCATAAGTGAAAATGATTTTCAGAAGATGTCCTCTTCTAGAACTGTTCAAGAACCATCTCTTAAGCTGGGGGTGGCTGAGACTTCTAAAGGAAAAATGTATGAAGTTAGGGGAAATGATGATCTAAGAATGCAGATGGCCAATCTTACTGAAAGATTTGATAAACTTTTGACTGTGGTGCAGCCCAGAATGGCTGCACAAGTGATGGAGGCATGTCTGATATGCCAATTTCCACATCACACAATAGAAGAATGTCCATCTACGGGGCAATACCCTGAGTTTGTAATGGAACAGGCTGCTGCTGCTCAATCTTTTGGACAACAACAATTTGGTGGCTACAATAAACAACCATATGGATACCAGCACCAAAATGCTGGTTACCAATGGAGAGACCACCCAAATTTGAGGTGGAGGCAAGACAATTATATGCAGCCACAGCAGATGTTGGCTTTACCTCAAAGGCCACAGCAGCAGTTTAACCAGGGTTATGCTCAAAGATTAAATTTCTAACAATAGCAGCCCCATCAACAAAATCAATTGATAGTTCCCCCACCTCAGCTCTGAAGTGCTTCTTTTGAGGTTCAGGTTTTGGCCCAATTGCAAAGCCTTGGACCCTTAAATCAGACTGTGACTTCTCACGGTCAATGCATTAAGAAAATAGAAGAGCAGCTTGGCCAAATAGCCAATGCACTGGCTAAAAGAGAGGAGAGTAGGTTGCCAAGCCAACCAATTGCCAACCCTAAGGGCCAATATTCCATCGGAGAAGGCTCCTCCAATTTTGAGGGGGCCAATGCCATAACTGCCCTAAGGTCTGGTAGGATGGTAGACAACCAGGTGGGAAAGGAACAAGGAGAGGTCTATCCTAAGGAAATGTCATGTGAAAGTGATAAAGATTTTGTTAAGGCACAGAGTCAAGAACTGCCTGCTGCCCTTCACCAAGGGAAAAATAAAGAGGTTGTAGTTGAGCCTCAACAGGAGATAAAAATAGAAAAAAGAAAAAAATAAAAGTTCAGCCATGGGCTTGCAGCTGAGGAACTAGCAGTACCTCAGTTGTCATTTCCTCAAGCTTTGAGTGGCCCTGCCCCTTTTGATAAGGGTCAGGCATAGATTGAGGAAATGATAGAGACCTTTAAGCAGGTCAAGATAAATTTACCCCTGCTTGATGCAATTCGACAGGTCCCAGCCTATGTAATGTTTCTGAAAGACCTCTGTACTCAAAAAAGGAAAGCCAGAGGCCATTTGTCCAAGAAGGTCTTTACGGCAATAACCATGACAATACCTGAGAAGTTGCAAGACCCAGGGATACCCACTATTCCCTGTATTATTGGTGACCACACGATTGGTAGGGCCCTTTTGGACCTTGGAGCCAGTGTTAACCTGCTGCCATACAGTGTATATCAGCAGTTAGGTTTGGGGGAGCTGAAGCCCACCCCCATTGTTCTATTGATGGCTGATAGGTCTGAGAGGAAACCCATGGGAGTGGTAGAGGATGTCCTAGTAGGGGTAGACAAGCTCTTCTATCCTGCAGACTTCCTTGTCTTGGACATGGGCTGCAACAAGAGTGCATCTTCGATACCTGTTATTCTAGGCAGACCATTATTGGCCACTGCCAATGCATGCATTCAATGCAGGTCTGGGATCATGGAGGTCACTTTCAGACATATGAAAGTTGAGCTTAATGTGTACAACAGTGCAAAGCACCCTCAGTTGGACAATGAGGAATGCTTTACAATGGATGTACTAGAAGAAATTGTTGAAGAAGAACTGCACACTCTGCTGGAGTGGAGCAACATTGCCACTGATTTAAATGAAGTTTGGAACTTGGTGGAGGAAGGAAGCCTAGCTTTAATGCCAGGAGACACACCCCTAGTGAAGTCTTCTATGGGCTTAGTACAGCATTCCAATTGGAAACCTACATTACTGCCCCTTCCTCCATCCAACGATACACCAATCCTGCCATCCATACAACAAGCCCCTAATCTGGAGCTCAAGAAGCTGCCAGAGACATTAAAATATGCTTTCCTCGAGAAAGAAGAGAAACTTCCTGTGATTATCTCCTCTTCTCTTACTAGTGAGTAAGAGGAGTTGCTAACTGTTTTGAGGAAGCACAAGAAAGCAATAGGCTGGACCATTGCTGATCTAGGAGGAATTGATGTATCAATCTGTATGCATAAGATTCATCTAGAGGAGGGCTCAACACCCTCCAGGGAAATGCAGAGGAAACTTAATCCTCACATGCAAGAGGTGGTTCTGAAAGAAATCAATAAGTTGCTGGATGCTGGGGTAATTTACCCCATCTCTGATTCTGAATGGGTGGCACCAATCCAGGTGGTACCCAAGAAATCTGGCATAACAGTGATCAAAACTGACTCCGGAGAGTTGAGACCAGCCAGGGAGACCATTGGCTGGAGAGTTTGCATCGATTATCGAAAACTTAACTCCAAGACCAGAAAGGACCACTTCCCTCTCCCTTTTATTGATCAAATTTTGGATAAGTTGGCTGGGAAGGCTTTTTACTATTTTCTGAATTTACAATCAGATCCCTGTGCACCCCCTTGATCAAGAGGAAACAACATTTACTTGTCCGTTTGGCACCTTTGCTTACAGAAGGATGCCTTTTGGACTGTGTAATGCCCTAGCCACCTTTCAGAGGTGTATGTATGCCATTTTTTCTGATATGATTGACAAATTCTTGGAAATTTTTATGGATGACTTTTCGGTCTATGGGGATAGCTTTGACCAATGTCTATAACACCTCCATCAAGTCCTACAGAGATGTGAAGAGACCAATTTGGTCTTAAGTTGGGAGAAGAGCCACTTCATGGTAACATAAGGAATTGTATTGGGCCATGTAGTCTCTAAAGATGAAATTGAGGTAGACAAGGCCAAAGTTGACCTCATTAAAAATCTGCCCCCTCCAAGAACAGTCAAGCAAATCAGATCCTTCCTTGGCCATGCTGGATTCTACAGGAGGCTTATCAAAGACTTCAGCAAAATTGCTAAGCCATTGTGCCACCTGCTCTGCCAAGATGTGCCCTTTGACTTCTCTGCTGAATGTCTGAAGGCTTTTGAAACATTAAAAATTTGCCTCACCTCTGCCCCTGTACTCCAAACACCTGACTATACCCTACCCTTTGAGTTATGTGTGATGCATCCGACTTGGCAATAGGTGCTGTTTTGGGTCAAAGGAAAGATAAGCTGCCAGTGGTCATTGCCTATCTCAGCAAATCACTTGCTGAAGCTCAGTTGAATTATACCACAACTGAGAAAGAGCTTCTGGCAGTGGTTTTTGCTATTGACAAATTTAGACCCTACCTACTTGGGTCTAAAACTGTAATCTTTACAGACAACTTAGCATTGAAGTACCTATTGTCCAAGAAAGATGCTAAGCCCAGGCTGATTAGATGGATACTCCTGTTACAGGTGTTTGACATCGAAATCAAAGACAAGAAAGGTGTAGAAAATGTGGTGGCTGACCACTTGTCCCTAATTATGTTGGAGAAAGGTGTTGATGACCTCACTACACATGATGTATTCCTGGATGAGCAATTGTTTGCCATCTAATCTTTAGCTCCTTGGTATGCACATATTATCAATTATCTAGTTATAGGCAAGATCCCTTCCCATTAGACAAAAATGGATAAAGACCTATTTTTCTCACAGGTCAAATTCTTTTTCTGGGAGGAACCTTGCTTGTACAAGTATTGTGTAGACCAAATTATTCGGAAATGTGTTCCCGAAGGTGATATCCCCAGTATTCTGGCCATGTGCCATGAAAATTCCTGTGGGGGTCACTTTAGTGGGAAAAAAATAGCTGACAAAGTGTTGCAGTGTGGTTTCTATTGGCCTTCTCTTTTCAGAGATGCCCATACACACTGCAAGGCTTGTGAAAGATGTCAAAAACTAGGGGGGCTGTCTAAACAAAATTCAATGCCTTTACAGCCCATCCTTGTTGTAGAACTGTTTGATGTGTGGGGTATTGATTTTATGGGCCCCTTTCCTCCTTCAAATGGTTTTCATTTTATCTTAGTGGCAGTGCACTATGTTTCCAAATGGGTAGAAGCCATTGCCACAAGAACTAATGATAATCAGGTGGCCCTCAAGTTCATAAACCAAAATATCTTCTCCAGATTTGGTACCCTAGAGCCACTATCAATGATGGGGGGAGCCATTTCTGCAACAGAAATTTCGAGAGCCTGCTCAAGAAATATTCTGTCACCCATAGGATTGCTACTCCCTACAACCCACAAACCAGTGGGCAAGTTGAAATTTCAAATAGGGAGATCAAGCATATCCTTGAGAAGACTGTGAGGACTGATAGGAAGGATTGGGCTGACAAGCTTAATGACGCACTGTGGGCTTATAGGACTGCCTGTAAGACCCCCATCGGTATGTCCCCTTTCAGACTGATCTATGGCAAGGCCTGTCATCTCCCATTGGAGTTAGAACACAAGGCCTATTGGGCCATCAAACATTTAAATCTAGATCTAACTTCTGCTGGTCATCACAGGTTGCTGTAGTTGTCAGAATTGGAAGAACTAAGGATGGATGCTTATGCCAATGCTAGGATCTACAAGGAAAGGTCCAAAGCTTTCTTTGACAAAGGGCTGTTGAAAAAGAGTTTCAATGTTGGTGATAAGGTTTGGTTGTTTAGCTCCAAACTTAAATTTTTTCCAGGCAAATTGAACTTCAGATGGGAAGGTCCTTATATTGTCATACAAGTTTCCCCATCTGGTGCTGTGGAAATCAAGGACCCTAAGTCTGGGAGACTCTTGAAGGTGAATGGTCAGAGGTTTAAGCCTTGTTTTGATAAACCTGTCGACCTTTTCGACACCATTCACTGTCAAGGGGATCCTTCTTCAAACTGATTCCACAGGTGTGTCATTACTGTAGCATATGTACTTAGTTTTTGGTTGATTTATCTTGCTTTCTTTAGTTTCTATTTTCTAGGATTTGTTAGTAGCCTTATTTGAATTTTGCCCTCTCTGTGGTGAACTTTTGATGTTTGGCTTGATTATTATTGGTTATGAATTGATAGCTTCTGTTGAATGCCTAATGTGGGAGGTCGTTTTCATTGTCCTTCAGTGTATGATTGAGTTTACATGTGTCCAAAGGCAGTCATAGGAGAGAGTCTTGCCCAGATTCAACCACAACAAAAATGCAATAGGGCAGAACAGAGAGCACATGCTCTCTGTTTTATACCTTACTGTTGCTGGGTCAAAAAATGGAAGCCTGGGAGACTATCGCGAGATTCAAAAAGCTCTCGCGAGGTTAAAGAAGGAGCCTGGAAACCTATTGCGAGGGTCAAAAGGAAGCCTAGATGGATGTCGCGCAGTTCGCGTAGAAACATACATTACCTATCGCGAGATTCATGCGTACCTGTCAACCTCTCGCGCGGTCCACATCGAGCCATTTAGTAGTTATCGCGAGACTATCAGGCGGTCGTGAGGTTCACAAGATAAACTAGGAGAATCTCGTGCAATTCAACAGAAATATTCCATTTACTGTCGCGAGATTCTAAGTCTGTTGCGAGATTCAAGATGAACCTCAGAGCTTCTTGTGCAATCCAAGTAGAACCTTAGGAATCGCTTGCGCAATTCACATGAATTGATCTCACTCTGTCGCGCGCTCTAAGGTCGACTTTAAAGATTGTCGCACAATCCAGATGTAATCAACACCCTCGCTAGGTTTATTTCCAACCCTGCGACCAGATGTTCCAAAGCGCGTCGAGCTTCGTGATAAGTATTTCAACCCCGCGCTTTGTCCCTTTTTCATTATCTGCTTCCTTCTTCCCTCTGTGAAATCCTAGCTTCTACCGCTCTCCCTTCTCTCCTCCAACATCACTCCTACAGCTCATCATTCACTTCACAACTCTACGGAGTTGTTCCTATCATCCTTTTCCATTACCCTCTGCTCTGAGATCTTGAGGTGTCCTGTGCATCAAATCAAACCAAACCCTAGATCCCAGTCTCCATTTGCTCACACCTAAAGACAAAGTTAGCTATGGCCCCAAAATTTGCATAGAAGAGAAAAGGGAAGGACAAGGACCCTGCAGCGCCCTCTCCTAAAAAGGCCAAAACTTCAAAGTCCTCCCAAAAAGGAAAGGAAGTGGTTGAGGAAGTGGCGATACCAACCACAAAGTTCTCTACTCCTTCTGAGCTCATGGAGTCAATTCCATTGGAGCCTGAAACAGCATTTGATGTCCCATTCTTTGAAAAAGAACCTCTCTCTGCCCCTGTAATACTATTTCTGAGCAAAGCGGGCTTGATGCCATTGATGAGAGAAATTCCAGCACTAGCCTACCCAAGGCTAGTGCAGCTGTTTTACCAGCATATCAAGGTCAAGAAGGGCAATGAAGGACAAGAGTGCTTGCTGGTAATGATTGACGATTTTGATTTGTTAGTAAGCCCTAAGATGATTGCTGAAGTATTGGGCATCCCAGCAGCATTCAATCCTAGCTGTGGATATGGCCCCCCTCTGCGTGCATCAATTGACACAATTGCAAGGGCCCTAACAAGAGGATTAAAAGCCACCGGGGACTCAATTAGAAGGAGGGAACTTGAGCCTAAGCTGCTGTTCATTGACCAAGTCCTGCGAAAGAACATATATTGCTCAGGACATCAGCAGGATAGAAGAACTCCCATTGTGGATGCTGTCTACTCCTACCACATGGGCCATGGCTTCCATGCAGCCTGGCTGATTTTTGAAGCTATGAAAGACACAGTGGCGAAATTAGGGTCAAACAAGAAGCCTCACACCCTACCATATGCCAGAATCATCACCTTGCTGCTGATCAAGGGGGGCAACAAGATAGGAAGAACCGAGCAAACCAGCACCCTTACCCCTACTACCTTTGCCAAGAGGCAATGGGGAATCAACAGAAGCTTGATGAGGGATCAAAAAAAGAAGAAAGCTGAAGCTCAGGCCCTGCCCAAGCAAGCAAAAGCAGCAGCAGCAGAGTCCACCCCTGCTATAACAGCAGTGCCTCCAGAGCTCATCACTTCCATCCCTACAGCAGCATCCACACCCCCTCCACTTCTTATTCCTGCTTCCTCTACTCCTCTTGCATCCATCTCTTCCCCCTCGATTCCCTTCTCCATGCCCTCTCCCCCTTCACCTGTGCTTGGTCCATGGGAGGACTCCCCTTCCCCTACCTTACCACAGTACATTGCCACAATTTCCCCCTCCATTCCACCTTCCATTCCATCCAAGCATGCCATCCCCCCACTCATCTCCTACAAGAAATAAAAACCTACTCAGACCATTCTAACCATCTCTCTGACCCCACCCTCAATACCTTTCATCCCCATTGACCCACCCCACCTTGAAGAAACCACCACCCCAGCCATATCTACTATATCTCCTCTCCCCGACATTGACCTAACCCTAAACACATCCATAGGCTTCCAAGCCTTCATCTCTACATTCCTTGACACCATGCCTAGCTACTACACCCCTCTGCCAGACTCCCCAACTACCTCACAGCACCTTTCCCCAGAACCACACTCTTCCCCTCCCTCCACTTTCCATCATGCTCCTTCCTCCCCTTTCCAACCAGTACCCTCTTCTTCCCAAACCCCACCTCCTCACTTTGACACACTAACCCTCATCCTACCCCTGATCCAAGACATCCAAGCCCAGTTATCCACCAATAACCACAAACAGGACCAGATGCAGGCTGAACTCACCTCCATCCAATCCACCCTCTACACCTTAACCACTCCACCCATCCCTACCCCATCCACTTCAACCCCCCTGGTCCTGTTAACTGACAATACCACCCAAACAGACTTCCCTCCTGAATCATTACCCCTCCCACCATCACCATCACCTCTTCCCCACCCTTTTCCTTTACCCCTTTTCACCATTCCAATTTTCCATCCCCATCACCCCAACTCGGTTGAGCCTACACCCTTCCTTTTCCCCTCTATCCTCCATTCCCCCTCTTATCCTACCCCCTTCCACCTTCTCTGCCAAATCTACCCAAACAAACCCAGAACCCCATTCCCCCACCACTTGACTTCCCTACTCTCATTCCCCATTCCCCCCTAGGACCAAGCACACTTCGCTCCTTCCACCTCCTATCTACCAATTGCACCCAAACATCATTTCTACAGCCCTCCTTACCTCACAATCGTACATCACATGTGGGATAATGCTTACCTAAGGAAGGATGTCCTGAGGGGTATGGCCAAGCTATGCCAATCAATTGAGACCCCCCTGCTGGAGAAGATTGATGAGATGACGGAGGCCCACAACGAGCAACTACTGGGAATCTCCTTGGGGTGGAAAAATATGGTGGAGGAATATCGGAAGATGAAAGCTTCAGCTACTTATTATCAGATTAATTAGGAGTATGAAAAATCTAATGCTGCTGCAGCGACTGCCCGGGCAAGAATGCTTGAAAAATGACTTAACAATGCCCAAGAAATCCAAAAAATTCAAAAGGAGATCCATGAGACTGATGCCCTAAAATTTAAAGTCCAGATAGCCGCATTGGAAAAGGCATTGGCCGCTGCCAGAAATGAACCTTACCACCCAACCCCACTCTCTATTCAAGTGCCTCAGCCTGCGCCAACTACCACTCCAGCTCCACCTGCCAGTCTGAGGAGGCACCACCTCAGCCCCAAAAAGATAAAGGAAAAGCTCCTACTTCACCTCCAACGGTGCAGCCAACAACTACTGAGCAGCCTCCACCTCCCTAGGCCTCTGCTGCACCTCCCCAAGAACAAACTTATCCGCAGCGGAGGAAGGTCACAGCCAAGCGGTCTGCTCCCAAAGCTGTCCCCTTAAAAATTGGCAAAGAGCCTGCTGCCCAGTCTGAAGAGGCACAGTCCCCTGCCAAACCTGAGTCCACTGGAAAAGGAGAAGCACTAGTGATCCCCACTGAGGAGCCCAAAGCTAAAGGAAAAGGAAAAGCCCTAGTGGTCTCCCCTGCATAAGCTGAAGCTAAAGGTAAAGGTAAAGGAAAATCCCCTGCCACCCCCCCTGCTAAGCGTAAAGGCAAAGCCCCTCAAGAACCCAAGGAACCAAAGGCTCCCAAAGCACCAAAAATGAGAGTGAGGGCTCCAAAAGCTCCATCTGCAGCGAAAACACCAGCGAAAAAGAAAAAGGAGAGGGAGGAAAATAAGAAACAAGACAGAGCAGCCCTTCAGGCATAGGCTAAAAAGATTGGCTGGGATTTCCTTACTGATTCTGATTCCGATTAGGTCCTAGCTTCTAGATTGTATCTTAGGTTTTTCTTCTTGAAATGCCACCTGTAACAATTTTTCTTCCACTTTAATAGAATTTCTAATTTTTTCTATTGCTCTGTTATGTCTGTTTATTTCTAATTGTTTGGTATTTTTGCTTTTATTCTTTTTTGCCATTCTTGGGAGATCAGTTTTTGGGAGGATCTTTTTCTTTGATAAAGTACTCCATGAAGCGGATGGATGTCTTTGGTGGCTGAATCTAATTCATGCAATACCTGCATCAGGAAATTCAATGACTTCCTCTTCACATTGATGTGCCATTTTAAGTGTACCTCGCGAAGATCCCCACCTCAGCTGTGTGAGAAATGTCCTTTTCTCACCACTTATTGCTCCTCGTGAGGATCCCCGCGCGCTACACTTACCTCTTTAAATACCATGCCTCTCTTTGGACATGCATTTAATGCTACTTCTCTTTTCCAAAGAGTCCATTATGTATTTTCTTCTTTCCCCACACAACCCTCATTTATTGCCAAGTGTGAAAACGGGCGCAATTTCAATTCCGCCGATTCATGTTCCCTCATCCTTCTCTTTTTAAACCGGCCCTCAGTCTCTTTTCATCTCATCCCTCCTCCTCTAACCCTAGAAGTCCACACCTCCTCGCACAAATGGCAGATGACAACCCCTTTGGCTTCCCAATCAAATTTTACCCCGTCTGGGACGATCCCCCACCGCCTAAGGAGCCGGACCCCCTACAATTTCTCTGGGATGAGTATGACGAGGTCATGCGGATCCTCACCAAGGAGGAAAAGAAAAAGAAAAGAAAGAGAAGTTAGAGGAGAAGAAAAAGAATAAAAGGGAGAAGCGGGAGAAGAAGAACAATAAAAATATGGCACCACCTGCATCTCCCCCTCCATCAACCTCCAACCCTCCCCCGGCTTCCCCTTAACCCCCCCCCCCATTTTCTCTTTTTTTTTTTTTTTTTTTCTCACTTTTTGTCATATATATATATATATATATATATTTTATGAAAGTTTTCTTTTCGTTCCATACTATTCAGTTTTGCATTTTTCTTTCTCTCTCTTCTTCTATATGTGTTTCTGCATGTTTCCTTGGACTATACCATTTATTCTCACCTCTGAACCAGTGAGGACACTGCTCCTCCTAGGTTTGGGGGTGTGGTAGGTAGGTCTGTCAATAACATAGTTAACTTAAAGTGCAGCAGAATCATGTGAGTAACATAGAAATGGAGCTGTGTTCACTTAAGAATTATGAAAATTAAGGAATCTAAATTTTTTTTGCAGATCTTTAGACATTATAAATTTCTAAATTTTCACATTTCCATGATGAGAACACCAAGAAAACTCACTAGTATAAGCACTTAGTGAACCATTGAAGAGAGAAAAAGGTAAGGACATGCTTAAAAGTTCAAAGGAAGACCATCACCAGTGAGAATTGGGCCTAAATTTTTTTTTATTTGAGGAGTGATTGAGGCAAATTTCTTCTAGCTTTAAGGACAGGCTGAGTCAATATGTTCACTAAAAGTTAGGTAACTCCAAGTTGAAACAATGGCGGACACTCATGACACTTAGGAAAGGATCAAGGCCTTCTCTTGGGCAGTTTGAGCCTAAATGACCAAACCACAAGCAACGCCCTTGTTCATACACTTTTTGAGCTTCAAAGTCTAATTTTCTTCAAAACACACCTGAGTACTTGTACCTGAACCTATGGATCTGATTTAACCTTACCCTCACTCTGAGAATTCAGAAGGTAAAGGAGAAGGAGTTAAAGATGGACTAGCTAGGGCCAACATTGGATGAGTGGAGAAGAATTATCTGAAGTTCTAGCAGTGTAACAACTGAGGAAAAAGGCGGCAATTCATCAAAGCAAAAACAAAAATAAAAAGAAGAAAACTGCATCAGAAAGAAAAGAAAACAATAATGAAGAGGAGTAAGAGAGGAGTCAAGAGGAAACATTCATCGAAAAAAAATCAAACAAGAAGAGAAACTAATCACTTCAAATCTGAAGATTTCAAAGAAGATGAAAGGAGCTGAATTAAAGAAGGTGAAGTCATGAATCACCTCCTGCACCTACTGATTTCTGAATTTCAAACCCCTTTTCAACCTTCTAATTCTTTTTATAACCCAATACCATAAGCCACATTACAGCCCAGTTAAAGCCCTTGTGATCCAAAGTTGAATGAGCTGTCATGTGGAGATAATGAGTTGTCCAATCTATGGTGAAAATTTGCCAATGATGTCAGAACTTGAATGCTATGCCTATGCTCATGCTTACAGACCCATTTGGGGGATGTAACTACTCTTGAGTTTGAGAGACAATGAAACCCTCAAAAGTTCTTTGTGAGAGTATGCCCTAGAGAGTTTTGGGTCTGATATTGAATGTATTGGGCATGGCCTACAACCTAATTTTTAATTTAATGATTAGCTTAGTGCTGACACACGTGTAGTTTCCCCTGTTGTGAACTGATTGGAAATGCTGTGCTATCATGTGAAGTTTATGTTGCTTAAACATCTGTGCAGACAATGTATTTAAATTTCCTATAATTTTACTGATTCAAGGGTGAACTGATACTCTGTTTCTTGACTGCTAACTTGATAATCTTTCACTACTGTTAACTATTTTATTGAGAAGTTTGTGGGTATCTTCACTGAAAACCCTCACGAGACTTCACTCCTCCACTAGGGATCACCTATGGGTTTAAAAGGCTTGGTACATATGCTAAATGTATCCGTGCTCCCTACGAAAGTGGCATTTAATTTCTGTAGATTTTTAGTGTAACTTTGCTAAGGGACTAGCAAAGATTAGGTTTGGGGGTGTGCTAAGACATGAAAAGTACCACTTTTCACCCCTTAACTTAGCCTCTATTAGACCCTTAGCCATCTAATAAATGTGTGTTAAGTCATTTCTGCAGGTAATACACAGCAGCTGCAATAAGGCCTGAACCCTGTTAAGGAGCCCACTTTTGCCCCAGAAGTTCCTCAGAAGGATAAAAGTTGAACCCAGACAAGAATTAAACCTCACGCAGCTTTCACAAGCTTTAAAGGATTCAAAAATTAAGCCTCGCACAGTCCTCGCGAGTCTCCCAAAACTTCATTTCCAATTGCCCGCACTGTTCTTGCACAGTTGAGTGATAGAGGGGCTTCAGAATCATACTTCGCATAGTTCTCGTGAAGCTTAAATATAACTGCTCGCGCAATCTCGCACAGCTCAAGAAAGCAGCTCTCAAACCTCGCACAGTTCACTCAGATCAACTGAGGAGAGAGAACTCCAGGTATTTCGTCGTGCAGTGGCCGCGGGATGCAAAACTTTAGAAAAACCTCTCACGCATTTCAGAGACCAATGCATATCACATCCTCACGAGGATCCATTGAGAAACAAATCGCTCGTGCGATTCCCGTGCCATTAGAAGGAAAGTGCAATCTCGCGAAGACCAGAGCAATCCAGCGAGGATTCAATGCTCTATCGCGCGACTGCTTCAGCTACAGGTAAGACAACCTCACGACGGCTAGAATTTCAATCTAATCCAACCTTGCGAAGACCGTGCTACCATGTGACAGACTTGGAAACCAGTACTACCTGGTGAGGCTCTGAACTCTAACTCTCCCTCACCACTGCAGAGGATATTCTAGGAACTTCCAGCAATTAGGGCACGCATTCCAAAGCTCCAAGTTCCATGCACGCACCCTGAGGCATCCAAGAGACAATATTAGGCCATGTGGTATCGTTAAAATTAGGGTTTCCTAACCCTAATGCGCCGCCAAATTAACTGCTATATAAACCTAAGCCTGGTTTAGGTTTAGAGGACGCTCTGCTTAGAATAGAATTTAGTCTATCTTCTTCTTCTGGTAGTAGCTGTATATTTCTAGTAAGTTTTAGGTAGTTTTCTTTTTACTTTTTCTTCTCTCCATAGTCTAGCATTTGCTGGCTATGCCTTTGTATGACTATTTGGAATAGATTAATGGAGTTTCATGATAGGGTGTTTAACTTTTATGGGATTTTTGTGAGTTGTTCTGTACAAGGCTGTTATCTTGAGATCCTCCATTGCTAGGACATATTGCAAGAAATGGAGGACTGATTTCATGGTTTATTCAGATCCAAGTGACCTGTGTGTCTGGGCTAACATGCTCCCATACAGGCCTAGCCCCACCACAGGACCCCCTAGATCTGAAGTCCCAATGGGAGCAATGAGCTTTTATAGCCTTGTGAACATGGTGGTGGCAACAATGTTTCTTGTTCTATCTTGAGCTTTGTGAGAAGGATAGCCTCTGGGATAGTCTGTGACCATTTAAGTGGACAGGTTATAGCCTTAGGGTGAAGCCAACCCACAGACTCAAGACGAATTATTCTTCTCTGCACTTGTGCTTGTAGCCCTATGAGAGATTGTGCTGAGATAAACTCCCCTGTATGTGTATAGACCCGCCATCAGATAACAGATCTGGTTTGGTTATAGAGATTGTAGGCTTGCGACTGGATCACTGCAGTCTCTCTAAAGCAGTGGACAGCTGGATCTAAGGCTGCACTCAAACTCTTGCTGGTTCTATGTGTTTGGGCTAACATGCTCCCATACAGGCCTAGCCCCACACATAGCACTTTAGAGGTTGAGATTCCCTATGGATTCTTGTGCTTGTAGCCTGGATGAAGTAGTGCCTACAATGATAAACTTGTTTTGACTCATCTCTAGACTGTGGTTCCCCAATTGGATAATTTGTGACCATTTAAGTGGACAGGTTATAGCCATAAAGGGATTGGATCATGGCACAGAGATGAGTTGGATTCTTTCTCCTCAGTGGTGATAATGTAGCCACTGGACAAGACTTCTATAGCAGCAGATCTAAATTTGAGTCATGAAGCCCATCAGATCTGAACCTAATAGCATACTTCTCACCCTTTTATATTTTTTTCTCACTCCATCTTCGTTCTTAAACCTTTCTATAGTTTAGACATTAGGATACCATAGAATTTAGATTTTAGTGACCCTAAATCTCCTTCCATTTAGGATTGCCAGATCTATAGTCAGATCTGGAGGGCCTACTAAAGATGGCTCCCTTGGAGCTTAAGATCAATTTCCCTGTGGGACAAACTCTTACTTATCAAAACTTGCTACAACAGGCCCTGTATCTTGCAGGATTGTGAATATTTTAGGCTTCCTGCTCTGTCATTTTCAATTCACCTCTCATTCATTTTCATTCACCCCATTCTTATCATTGTATTCAATAAAGTCAGTAGCAAGCACTCTAAAATAGCCTAACACATGTTGGGTTCTATAGGAGATTCATCAAGGATTTTAGCAAGATCTCAAAACCTCTTTGTCACATGTTGTGTCAAGAGGTTCCCTGTAAATTTAATGATAAATGTCTCCATCCCTTTGAGCTTTTGAAAGGCCATTAAACATCTGCACCTATCCTTGAAGCACCGGATTTTTGTTTGCCATTGGAGCTGATGTGTGATGCATCAGATTTTGCTATTGGTGCAGTCTTGGGATAAAGGAAGGATAAGGCCCCTTGTGTGATGGCTTATGCAAGTAAAACCATGATTGATGCTTAGTTAAATTATACCACAACTGAGAAGGAATTGTTGGCAATTGTCTATGCTTTAGAGAAATTCAGGTCTTATGTGTTGGGATCTAGGATAGTGGTCTTCATTGACCACTTAGCCCTGAAGTACCTTTTGTCAAGAAAGGATGCCAAGCCAAGATTAATCAGATGGATCCTCCTATTATAGGAGTTTGATCTTGAGATTAAGGATAAAAAAGGGGTTAAAAATATGGTTGCAGACCACTTATCCAAGATCCTAGCTGAGGAGATTGATGGGCTGCCTATCAATAAATCTTTTCCTGATGAACAACTGTTTACTATCACCACCTCTACACCTTGGTTTGCAAACATTGTAAACTAATTCACAGTGGGTAAGATCCCCCCCACATTGGAACAAAATAGACAAGGAGCTATTCTTTTCAAAGATCAAGAATTACATGTGGGAGGATCCATACATGTTTAAGCATTGTGTAGACCAAGTGGTGAGGAGATCTGTCCCTGATGATGAATTCCACAACATACTAACTATGTGTCATGAACAGGCTTGTGGAGGCCACTTCAGTGGGAACAAGACTGCTGCCAAGGTGCTCCAAAGTGGAGTTTATTGACCCACTCTCTTCAATGATGCATGGCAGCATTGTAAAGCTTGTGAAAGATGCCAAAAGAGGGGAAGCATCTCCAAAAAAAACTCCATGCCCTTACAACCTATACTTGTGATTGAACTCTTTGACATTTGGGGGATTGACTTCATGGGTCCTTTCCCTCCTTATGGTTACAATTATATTCTTGTGGCTATGGACTATGTGTCCAAATGGGTTGAGGCCATAGCCACGAGAACCAATGATCACATGGTTGTCCTAAACTTCTTGAAGGACAACATTTTCTTCAGGTTTGGCACCCCCAGAGCTATCATTAGTGATGGGGGGAATCATTTCTACAATAGAAAGTTAGAGAAATTGCTTAGAAAGAACTCTGTGACACACAAAGTTGCCACCCCATACCACCCACAAACCAGTGGGCAGGTGGAAATTTCTAATAGAGAGATTAAACACATTTTGGAGAAAACTGTGAGAGTTGATAGGAAGGACTGGTTCCTGATGTTACCTGATGCTCTTTAGGCTTATAGGATTGCCTATAAGACCCCAATAGGGATGTCTCCCTTCAGGCTAGTGTATGGCAAGGCATGCCATTTACCAGTAGAGCTTGAGCACAAGGCTTATTGGGCTGTTAAAACATTGAATATTGATCTAACCTCTGCTAGCATGCATAAGAAACTGCAGCTGTTAGAGCTGAAAGAGTTGAGATTAGAGGCCTACTCCAATGCAAGGATCTACGAGGAGAAAACCAAGGCTTTCTATGACAAGCATTTGCTAAGAAAGGAGTTCACAACTGGCAATAAGGTATGGTTGTTCAATTCTAAATTAAAATTTTTCTCAAGTAAGTTGAGATCTAGATGAGAGGGACCTTACATGGTCGAGCATGTATCCCCATCTAGAGCTGTTGAAATCAAGGATCCAAAAGATGGTAGGATCATGAGAGGGTTACTAGATGGTGGTCAGGGAGGAGGTACCCAAGGTTGAGTCGGGGGTAGCCGAGGAGGAGGGTGAGAGAGCTAAGGGTGAGGGAGCCGAGGGTGAGGAGCAGCCAGGCGCGGAGCCTCGGGATCGCAAGCACTACCCGCTGGAGGATTTCTTTGCCAGAGGCCGGGTAGGTCCTTGTATGTAAGAGTTCCTTCATTTTCCTAAGCATTCATGTTATGATATAGGCTTATTAGGGTCTGTAAACCCTTCTAATTTACGTCGAACCTGCATTGATTATTTGTTGCATGCTCTCTCATGCATCGTGCTCGCATCTAGAGATAGGTCATGCTTATGCTCAATATTCTTATCACGTTTTGTGTGCCTGTTGTGAGTTTTTTTTTCATAGTGATCGAGACATGTTTTATTCATTTTCAACTCCTAAATTCATTTATCTTTCGTCAAGTATGTATTAGTCTTATTGTTATTGTCATTCTTTTTTGTGTTGGTCATTATGGTCGATAGGAGCCTCTGCAGCTGGCTATTAGCTCGGCATGGGGTGAGTCTCATGCCTTGCCAGAGTTTCAGTGAGAGCGGCTAGTGTCTTTTGGTTTTGGGACTATTCTAGGGCCAGAGCCCTTTCAGGTCGATCGAGGCCTGATTGCGGCGATCATAGAGAGGTGGAGCAAGAGGCATCAGGGGCTTCTCTTTCCGGTTGGTATGATGCTGCCGACCCCGGAGGACTCGGTTTGCATCACTGGTCTTCGTTTTGAGGGTGAGCCGATCACGGGGTAGATGGAGGGACAGTATTTGGAGGTGTGTGAGGAGATCTTGGGAGTCCCTTATAGGTCGAGTGGATCGGGACAAGGGTAGTTCAGGTCACTTGGTTCTTCGGTATGTTTGCGAGCGGTTTTACCCCTCCAAGGTGTCATTCGGAGGTGAGGACACCTTATGAGGCACAGTGTGCACGGTGATAGGTCGGGAGCCCGTGATCAAGCCAGGATTGGCTATAAACAGGGTACTCCAAGCATTTCTAATGCACTTCTTGGGTGTAGTACTTTTCTCTTCTTTGACTCGGGGATGCGTCACCGGGTTATTTTTTATGGTTCTCGGGGATTTAGATCAGGTCCCTACTTATGCGTGGGGTGCGGCTGCATTGGCGCATCTCTATGAGCAGCTCTACTATCGGGGAAAGGGCATCACATCGATCGAAGGTTTCCTTCCATTCCTACAGGTAAGTTTTAGTTAATTGGTATCACGATAATTTTAGTTTCATTAATTTTTGTTCATAGTGGTTCTTAATAATTTTTTTTTTCATCGCTGTTTCTTTTTTTCTATTTTAGGCGTATGATCATTTCACTTTTCTTCATCCTGGGGTTCTAGTGGGGGTTAAGTTCACGTTCCCTCGGATGCATGTGTGGAGGGAGGCGTTGAGGGGTCGCCGTTGGTCTTCGGATCTTCAAACCGCACGGGGCCTCTTCGAGGATATGCACGTGGGGCAGGTACATATATGTCGTGTTTTTGTTTGGCTTTGTTTTGTTTTGGGACTCTTAGGCTTTCTTAATGGGTCGATTTATTTATTTAGATAGGTGATCTGGAGGCCCTACGACAATGAGGAGGATGCAGGTGAGGCGGTGATTGAGTCTGGCCGATCCTTCTTCGACGTGGACATATGGGTGCATTGTTTTGAGAGGGTGGAGAGGATCCACACTTCTCAAGTGGTACGGCAGTTGGGGGTCGCTCAGGGAGTCCCTCCAGAGGTTAGCCACAAAGTGGCGAAGAGGATGACCGGCCCTCCAGGCCAGAATTTTATAGAGTGGATGGTACTCCAGATAGCCAATTTTAGAGTTGGGGGGACCAGGGTCATGGGGGCGCGTGATGAGGTGGATGTACGTGAGTATAGGAGGTGGTTCAGTGCGTTGGGTGGTGGGCGCCTCTTCACGCATCCTTTTCATGGCAGTGATTCTTTTGTTATCGGTGGGCCGGAGTCGGCATTGCCATTGAGGGAGAGATTGGCCTCATTGGAGGAGGGCCATCTGACGGTGAGTGTGCGGGGGGCACTGGATGCTCTCCATAGGGCAATGGAGTAGATAGGGCATGCTCCTCACCCTGATGAGGAGATGTTACACCCTTTGACCGACTCGATTACTCGGGCCAGGGTAGCGGAGGATGAGTTAGGGGCTCAGCTAGCGGAAACTTGAGATCTCCTGGTGAGTTGATTTATTGGTTTAATTCGTCTGTGTTATATTGGCTTATTTTGGTGATGTTTTTAGTATGGTGGTTTTGTTTTATTGTGGACAATCTGAGAGAGAGTCTGAGGTTGCTCGTCAGGCAGCTTTGCTGGAGGTCTATTGCAGTCAGCAGCAGGCCGATCGTGCAGTGGCGGCTAGCCTGCGCTTCGAGATTGAGTGATTGGTGGGTATTTTAGATTAGATTTATTAACTATTGATGGCTTGGGGATCCTTATTAATGTTGGAATGTTGGCGATATTTGTAGACGGCAGGGCTTTCTGCCGCGGAGGCTTCTGCTCAGGCATTTGATCATTCTTCAGTGCCCTCCTCCAGTCAGGAGGATCCAGCAATGGCTCATCTTCGGTCTGAGCTAGAGCATTGGGTAAGTTCCATCACTCTTTAGTTTGTTATTGTGTAGTTTGTTTGGTGTTATTATTATGTTGACTTAATAGTTTACTAACATGCGTCGGTGCTTCAGCATCACGTTGCCGAGGACCTTCGGATGAGGGAGGCGACTGCTGCCTCTTTACGCCCAGAGAGTCAGGTATAATTCCTAATTTTTAATGCAATTCTATTTAGGTTGTTTTGTTCTATTTATCTCTGACATATTTTGTGTTGGTTTGCTTGGTTCTTCGTGCAGGATGTTTCGGCTTCCGCTCCTGAGGCTCCCCCTTAGGGGTCCGCTCTTATTCCTAGTCGGGTATATTTTAAATGATATATTTATAGTTTATTAGTCATCGTAGAGTTATCTAATGTATTTGTTTGTTCTTGTTGCAGCCACCTACGTTCGTCGTCCCTTCCGTGACGGCAGCTTATCCTGTGACTACTGCGACGGTCTAGCGCCTTTTGGGGGAGAGATTAGTCCTGGTATTTTTTTTTTAAAGCTTCTTATGTTTATATATCAATTTTTCTTTTAACTTTGGGTGGTTACGCAAGTTCGTGAGCTTGAGGAGGCGCATTTAGAGGTAGCGCGGGCACATGCCACTCTCGAGGCGAAGCGAGTCCTTGGGGAGACACAGAGTCGTGACGACATATTTGTTGAGATGATGGTTGCGCAGAAGACTCAAGTCGAGGCATTAGAGGCGGTGCATCGGTCGATGCGGGCAAAGATGCAGGCGTCTATGGATCGGCTGCAGTATCATCTGGCGAGGGAGCGAGGAATGCATAGATCAGCTAGTCGACTTGAGGGATCAGAGTCGAGGGCTGCGGGGTCTTCATTCGGGCAGTCTCGCCACACATCATGTTATCATGTCAGGAGTGATACTTGTGAGGATTATATTACTCATGGGGTTCTTAGTGGGCATCTTCTTCATTCTCGATCGAGGTGGACTGTCAATCAGGAGAGAGAGGGGGGCTCTGTAGTGAGTTTGTGCCGTCTAGAGGTTCTAGCGACTCCAGTCGTCAGAATCATTTTTTCAGAGGATCAGTCTACAAACCTTCAAGCTGACAATACTGGGGACAGTGGTGCTCGATCGTTCCAGTGGCAGCGTAGGGAGTAGGTGTGTGCATGTGTATGTTTTGTCCATTGTGAGTGCAGATTGTATATCCAGGGGGGATGCCTCAGTGACGATTGTAAAGAAAAATAGGAAAGAAAATTTTGACATATTTATATTGAGATTTTGTTTTAGGTGTACCTGATCAACTACTTTTCTTTTAGTTACCTCTTGCGTCTACTTTTGCTTTTGTTCCTGGTGCCGTCAATCATCATCGGGACTTGGATGCTTTTTGAGCTGGCCCGGTGGTGGTTGAAGGTCGCTTTGTATCTGCACATATAAAGGTAACACTATTAGCAATTTTTATTCTCCCCCTTGCTAGTTGTCAAGGGGGTAAGTATCTCAGATTGGAGCCTGGTAGCACAGGTAGATATATGCTCTTTTTTCTTATTATTATTATTTTTTTTTTTCTTTTTTTTCAAAAGTAATGCAACAGGGAAAGCAAATAACTAGTGTAGCAACAATAAATAAATAAAAAATAACTAAAACTAAAATAAATAAAATGCCCCAGTGTAGGAGTGTGGTAGTATCTGCAGTATAGCGTCTTCAATAGCTTTCTTTGCACAATAACTTCGACGTTCTTTTTCTTTCGGTGGACGAATCGGTGATTTTGATATGATTTTCCTTCCGATAAAAAAAAAATGCCCCAACGTGTAGATGCAATGGAGCTTTTTCAGGCATTAGATGAGCACTACGGGTCTATGTGAAGTCATGGGTATCTGGTGGGTTAGTTTTGAAGAAAACGTTTATCAATACTGTCATCAAACTGGGGGAAGTCTCTTTGATTGGGTCATTTGCATACGGGGTCTATCTTAGGGTGGTGGTCATCCTATCCCGTGGTTATTAGGAGTGTGGCAGGTACGGTGGGTGATTATGTCAGTCATCATTCATCAGTTTTCAGCTTCATTCCTTGGAGTATCCTGTGAGGCTTCTAACTTACCATCCAAAAAAGAAGTAGAAAAAGGATAAGGCTCAATGATGAGGGAAGTAGTTTATACCTAACATTCTGCGAAAGAGATGAGTAACAATCCTCTACTCGGGGAATGGGGGGGTGCCATGATTGAACTCTCCGTCATGTTTTAGTACCATCAAAATCTCATATTCTATGGTTAGCAGGAGTTTGTCCTCCCCCCGCCACCTTACGACGACATCTAGTAGGATACAGATTTCAGGGGTGCCCTCGCATCTTGCTTATACACTTCTGGTGAAGTGTATAAGCAAGATGTCCTCATGGCCTGCTTATGCCTCCCTGAGCTCATTGACTTGTTCATTCGTCGTAATTCTCTCACTCAACTTTTGATAGGTAGATATATTTTGAAAGCATCCTGCTAGCACAAGAATAATGAGTTTTGATTGAACCTAACATCTTCATTTTTTTGCTCTAACGTCTCCTCCAATGGCGGGAGAAGGAATGACGATTAGGTGTTACTTATACTTTTGAGAGAGATTAGGTATGTCACTAGTCCTTTGGTCAAATTGCCCGAATAAGAAGGTCGGCAATAAACGGGAGGTCTCAAGGATATTCTGGGGATTAAAAGCGTACGACTAATGAATGGGTCGTGACAACTACGGGGGTGATAACTATAGGTATTTAACCATAGGATGTGATAATCACATAGCGAAGGGTAGTATTTTGTAAGGTACATGGCATTCCAAGGGCTAGGGAGTTCTTCCCCATCTTGGTTCGCCAGTTTGTATGCATTTCCAGGGTATGCGGCTGTTATGATGTAAGGGCCTTCCTAGTTTGATTTCAGTTTTCCTTTTGAATGGGCATGCTTAGAGGGCATGATTTTCTTCAAGACTAATTCTTTGATATTGAAAGTTCGTTCAAAGACTTTCTTGTCGTAAGCCCTAGCCACTCTCCTCTGATATACCTGAGCGTGATCAGCTGCCCTTAGACGTGTTTCATCGAGCTGCTCTAACTACGTGAGTAGGGCAATCCTCCTCTCATCTAAGGATAGCTCATCATCGAGTTGGATCCGTAAGGATGGTACTTGTATCTCATAAGGTAAGACGACCTCCATCCCATAGGTAAGGAGGTAGGGAGTTTGGCCAGTGGTCATACGAATAGAAGTCCGATTGGCCAGAGTGCTTCTGGTAGTCGTTCAGGCCAGTCAGCTCCATTGGTTCTTTCTACTGTATGTTTTAAAATTCAAATCAGCATTTTATTGGTGGCTTCTACTTGTCCTTTTCTTTGAGGGTAGAATGGTGAGGAGTGGCATAGATCGATACCAAATTTCTTGCATAACTTCTTTGTCTTCTCTGCAATAAACTGCAGTCCGTTGTCGGTAACAAACATCTTGGGTACTCCAAACCTTGTGATGATATTGTGCATGATAAACCTTATGAGTGTAGAAACAGTGATCCTAACATATGATTCGGCTTCTGCCCATTTGGTGTAGTATTTGGTTGCTGTAAGTATAAATGCGTGCTTGTGAGTGTTCCCAACTGTGTCTGTGAAAGGTCTGATGACATCGAAGGCTCACATCGAGAATGGCCATGGCGAGGTCATAGAATTCAATGCAACTGATAAAGCTTTGATGAGTACGGCGTGTTCTTGGCACTGCTTGTAGAATTGGACATAGAGGTGGCAGTCTCTTATCATTATCGGCCAGAAGTAGCCTTGTCGTATAATTTGATCGATGAGTCTCTATTTATCGGCGTGGGCATCACAGGCGCTGGCGGGTGCTTCTCAGATGATTTATTATTCTTCGATGATTGTAACTCATCGTATCAGTACTCCTTTACTGAAGGCTTCTTTGTATAGTGTTTCGCCAAGTATGCAGAATTTGGCGCATCGGTTCCTTATAGTCTTGCATTCAATCTTTGTAGCATAGGGAGGAATGTGCTGATCTTTGAGAAAGTTTCAAATGTCGAAATACCATGGCTGCCCATCGTCGGTTGGTGATCTTTCAAATCTGAACATAGCGACTTCGGCTCCTGACTTGTCGTACTTTTCCGGAGTAATTACTTCCTTTGATGTCGTGCTCATGGGAAGGATTGGTAATTTACCCTTGCCCCCACAACCAAAAACTTGTTGGATTATTTTAGATGCTTGCTGCTAACTTTATTGGAAACAATGATAAGAATGTGTTAGTGAAACTGAATCAAAGGTGGATTGAAAATTACAGAGCAGCAAGTCTAAAAATACATAGACCTGCAAGATACAGGGCCTGTTGTAGCAAGTTTTAATAAGTAAGAGTTTGTCCCACAGGAAAAATTGATCTAAAGCTCCAAGGGAGCTATCTTTAGTAGGCCCTCCAGATCTGACTACAGATCTGCCAATCCTAAATAGAAGGGGATTTAAGGTCACTATTATCTACATCCTAAGGTAACCTAATGCCTAAACTACAAAAATGGTTGAGAAGAATGATGGAGTGTGAGAAAATAAATATAAAAAGGGTGAGAAGTAAGCTATTAGGTACAGATCTGATGGGTCTTATAACTCAGACTCAGATTTGCTGCTATAGAAATCCTGTCCAATGGCTACATTATCACCAAAGAGGAGAGAGGATCCAACTCACCCCTGTGCCATGATCCAATCCCTTATGGCTATAACCTGTCCACTTTAATGGTCACAGACTATCCAATAGGAGAACCACAGTCCAGAGATGGGTCAGAACAAGTTTATCATTGTAGGCACTACTTCTTCCAGGCTACCAGCTCAAGAATCTATAGGAACCTCAACCTCTAAAGTTCTATGTATGGGGCTAGGCCTGCAATGTGCACTAGCCTGGACACACAGAACCAACAAGAGTTTGAGTACTAGCTTTAGGTCTAGCTGTTCACTGCTTTAGAAAGACAACAATAATCCAGTCACAAGCCTACAATCTCTACAGCCAGATCAGATATGCCATCTGATGGTGGGTCTATACAAATACAGGGGAGTCTGTCTCTACACAATCTCTCATAGGGCTACAAGCACAAGTGCAGAGAAGAAGAATCTATCTTAGATCTGTGGATTGGCCTCACCCTAGGGCTATAATCTGTCCACTTAAATGGTCACAGACTATCCACAGAGACTCCTCCTCAGAGATCTAAGATAGAACAAGTAGATTACTGCTACCACCATGTTCACAAGGCTACCAACTCAAGCTCCCATGGGGATTCAGATTTAGTGGATCCTGTGGTGGGGCATAGGCATGCAATGTGCCTAACCTGGATACACAGGTCACTTGGATCTAAATTACTTGGAAAACCCTAATTTTCTCAATGTAATCATGGCTCATTTCTATTCCTTGGATGTCTTGGGGCATGTGCACAGAGATTAGAGCATTGGAGTGCGTGCCCTAGTTACTGAAAGTTTCCAGATTGCCCCTACAGAAGTGGGGAGAAGTTGAGATCCCGAGCCTTATTTGGTAGCAAGGATTTTCAGGTCTTGTCGCGTGATAGAATTGGTGTCACGGGATTGATTTGACTTGAAGCTCTTGCAGTCGCGGGATTGATAATTTGGTCATCGTGGGATTGTTCTGGTTGTCGCAGGACTTCGCTTTCCATTTGAGTGGCACGGGAATCGTGCCCACAGTTCATTCCTTAGTGAATCTCGCGGGGATCCTCACAAAGAAGCAAGGTACATAGGCCTCTAGATTGCGCGAGTAGTTCCTTGAAGGTTTGTATCCTGCAGCCACTGCGCGATAGCTGCGCATAGGAATGCTTGGAGCTCTCTCTCGTCAGTGAATCGAGCGGAGATTAAAGGCTCCTTTCTTGAGCTGCGCGAGAGCTTCCAACTGAGCCTCACGAGAACTGCATGAAGTATGCTTTTTAATCCCTTTTGTCTTTAATCTGCATGAGAATAGCGCGACCAGTTGGTGTGTTGCCTTCAGAAACCCGCGACAACTGTGAGAAGCATTCTTTCTGATTCAATTGAACCCTTCGACATCTCCACGAGGCTCACTTCTTAACTTGTTGTTGCTTTGTTGTGCCTATGCTGCAGCCAATTCTCTGTCTGGGTCTAACTTCTTTTCTCCTGAGGCACTTCTGGGACAAAAGTAAGCTTCTTGGCATGGTTAGGGCCTTATCTGCAGCTGCTACTTATTACCTACAAAATGGGCTTAACACACACTTATTAAATGACTAAGGGTCTAACAGAGAGTAAGTTAAGGGGTGAAAAGTGGTACTTTTCAGGTCTTAACACACCCCCAAACCTAATCTTTGCTAGTCCCTTAGCAAAGCTTTAACTAATTAAATGCCACTTTCGTAGGGATCATGGGTACATTTAGCATATGTACCAAGCCTTTTAAACCTCTAGGTGATCCCTAGTGGAGGAGTGAAGTCTCCTGAGGGTTTTCAGTGAAGTTACCTACAAACTTCTCAAGAAAAATAGTTAACAGTGGTGTAATCAATGGCAAAATAAATTTTAATGAATAAAGCATCAATCCGCTTTTCTTTGGAATTCAGAGGAAATTGTAGCAGTAATGCAGGCCATTTAAAACACAAAATTAGCATGTGTTTGCATCACCACCATTCATTTTACATTAGAAATTTAATGTGTAAAAATCAGTACCAAGCTTGCCTTAAATTCAAAAATCAGGTTGGATACAACCCCAATGAGGTTAAAATTCAGACCCAATTCTCACCAGGGCTATCTCTCAATATTAACAATCTGATGGTGTTCACATTCAAAATAGCTCAAGAGCAGTTACAGACCCCAAATGGACCTGCAAGCATGAGCATATGCAAAGCTTCTAATTTCTGACATCCTCATAACTTTTCACCATAGATTGGACAACTCCTCATCTCCACATGACAGCTCATTTCACTTTGGATCTACAAGGTCTTTAATGGGTTGTAATGTGGCTTATGGGTGAGGGATATAGAGGATGAAGGGGTTAAAAGGGTTTCAAAATTAAGAGATCAGCAAGGTAAGGAGTGATCCATGACTTCACAACCTTCATTTCAGCAAAACTTCATCTTACTTGATATATTCTAGAATCAAAGTGGCCAGCTTCTCCTCTTCTTTTAAATTTTCAGATGATGTTCTTCTCTAGACTTATCTTTCTTTTTATCTTTTTATTTTTATTTAATATTTTTATGATTTTTATGATGATCTGCCATATAAATACCATTGATACACTGCTGTTCATAAGTTGTTTTTCTTCACCTTTCACCAAATGTCGGACCACTCTCACTACCTTCAACTCCTACTTTACCTTCTGAATTCTCAGAGTGAGGGTGAGGTTGAATCAGGTCAAGAGGTTAAGGTGCAAGTACTATGGTGTTTGTTAAAGAAGAATAGGACTTTCTGAGGCTCAAAGAGTGTATACCAAAGGGTAGTTTTAAAAGGTTGAATTTTCAGGCTCAAACTATCCAAATGAGGGCCTTGGATCATTTCCTTAGTGTCATGAGTGCTGTCAATCAGTTTTGATTTGGAGGTGCCTAACTTCTAGTAAAAAGGTCTTGACTCAATCAGTCTTTAGAGCATAAATAATGCCAAAAACACTCTTCAAAAGAAAATGATGGGCCCAAATCTCACTAGGTATGGTCCTCCAATTAACCCATGGGGTGTATTTTCACCTTTTTCTCTCCTCTTAGGTTCACTAAGTACTAACTGAAATTTTTTTTGATGTTAGCTTCATGGTGGTGCTAAGATTTTAAAATTTTCAGTTTCAAAATGTCTGCAAAAATATTTTAATATTTTCACAAATTTCCTTATTGCAGCAAGTTTAGTGAAAATTAACTTTATTCATCCCAATTATAGCACCACTACTGTACGAAAGTTAACTATTCTATTGGTAGATCTACCCTGCCACACCCCCAAACCATGAGGAGCAGTGTCCTCACTGGTTCAAAGGTGAGAAAGTGTAGGGTAATAGTCAGGAACAAAAAAGTAAACACACACAAACCAAATACACAAAGCAAAATACAAAAGGAATTCTATTAATTTAGAAAAACATGTACAATTGTAATTACAATAACAAGAAAAGAAGTGCAAAGGCAAGAAAAACCTAATCTACAATCTAGGTTTTAAGAGGAGGAATCTGAATCTGAATCTGAATCTGTGAGCCAGTCCCAGCCCATCTTTTGTGCATGTTTCCTAAGTGCAACTTTGTCCTTTTTCTTCTTTGCTTGCTTCTCAGTTGGACTCTTTTTCTTCTTTGCTTTGCTCTCAGCTGGACTCTTTTTCTTTGGCTGCCTTGGTTTCTTTGGTTGGGCTGGTGGTTTCTTCATGGTTGGAGCCTTTGGTGCCCTCACTCTCATTTTTCTGGTTTTGGGTTCAGGAGGGATCATAGGAGATTTTCCTTTGTCTTGCTCAGTGGGGGCTACTGGGGACTTCCCTTTATATAGCTGGCCATGTGGATGTGCCTCCTCAGACTGGGCAGCTGGCTCTTTACCAATTTTGATAGAGGTTGTTGTGTCAGCAGTCCTCTTAGCAGCGACTTTCCTTTGTTTAGGATAAGTTTGCTTAGTAGGGTGTGTAGCAGGAGTTTGGGTAGGTTGAGGTTGCTTAGTAGGGGGTGCAGTAGGAGGGGCAGCAGGGCACTTCCCTTTATTTGGCTGGCCAAGTGGTTGTGCCTCCTCAGTCTGGGCAACTAGGGTTTGAGAAGGTTTAGGCTTAGGTTCTGGCATGAGTACAGAGAGTGGGGAGGGCTGCTGAGCTGCAGTTCTGGCAGCAGCCAATGCGGCTTCCAAAGAGGCTATCTGGATTTTGGCTTTGAGGAGGTCAGTTTCATGGATTTCCTTTTGGAGTCAGAAGATCTCCTAGGCAATTTTGAGTCTCTTTTCAAACATCCTGGCCTTCATCCTCTCCACATTGGTATTTGCCTTCTCCAGCTCCAGATTCATATGATGATAAGCAGCCATGATTTTTGCCTTCTCATAGGCCTCCAAGATATTAGTCCACCCAAGGGAAATACCCAGTAGTTGCTTTCTGTGGGCTTCCTCAAGTTCAGCAATCTGCTGTAGCAAGGGAGTCTCAATTGATTGCCTAAGTTGGGCCATGCCCCTCAGGACATCCATCCTTAGGTAGGGATTGTCCCTCATGGCATGGAGGATGGTGAGGTAGGGAGGGATGTAAAAGGAGTGTTTGGGTGCGATAGAAAGAGAAGAAGTGAAAGGAGCAAAATGTGATTGGTCCTGGGTGGGGGAAGTGGGGTTATCAGTGGGTAAGTCTAGTTGTTGGGGAGGAGTGGCTGAGTTGGTGCATTTTGGGTGGATTTGTAAGTGAATGTTGGAGGGGGTAGGATAAGAGGTGAGATTGAAGGCATGGGGGGGAAAAAAAAAGAGGTAGGCTCACTAGGAGTAGGGGGTGATGGGGGAGTGAAAATGAGAATAGTGAAAGGTATGAAAGAGAATGGTTGGGTTGTGGAGTCAGGGCTAGAAGGGGAAAGAACCAGGGGGGTTTGAGTGGATTGTTGAGGGATGGGTGGGTTTGTCAATGTTTGAAGTGTGGATTTGATGGAGGTGATTTCTGTTTACATCTAGTCCTGTGTGTGTGTTGTGGTGGATAGTTGGGATTGGATGTCTTGGATGAGGGAGAGGATGAGTATCAGTGTATCGGGGTTGGGAGGTTGAGATTGTGTAGAAGATGGCACAGGTTGAAAAGGTGAGGAAGGGGCATAATGGAAAGTGGAAGGAGGAGGGGATTGGGGATCTGGTGAGTGATGTGGTGATGTAATTGGGGAGTCCGGGAGGGGGGTGTAGTGGGTGGGCATCAGGTGTCAAGGAAACTAGCCATAAAGGCTTGGAATCCTATGATTGTGTTAAGGTTGAGGTCTATGTCTGTGAATGGAGATGTAGTAGGCATGGCTGGAGTGATGTCTTGGTCAATGTGAGGTGTATCAGTGGAGATAAAAGGGATTGTGGGTGGTGTCAGAGAGATGGTGGGTGTTGTGTCAGTGGTTTTTTATTTCTTGTATGAAATTAGTGGAGGGCTGTTAGGTTTTTGTGAAGGGGGGGGGGGATTTGGGGCTGTATTTTAAGGTAGGGTAGGGGAAGGGGAGGGGCTAACATGGGGGGTGGTGTCCTCCTAGATACCAATCACAGGAGAAAGGGGTGTGGGCATGGATAATGAAGACAGAGGAGGGTGAGGGAGAGATGGAGTAGGGGTAGGGAATGTTATCAGGATAGGGGATCTTGGAGTAAAAGGTGGGGGGGATGTGGTGGCTGCTGCAGTAGTGGTGGTGACAGGCTCTAGAATCTCCTTTTTAGTAATAGGGGTGGGCCTTGTAACAGCTACCTCTTCTGTTTGCTTGGGAGGGGCCTGAGCCTCAGCTTTGTTCTTCTTCTGGGTCTCCATCAGGCTCCTGTTGATTCCCCATTGTCTCTTGGCAAAAGTTGTAGGGGCAAGGGTGGTAG
This sequence comes from Chloranthus sessilifolius, assembly GCA_021018995.1. Taxonomy (NCBI): domain Eukaryota; kingdom Viridiplantae; phylum Streptophyta; class Magnoliopsida; order Chloranthales; family Chloranthaceae; genus Chloranthus; species Chloranthus sessilifolius. Next base: position 75,587,457 of record CM037588.1, on the reverse strand, counting down.
TCTCCTCTCCTTTTGCTATCTTGTACCCTCCCTTTAGAAGTAGTTTGGTGATGACTCTGGCATAGAAGAGTGTGTGTGGCTTCTTGTTCTACCCTAATTTCTCCACCAAATCCTCCATTGCTTCAAAGATTAACCAGGCTGCATGGAAGCCATGGCTCAGAGAGAAGGAGTAGACAACATCAGCAATAGGAGTCCTCCTCTCCTGCTGATGGCCTGAGCAGTAAATGTTTTTTCTCAGGACCTGGTCAATGAAAAGGAGGTTTGGCTCTAACTCTCTTCTTCTAATAGAATCCCCTGAGGCCTTTAATCCTCTAGTCAGAGCCCTTGTAATTGTATTAATTGAGGCACTCAGGGGAGGGCCATATCCACAGCTAGTGTTAAATGCAGCTGGGATGCCCAATACCTCTGCAATCAGCTTGGGGCTAACTAACATCTCGAAATCATCAATCAACACAAAGAAACTAGCTTGTCCATCTTTGTCCTTAGTGACCCTAATGTGCTGGTAAAAGAGTTGCACTAGCCTAGGGTAGGCTAGTGCTGGAATTCCTCTCATCAAGGGTGTTAGGCCAGCCTTGCTCATAAATTGAACGGCAGGGGCAGAGAGAGGCTCCTTCTCAAAGAAGGGCAGGTCGAAAGCTGTCTCAGGCTCCAAGGGGATTGATGCCATGAGCTTAGAGGGTGTATAAAACTCAGGGGTTGGCTCCTCCACCTCCTCAACCACTTCCTTCCCTTTTTTCGGTGCCTTTGAAGTCTTGACCTTCTTAGGAGTGGTCTCAATAGGGGCCATATCCTTGCCCCTTTTCTTTGGTGCACTCTTAGGGGCCATTACAAACTCTACTTTTGAATACGAGAAAGGGGGACTGAGATCTGAGTGCTTACCCTAAAATCATAGGGTTTGGGTCGATCTAGCGTACGGTGCACCACAAAGTCTCTGAGCAGAGGGCAATTGATGGGGATGACGTTAGGAACAAATCTGTAAATTCCTGGTGTGAATGATGGGTTGTAGGATGGACGCTAGAGGAGAGAGGTAGAAGAGCGCCAGAAGCTAGGGTTTCACTGGATGAAGAAGGAAGAGAGTACTGGAAAGGGAGACAAGCGCGGGGTTAAAATACTTGTCGCTGTGATTGGCATGCTTTGGAACATATCCTGTCGCGAGATGGGAAATGAAACCTAGAAATGGTGTAATCGCCACTTGGATTGCGCGAGAGGCTCTCAGGCCTCCTTTGAATCTCGCGACAGCTATTGAAGTGTTTCATTTGGATTACGCGAGAGGCTCCTAGGTTTACTTTGAATCTCACGACAGCTAGTGAAGGATTCTATTTGAATTGCGCAAGAGTCTCCCAGGTTTACTTTGAATCTCACGATAGCTAGTGAAGGATTCTATTTAAATTGTACGAGAGTCTCCCAGGCATCATTTTGGACCCCGCAACAGCAAAGTATTAAACAGAGAGCATGCGCTCTTCATTCTGCCATTTCCATTTGTGTTGTGGCTGGTTCCTAGGCATGACTCACCACCATGGGTACCCCCAGACACTTTAAACTCAAACATTCAGGCATAGACAGTAAAAATCATTATCCAACATCATGCATGCAAGCAAAAATCATCAATTCAAGAGCAGTAATCATTAAACCAAGCATAAAGAGAAACCAGACCAGACAGATTCAGACTTAAGTGAGGCCACTAAAATTTCCTCTAAAATTTGAACAAAATAAAGCAATACAAATCTAACAAAACCAAAGTACATATGATACAATATTGACACACCTGTGGATTAGTTTAATGAAGGATCCCCTTGAAAGTGAATGGTGTCCATAGGTTCAGCAGGTTTTTCGAAACAAGGCTTAAGCCTCTGACCATTCACCTTCAAGGTTTTCCCAGACTTGGGATCATTGATTTCCACAGCACCAGATGGGGAAACACTCATGACAATATAGGGACCTTCCCATCTAGATTTCAGTTTTCCAGGAAAAAATTTAAGTTTGGAGTTAAATAACCAAACCTTGTCACCAGCCATGAAGCTCTTTCTCAACAGACCCTTGTCAAAGAAAGCGTTGGACCTTTCCTTGTAGATCCGAACATTGGCATATGCATCCATCCTCAGCTCTTCCAATTCTGACAGCTGCAACAACCTGTGATGACCAGTAGAAGTTAGGTCTAGATTTAAATTTTTTATGGCCCAATAGGCCCTGTGTTCTAACTCTACTGAGAGATGGCAAGCCTTGCCATAAACCAGTCTGAATGGGGACATCTCAATGGGAGTCTTATAGGTAGTCCTATAAGCCCATAATGCATCATTTAGCTTGTCAGCCCAGTCCTTTTTGTCAGTCCTCACTATTTTCTCAAGGATGTGCTTGATCTCCCTATTAGAAATTTCAACTTGCCCACTGGTTTGTGGGTGGTAGGGAGTAGCAATCCTATGGGTGACAGAATATTTCTTGAGCAAGCTCTCGAAATTTCTATTGCAGAAATGGCTACTCCCATAATTGATAATGGCTCTAGGGGTGCCAAATCTTGAGAAGATATTCTGCTTTACAAACTTGAGGACAACTTGATTATCATTGGTTCTTGTAGCAATAGTTTCTACCCATTTTGAAACATAATCCACTGCCACTAAGATGAAATGATAACCATTTGAAGGAGGAAAGGGGCCCATAAAGTCAATACCCCAGACTTCAAATAGTTTCACAACAAGGATGAGCTGCAAAGGATTGAGTTTCTTTTGGACAGCCCTCCTAGTTTTTGACATCTCTCACTTGTTCTGCAGTGTGTATTGGCATCTCTGAATAAAGAAGGCTAATAGAACCCACACTGCAAGATCTTGTCAGCTATTTTTCTTCCACTAAAGTGGCCCCCACAGGCATTTTCATGGCACATGGCCAGAATACTAGGGGCATCACTTTCTGGAACATATTTTTGGATGATTTGGTCTACACAATATTTCTATAAGCAAGGTTCCTCCCAGAAAAAGAATTTAACCTGTGACAAAATAGGTCTCTGTCCATTTTGGTCTAATGGGTAGGAATCTTGCCTATAACTAAATAATTTACAATGTGTGCATACCAAGGAACCAAGGATTGGATGGCAAACAATTGGTCATCCAGGAAAACATCAGTTGCAAGGTCATCAACACATTTTTCCAACACAATTCTGGACAAGTGGTCAGCCACCACATTTTTCACACCCTTTTTGTCCTTGATTTCAATGTCAAACTCCTGTAACAGGAGAATCCATCTAATCAGCCTAGGCTTAGCATCTTTCTTGGACAATAGCTACTTCAATGCTGAGTTGTCTGTAAAGATTACAGTTTTAGATCCAAGTAGGTAGGGTCTAAATTTGTCAATATAAAAAACCACTGCCAGAAGCTCTTTCTCAGTTGTGGTATAATTCAGCTGAGCTTCAGCAAGTGATTTGCTGAGATAGGCAATGACCACTGGCAGCTTATCTTTCCTTTGACCCAAAACAACACCTATTGGCAAGTCGGATGCAACACACATCAACTCAAAGGACAGTGCATAGTCAGGTGTTTGGAGTACAGGGGCAGAGGTGAGGCATATCTTCAAAGTTTCAAAAGCCTTAAGACATTCAGCAAAAAAATCAAAGGGCACATCCTGGCAGAGCAGGTGGCACAATGGTTTAGCAATTTTGCTGAAGTCTTTAATGAACCTCCTATAGAATCCTGCATGTCCAAGGAAAGATCTGATTTATTTGACTGTTCTTGGAGGGGGCAAATTTGTAATGAGGTCAACTTCGGCCTTGTCTATCTCAATCCCTTCTCTAGAGACTACATGGCCCAACACAATACCTTGTGTTATCATGAAGTGGCTCTTTTCCCAACTTAAGACCAGATTGGTCTCCCCACATCTTTGCAAGACCAGGTGGAGGTGTTGCAGACATTAGCCAAAACTATCCCCATATACAGAAAAATCATCCATAAAAATTTCTAAGAACTTGTCAATCATATCAGAGAATATGACATACATACACCTCTGAAAGGTGCCTGGGGCATTACACAGCCCAAAAGGCATCCTTCGGTAAGCAAAGGTGCCAAAAGGGAAAGTAAATGTAGTTTTCTCTTGGTCATGAGGGTGCACAGGGATCTAGTTGTACCTTGAGTACCCATCAAGAAAATAGTAAAAAGCTTTTCCAGCCAACTTATCCAGAATTTGATCAATGAAGGGGAGAGGGAAGTGGTCTTTTCTGGTTCTAGAGTTGAGCTTCTGATAATCTATGTAAACCCTCTAGCCAGTGGTCTCCCTGGCTGGTCTCAACTCTCCAAACTCAATTGTAACAACTGTTGTGCCAGATTTCTTGGGCACCACTTGGATAGGTGCCACCCATTCAGAATCAGAAATGGGGTAAATTACCCCAACATCTAGTAATTTAATGATCTCTTTGAGGACCACTTCCTGCATGTGAGGATTCAATTTCCTCTGCATTTCCCTGGAGGGTGCTGAGCCCTCCTCTAAATAGATCTTGTGCATACAGATTGATGCATCTATCCCTCCTAGATCCGCAATGGTCCAGCCAATTGCCTTTTTGTGCTTCCTCAAGATTGTTAGTAATTCTACCTCTTGCTCATTGGTAAGAGAGGAGGAGATAATTACAGGAAGTTTTCAATGGCAAGATTGGTGCTTTGTTGGTTTGAGGAAGAGGCAACAATGTAGGTTTCCAAATGGAATGCTGCATTGAGCCCACAAAAGACATTAATGTGGTCATGTCCTCTGTCATAACAGCTGGGCTTCCTTCCTCTATCATGTCTCAAACTTCAATTAAACTTGTGACAATGTTGCCCCAATCTAGCAGAGTGGGCAATTCTTTTTTAACAACTTCCTCTAGTACATCCACTCCAAAGCTTTTCTCATTGTCCAGCTGAGGGTACTTTACACTGTTGTACACATTAACTTCAGCCTTCATATGTCCGAAAGTTACCTCAATGATCCCTGACCTGCATTAAATGCATGCATTGGTAGTGGCCAAGAATGGCCTACCCAAAATAACAGGTATAGGGGTTGTACTCTTGTTGCAGCCCATGTCCAAAACCAAGAGGTCAGCAGGGTAAAAGAACTTGTCCACCCCTACTAAGACATCCTCAACCACTCCCATAGGTCTCTGTTGGTCTATTTTAAGTACTTGCTACTGACTTTATTGAAGACAGTGATAAATGAGTGAGAAGTAGAGTGATGAATACGGAGCAGCAAGCTTAAACTATGCACAATCCTGCAAGATACAGGGCCTGTTGTAGCAAGTTTTGATAAGTAAGAGTTTGTCCCACAGGGAAGTTGATCTAAAACTCCAAGGGAGCTATCCTTAGTAGGCTCTCCAGATCTAGCTACAGATCTGGCAATCCTAAGTGGAAGGGGATTGAAAGTCACTATAATCTTAATCCTAAGGCAACTGACTATTTAGATTACAAAAAGGGTTAAGAAGAGTGGTGGAGTGAGAAAATAAATGAAGAAGGGTGAGAAGTATGTTATTAGATGTAGATCTGATGGGGTCTTGTAACTCAGACTCAGATCTGTTGCTATAGAAATCCTGTCTAATGGCTACATTATCACCAAAGAGGAGAAAGAATCTAACTCACTCCTGTGCCATGATCCAATCCCTTAAGGCTATAACCTGTCCACTCAAATGGTCACAGACTATCTAATAGGGGAACCACAACCCAGAGGTGAGTCAAAATAAGTTTACCATTGTAGACACTACTTCATCTAGGCTACAAGCTCAAGAATCCATAGGAACCTCATCCTCTAAAGTTTTGTGTGTGGGGCTAGGCCTACAAAGTGCACAAGCCTGGACACACAGGACCAGCAAGAGTTTGAGAACTAGCTTTTAAGCATGGCTGTTCGCTGCTTTAGAAAGACTGCAATGATCTAGTCACAATCCTACAATCTCTACAGCCAACTCAGATCTGCAATCTGATGGTGGATCTATTCAACTATAGGGGAGTCTGTCACTGCACAATCTCTCACAAGGCTACAAGCGCAAGTGTAGAGAAGAAGAATCTATCTTAGTTCCATGAATTGGCCTCACCCTAGGGCTATAATCTATCCACTTGAATGGCCATAGACTATCAACAGAGGCTATCCTCCTCACAAAGGTCTAAGACAGAACAAGAACATTGCTACCGCAACCATGTTCACAAGGCTACAAGCACAAGTTCCCATGGGGATTCAGATTTAGTGGATCCTGTGGTGGGGGAAGGCTTGCAAAGTGCCTAACACAGACACATCTAAATAGTACCTTAGAAGCAATCCTCCATTACTTACAAAACAACTTAGCAATGGAGGATCTCAAGGCAGCATCCTTGTACAGCACAACTCACAACAAAAACAACATCCCATACATGTAACAGATCCTATTACAAAAACTCCATTAAAATCTATACCAGATAATCATACAAAAGGCATAGCCAGCAAATGCTGGACTCTGGAGAGAAAAAAAAGGAAAAAGAAGAAAACTCTTAAACCCTAACCTTAACCTACTGTAATTGTACAGTTGGTTTTTGGAGAAGAAGCACAGAAGTTAAGTCCCAAAGAGATCTCTCCAAACCTAAGCTAGGCTTACGCTTATATATCAGTCGGCTTTCTCACAATTAGGGTTAGGAAAAACCCTACTTTCTCAATGTAATTGTGGCCCATTCCTGTCCCTTGGATGCCTCAAGACGTGTGCACAGAGATTAGAGCATTAGAGTGCGTGCCCTAATTGTTGGAGATTCCTAAATTGCCCTTACAGAAATGGGGAGAAGTTTAGAATCCGATCCTCGCTGGATAGAAAGGATTTCTAGATCTTATCGAGTGGTAGAATTGGCATCGTGGGGTTGAATTGACCTGAAGTTCATGCAGTCACAGGGTTTACATCTTGGTCATCGTGGGGTAGTAATGGTTCTCGCGAGATTGAATTTTCAGCTTTGAATGGCGCGACGATTACTCGCGCGGTTTGTCCCTTAGTGAATCTCGCGACAGATCTTCGCAAAGAAGTAGTGTTCAAGAGATTCTGGGTCGCGCGAGATTCACTGAAGGTCTGTATCTCACGGCCACTACGCGATAACTGTGTACAGGAATGCCTAAAGCCCTCTCTTCTGAGTGAGTCGCGCGAAGCTTAACGATTCCCCTTTTGAGTTGTGTGAGACTGCGCAAATGCTTTAGACTAAGCCTCGTGAGGACCTCACAAGGCCTACTTTTTAATTCTTTTTGGCACCAAACCACACAAGAATGGTGCGAAGACTACGCGAATGCTTCACTCACTTATGGCTGAGCTTCGAGAGAGCCGCGCAAAGACTGATTTGCATATCAAATTGTGTGGGAGCAGCGGGAGAACTGTGCGATTAGTTATTGTGCTTCCTCCAGGGGCTTGCGACAACTGTGTGAAGGCATTCTTCTTGATTTATTTCTGCTTGGATGTGCCTATGCTTCAATCAACTCTCTGTCTGGGTTCATCCTTCGTTCTATTGAGGTAGTTCTGGGGCAACAGTGAGCTTCTTGGCATGATTAGGGGTTTATTGGCAGCTACTGCTTATTACCTACAGAACATGCTTAAAACACTTTTATTAAATGATTAAGGGTCTAACAGAGATTAAGTTAAGGGGTGGAAAGTGGTACTTTTTAGGTCTTAACAGTCTCCTTTTAGACCTATCAGCCATTAGCAGCACAACGGGGGTGGGTTTTAACTCCCCCAAACCTAGCTGCTGATACACACTGTATGGCAGCAGGTTTACACTGCCTCCAAGGTCTAGAAGGGCCCTTCTAATTGTGTGGTCTCTAATTATGCAAGGGATAGTGGGTATCCCTGGGTCTTGCAACTTCTCTAGCATTGTTATGTTTAATACAGAATTGACTGTATCAGTTGCAAAAACCTTTTTGGACAAATGGCCTCTTTTCTGGGTACAAAGGTCTTTCAAAAGTTTGGCATAGGCTGGGACCTGTCTAATTGCATCAAGCAGGGAAAAATTGATTTTTACATGTTTAAAGGTCTCCATCATTTCCTCTATCTGTGCATTCTCCTTATCAAAAGGGGCAGGGCCACTCAAAGCTTGAGGAAATGGCCACTGAGGTACTGCTGGTTCCTCAGCTGCAAGCCTATGACTAAACTTTTATTTTTTTCTTTTTTCATCTTTTATTTCATGCTGAGGGTCAGCTACAACCTCTTTATTTTTCTCTTGTTGAAGGGTAGCAGGCAACTCTTGGCTCTGTGCTCTAACAAATTCTTTTTCACTTTCATTCGAAAGTTTTTTGGAAATGACCTCTCCTTGTTCTTTCTCAACCTAGTTGTCCACCAGCCTACCAGACCTTAGGGTTGTGATGGCATTAGCTCCCTCAAAACTTGAGGAACCTTCTCCAATCGAATATTGGCCCTTAGGGTTGGCCACTGGCTGGCTTGGCAACCTACCCTCTTCTCTTTTGGCCAAGGTATTGGATATTTGGCCTAGCTGCTCTTCTATTTTCTTTATGCTTTGACTGTGAGAAGTCATAGTCTGAGTCAAGATTCCAAGGCTTTGCAATGAGGTCAAAACCTGATCCTCGAAAGAAGCATTTCGGGACTGAGGTGGGGGAACTACTAATCGATTTTCTTCATTGGGCAGCCGATGTCAGAAATTTGACCTTGGGGCATATCCCTGGTTAAACTGCTGCTGTGGCCTTTGAGGTAAGGCCAACATCTATTGTGGCTGCATGTAATTGTCTTATCTCCACCTTAAATTTGGGTGGTCTCTCCACTGGTAACCAGCATTTTGGTTCTGGTATCCAAATGATTGTTTGTTGTAGCCAACAGATTATTACTGGCCAAATGATTGGGCAACAACAGCTTGTTCCATCACATACTCAGGATATTGCCCTGCAGATGGGCACTCTTCCACTGTGTTGTGGAGATTGGCATATCAGACATGCCTCCATCACTTGTGCAGCCAATTTGGGTTGCACCACAGTTAATAGTTTATCAAACTTATCAGAAAGATTGGCCATCTGCATTTTTAGGTCATTATTTCCAATTACTTCATACATCTTTCCTTTGGAAGTTTCAGCTAGTCCCAACTTAGAAGAAGGCTGATGAACAGTTCTTGACAAGGACATCTTTTGGAAAGCATTCTCACTGATGACCTCGAACAAGTCCCATGCCTCATCAGCTGTTTTGTGCATATAAGTTCCACCACAAGAGGCATCTATCATGTCTCTGCTTTTCTCATCAATCCCATTATAGAAGCTCTGGACAAGCTACCAGTCAGGGATCTTGTGGTTGGGACATTGTTTGAGCATCTCCTTGAATTTGTCCCATGCTTGATTAAAATCTTCAGTTGGGGATTGGGCAAAAGCAAGTATTGCTTTCCTCAACTGGCTAGTTTTTGTCTCTAGGAAGAATTTGGTCAAAAATCTTGTTTGGAGGTCTTTCCAAGAAGTGATGCTATTGTTTAGGAGAGTAGCTAACCAGGTGTTGGCCCTGTCCTTTAGGGAGAAAGGAAAGAGCCTTAATCTGGTGGCTTCTGGTCCTAAACCAGTAATGGAGAATGTTGTGCACAGGGCCAAGAATTGGTCAATGTGCTTGTAGGGGTCTTCCTTGCTGAGCCCATGGAAAGAGGGAAACATTTGGATGATTGAGGTTTTAATCTCATAGTTTTCCTGAACATCTGGGAATTGAATGCTGAATGGGGAATTACAATCATCAGGAGCATTCAATTCCTTCAATGTTCTCGGTTGCTCTTCACCCATGACTCTCGATTTGATGAGGAGCTCAACTGTGGTGTGTCTGGGCCTTCTTGGTCTTCTGCCCCTTTCTATCTCAGGGCTAGGAGGCTCTAATGTGGGACTGAGGGATCTCCTTCCAAACATGTACACACACCAACAACAGGGAAGACTACTTGCAGATACATTGCAATTAACAAAATTACAACTATCCTAATCAAGTGCTATGGAATTTTCAAAGGATAAATAGATTGAGTTTTTGAGGGTTAGAGAAGTGCAAACAGAGGTAGCTAGACTCCAAGTGCAGTTCAACTTTCCTCTCTGCTACTGTCCAGATCTGCAAGAAAAATTTCAAATGTAAATCAACAGTATCAATTATTCACAAGCACAGCTACCAAAGAAAAAAAATATATACAAAAACCTAGGGTCTACTAATAGATCAAGATTCCCCGGCAGCGGTGCCAAATACTTGTTGGGTTATTTTAGATGCTTGCTGCTAACTATATTAGAAACAGTGATAAGAATGTGTTAGTGAAACTGAATCAAAGGTGGATTGAAAACTACATAGCAGCAAGTCTAAAAATATACAGACCTGCAAGATACAGGGCCTGTTGTAGCAAGTTTTAATAAGTAAGAGTTTGTCCCACAGGGAAAATTGATCTAAAGCTCCAAGGGAGCTATCTTTAGTAGGCCCTCCAGATCTGACTACAGATCTAGCAATCCTAAATAAAAGGGGACTTAAGGTCACTATTGTCTACATCCTAAGGTAACCTAATGCCTAAACTACAGAAATGGTTGAGAAGAATGATGGAGTGTGAGAAAATAAATATAAAAAGGGTGAGAAGTAAGCTATTAGGTACAGATCTGACGGATCTTATAACTCAGACTCAGATCTGCTGCTATAGAAATCCTGTCCAATGGCTACATTATCACCAAAGAGGAGAGAGGATCCAACTCACCCCTGTGCCATGATCCAATCCCTTATGGCTATAACCTGCCCACTTAAATGGTCACAGACTATCCAATAGGGGAACCACAGTCCAAAGATGGGTCAGAACAAGTTTATCATTGTAGGCACTACTTCTTCTAGGCTACTAGCTCAAGAATCCATAAGAACCTCAACCTCTAAAGTTCTATGTGTGGGGCTAGGCCTACAATGTGCACTAGCCTGGACACACAGAACCAGCAAGAGTTTGAGTACTAGCTTTAGGTCTAGCTGTTCACTGCTTTAGAAAGATAGCAGTGATCCAGTCACAAGCCTACAATCTCTACAGCCAGATCAGATCTGTCATCTGATTGTGGGTCTATAAAAATACAGGGGAGTCTGTCTCTGCACAATCTCTCACAGGGCTACAAGCACAAGTGTAGAGAAGAAGAATCTGTCTTAGATCTGTGGATTGGCCTCACCCTAGGGCTATAATCTGTCCACTTAAATGGTTAGAGACTATCCATAGAGGCTATCCTCCTCACAGAGATCTAAAACAAAATAAGTAGATTACTGCTACCACCATGTTCACAAGGCTACCAGCTCAAGCTCCCATGAGGATTCAGATTTAGTGGATCCTATGGTGGGGCATAGGCCTGCAATGTGCCTAAGCTGGACACACAGGTCACTTGGATATAAATAACTCCTTAAAAACAACCCTCCATTGCTTACAATACAACTTAGCAATGGAGGATCTCAAGGTAGAAGCCTTGTACAGAACAACCCTCAAACTTCAATCCCATACATGCATAATCCCATACATGCAGGTGCTGAGAGTATTAGGGTTAGGAAAACCCTAATTTTCTCAATGCAATCATGGCTCATTTCTGTTCCTTAGATGCCTTGAGGCATGTGCATGGAGATTGGAGCATTGGAGTGCATGCCCTAGTTGCTGGAAGTTCCCAGATTGCCCCTACAGAAGTGGGGAGAAGTTGAGATCCTGAGCCTCGCTAGGTAGCAAGGATTTTCAGGTCTTGTCACGTGATAGAATTGGCATCGCAGGATTGATTTGACTTGAAGCTCTTGCAGTCGTGGGATTGATAATTTGGTCATCGCAGAATTATTCTAGTTGTCGCGGGACTACGCTTTCCATTTGAGTGGCACGGGAATCACACGCGCAGTTCATTCCTTGGTGAATCTTGCAGGGATCCTTGCAAAGAAGTAAGGTACATAGGCTTCTGGATTGCGCGAGCAGTTCTCTCAAGGTCTGTATCCTGCGGCCACTACTTGACAGCTGTGCGTAGGAATGCCTGGAGCTCTCTCTCCTCAGTGAATCGTGCGAAGATTAAAGGCTCCTTTCTTGAGCTGTGCGAGACTACGCGAGAGCTTCTAATTGAGGCTTGTGAGAACTGCGTGAAGTATGCTTTTTAATCCCTTCTATCTTCAATCTACGTGAGAACAGCGCGGCCAGTTGGTGTGCTGCCTTCAGAAACCCGTGACAACTGCGTGAAGCATTCTTTCTGATTCAATTGAACCCTGCGACATCTGCGCGAGGCTCACTTCTTAACTTGTTACTGCTTTGCTGTGCCTATGCTGCAGCCAGTTCTCTATCTGAGTCTAACTTACTTTCTCCTGAGGAACTTCTGGGACAAAAGTAAGCTTCTTGGCATGGTTAGGGCCTTATCTACAGTTGCTGCTTATTACCTATAAAATGGGCTTAACACACACTTATTAAATGACTAAGGGTCTAACAGAGATTAAGTTAAGGGGTGAAAAGTGGTACTTTTCAGGTCTTAACAACAGTCCTTGCCACCTCGTGGGCGGGTACTGTTAATTTTTCCATGGCAAAGGTTTTGGTACTTTGTCCAAGGGGTATCTAAATGATCGAGGCTAGTGTAGCTAGGGAGTCTGCAAGCTCGTTTTCTAATCTAGAGAATCTGTAAAAGAGATTCTTTCAAATTTATTCACTAGGTATTGAGCGGTTTCTAAATATGCCATTAGTCTCTTTTCCTTAGTTTTCAATTGTCTAACGCCTAATTGTAATGTGGCTCGTAGTCCAGCGATGAAGGCTTCGTATTTGGCAACATTATTGATGACAGGAAAGTCTAATTGAAAAGCTTTAGGTATGACAACTCCTTCCAGGCTCAGGAGGACTATCCCGATGCCTTTTCCTTCATAATTTTGAGCACCGTCAAAATAAATCCATGAAGTCTTATCGGGCTCCCCGTTGTGGATTGTGAGTAGGTCTTAGTCGGGGAAGTCTGCATGTTGGGTTCATCACTCGAGAGTGGGAGATTTGCGAGATAATCGGTAATTACTTGCCTTCTGACCAATTTCTTCGTGACGTAAGTAATATCAAACTCTTGTAATAGCATATGCCAGTGAGCAATCTTCCCTGATGTTGCAGGCTTTTCGAATACGTACTTCAGTGGGTCCATTTGAGCTAGTACTAGTATCTTATGTGCTCTGAAGTAATGTCGTAATTTGGTTGAAGCCCATACCAATGTGAGGCAGGTTTTCTCCATGGAAGTGTATTTTCATTCGTATTCAACCATCATCCTACTAAGGTAGTAGATAGCCTTCTCTCTCTTATTGTCTTGTTCATATTATCCCAGAATTACTCCCATTGCTTTGTCGTTTGCTGAGAGGTAAAGGATTAAGGGTCTTCCAGGAACTGGGGGCGATAGTATTGGCGGATTAAGGAGGTACTTTTTAATGTTATCAAAGGCTTGCTGGCATTGGTCATTCCATTTGTACTCAGTTCCTCCTTTAAGTAGTTTGTAGAAAGGATCGCATCGGTCTGAATGCTGGGAGATGAATGGGATCACATTGGTCATCTCTAGATGAACTGCAATCTTCCTATCAGGCCTCGTAAGTCTTTGATATCATGGGGAGGTGGCATCTCAAGGATGGTTCTAACTTTAGCAGGGTTGACTTCAATCCCTTGCTTGCTAACTATAAAACCGAGTAACTTTTTGAAAGTGACTCTGAAGACACATTTCTTTGGGTTTATTTTCAGCTGATATTTCTTAGCTCTTTATAGTACCAATTGAAGTGCTTCAACATGTCCTGCCCGTGTTTGGGACTTCACTAATACATCATCGACATAGACTTCTACACATTTATGCATCATGTCATGAAAAATGGCCATCATGGCATGTTGATACGTAACTCCTGCGTTCTTAAGCCCAAAAGGCATGACAACATAACAGTAAGTTCCCCAGGGTGTGGTGAAAGAAGTCTTCTCTTGGTCGAACTCGGATAATTTGATTTGATTATATCCTGAGAAACCATCCATAAAGGATAACATATAATGCCCAGCAGTGTTGTCGATGAGAGTGTCAATGTGTGGAAGTGGGAAGTCGTCTCATGCCCAACAGTGTTGTCGATGAGAGTGCCAATGCCTGGTTCAAGTTCTTAAAGTTAATGCAAACCTGTACTCTGCCATCCTTCTTAGTGACAGGTACTATGTTGGCGACCCATTTAGGGTAGAGGACGACACGGATGAATTTAGCTTTGTGTAACTTGTCAACTTCCTCTTTAACTTGAAGGGCTATTTGTGGGTGCATCCTACAAAGGTTTTGCTTTACGGGTTTCACGTCAGGTTCCAAGATGAGCCGATGTTCTACCAAGCTGGGGTTTAAACTAGGCATATCTTCATAGGACCATGCGAAAGAGTCAAGGTGTTCTTGCAAGACTTGCATAATATGTTGGCATTCTTTAGAGTTAAGCATTGCGCTAACTAGCAATTTTTTAGGTTTCTCTTCGGTGCTAAAGTTAATTTCTTCTGTCGGTTCCACGGCAGCCTGGGTTTGCTCGTCAAAATGCTTGATAAGTCGTTGGAAGTACTACGCCCCCTTAGCGACTGGTGTTCCTTCCTCCTCATCGATAAGCTCGTATACTACAAAATTTCTACACTTGAGATTCGATTTTACGAGAAGTAACCCTTCATCGGTGTAATTTATGACCGAGAGATCTTTGGTAAGGTGAAGGTCAAGGCTATTGATTCTTCTCTCAAAGTCATGAAGTATCTCATCATGTATGATCACCGGCTTGTTGTTTAGTTGGGATGCTTTACGTCCTAGTGTAGAAGATAGGATAGTAGTCTCAAGAGAAAAGTCTCCTTGTTGATCGGACGATGGATTCGGGACGAAGGGTACCCTTTTTTTTTAAAGTTTTCTGATTTTTTTGGATTTTGTATTTTCAAATTTTTAGGATTTTTTATTTTTTTATTTTTGATAATAAATATGGTAAAGTGTCGGTTACCTCACGAGGCATTGGGAGAGTTGCTTCCTCTAATTGAGGGAGGAGGTGACCGCTGGAGCAGTTCGAGAGATTTTTTGAGAGATGTGGACTTGTTCTGAATTTGGCATTTTTTTTTCTCGAGTCCTCATCTAATGAGACCTTCTGAATAAATGACGTGGGTGACAGGGGTATCATAGTTTGGATTCCCTCTATCATATTAATTGCCTCTTCCTTAAAGAATCTCTGGAGATCGTAATCGATTGAACTATCATCCTCAAAGATATGATATGGTTGCTCTTCCCGCGAAGGGGAGTCTCCTAAAGGATCCCCAAGTGGAGCTCTCTCTCTCTATCCTGATCTTCATAATACGTTGGGATGAGCACGCATGCTCAGCAACGAGGCTGGTAATGGTGAAGAACACAGGGAGATTCCCATGGGCATTCCCATCCTTTATAATCGATGATAATATCAAGTTCACTTTCTTGATCTGATAAGGCTTGAAGTCCTAGGTTGGCTTGTTCTACTAATTCGAGTGTGGGGAGGTCTATCCGATAGTCCTCATCATCACTTGGTGGAGGTCGCCACTCTTCCTCGAGCGATTTCCAAAATATTTAGAGTTGCAGTGCATCTGGGGTTGAAGGAGAGTCTAATTTGAACTCCTCTTCAAATCCTAAGAGTGCAACATGGGTATTTCCTCCTGGGTCAGCCAACTGATTATCAGAAGTCTCTTCTTCTTGCGTGGATGGCAGAGCCGGTGAGTTGTTGCTTGTTTTCATCGTTACAGGGTCAGAGTCGTTCACTTCTGTCATCGCAGAATATCGGATCCCACTAGCGAATTGCTCTAATATGTGAGTGTATGCCTCGCAACGGGGTTGATATGGGTGAGAGATACAAGGTGAGTCCCACAGGCATTCCCATCCTTTAAGGCCAAGGCAGAGGTGGATGCTATACGAGTTAAACTCTGCTTGTGAGGCATCATCTTCTTCCCACATTGAGTATAAATGTTCTTTATCTCCTTACAAGGTAGCTATGTGGAAGTCCTCATCATCAGTGGATTCTCAATCTTTTGATTGTGGATCGGGCTTAGGAGGCTCTTCCTTTCTCTTTCCTATAGGCTCTTTGAGGTCAAACAAGGGTTTGATTCCTTCAAGGGGTTCATCAATGTCGTCATTTAGGTTTGTCAAATCATTGAACGCTTTGTCCATTTATTCGATTCTTACTTCTTAGAATTTAGTGAAGGATACCTCTTTCTCCTTAGGTACATTGGCTTTCTCAATGGTCCCGTAGACAAAGTGATCATATAGAGACCATTTTGGTGAGGTAGGAAATAAGTTGGCTTGTGAGCCGTCCGATTGGTAGCCTAGCCCTATGTGCTTGCATATTTTCGTTGGGACAACAGGTCCTACACGACCTTGCTTATTCTTTCTGAGTCTTGTGTGAGGAATGTATCCAAGTTGGTACATAAGATCCCACCCCTTTGTTGTGGTGGGGTTGATGTCATAAAGCTTGGCGAGGTCAGGACCGACCTCTCTCCTCATCAACTCTTGTCGACACGTCAGGGGAGAACTAGGATGGGTAGGGGGGCAGACTTTCACTACGGTTGTCTCATCTGGGGTTTGAGTCTTTTAAATGTGTCTCATATTTAATACGGAGTCATGGGCCGTAGGAATGCTTGATGTATAATCAGTATCCATTTTCTGGAGAGGTGCATCAGCGTATATACGGACAATGGAGTCCTCGTATGGGAACTTGACGCATTGATGATATGTAGACGTGATGACCTTCATTGATTCTAACCACTTTCTTCCTAAGATGAGTTTCTATGTGCTAGCGGAATCAGAAACATGGAAGGTAACGTCCTTTGTCCTAGGTCCGAAGCGAACCTGGTGTTTAATAGTCCCTCTAACAAAAAGACGTGAGCCGTCGTAAGCTATGAGCGACAAGGCCGAGGGCCTGACATCTTGTTTAGTGTATTTGAGCATCTTTAACGACATGAGCAGGCAAATATTAAGTCTTGCTTCATTATCCACTAATGTATGAGGTACAGAGAATCCTCTAATGATGACTATGAGAAATATAGGAGCGGCACTCCCACGGAGTGACTCCTTAGGCATGTCCGCTTCGGTGAATGTGAGTGCTGGAAGTTGCGCCATGACCGAGGTGATTTGATGAAGCTCATCTAGGGTCGTGTCCATGTCTACCTGCGTGTCCTCAAGTGTCCTTATCAACAGTCTGTGATGATCAGGGGATTTCTAGATGAGCTCTAATATAGATATCTAAGCTGGGATCTTTTGAAGGTGCCATAGAAGGTTGTATTCTTGCCTTGGTTCGAGTGTAATTTCTTTGCCTGGCCAATGAGCCTTAGGTGCAGGTAGTTGGAGCGGTTGAGATGCAGGAATTGGCAGAGGAATGATGTGAGGTGGGGGCAACAAGTTAACCTCTCTTTCTCTTGTGTTCCCGTCTGGCTATGGTGCATTCGTAAAATCCCTATTTCGAGGGAAAGGGGGAGTGGATAATTGGTTTCGGATTTGAGAATTGGGCAAGTCGGCTGTTGACTGAACCTAGCGTGGCTCGACGCTGACGTATTTGCAAAGCGAGTGAAGTCAGAAATCAGAGCATGGGCCTACACGATGCCATTCCAAGGTGGGAGATACTGTGTGTAATCCTCTTCTTCTAAGAAAGCAGAGACTAGTGCCTCATGCAGGTTGGAATGTTTTTCTCGCTTGCCTTCTTTTATATTTGGTAAACACTCGGTCTTCATTTTGTTTTCTGAGTTTGGAACCTTTCGGGTGACACTACCCATGTGGCAGTTTGGGCAGTAGTTTGGAGAATGTGATCTCCATACTCGAGTTCAGAATCAGACAAAGGAGGCGGTGATGGTATAGGTTCAAGGATTGGAAGGGTTGAAGATTCTGGTGGGTGATGATGGAGGAATGGTTTTCTGGCCCTAAAGAGTGGACCCGTATCTGAGTGAACTTTGGATAAGGATGCGGGTTTGGCGAGGTAATGTGAGGATTAAGGTCGAAGGATGTGGGAGTGAAAAGACTCTCACAGGGATAGCAGGAATGTCAGAGGGTTGGATGCGAGTGATCGAAGTAGAAGGTTGGAAAGAGGGTTGACTGGAGAGATCCACAGTGGTGACATGAGCCGGTGCCCCCTAGTTGTGATTAGGCATGGGGCTGTTTATGATCCCCAAATTTTGTTGGGGTTGGTTCTCATTAGGGTTAGTGTTCTTCAACACTTTTCAGTCGATTTGATTCCGATTGTTCATGTCATAAATTATATCTCGGAGGACCCAACTGTCCTCTAAGCTGTGTCCAGCATATCGATGGAATGCACAGTATTTGTTATAGTCTAGATTCGCAGGCCATGGTCAAGGTTTTTCTGGTGGGAATTGAAGGAGGTTCTGAGTGTTAAGAAACCGAAAGACATTGGAGATCATATCGGGTAAAGGGGGATAATGCTCTCGCCTTGGTTGATAGGGGCCTCTAGCCGAATTAAAGTTTTGCGGTGGGGGGACGTTATTATAATTCGACGCGTGAGCCAATTGATTCTGTGTTGTGTTTTGGTTCTGATAGGTATTAGGTACTAGTTTCTATTTTGGTATTGGCCTTGATTTTGATTCTGGCCTTGGTGCTAGTTGGCATATCTGGATTGATTAGCGCCTTGATTCTGGTTGGTATACCGTTGTTGGTTTTAGTTATGTCTGAAGTTTCGCTGTTGGAAGCTACCGTCAACAGTGTTAACTTGTTCAGTTCCTAAGGCTTTCTTATTATTTTTTGACTTTGATTCATTAGAGGAGCCTACCTTGGGCATAACGATGGATAAGGCCAGGTCTCCGCCTTTAATTTGTCACGCTAGTTGGGATGCCCGGGAATGAAGTGCAGTGAAATCAGGGCAATTGCTGATGACAAGTGCGCTCTTTAACGGTTCCCTAGTATTATCGATGATAATGTCGATCGAGTCCTTCTCTTTCATCGAAGTGCCGGTCCTCGCGGTAAGTTTTCTCCATCGAGCGACGAAGTCAACAAACTCTTCATCAGGTCCTTGCTTGATAGCCATCAGGTCGCTGAGGCTGACTGTCTCTTGGATCAAGTGTTCGTATTAGTCTAAAAACTGACCGACCAAATCAACAAAGGTTTCTATCTTATAGAGCGGGAGTCTCGCGAACCAGTCTAGAGCTTTCCCTTCTAATGAGCATTGGAAGTAGTGAATAAGAAGTCCTTAGTTATCGCGTATGGGCCGATAGTCATTGCAAAAGAGTGCCAAGTGATGGTTCGGATTTCCCATGCCATATTTGATAAATTTTGGTGATTTGAATCCTATAGGCAAGTTAAATTTGACATCCCTGCAAAATTTATCGAACCTGAATGAATGACCAGGGTGCTCCCTCTTTGCCATGTGCCAGTCACGTATTTTAGGGAGATCCTCGATCTTAATGGCATTGTCCTTTGGCGCGAGCCGCAAGCTATCCCTATCCAATGCGTCGTCATTAAAGAATGTATGAGCATGCCGCCTCAATGACACGACGTGAGCTGACACCGTACTCAGGGTAGGCGGTGGTCTTTCTTGTCGCTCTTGGTCCTCCAAATTTTGTTGTCCCCTAATGATTTCGTATGCAGTGGCCAATCCTCGAAGCAACTCTTTGGAGTCATCACCTCCTCTTTGTATTCTTTGGATGCTAAGTTCTACGATCTGTTGAGTGGTGAGGTTTTGTCTAGAGCTATTATTTTCTCCGCTATGATTATTATTGGCGTGTGGAGTAGAGAAGGGATTCTCTTGTTCACTAGCCATATTAACCTCTGGTTGTCGTGGGCTAAAAGTATAAGGCGGTTCTTTCTTGTATGTAGGGTTGTCATGAAGTCCCCACAACGGAGGGTCTCCTAAACTTACTCTACGTATGCCAGACATCTCAAGTCTTTGACGAAGACTCATATATCTAAAAAGGAATCTAAACGACACGACGAGAAAGGAAATAAGAAAGTAAAATAAAAATAACTCTCTAAAAAAAGTTTGCAAAAGTGTTCCATCGTGATCGCCAGTATGTTGGTGCGCACTTTTTCCGGGTTCCTCTCGGCTCCCGTTGAATCAATGGCTCCAATTCTGTCCAGGTGGATTCTAGCGATGCGGTGTTTAGAATGATAAAAATAAATAAAAAGGGGGGATTTTCTAGGAAGGTTCCTAATTTGATTGCGATCGCCAGCTGCAGTTATTTAACAATGCTGTAACATGTCAGTGATCATGCTATGAAGCGGGTGTGGGTTACTTCTATATTCAATTGTCTGCCTGCGAACATCAGTAGCAGTGTTTCTCTTTAGCTTAGTTAGTTTAATTTTCCTCTTATTTCCCTTTGTAATTATAATTCTGGTCAGTTTAGATTTCCCAATTCTATTGTTATTATACTCTGGTTATGTGGGCTTATTAAGGTGAGTTATTTTAGTGTTCTGATGCTCTCAAGAGTCCAATGAGCATCAAGGTTCTAGTATTGCTAAAAGTCAAGTCAGTTTCAGTCTCCTACTGGTATTAGGAGTGCATATATATCAATTTCAATAATGTTCTGATTAAATCAATCATGCCAATTGCATTGGGATTCTAACTAAAACAAGTATACAAATTGTACTGCAATTCTACTCAAAGCAATTGTAATAATTCTATCATAATTCTAATTGAAATAAAAAGACTGATTTTTCTACGAGCCTAATTAAAGCAATAGATTTAATTTTCTATTCAAATATCAATGGAAATAAAAAGACTGATTTTTCTACGATTCTAATTATCGCAAGAATTAATTGTGGAAAATATAACTAATCATGCATAAACTGAACTTCCTAAAATTCTGATTTGAAACAATTAATTCACTAAACTAAGGGAGAAGAAATTTTGATTTAAACCTTCTAACAATTATATCAAGGCCTAATTAATACGAATAATCAATTATATCTAGTTACTAACTAATCAAGGCAACTAATTACTCCTAAAATTAAAAAAGAAAGGGGTTTGGGCCCACTATGCTAAGGAGGATTGGCCTCGTTCTTGAGTACCCTCCGTAAGCTCCCTTGGGCAAATCGGATGGCTGAGATTTAAAGAGAAAAAAAATTGAATTTTGGGTTATGAAGTAATATTTTTGCATTTTCAAATTGTTTTCAGGATTATGGGGATGAATTAAATTAAGAGAATAGAATTAAACTAAACTAATGATTGGAAGCGGTAAAAATATTAATTTAAAATTAAGATGTAAAATTCTAGGACTGAATTCAAGTCCGAAATCAGAAAATCAGGTCGTATAATTAAGGACTAGTTCTGAATTCAGAGAGTTAGAACTAGAGATTCATGATAGGATTGTAAATTGTGATTCTAGAGTAGAATTTGGTCTTAGGGGTCGGTGTATAGGACCGTTAAATTAAGGACCGACTTTAGAAGCAGAAAACTAGAACCAGGTATAGAGAATTTCGGTCCGAAAAGGGTGCTACAGTCTAGGACTAAAAATAAAATTAATACTAAATTTAAGAACTAGAAGCTATGGCCGGGAACTAAAAATTAGATTCCTACCAAGGGTTGAGACTGCGGAGAAGTATCATCGAAAGCTTGGAGTTTTTTTCTGAATCTCAAAATCATGACTAGGTTGCCCTATAGGTTCATTCTCGGAGCCCTCTGGTTTCGAAACTTGCTGTTTATCTCCCAAAATTTGCAGCCGCCTCCCTCTCTTCGAGAAAAAAAGCTTTTATAGGTTTTCCTTCAATTACGCGCTTGTTTCTGAGCATTTAATTGAATTGCATGCCTAAATTCCAGCGCTTAATCATTTTGAGTCGGCCACCGACTCAGTGAGCGACCGGCTAACTTGCCGAGCGAGTTTCCTAGTCCTATCAAAATTAGGGCTGATTGCGCACTAGTTGAGACGTGCGCAATTTGATTAAGCATGTTATCTGAAGTGCTTAATCAAGAAAATTTAGGGGTCAAGGGTGGTAAGACTAGGTCGGGCGTAGGCCAATTACGTGCTAATGGTGGAGCTCTCAATCCGATCTCGTGCTTGGATTCAAGCGTGTAATCGAGTCTGGAGAAGGTCTGGGAAAAGAAGTTTGGTCTAAAAAGTGAACTGATCGTACGCTTGTGGTTATGCGCGTGATCGAATTGCACGCTTGCCTTCTAGTGCAGAATTCGAGGTTGTCCGGGTCTGGTCTCTAGATTGAAATGCAAGACTATTGTCTCAGTTTGCATTTCGCCTATATACTTGTAGACACCCAAATTCAGCCCAAGGCCCGTTCGGTCTGTACTTTGGGAGAGATGTACCCATGTGCTTCTGATGGCACCCTTGAACCCTTAGGAACCTATCTAGACCGTTAGGAATCACCTAAAACCCATTAGAACCATTCCCCCAACCCTTAGAGATCACCCCTAAACCCTAGGATCCCTTCCCAGACTCAATTTAAACCCTTCTGAGCATTTGATGGGACGAGAGCTATAAATTTTTATACCAACCACTATCGAGGATGAGCCACATACCATTGAAAAGAGAATTTCTCCAGCTTTCCAATGAGCCAAAGATCACCCAATTTGGAGTTGTGGTTCAAAAGTTATGACTGTTTGAAGTTTCACATAAAATGACAACTTCTGCTCAGGCGTATGTATAATATATACGCCCAACATAAATGGCCAACAGTGCGGGCACCCATCTTCTCAGTTTCCCCCTGGTTTTCTTGATTTTTACTGAGCTTAGCTACAGTATCTGTCATAAAATGCTCGAAATTCCTCCATCTGGTTTGACCCTTTGACCATCCCCTTGGTTGAGGTGTGTGTCTTGAGATTGGTTACACCCCCTTTGAGCTTATTGGCTACCCTTAAGTCACCCATGGTCTCACCCTATCATCCGCCATTAAAATCAGTTTCCCAAAACCATGGGACCTTGAAAACCATAGATGCGGGATTACCTAATTGCTAAACCTATTAGCTCTTTAGTAAGCCCCTAACCCACCTCTTCTCTATAAATAGAGAGGCCCCCCTCTTCCCAAAGGGTTGAAGTTTTGGTGAAAGATTAGAGAGTTCTTAAGAGAGAACCCTAGTGAGAGAAAATGCCACTTATTTTCCAGAATTCCAGCAAGCTTAGTTCATCTTTTTCAATCCATTTCCACCATTAGATCACTCCCTTTAGCTAAAGTCTAGCCTTTGGCCTCACCCTACACTTCCTATTTTATTGAATCCTAGCATTATAACCCATTTCCATACCGTTTAAGCCATCGTAAGCACGCCAAAGCGAAGGACTTCCACGGTGCAACAAGGGCCCGTGAGCTCCGACTCACCCCTCTCTTCCTCTACCTTCTTGGTGTTTCCCCCATCCAAGGATTCAAGCCGTTACGCCGCCGAAATTTTGGTTTGGCTCAAAGCTTGATAGGACCGTATTGCCTTCGGGCAAGGGGAAACTCCGCCCATTTATTTTTTATTTTGGCCATAGATAGAGACCGCTACGTGCGGGTTGATCGGGTGCCTAAACCCTTCCCGATCGATAACCGAAGCCCCTACCCTAGAGTCTTTGGCAAAGACCGGTAAATCAGAGTCATATTTAGCACTTTGGTGCTCAAAATATTGATTTGAAGGTTTCCCGGGTCACCAAAAGCTCCGGGTGGCGACTCTACATTTTCATTCTTTGAGGGCGTGTCGCCGCGACGGGTTCGAGAGGATCCATGGTCGAACAGATGGCGACTCTGGTGGGGATATCACCCTAGCGCTTCCCCTCTCGTTAGCCTTTTTTTTTTGTTACTAACCATTGCTATTTTTTTCTTATTTTCTACTATTTTTTCTATATTTTTGTTGCTTTTACTAATGTACTCACCCCTACGATTCAGTCCTTTTAGTGTCATAGCCGATTGGTGGGCCTACGTGCGCCTTTAAATTCCTGTTTTTCCGATTCTTGTCATTTTAGCCACCTTAGCCATTTGGCGGACCCCCGCTCATATTTACTTTTACGTCATTTAAATTTCAGTCATTTATGAGCCTCAGCCGTTTGGCGGGCCTACGTGCGCTTTTCATTTCAGTCATCATATCTCACCATTGAACGCCGGCCCGTTGTTGCGGCACGGGCTTGTCATCCCCGACCCGATTTGGACTTAATTTCACTCCCTTATAAAAATTTATAATTAAAAGTGAACCAACAGTGTGGGGACATAATTGAATCTATTTTTGCATTTTTGGATAGTTTTTGAGGAGTTTAGGCACAGATATAATTTACCCGATTCCCAGTAAGGCGGCAGCCCTAGTGGTGATGATCCTGAAAAGAACCACCCCTTCCAGTACCTGAGAAGGCGCTTGCGCCGAAGGTATATCGGTTGGGTTGCCAATTTCGATAAAGCCGTAAAACCTGCATTGGTGAGAGCGTAGACAACCCAAAATTCAGTCGTGTATCGCTAGGAAAAGGAAAGGAGGGACCCGATAACATACACAGCAGTCACCGGGAGCATCCCTCCCAGGAAACCAGTTCAAAGACCCACATTCGGGCTTGCTGTTCACTGTCAAAACTTCACTGAGAGAACTGTTTTGCCAGGCGTATATAATATATAGGCCCAGCAAAAAATCCCCAGATTTACTTAGGTGTATATAATATATATGCCCGGCCAAAACCCCCAAATTTAAGCCAGGCGTATATAATATATACGCCCGGCCAAATCTGCCTTTTTTTGGTCAAGCGTGTATAAAGCTTACGCCCAGTGTATACTGGGTCACAGTAACCCGATCTGAGGCCCAATCCACCACCCCAAGTCCCCGAATAGCGGTATTAGTTCCCGCAGTTGCCTCCCGCATTCTATAACACCCAACATGCCCCCTCCCGGTCAAGAGAAGAGGACTTCTCATTGATCTGCTCCGGGGGATCGGGTCGTTTGTGTGGATTCCCTCACCTTCAATAGAACGAAAGGGTTCCCTTTCGCTTCTTCCGAAGTGTGTCGGATCCCATCGTGGGACCTACTAAAGGTACATAAACCACCCGAGACGGGAATTGACCCTGGGCACCAGGTCTTCATTCATCTAGGTAGAAGGGAGTTAATTTCCATTTGAAAAAAAAGAAAGAAGAAAAAAAAAATCCTCATCTTAAAAAAAATCCACCTTCAGAAAAAAAAAAACAACAAAAAAACAACAAATAAAAAAAATCATATTCAAAAACTAAAAAAATCATTTTCCAAAAACCAAAAAAAAACACAAAGAAAAACAATAAAAAAAAATTATATATATATTTTGGTGTGACCGTCACTACGGCAACCTCAAACCCGACCCGTAGAAGGAGAACCAGGAAGCTATTCGGCCCTTATCCAAGACATCGATACAACACTCGTCAGCGGATCATGTCAAGAGCCGATACATCCCCGCCGTCATCCCCATCCCATTCTCATATCGGAGAAGACTCGATCTCCGACACCTTCACCCAAACCAGGTTCGATATCATTGGTCCATTTGGGGCACCCGTGTTCACATCCACCCCACTCCCCTCCCTCACATTCTCCCAACATACCCCCTTTTCATCCCCTACTGAAACCCCTCATTTCCCAATCGACCCATACATCTCCGTCTCCCATCCATACACCCTTACCGCACCCCCATACTCCCAAAGACCCCATAGGGAGCCCCATCCCCTGCCTACTTCCCACGTCCCATCCATCTCATCATCCATGACCCCTACATCTGTTGAGAACCAGAAAATACCATTCTCCACCCTTTAACCTAGGCCTTGATAGACCCTTGAGAGAACTAAATAAGTGTTTTATGTGCTTGTGTTACAGCTAACAATAAAGACAGGCTTAACCATGAAAGCAGCCTAAAAGTGCCAAAAAGATGATAATCCATGTCGATCCAAAGGAAGAAAGAGAAGGGACAACCTCACTAGCTGCCAAAATGCCTGAACTGAAGAGGCAAATACCTGGTCTCAACATAGAAAAGAAATGTGGAGCAATTCGAACAGAAAAATGCACTACAGAGTGCTTTTCGAAAAGAACCTGAACTCTGCGAAAAGAACTAAAAGCTCCAGGCTTAGTTTTCGAAAAGCACCTGAACTCTTCGAAAGGATGATTGACCTATTCGAAAAGAAGAGAACTCCTTGCGAACAGAACCTGAACTTTGCGAAGAGAGCTTCAGGAGTCACAGTACCTTGCGAAAAGTTCCCTAAACTATGCAAAATGGTATTCTGGAGATTCCTAGCTTTTGCAAGGGTAATTTAGTAATCTTTTTCATGCGTCCCAATGCATTTAAAAACCTAGGGACATTCCAGAAGATTCTAAGCACGAAGCGAAGGCATATTCCACCCCATGTGAGCACCCGAAGATGAAATCACTTGGCGGGAACTTCTAGAAGCTCTAACAGATTTTCAAATTGCATAATAGAATTGATGCTTATGTCGCCTGATTGGCTGAACTAGATCGAGCAATTCGACATTGGCGAATCTCTGGATCCTTGTGCTCGACTACCATTGGTTGATACAGATCTGAGCACTTCTGATTGGTCGATACACATCTGAGCTAGACCTGGGGAAAACTATAAATAGATGAACCATTTTCCCAATTTGGGCATCCAGATTTTGAGTTTCATTCCTATTCCCTCATTTCCAAATCAGCTAGTTTGTCTGAAACCCCTGTAATAGCCTAACTTTTACTTGCAATTGAGAGCTGTGAGATACCTCTATAATTCAAAAGAGAATTGTATTCAAGACTACAAATCTGAGAGCTGTTTAAGCTGTGCTCTGTAATTGTAATGGTGAATTTGAAAAGGTTGCTGTAAACCGTACATTCTCAATTGGATTCGTGTTAAGGGTTCTCTCTGACCTTATTGCACTAGACTCCTTTAGATTTACTGTTTTTCATGCAATTTCCCTTGATTCATTAACCCTGTGGGAATTAGTGTTTGTAACCTAATCTCTCACAGCATTTGTAGTGATATTTCTTGTTCTAAATTAAGGATTTAGATTAAAGACTATTGGATGGTCTGTGGCCATTGAAGTGGATAGACCATAGCCATAAGCCTAAATCTAATCCTTGAGTTAGATTTATTTCTCTTACATCTGTGCTTGTAGCTAGATGAAGATTGGATCATCTCTTATTTGATCTGCAGTCATTCTCATTGTGTTTCAAGAACCAAATCAAAGTTAGATATTATTTCTCCATTTTTATAAGATTACATCAAAATTTCCCCAACTCAGATCTGGATCATTTAGTTTAACTTTTACTTTTATCACTTAGTTTAACTTTTACTTTTATCATTTAGTTAATGTGACAAATTCAACCTCCCATCTTATGTGCTTTGTAGATAGGATAAGAGGCCAGATCTGGTAGCTCAGATCTGGAGGTTTATCTTGCATTTTAAACAAATTCTCTGTGGACTATCTTTTACTCACTTACATTTAAAACTTGCTACAATTGGCCCTGATCTTGCAGGCTAATTCACTTCTCTCTGTGCTGATATTTCTTTACTCTTTTTGTTCCAGATTCATTATAACTTAGCAGTTGCAAATCTGTTTTCAAAACACAAATAAATCATGCACACTTAGAACAACCAACAACATCCCATATCCCCTCTACCCCATCTCACATACCATTCCCTCCACATGGCCCTTCCACATCCCAACATACCCCCCCATTTGCCCAGGTCATGCCCGACTTTTCCCAGGGTATAACCAATAACCCACCACCTTCCATAGCCATACATCCATACCCCCCAAGCACAATCACCCATACCCCCCATACCCGGGTCATGCCCAATTTCTCCCAACCCCCTCCATCCTTAAGTGAGCCATCACCCCCCAATCTCACACCTGAATCCATGCCCTCAATGGAGGACATGAGAACGATGTACGCCCGGTGGGCTGCTTCTCGGAACCCTACATCTCAAACCCCGCACCCAAACCTCCAAAACCTCCATACCCCATTCCCTCCTAACCATGCCCAACCACCCATCGTCCATACCTCCCAAAATCCCCCACCTCAATTCCAGGCCCAAATCCATACAAATCCATGGGCCCAAGCCTAAACACCTCTAGAGCCATGGGCCCAAGCCCAAGCCCATCAGACCCAGGCCCAGGCCCGAAACCCTCAAAACTCATGGGCTCAAGCCTATCAGATCCAGGCCCAGGCCCAAGACCCTCAAAACCCATGGGCCCAAGCCCATCAGACCCAGGCCTAGGCCCATAATCCTCAAGGCTCATGGACCCAAGCCCATCAGGCTCAGGTCTAGGCCCAAAACCCTCAAATCCCATGGGCCCAAGCCCAAACCCATCAAACCCAGGCCCAAGTCCAAGCCCCCCAGGGCCCTTGGACCCAAACCTATCAAGCCCAAGCCCAGGGCCCATGGACCCAAACCCAACTCCCTCATGGTCCATTAGCCCAAACCCAACAAGGCCCATTGGCTCAAAGTCATACCAACCCCCACACCTAGGCCCAAGGCCCATCAACCCAAGCCTTCAAAAACCATCAAGGCCAAATCCCTCAAACCCAAGGCCCATCCACCCACGCTCATCAAGGCCCATTCACTAACCCCATACCCCCCACCAGTACCCTTCATTCACCTATACCCCTTACGCTCCCATCCCGCCTCCAACAGAAAATCCAATCCATCCCGTTCCTCAAACCCACAACATTCTGCCACATCAACCACACCACCATCACCCCATAATGTGCACCCAGCTCAGCACATCATTTATCCACAAACCGCTCATCCAATTATCCCTTCTCATCCCCTACGAACCATATGGCCCCACCAGGTCATCCAACCCCTCACCCCCCAAGTCCAAATAGCAGAACTCGCCCCTCACCAATACCATGACCAACAGTACGAGGAGGATGAGATCCGCAACAGTGGAGGAGTTGCCAGCTTCAACCCTCCCGGGCCCACCATCATCACACCTAGGGTCGAACAAAATCAGGGGGAAGCAGTCCCCGCTACAGCCTCAAAAGAACCAGAACAGTTGAAAGAACAAATAGACAGAATACAGAAGCAGCTGATGAAGATGGGAGGAGTAGAACTGCATTCAACAGACTTTTCAGACTTATGTCTGTTCTCTGATGTCCCCCTGCCACAGAAATTCAAGATGCCATCATTTGATAAGTATAATGGCACTGGCAACCCCATCGCCCACTTAAAATCTTACTGTGGGGATATGTGCCAGTATGGCGGAGATGAACGACTCCTCATCAAAGTGGTCCTAAAGAGTCTAACGGGCCCAACTCTAAGGTGGTTCACATCCCTGGAACCGTCCATGATAAAAAATTGGAAAGATCTGACACGCTTATTTCAAGAACAATATGTCTATAACATGGACATAGAGCCAAGGAAGTCAGATTTGGCCCGTTTAAAGCAAAGACATGATGAAGCTTTCAGTGCTTACTTGGGAAGGTGGAGGGCATTGGCCACTCAGGTAACTCACCGGATTCCCGATGATGAACAGATTGAATTGATAACCAAGGGAGCCCTCCCGGTCATCGTAGATTTTTTAGTATATCAGCAACAGTCTAGTTTTGCTGATTTGGTCAGAAATGCCAACTGTTGCGAAGATGCCATTAGAGAAGGCAGGCTAGGGAGAAACGTGCCCAGCGGGGCCACTGGGGTTCGAAAAGCTGTCGAACCAAGAATTGAAAGAAGACCAGGGATAGAGGTACAGAACATTGTTTACCCCCAGGGCAATACCAATGCCCCCCCGATACAACTCCAGGTCACACAACCACCCCCAGCCTGTTTTGAGCAAGCGCCAAGGCCAAACAATGGACCAAGATCCCTGTTTACCCAGGAGCAGATGAAAGCACGATTTGAACGAGTGTTTATGCCATTGGGGCAATCCTTAAGTGTCTTACTGCCAGTATTGCTATAGAAAGGTCTGGTCAGTCTGCTCCAGCCTCGCCCACCACCCCATCCCATCCCAAGAAACTATGACCCAAATCTGCATTGTAATTTCCACTAGGGACCAGGTCACCCTACGGACCGGTGCTTCCCCCTGAAGCACGCAATCTAAGATTTAATAGAGGCAAGAAAAATTATTCCCCCGCCGCTTCCTCAAGGGCAGAACCAGAACATCCATCAAGCCCCTGTGCCACTGCACCCAGGAGGCCTCAGTCCTAACATCCATTCGATAGAGGAGGAAGAAGAGTTTGATCCCTCAGATTATATTAGTAATCAGGAGGAGTTTTCATTCCCCAGGATGAATGAAGGAGAACCATTCGTTGGGGTTATCGAGCCGTTATATTTGGCTGATTATTTCCCCATGCCGGCATACCAAGAGGAGCCCTTAGATTTAGGGTAATATTTTTCTACTCTCGCTCCCACCTATCAAATCCAAACGGGCACAGCCCCGCCGCAGTCATACACATATCCACCCCACGCTCAATTTACCCCATACACCTCCCCGTCATACCCGAATCACCCCATACCATACATAACTCAGCCATCCCCATATTATCCTACCCCATACACATCCCCAAATATCTCCACCCAATACACTACTCCGCCATCCCCAAATCACCCCGCTCCATGCACAACTCCATCATCCCCAATCTACCCCATTTCATCTGCAAACCCATCATCACCCCACCATGCCACCCCCTATACAAACCCTTCATATCCCTATCACCCCGCCTCCACCAAGACCTCGACGCCTCCCATCCCTCCATCCCAGTCACACTCCCGCCATCCCTTCGTTATTTTGGCCCCAATCCAATTCCACCGCCACCCAAGCAAGCAACCCCTCACCCAATCCCCTTATCACCCGCTCCCAATCACCACTGGTCTTACCAAGCCTAGGTAATACCTGTACAAGCCCCCTCCGCACCCACAAATCCAACCTCGCCAATCCCTGCTACTAGCATTCCGCCCCCTATTGGAGTCAACCTGGTTGGACCCGAGAAACTGGCATGTCCAACCCAATCCTCCCCAGAATCACCATACACTCCTTTCCTCATTCCGAAACCTGCCTATGACCCGCATCAGGTGTCGTTAAGCTATGAACAGACAGACATGAATGTTGGTTGCAACCAAGAGGAGGCTTTTGAATTTATTACCAGGTCAGGCCAGATTTTCACACAGCCGGAAGCATCAGGGGCCGTCAGAGGAGAAGAGAAGAAGAAAGAACATGCCACAGGGAATCCCTTTAAAAAAATGGCCAGAGAACACATACTGGAGACACAACTCAAGAGAACACCCACACATATTACTGTGTGGGATTTGTTAATCACGTCCCCGCTCCACTTCCAAGCCTTAATGGGAGCACTCAAGGACGCACACGTCTCCACCCACGTAACTCCAGATGAAGTAGGAGAAATAATAGGGCAGGTGTTGGCCTCAAATGCCATCTCATTCACTGATGCAAACCTACCGATCGAGGGGAATGACCACTCTAAGCCCCTGAATATAACAGTGGAAGTAGGAAACCTGGTGGTGCCGTTGGTCTTAATAGACAACGGGTCGGTGCTGAACGTGTGTCCTCTAAGGACGACAATCAAAATCGGTGCGAACCCCGACACCTTCCTGCCATCCATATCAAGCGCCAGTGGATTCGATAACACCAGAAGAGAAATCATAAGAGAAGTAGACCTCGACTTGATCCTCGGGCTGCAAACCTTCACCACCCCCTTTCAGGTGATGGACATTAAGTCTACGCTCAATCTGCTGTTGGGTCGGCCATGGATACATAAGCTCGGAGCAATACCATCGACTCTACACCAAAAGCTTTGATTTATTTATGAAGGAAAGATCGTCACCATCTTGGGTGAGAGCAGAGAAGACAGGGAAAGAAGCACTCTACATATTGAAAATTTGAAAGTGCTAAACATACCGCACACAACAGATGATGTCGATCTCCACCGATTTGAGTATGACTTCTCGGCCGTTACACTCGGGCCAACTGAAAAAACTCCTGACAAAATTGGAGGAGGAATGGATGCAGCTGTGTTCATGCTCCATAAATGGAGCCACCAAAATGGAAAGGGGCTGGGCCTGCGCCTTCAAGGAAGAAGAGACCCCGTCAAGGCCAAGGGGCAACAAACCAAATTTGGCCTAGGCTACAGGCCTGATGAAGAAGTCAGAGAGGCCAAAGAGAAGATAAGGGCCGCAGCAATCTCCAGGGCCAGGGGAATCGACCTGGAAGAAGAGCCTCCCGCCCGACCCCACATCTGCGAAACCTTTGTGAGCGTCGGGGTAGTGAAAATTGATCTGAATGGGGAGACAAGGGTAACCCCACATAAGCCTACTCCAATCCACCCCACCAATCCCTACATCATTCCCCAAGACTTTGAGATGGACTTAGCCGCCCTTTCCTTATTCGAGGAAGAAGTCCCCCGGTCCACCCATCACTCCAGCACCAGCCACTCTGGGCCCATCCTAACCATGGAGGACAGGGTCTCAGAGGATCCCTCTGTAAATATGCTGAGGGAGGAACTGCAAGAGCCTACCGATGCCCCTTCTAACCAAAGAGGTAAAGGCCAAGCCTCACAGGTGAGTGACTGGGCATCCTTGCCCCAACTCCTGGGAGCTGCCAAATATAGTGAAAACGACGCCGACTCTCCCAAAAAAAACTTGTAAAAAGTGAGGTTAGCGTCTGGACCACTCTACCCTGTATATATAGAGATCCACCTCGCCAGGGGCTGCCCTCCAAAAAAATGCAAAAAGCCATAAAAATAGAAAAAATACCAATTCCAAAAATATTGTCCTTTAAAATTCCCAATAAAATTAAAATTGATGTCGTGATACCCGTCCCACGTGAAGCCGACCCATTTCCTGTAGAAATATAAGAAGAGGTAGGAGTCACGGGTCTGGACGAGGAAGGTCAAACCGATGAGGTCCCCAATGAGCTCCTCAAACAATTTGCCAAATTTGAGCATGGCCTTACCCCGATCGTCGAAGAGATTGAGGATGTTAATTTGGGCACCAGAGAGGCCCCTAGAATCACCAAAATCGGAAAATCATTGTCCCCTGCGGAGAGGAAAGGTATGATAAACTTCCTTCGGTCATACCAGGACGTCTTCGCATGGTCGTATGAAGACATGCCTGGTTTGGATACCGATCTGGTTGAGCATGAGTTGCCACTCTACCCTGATTGCAAGCCGGTTAAACAGAAGCTGAGATGTCTCCGACCAGAGTGGATGTTGAAGGTAAAGGACGAGGTCATTAAGCAGTATGACGTGGGTTTCGTCATGGTATCCAAATACCCCCAGTGGCTGGCCAATATCGTCCCCGTATCGAAGAAGGACGGAAAGGTTCGAATGTGCATTGATTTCTGAAATCTCAACAAGGCCAGCCCTAAGGATGACTTTCCATTACCCCACATTGATATCTTGGTCGATAACACTGCTAAGCACGGAATGCTCTCATTTATGGACGGGTTCTCAAGCTATAATTAGATTAAAATGGCAAAGGTTGATCGCGAGAAGACAATGTTCATTACCCCCTGGGGAACCTTTTGCTATCGAGTCATGCCATTTGGGCTGAAGAATGCTGGTGCAATGTACCAGAGAGCTATGACTGCACTATTTCACGACATGATGCACAAAGAAATTGAAGTGTATGTAGACGACATGATAGCTAAATCACCAGAGCGAAGCGACCATCTAGTAAACCATCAGAAGCTGTTCGAAAGACTAAGGAAGTATCGACTACGTTTGAATCCACAAAAGTGCGCATTTGGTGCTATGTCAGAAAAACTATTAGGGTTCATCGTCAGTAGGAGAGGCATCGAGGTCGACCCGACCAAGATCAAGGCCATCACGGAAATGGCATCACCATCTACAGAGAAGGAAGTCAAAGGCTTCTTAGGCAGAATCCAGTACATCAGCCGGTTCATTGCACAGTTAACTCTGATATGTGCACCAATCTTCAAGCTACTGAGAAAGGACTCACCAGCTGAGTGGAATGATGACTGCCAAGCTGCATTTGATAAGATTAAAGGTTACCTCCTAAATCCTCCGGTATTGGTACCGCCTGTACCTGTCCACGACAGAGTTTTCCATGGGCTGTGTGTTAGGACAGCATGATGAGATAAGAAGAAGAGAGCAGGCCATCTATTACCTAAGCAAGAAGTTCACTAACTATGAGACGCGCTACTCTCATCTGGAAAAAGCATGCATGGCACTCGTTTGGGCTACTCAAAGACTTCGACACTACCTGTTATCCCAAGCCATTCTACTTCTAGCATGGATGGATCTGTTGAAGTACCTATTCGAGAAACCTGCTCACTGGTCGAATTGCATGATGGTAACTACTCTATCCGAATTTGACATTACTTATGTCACCCATAAATCGATTAAGGGGCAGGCACTCGTTGATCATCTTGCTGAGAACCCTCTGCTGGACTATGAGCCTCTAAGGACCGAATTCCTAGATGAGGACATTCTGTTCATGACTGACGAGGATACTGAGGAAACAAAGGAGCCCTAGGTAATGCACTTCGATGGAGCATCGCATGTTGAAGGCCAGGGAGTTGGCGCCATTCTTATCTCGCCAAGAGGATCACATGTACCCATCTCAATCAAATTGAACTTCCCATGCACCAACAATATGGCCAAGTATGAGGACTGTACAGTTGGTTTACAGGCGGCTCTTGATCTGAATATAACTCACCTCAGGGTCTTTGGAGATTCACAGTTAATTATATGCCAGACCAACGGAGATTGGAAAACCAAGGATGAGAAATTGATCCCATACCATGAACATCTGGAGGATCTAATAGTCTGCTTTGAAGAGGTCACCTTCTCCTATGTACCACGAGCAAGGAATAGGTTTGTTGACGCCCTGGCTACCTTGGCCTCTATGGTTGAGATTCCATACGGAGTTGTGATGAAGCCGATCATGATAAAATAGAGGAACGAACCGGCTTTCTATCACCTAATTGAGGGACCTACAGAGGTAGGTGATGAACCACCCTGGTTCTCAGACATCAAGAATTTCCTCGAGACCCGAACTATCCTAGAAGGGACATCGAAGGTAGACAGACGCACCATCCAACGATTGGCAATGAACTATGTCATCTGCGGCGATCTCCTGTACAGACGGTCTCACGACAATATTCTGCTCCGATGCCTAACCCGAAAAGAAGTGGGTGAGATCATGAAGGAGATCCATGAAGGATTCTGCGGGGCACACGTCAGTGGACACATGCTTGCTAAGAAAATTCTAAGGCAAGGACACTTTTGGACCACATTGGAGACCGATTGCTGCAAGCAGAAGTGCTACAAATGCCAAGAGCACTCCAGTCTAATACATGCTCCGGCCATTGACTTGCACAGCATGGCCACTCCTTGGCCGTTCGCCACCTGGGGTCTCGACGTCATCGGCAAAATTAATCCTAAGGCTTCCAACGGACATCAGTTCATCCTCGTCGCGATAGAGTACTTTACGAAGTGGGTAGAGGCAGCCTCCTACACGAGCATTAAGGCTAGTCATGTTGAGAAGTTCATCAAGGACAACATCATTTGTAGATTCGGCGTACCTAAAGATATCATCACTGATAATGGCACTAATTTCGCTAATAGGCACATCCGGGCCTTGTGTGAGAAATTCCAGATCAAGCATCATCGATCATCCCCATACAGGTCGCAGACGAACGGAGCTGTGGAAGCAACTAACAAAACTCTGATCCGCATCCTAGAGAAGATGGGAGTCACTTAGAGAGATTGGAGTGAGCAGTTACCCTCCACACTTTGGGCCTATAGAACGTCTATCCGCACCGCTATGGGGGCAACGCCATTCTCCCTCATGTATGGAACCGAGGTCGTGCTACCTGTTGAGGTCGAAGTATCGTCACTTCGTATCCTTTTGGAATCCCATCTACCTGAGGCTGAGAGGGAAAGAGCCCGTTTTGAGCAGTTGGATTTAATTGACAAGAAGAGACTCCTAGCCTTGTGCCACACCCAGATCTATCAGAGAAGAATTGCACGTGCTTACAATAAGCGTGTCCGCAGTCGAGACCTGAAGGTAGGAGACACTGTGCTGAAGAAAATTTTCCCGTCTCTCCACGCCGATCCGAGAGGGAAGTTTAGGCCGAATTGGGAAGGACCCTATGTCGTCCGAGAGGTTTTACCAGGGTACGCCGTTCGCCTGGCCACCATGGACGGAGACCACTTTCCTGAGCCCATCAACGCTGGATACCTTCGCAGGTTCTACTCATAGGTCTTGAGACAAGGTATGTTTTGATAAAAGTAGATGCGCGACCGCTTAAGGTCCCCATAAAAGAGGCCATCATTTCAAAAACAAGTAGTCCAAAAGAAATATTCCCTGAAAACCTTCCCCCTTTTTGCTACACACGTCGGGCCAATAACCATTTCTTTCATATACCCCTCCCAAAATTCCAAGAAAAAGGGAAAAGAGAAAAGAGGAAAAATCCAAACCAAAAAAAAAAGGAAATAAGAAGAAGAAAGCAAAACCCCCCAAAAAAGAAGGGGACCAAGAAAAAAGAAATGACTGGTGCATAAAAAGCCTTTGGAAAGAAAGAGGAGACACTGAATCTAGAATTCACTCAAAACTTAGATCCAAATCCCAAAAAAAAAAAACCCAACCAGTTTGAACCCCGGCCACATTACAATCCAGAAGAAAGCCCTCTTTAAGGTCCACAAGTGGCCATAGCATCTATTGCATCAGAACAAGCTGAGTTAACAAACCACGCAGAACTTCATTCAGCCGGCTATGATGGAATCGACATCCATGTCGTGGCCTCCTGGTTCTAGAAAAAAAAAAAGAGGAAAAAGAAAGAAAAAAAAAAGAACAAAAAAAGAAGAAAAAAAGAGAAAAAAAAAGAGTTAATTTGAGTTCAAAGCAAGATGGACGTGGTGAAAACCCGCAAGGGCGCCACGGGTAAAAACAGCAAACTCACGCGGACCAGGTGAAAACCTGAAAGGGCACCTGGGGTAAGAGAGCGAACCCATGGACGTAGTGAAAACCCGAAAGGGCGCTACGGGTAAAAACAAGGATGACGGGCATAGTGAAAACCCGTCTTGGGCGCTATGAGCGAAAATGTCAAGAGGAGAGAGATTAGGAGAAGACCTGTTCTGGCCTGCCCATTTCAGTTTGAACCCCTTGAGCCCCTTTCTCCCCTTTGATGGGCCACTCATGTTAAAAATTGGATCAGATCTCGATGAAGTATGTTGTCTCTACCGCGGCGTCTGACACATGACCAAAGGGAAAGACAGAAGACTAGACCAATCCCAGGGAAGCTGACCTTCCCATGTTTAAAGGAAAAACCTGTACCTCATGAACAGGGTTCAACCATGCTCCAAAGAAAGGGGTGACCCACTAGTTTGGCCTCGTAATTACTGACATTATAAAAAGATCCAAAGGAAGAAAATTTCAAAAAAGATAATAGATTTTCCTTTTCCATAAAAAGCCCCACACTGTGGAGGAGAAAATTTTAAAAAAGATAATAGATTTTCCTTTTCCATAAAAAGCCCCATACTGTGGAGGAGAAAATTTTAAAAAAGATTATAGATTTCCCTTTTCCATAAAAAGCCCCACTCTGTGGAGGAGAAAATTTCAAAAAAGATAATAGATTTCCCTTTTCCATAAAAAGCCCCACACTGTGGAGGAGAAAATTAAAAAAAAAAAGATAATAGATTTCCCTTTTCCATCAAAAGCCCTACACTGTAGCAGAAAATTTTGAAAAAAGAGATAATAGATTTTCCTTTTCCATGAAAAGCCTTACATTGCGAGACGTATGAATGAAAAAGTCAAAAAACAAAAAATATATGTATGAATAGATTTCATTCCATTTTCTTACAGTATTACGTGCAGAGTGTCACGTCCCAAAAAGATAACGACATGACACACTTTCTATTTTGTTGCCTTCTTTACAAGTAAAAACCAAAAAAATATATATGTATATATATAACAAAAAAAAAAAGAAGAAAGAAAGTAACCCAAAAAGAGATCTCTGTTATGGGGCATTCCTCCCCTCCATGTATATGATCTTTGATATGTGCAAGAACAAGTCAAGGGCAGGGAGCACGCTTCAAAGCACCGATCGCTGCAAGAAGAGAGTCCTCGCGAGCATTTCGATCAGACATCCACCTACCATGAAGACTCTTCTGTCGTCTCCGTGAAGCGTCACCATACCTGAGACTCGATCAAAAGCCCAAATAATCAAGAATCTTACTCTCGACTGTAGTAGCTCTCGCTTCTGCAATCTCAGCTCTGACCCTTTCTTTCTCCAAAGCCTCGGTCAATGCCAGCCTCTCTACAGTAAGAGACTCGATCCTAGTCCGGAGAATCATTTCCTTATATGCCCCGTCTCTATCACGCTCATCAAACCGGGCCAGGCGGTAATTCCTCGATGCCACCAAACCTCAGAATCGAGAGAGGCGCTCAACTGAACTAAGCTACACATTGCGCCGATTGGCGGGTCTCCCAGAGGGCGGCTATGCGGTCAAGATCGCTAAGAGAACCCCGAGAGAATATTAGAGAGCACAAAGGTGGCATTACGGTACACGGCACATGTTGGTCGTATCCGGATTGACGAAGCACCCGAGATGGGAAATAGAATGTGCTACCTGTCAACCCCAGAAGCGTGATACCCTCGCAATCCCGAGAGCGGACAATCGGAAAGAGTGCCCTCGACCCGAAATGGCAGTTTTGTTAAAAAACCGCCCGGCCATTCTTCGACTTTGAGGCCTGACGGACCCCCTTGCATGCTATGGACCACGGCCCTGTCCCCCTTGGAAGCCCACATACCGTCAAGCGATGGTGCACGCATCCCCAAATGGCCCTTCAAGCTCTCTTCGATTGGCCCAAAGGAACTGCGCCACAATAAGTGGATCTAGATCTGCAAGCACCTGTTGAGTGCTCCATAAATCCATAAAAAAATAAAAAAGAAGAAAGAGAATTGCTGA
This sequence comes from Chloranthus sessilifolius, assembly GCA_021018995.1. NCBI lineage: Eukaryota > Viridiplantae > Streptophyta > Magnoliopsida > Chloranthales > Chloranthaceae > Chloranthus > Chloranthus sessilifolius. The sequence goes on along the minus strand of CM037588.1, from coordinate 75,548,793 downwards.
AAATGACACTAGTTCTCAAAAGAGCATCGCAATGACCATTTGCGCCACTCCGAGAACCGTGTTAAATCAATTCGGAATGATCGGGTTCACCCGAAAGTTCTCGAACCCCATTTTATACAGGGACACCCAATACCTGATCCGACAGGCAAATGAACTTCATCCATCACCGGTCACTCCTGGGAGCATATACCCAGCCCAAGATCTTCCCCTACAAAAGTTGAGACCTAATCCGATAGGCAAACTAGGGACCTATCACCGGAATGCACACGTCCTTAAGGTATATCAACATGGCAAGGTGACCTGCCTAAGGATACATGCAGAAATAAAAGCAGTTTGAGCATGCTCAGAGTCTCAAACTGACATGAAAAAAAAGAAGAAGAAGAAGAAAGAAAAAGAAAAAAAAAGAAAAGGAAAACAAGAGAAGAAATAACAACCTTTGGTTATGCAGATAAAATCCTGAGTAGGTTGACCCCACCTTCCATGTTTTGGCTCTAACCATCCGCCCTCTGATCCATGATTGACCAAGGGTGCACCCGACTTCAAACCATTCAAAAAGTCTATTGCCAGTTGAAACTGACCCGTCAAAAATGAAATTACCACCAACCAAACTATGTGCAAACATACAGATCGAAGGGCTCATTCCCTTTTATTTTCTTTTACAAAGGCTTAAAACCAGTATAGGCACGGTGTCCCTGTTGAATGTACGCACTTGCGTCTGGGTATCCGCAGGATGGTCGTTTGTCCTCGTAAATTGTACCTTAGGGTCGAGGCTTCCGTTCACGCCTATTTGTTGCTTATCGCCCCTGATGGGTGTCTGTCTGTGCACAGTTAGTAAGATATGATTTCATTAGGGATGGAGGCTAGAATTGACCATCTCTTTCGATGGATGTTTAGTTCTAGCCCGATCCTTTTTAGCTTTGTCTCGAGTTAAGGCATTCCGGTTCATGTGAATCAGGAGCACCTCGCCACCAGAACAAGCACATCCCCAAGGTGTACCTATCCCCGACAGAGCGCACGCAATCTTAAAGCGTATCAACTGACATTTGATCCACTTAAAGAGGTGTGTAAGAATAAAATTTTCAAAGGTACTTGAGCTTTGCTTAGAGGCCTCGAAGTAAAAGAAAAAACACACAAAAATTCACTCTGAAAATGGGCATGCATTCCCAAGAAGTGTTGCGATATCAATATTCGCTCCACTAGGGTAAATCATGCTAAAGCAACCTCGAGGTTGATGGGTTCGCCCAGAAACTTTGAGCCTTACCTAGGTAAGGGCACCCCTGGCCAATCCAATGGAGCTGTCAATACCCCATAGGATTGGACACATTGTTTAGGCCTTTGCTTTGTGTGCTTCGCATCGACTCTGAGGCATAGATCGATCATCCTGTTTCATGGAGCCGTCTGGTTCAGATTAATACTCAACATCACAAATCTATAATTTCCCTCAGGAAGTGGACAATATCCTGGCTAGCGGGCTTACACTTTCTGTGATCATCGCAGTTATGCCCAGTAATGTCGCAATGCGCTTGGGGACTGTTAGCTTTGAGGTACGGACGATATCCCGAAATGAGAGGGCTTACGTACACTCACCATCACCATGAATGTTTGAGAATTGAGTTGAACCAGGCGCACCCATCAAACGTGCCTTGGACCTCTTCGAATGTCTCATGTCTTTGGCATCAGATCATTAGTGATCAAATACCAAAGAGGGGCATCTGTAGACACCCAAATTCGGCCCAAGGCCCGTTCGGTCTGTACTTCGGGAGAGATGTACCCCTGTGCTTCCAATGGCACCCTTGAATCCTTAGGAACCTATCTAGACCTTTAGGAATCACCTAAAACCCATTAGAACCATTCCCCCAACCCTTAGAGATCACCCCTAAACCCTAGGATCCCTTCCCAGACTCAATTTAAACCCTTCTGAGCATTTGAAGGGAGGAGAGCTATAAATTTTTATACCAACCACTACTAAGGATGCACCACATACCATTGAAAAGAAAACTTCTCCAGCTTTCCAACGAGCCAAAGATCACCCAATTTGGAGTTGTGGTTCAAAAGTTATGACCGTTTGAAGTTTCACATAAAATGATAACTTTTGCTCAGGCGTATGTATTACATACGCCCGGCCAATTTGGCCCCAGATTCGTCAGGCGTATATATTATATACGCCTGGCATTTTTGGGCCAAATTTGGCCGGACGTATGTAATATATACGCCCAGCATAGATGGCCAACAGCGCGGGCACCCATCTTCTCAATTTCCCCCTGGTTTTCTTAATTTTTACTGTGCATAAGTTGGGCGTATGTAATATATACGCCCAGCTTAGCTACAGTATCTGCCATAAAATGCTCAAAATTCCTCCATCTAGTTTGACCCTTTGACCATCCCCTTGGTTGAGGTGGGTGTCTTGAGGTTGGTTGCACCCCCTTTGAGCTTATTGGCAACCCTTAAGTCACCCATGGTCTCACCCTATCGTCCGCCATTAAAATCAGTTTCCTAAAACCCTAGGACCTTGAAAACGTAGAAAACCTTAGATGGGGGATTACCTAATTGCTAAAACTATTAGCTCTTAAGTAAGTCCCTAACCCACCTCTTCTCTATAAATAGAGAGGCCCCCCTCTTCCCAAAGGGTTGAATTTTTGGTGAAAGATTAGAGGGTTCTTAAGAGAGAACCCTAGTGAGAGAAAATGCCACTTATTTTCCAGAATTCCAGCAAGCTTAGTTCATCTTTTTCAGTCCATTTCCACCATTAGATCACTCCCTTTAGCTAAAGTCTAGCCTTTGGCCTCACCCTACACTTCCTATTTTATTGAATCCTAGCATTAGAACCAATTTCCATACCGTTTAAGCCATCGGAAGCACGCCAAAGCGAAGGACTTCCACGGTGCAACAAGGGCCCGTGAGCTCCAGCTCACCCCTCTCTTCCTCTACCTTCTTAGTGTTTCCCCCGTCCAAGGATTCAAGCCGTTACGCCGCCGAAATTTTGGTTTGGCTCAAAGCTTGATAGGACCGTATTGCCTTCGGGCAAGGGGAAACTCCACCCATTTATTTTTTATTTTGGCCATAGATAAAGACCGCTACGTGGGGGTTGATCGGGTGCCTAAACCCTTCCTGATCGATAACCGAAGCCCCTACCCTAGAGTATTTGGCAAAGACCGGTAAATCAGAGTTATATTTAGTACTTCGGTGCTCAAAATATCGATTTGAAGGTTTCCCGGGTCACCAAAAGCTCTGGGTGGCGACTCTACATTTTCATTCTTTGCAGGCGCATCGCCGCGACGGATTCGAGAGGATCCATGGTCGCACACTACTGTTATTTTAGTATATAGTCTCCCTACGCTGGGATTTGACCACAGAGCTATTATTTCAGCCTGTGTTTAGCCATGTACCATTGCATGGTCCCACATCGAGGGTTAAAAGGGGTCAGAGGTTGACCGAACAAGTTTGTATACTCTGAGAGGGCAAAATGGGGGTGTCTACAGCTTAGTTCTCAGAATTTATTCCTTCCGATCTAAAATCTTCATTAGCTCCTCAACCAACATTTAATCCTCTTAGACTTCAATTGGCTGTTAGTCCAGCACATGTGATGCATCTCTCAAATCTTTCTCAGCATTAACACATGGAACACGTCGTGGATGCTAGACAACTGCGTCAGTAAAGCGATGGGATAGGCCACTTCACCAACATGACCCAATATTTCAAAAGGGCCAATATAACTAGGGCTGAGCTTTCCTCGCCTGCCAGATCGCATCACGCCCTTAGTCGGTGACATCTTCGCAAATACATGATCTCCAACATGAAGAGAGCATGATTGTCAGCATTATTCATACTAATTTCAAACACAAGATGACATTGCATACTAAAGTTACCTGAAATTCAACGCCCGATCTCTTAAGATCAGCATAACTCCTTTGACGGCTCTGGCGACCTTTAATCGCTCAAGAATGAGATGAATGGTCTCATTTATGCTCTCAATAAATTTTGGGCCCAACAATAAGCACTCTCCGACCTCTTCCTAATTGAGTGGAGACTTACATCAACGACCATACAATGGTTCAAAAGGAGCCATCCTGATGCTTGCTATTATTGTACGCGAACTCGATCAAGGGCAATTGTTTATCCCTTGATCCTTGGAAGTCCAACTTACAGGCCCATAACATATCCTCGATCACCTAATTCATCCTTTCAGATTGTCCATCAGTTTGGGGGTGAAATACCGATCTGAATTCTAATTTGGAACCCATCCCTTCTTGGAATCGCTGTAAGAATTGAGATGTATAGAGCGGGTCTTGATCAGATACTATGCTCGTGGGTATGCCATGAAGTTTTACTATCTCCTTCAAGTACAATTTTGCTAGTTTGCTAGATGTGTAACATGTACTGTAAGGTAGAAAGTGTGCTAACTTGGTTAGTTAGTTGACAACTACCCAAATTGCATTATGTCCCTTCTGAGTTCTCGGCAACCCAAGGATGAAGTCCCTAGAAATGTTCTCCCATTTCCACTCGAGAATTGGTAGTGGCTGTAACAGACAAGATGGGTGTTGCTGGTCCACTTTAACCTACTGACAAACCAAGCACTTTGTTATGTGCTCTGCGACATCTCTTTTCAGTCCTTTCACAAAAAATTCTTCTTAAGATCGTGATACATCTTGGTCTTGCTCGGATGAATAGCATATATAGACTTATGGGATTATTCTAGTATCTCATGTCCCAGGTCAGCATCGGTCGGCACACACAATCATCCTCTGAACAATAAGGACCCTTTATCCTTAATAGAAAACTCTGACTGATTTCCACTGAGTACCTCTTGTCGGATAGCCATGAGTTTTATATTGGTTAATTGGCTTTCTCTGATCCTTTCAAAGAGTGGCGAACGTACGTGATATTAGCAAATAGAGCTCCCAAATTTTTTACCTCGAACGCAGTGTCACATGATGCAATGTCTCAAGTAGATGCCATCTGTGTATCCTGGCCACGAGGTGTGATAGATGAGCAGAAGATTTTCAGAATAACACATCAGCTACCACGTTGGCCTTTCCTAGATGATAGATGGAGCAGTCATAATCTTTCAAGAATTCCATCCATCTCCTCTAACTCAGATTCAGGTCTTTCTGGGTAAATACGTACTTGAGGCTCTTAGTGGTTGGTAAAAATCTCAAATGTTTCACCATACAAGTAATGTCTCTAGATCTTCAAGGCAAAAATGACCGTTGCTAACTCCAGGTCATGTGTAGGGTAGTTTTTCTCGTGATCTTTCAGCTGCCTTGATCCATATGCCACAACTTTTTCATGCTGATTCAATATACAGCCTAACCCACTATGGGATGCGTCGCTAAAAACTATAAATCCCCCACTACCAGATGGTAGGGTGAGTACGGGTGCAGAGGTCAATCTCCTTTTCAGCTCTTGAAAGCTCTATTCGCACGACTCGGTCCACTCAAATTTAGCAGTCATTCGAGTGAGACGTGCGAATGGTTTAGCAAGGTTTGTAAACCCTTTGGCAAATCTTCTGTAGTATCCAGCTAACCCAGAAAACTACGGATTTTAGTCATGGTTCTTGGCTACTCCAATTTGACTACAACTTCTATCTTAGCAGGGTCTACTTTTATACCGACTTCTGAGATAACATGCCCAAGGAAGCTTACTTGTTCTACCCAGAATTTGCACTTACTGAGCTTAGCATAGAACTAGGAGTCTCAAAGCATCTGAAGTGCTAGCCATAGGTGTTGTTCATGCTCTTCTCTCGACTTTGAATAAATGAGTATATCTTCTATAAACACAACTGCCCATTTATCCAAATAGGGTTTGAACACTCAGTTCATGAGGTCCATAAAAGATGCTGGCGCATTAGTTAGCCCGAATGGCATGACGAGAAACTCATAGTGGCCGTATCTGGTGTGAAAAGTTGTTTTTAGAATGTCTTCAGCTTTCACTTTCATCTGATGGTAGCCCGATCTCAAGTCAATCTTGGAGAAGAACTTCACTCCTTGTGATTGATAAAAAAGATTGTCGATTCTTAGAAGCAGGTAGTGGTTCTTTATTGTCAGCTTGTTCAATTGTCTATAGTCGATACACAGACGCATAGAACCATTCTTCTTTCTGACAAACAGAACAGGTGCTCCCCATGGAGGCACTTAGCCTGATAAATCCCTTGTTCAAAAGTTCTTGCAGCTATTCTGTAAGATCTTTCAATTCAGCTGGTGCCATGCGATATGGCACCTTTGATATCGATTCCGTGCCGAGAGCTAAGTCTACTGGAAATTCTGGCTCTCTATTTGGCAATAAGCCTAGCAATTATTTAGGGAATACATCAGGGAAGTCACGCACAATAGGAATCTCTAAATTTTATAAGAATGCAAGGTAACCCTGACAATCACCTTTCATCAGTCGTTCGGCTTGTATAGCTGATATAAATGGTGCGATGGTTAATTGTATGCCATAGAACCGGAACGGTCTACTCTTTTCCTACGACAATTGATGTTGGCATGGTGTGCAGATAACCAATCCATGACTAGAATTACGTCAAATCCTTGCATATGTAGTAGGATCAGGTCAATCTCAATTTCATGATCTTCGTAGTCTTCGATGGCGACTATCACTGATTGGTATACTATGTCCGTGCTAATGGCACTCCCAGTCAGGACTGATACTGCCAAGATAAAGTCTAGCGGTTTAGGGCTGACTTTCATCATTGTTGTGAATTGAAGTGTTACAAATGAATGTGTGGATCCTAGATCTATTAACACTCGAGCCTCGTAATAGTAATGATCACTCTTTTTATACATGTGTAAGGTACCTAGGTTTCATGCATCAAATCCAATTAGAGATTCACATACCCGTTTTTTGACTTTTAAAGATAAAAATTCCAAAAAATATCTTTATTTATGTACCTTCTTAATCTAAAATGCGAATAAATAAACCTTGACTCTTCCAAAGGAATTTATACCTTGAATAACCTCATTGTTTGCTTGAGCATCTTGAGCTGAAATTGTGTATGCTCGGCCTTGCATCGTAGGCCGTGTGGATCTTAAGGTTGGCACTGCAGTGGTTGCACCCTCCTTCATTTCTAGGCATTCTCTGATACGATGCCACATCTTTCCACACTTAAAACAAGCCCCCGTCGTCTTAAGACACTCCTCGATTTTATGGGGTTTTCCACACTTAGCACATGCAATGGCTGGCGTGGAGGAGGCAGTACGGGAAACCTTTGACTGTGCTCTTGGTGCACTCGTGATCGCTAGGCTTGGTGTATTGAAAGGCCTTGGCGGTGTCGGAGGTAGAGGCAGCAAAGCTGCCAGAGCAAACGATCTCGTCGACGCCTCAGGAATAGGTGATGGCTGAAACGTCATCAAATATCTCAACCTCTTGTTGGCCTGCTCAGAGCTCACTGCTTGGGATTGAGCCTTTCTACTTTTCGCTTGTTCATCCCTCCTCTTAAACATGCTATCCACATCTCACTCAGCAATGAGGGCCAATCTCACTACCCGTTCATAAGTCGTTGCTTCAAATAGAGATATTCTCTCTTTAATGACCGACTTCAGACCATACTCTAATTTTTGGGTCTTCATCAATTCGGTTGCCACTAATGTTGGGTTGAATTGGGATAGACGAGTGAACTTTGTCTCATATTTTTGCACACTCATCTGCCCTTGAACCAAATTTGCAAACTAGATTTCTAACTGTCCTCTGTCTGGTGCCAAAAATATTTGTCATTAAACACTTGGGTGAATGCAGCCTAAGTCCAAGGCGTCCCTGGTGCTCGGGTCCTCTCAACAGATTTCCACCAAGGGTCTGCTTCACCTTTGAGTTGGAACGAAGCCCAACTCACCTTCTCTTCCTCTGTACAACATATTCTCTGAAGCAACTTCTCAATTTGGTTTAACCATATCTCAGCATCCATGGGATTAGCTTGCCCAAAAAGCTCATAGGTCTCAATCTCAGGATGTCTTGAAATCGGATGGTTGCCTTCTCTCAACCAGAACTGCCATGGTATTCACCATGGTCTCAAGTAGTTGATGGGTGTTGTCATCTCTGGGAACATTTCCAAGGTTGTTCCCCACCCTAGATGCATTGTTGTTGTTGCCCATAGGGATTGCGTTTGATCTCAAGCATAACCTCTCAACATTCGTGGTATCTCCAATATTTATGGTCCTTGGTCTTCTCCGTCGCGAAGGCATATCAACCTATCATGACCAAGCAAAAGTTAAGTCAGATCGATCCTAAGAGTAGAGTCATAGACCTAACCTAAATAGTTGAACCTAATTGCCATTGTTTCGAACCTAAGTTATAGCTCTGACTTCAAAACCTTAGTCCAACAGGCATTCAAACTAGGGTTTTGATACTCCCTGTGACACACGGTGTCACAATTGGGTCCGCTCTACCATAGTACGTTGAATCTAGTACTTAGGCTTTGATACCACCTGTGACGGCCTGGATTTCCTTACCTCAAAACTCATGCCATTAGATCACATGTGTGATCGAATTTATAGTACTAACATGGTATCGAAGTGCATAAATCACTTCCTAGACAGCTTGATCTTTCCACACAATAGGTACTAGGAAAGATCGGGCCATCTCACAATGGTAAGCTTATAAAAGCGGAAGTAAAGTTCGCAAGCGGAGACAGAGCGGTAACATAAACAAAATGGCAATATAAACTCAACTAACATCATCACAAATATCAAAAAGACCACACATCCATAGATATACCCCGAAAAATGAACATGCACCGGTGAAGGCCGACTTTCACCTAAACAATGGAGCAAATATTCACAATCGTATTCAGTTTACACCATATTGTACCATATATCAAAAACCCCAAAAATCTTAGCTCTCAACTACAAGCCATCTAACGATAGAACCCCTCAGGTGGTTCTTCCTCATCCTCTGGGTTGTAATCTGGATCCTCTTCTTCCTCTAAATCCTATTCTGGCTCGACACCTACAACTACGATGTATAGTCGGGGAATGAGCTCTAGTCCAAGCTCAATAGGGAATCACAAAGCTAAATCATAATTTTATCATTCTCATTCCTGAATCTTGATGCACAGATAAAAATAAGGTTAAAGCAAGAAATTATTTTAACTAAAGGTCAAAACTTATTCTTTCATGAAAGCCAACAATCAGGTTTCAAAATAATGCATATCTAATCAAGCGAACATATCAGAAGCATGGGAACAAATCAAGGGAGCACATCACTAGAAAGTATAGCAAGAAGTCATAAACAAGGTTGAATATCAAGTTGTCAAGCCCTTGAGCTATGCCAATAGGGCCACTTGATCAAGGACATCAAGCCCCTGAGCTACGTTAACAGGGTCACTCAATTCAAGAAGCCAAGCCCCTGAGCTACGTTACTAGGGTCACTTGGACCGAGACAGATTGCCAAGCCCCTGAGCAAGTTAACAGGGTCACTAGAGCCAGATTGCCAAGCCCCTAACCAAGTTAGCAGGGTCACTTGAGCCATTACCAAGCCCCTGAGCAAGTTAACATGGTCACTTGAACCAGATCTTACTGTCACAGACACACGAAGCATGACACGGGTCACATAGCATATACATGATTTAAACAAACAATAACTGAACTATTTGAGTTGAGCACATGATATATCAAAGGTGAGGTACACAAGCAGACAACAATGACATAAATCAAATATAGAGTTTGGAATGCGTATCGAAGTCATATGCAATATCATGTCGAGATGCAGGTACAAAACATGCAAATCAAGTGCGTAATTCAAAGTTATACTTTTCAAAACATGGCAATATTCTTGTTTAGCAATTCTAGAAAATATTGAGATATACTACATGCATCAATGACATGAATTTCAAGAAAATAAGGATTCGACGAGATGTTCTTCCCTACCTCAAGGTCGATACTTGCGAACAAATTTGTGTAAATCAATGTGAAAACCTCCTCAAAGATTCCTCATATTTACCCTAGATCACACATCACATTAACCTTAAGTGTTAACAGCTTTACTTATCCCCAAAATAGAGTCTCGCTTGATGCTTAAGGTCACAAAAGAAGGCTCAAAAATAGGGTACCTCGCTGTGGTGAGCTTCAGTGTCGCCGCAGCGAGGTGTCCAGGTGCCACGTGACACACAGTGTCTCGTCACGGCGAGAAACCACAGTGTGGATTTTGCCTTGAATTTCATGTAGCACTCGCCGTGACGAGTGCTTCAGAACACAACTCGCCGCGGCGAGACTCGAAGTCGCCGTGGTGAGCCTAATGGGGTTGCATGCTCTTAGTTTTGCTGTCTAACTTTGTAACCTTATATCTTCTTGTAAAATTCCTCCTCCTACATATATAGCTGGGCTGAATTTCATATTCTTAGGCTAAAACTTATCCTCTACCATAAGGTGATCATGTATGCATGTTACGAACATCGAAAATTTTGGGGACTCGGTCTCCAAGCCCATCACACAACAGATTCTCGAAGTCTCATTGCATGAACTCCCAAAATTTGTTTACATAATATCTCGATTTATGAAATCGAGGCTTCCCATCAATATTTAATCTTGCTTGCAATGCTCCGAAGCCCCGACTTCCCTTAAATGACTATTGCATGAAATTTCAGATTTTAGGAATTGTGAGTTACTAGGCAAGTTTAACGCATTTACCTTCATGGATTCTTTGATGCGAAGCTTTATGTTCACAATGTAGAGATCTTTGCCACATACGCAATTGCCCGTTCGATCACTCAATCTCCTTCATTGGAATAGAAAGAAATTGAGATCGAAGCTTTGTTGATCGGAGTTTGCGATGAAGAAGATGAAGTTGAAGGGATCGTAAGGCTGCGGTTTGGGGAACTTAGACAGTGGACTGGTGTTCTTCACTAAGAACCTATGAGAGACAAGAGAGAAGAGGTGGCTCTATGTCTGGGTCGAAGATCCCATGCAGTTTGCATGAGAATAGAGTCTAATAGTGAGGGGGTTATTCTGGTGTGTCGCCATCACGATTTATTTGGTGTACAGCCTGGCTCAGCTAAGGCTACTAGACAAAACGCAACACTCTATCCGTGGAGGCTTGTATTTAGCTTACAAAAGTACCAATTTGGTGTATAACCTGCATAGTCAGTTTGGTGTACTGGTCTTAAACATAAGGCTAGACCTTTTGGGTTTTAAACCATGGGCCCAATTATTTAATGGGTCCGGATTTTTGGACTTTTAACTAGTGGTCTGTCTTAAGGCCTTCATCACTGGGTGTTACTCGGAGGACCTGATTAACTATTGGTTACTACTCTCATGGTTATTAACTGACGGTCCCGATTCTTGGGTTGTTGACTAACGGGTCAGATACTTTGGCTTGATGATCCAATGGGTCCTATCCCATAGACACTCAGTCCTGAATGATGGACTGGCTCACCCTGGTTACTTGGCATACATCGACTCAAGTCTTTTAATATCAGCACATACCCTGTGCATTAAGGTTCGAGCAAATTTCAGGGTGTTACAGAATAAGAAGAAAAGGGAATTAGGCTTTGGACCAGTCAAAAATAGGATTTCGACTAGTCATAGGGCTCTATATAGCCTTGTAACCTCGAATTTTGACCGGTCGAACCCATTTCGATCGGTCAGATTCATATATTTTCTTCAAAACAGCCTCTGTTCTGAGGCTAATTCCCGAGCTTGACCGGTCAGAATCATTACGACCGATCGAAACTCTGTTTCTTCCTTTGGTTTCTGAGTACATCGACCAGTCGAAATCAGTTTCAACAGGTCGAAATCTGGTGGAGAACGTGATTCTCTACCCAGATTTCAGCAATACTCAGCTAAATTTTATTTTATTTATTTATTTTTAGTTTTATTTTTATTTATTTATTTTATTATTATTTTTTTATATAAATTATTTTTCTACACCTACTATCTACACAAACACATAATTAATTAAATAAAAATAAAAATCATAATTTAATTATGTACAAGGGCTTGGGTTGCCTCCCAAGAAGCGTCAAATTTTTGTTTTGCGATCTTCAGCCGAACCCCCCTCAAGCTACAATTGGCACAAGAAAGGGTCATTCATCTAGTAGTAATTGGAGACCCTCTTTATCACATAAGGGCTTGAGACTTTTGGTGGGTGGACTCTCATCGACCCTATAAACCATGACATATTTGGATTCATTGCGTGTTGAGAATTTAAGAGCACCAAATACCTCATTAATTAAAATGAATCGACTTGAGGGTTTGTCGAAGCATTGTAAAAATGGATCGCTACTGCTCAGTCGATGTCAAACAAGGACTTGTGTCCTCCTCATGCAATTGGTCTTGAGGTATTAGAGGAGTAACACAAATTGATTGGCTATCTTCCAGTGTTTCAATCTTATGTAGGCTAACCACATCTTCCTTGAAATCTACCTCATGTCTGCCCCAAAAGGTCATGGCTCGTCCTCAGGCTCAGGGGGTGGGGGTAGTTCCTACTCTCAATTCCTAATCTTGCAGGATACTTATAGGTTGGCTAGGTAAGGAATCTTCCTCCCTAGTGAGGGTGGCAGTCACCTGCCCCATTTGATATTTACTTCTCGCAAGAGACTGAATCTGAGTGTGGATTCTTTCAAGAAAGTCTAAATCGAATTCAGATTGGAGTTTTTCTTCTGAATTGGGTAACCTCTGCTCTTCAGAATTAGAACTCCATGGGGATTATGAATATTGTGGATCAAACTAAGGTTGATTTGAAAAATTTAGCACAAAAGGTTGATTTAATTCACAACACCAATTTGGAACCCATCAATTAAGACCATTGCCCCCATATCCATCCGAATAGTGGTATGGAGTCTCATAATTAAACCCATCAAAAGATGGGGACGTCAAATTTGTAGGAAACTCCATATCACATAGACACAAACTAAGAAACAAAAATACAAAAATCTAACTAGATCTGAAAACAAAGGCACGTACCTTGGCCTCTCGTGGGCGTCCCCTTCAAAGCTTTGATAGGCTCGGACCTCGATTTCCAAATCTGAAAAAAAAAAACTAGAATTACAAAAGTACTAATAAAAACTAAATAAAAGACAATAGCTCAAATAAAATCGTAGTCCCTAACAACGACGCCAAAAACTTGATCGTTTTATTTCAAAACCTTGCAAGTGCAGAAGTTCGAATGTACTAGGGCAAGTACAAGGGTGTTGAACTACAGAGACTAGTCATTTATCTAAACTAAAGCCTTAACTATAAAGGTGGTTTTATAAAAGAAAAATTCTAATTATTCTAGCAAAGAAAACAGATTTGGAAAATATTGAGAGACAAGCATGGGATCTATCTTGGATCTCAGACTCATAAATAACTCGTATCCTATTCCTACTCTATTCCGAATTCTAGGTACCCCCACTCCAGGCTACAAGCTTTGTCACATCGTATATGAATTAGATAAATCTAATCGCAAGTTAGATAAATCTAATCGTCAGGGCATCATTGCACGTAATCAACTAAGACTACCCTACAAGGCCTAGCCCATTGGCAAATATCCTATCTAATCTAACCCCAATCCCTACAAGGCTATTGAAATTAGTTTAAATAGAATTAAACCTTTACAATCACTCGTTCTAAATGACTCTTGGAACTTCCAACATGCAATTGTACCATTAACGAAATTCAAAATAAAAGAGAAACATAAATTAAATTATATACTTATCTTTGATCGTACAAGAGATCCAAAGCTTCAAGATGTTTTAGCTGCACATCATTTCTATGGTCTTCATCATCACTGAATCGTTCATAGAATGATGATTACAAAGTCCTCAATCTCACAAACTCTGGCAGATCTAAATTCTAAACTTAAACTACGACCAAAAAGCATTATGGCTGAAAGCTATTTCATTCATAACCTAGAGTCCTTATTTATAGATGTATAAGGCCCTAGAACATTGATTTCTAATAGGAAACAAACCATAGAACGAATCTTATCTAAACTAGGATGGTAGAAGATCTTGGAGTCTTGATTTTAGGAAGAATCCCAACTGTTCGCGCCTAAAAATCTGCAAGGAAACCAAATCTGGAAGAATCCTAGCTTTGACTGGTCCAGATTTGCATTTGGACTGGTCACAAGCTTTAATCTATTGTTAGATTGTGACCAGTCGAAATAGATATTTGGACCGATCACAACTCAGATTTCTGAAGCTTTAAAGAGTTGGACCGATCGAAATAGATATTTGGACCGATCACAACTCAGATTTCTGAAGCTTTAAAGAGTTGGACTGATCGAAATTCGCGTCTGGAAACAGTCCTGACCGGTCATAATGTCAATCTCGATCGGTCATAAAAATCCTGCACTTTTCTGTAGTTTTATGTGAACTTCATTCCGCGATTCTTGGCTCGTTGGAAAGCTGGGAAAGTCTACGTTCCAATGGTATAGGCCTCAGATCTAGTAGATTTTTATATAAACATTAGCACTCTTCTTTCTATCTGCTATTCTGATAGGTTCTTGCTATATCCTCAAAACTCCCTCAACTTTGTTCTTTTAACTTCATTTGGGCCTTAAGGCCTTCAAAACCTGTTATGCTCAATCTTACACTAAAAGCACACATTAGCAATTAAGTAAGTCCTGACAATGCCGAGATTTGGGTCTAAATTATACAACTTTTAAGGCCGATCACTAAACGTCCTCCAAAAATTATAAACAAAACTTTAAAATAACCTCACGATAAAGCCAAAGTGTGAATAAAACAAAACAAGTAGAATCAAAGGAAACTAAACCTCTCCATGCCAAGGAAGTGTCCACCATGGTCCACACATCCTGATCTTCTCCTTTTGCTCTGCCTCTTCCTCACCCTGTTACTCTCTTTACGAAATAAACATCACACTCCCCTGACCCCTTTCATTAAATCAAAACAACATAACCCAAAAATATTCCCAAATAGTTTCCAACTAGAACCTAAAATAACATTACATGAAACCTCATGGGAAAGACCTTGTCTCATGCCCCAATTTAACAACATGTCCCACTCTATTGAGAGGCTAAAGAAGGTCCCTCCTGACAATGAAACTCCAACCATAAAAGATTTATCAAAAGACGAAATCAAATGACTTCACACTTTATTCGATAAATCTTACACCATTCAAATCATGAACGTAAACATAATTTCTCTCTCATCCCTGATCAATCAGATCGAGTGAAGACGAGGACCAATGACAAACCGACAAATTATAGATGGACGATCACTATGACTTTTTAATATGTCCCATTAGTTGGACATTTTGAGTCAGTCTCTGCTTAAGGAACTGATACTCTACCATAACAAAAAAAATAATAACAAAATATATATATATATATATATAAACACTTAGAACATAAAAAGAAGAAGAAGAAGAAAAATATATATAAATACCTAAAAATCATAAATACATATATACGTAAAAATAGAGAAAAATATTCGTTTACCTAGCATGTCTCTGACCCATGTTTCATGCCCAAGTCTTCCCAACTTATTTTTTTACCCGACTGAGAACTCGAAGTTAGAGAGCTAGTACTAAGAAACAATACCTATACAACCGCCTCGCCTGTAAGGAAATAAAAAAACCCACATGGGAAGTACTTATATAATTTTGGAAACATGCTCAAAAAATCAGCTACAAGGGAAGGACTTCCTAACCCTAAGAATGTTATCTATAACTCAATGATCATCATGTCTCGTAGCCTAAACAGGCGTACTTATTTGTTTATCATCCCCATAGTCATCATAAGTCAATCGTCGATCATAGGTCATTATTTTTTAAATCTTTTTTAGTATCATCTGACTCATTGCCCACTTTCCAATTTGGGCAAATTGATCGAAAGGTCTAGTGGATCATAAAACTCCTTTTTGAAATATAGAAAACTCTGGATTCTCATATACCTTTTCTCGCCATTGGAGTAGATGTTAGAGCACAAAAAATAAAAATGTAAGGTTCCATCCAATCTCATAATTCTTATGTTAGCAGGTTGTTTAAAAAAATATACATACATGCCTCAAAAATAAAAGAGAGAAAAAAACAAAAAAAGAGAAAAGAAGCATAACCAAGCGAGAGCACACGAAGAATGAATGAGTCAATAAGTCTAGGGAAGCATAAGCAAATTGTCAGGGCATTCATGATATTTTTATATGGAAAGCATAAGCGAATCGCGAGGGTATCATTAGCATCTTCACACTTCTAGATGTCGTCATACGGTGGCGGGAGGAGGATAAAACTCCTGCTAACTATAGAATTGGATGATTTGATGCTGCTTGTGATTCCGTGGGATTTCTGTTAAGCACTGATTTTTGCCACTTTCTACACCTTTAAACCTGGCTTTTGATAAGACTTAGAGTATTTAATACTTATTTTTAGAGTTGTTTTGCAGCAAGGAGATAATTTTGTCGTTAGTGCAGTTTTCCATTAAAAAATGGCATTTAGAGGAATTTTGGAATCAAGCAACAACTGCGAATGGGAAAGGAATGGAATGGTGCGATGGTCAATAGATGATGAAGTAAAATAGTTGCCGCAGCAATATACTCAAGCATTTGAGTTAAAGAAGAGCTTCAGTAGTGGACCTTGTGCACATTAAATAGTTGGGTCAGCACACCTAGTAAATGGAAGTGCACTTGGTTTCAGCATCAGAAGCCGCCTGTCAAGTTGCACCAGCAGTCCATCGACCTCTCGAATGGATACTCTTCAGCTCCCCTGCAGCTGCACTCACCAGAAAATGAAGGAGCAGTTCAAATATACAGCATGTGTAGCAGGATGGGGACTCAAGCCAAGTAGCAATGGAACCTGTCAAGAGCCGAGGTGCTGGAGGAGCAGCTTGTCGATTGCTGCAATGCTACAAATTCCAGCAAGCTGCTGGAATAAACTTGTGGAATGGATGGAAAATACAGTAACCTATCAAATGGTTAGCAAGCTGAAGTCTAAACCTATTAAATGGGTTACAGAGGTGCAGTGTTGAAGCAGAAGTTTAGGAGCTGATCTTATCGAGTGCCGGTGCAGGATCTATCGAATGGTTTATTGGCAGCAACAACGAACTTGGCAAATGGACTTCCTCGGCAGCCATTTTGCACCTATCGAGCAGATGCCCTTGATCTCATCAAAACCATGCTGATAAGAACCTTCCAAAGAGAACTGCTGAAATGATTTGAAACTCTCAAATGGTTCTAAGAACCTGTCGAGGTGCACTTTGTCTTCCCAGCCATACATCCTTTCGACACCTTCATGGAAACGTAGCAGAACCTGCTGACTCGAAGCACCCTCCAATCCTCACGACAATAGCTCCATGCAGTATACCTCTCAAAGTTCACTTAAATGTACTTAGCATCCTCTCAACCTTTGCATGCAGCAGCATTTGCAGATCCCACTTAACCTCTCGATCAGCAAGCTCTCAAGCCTCCCATTGAACCTCATGACATCCCTACTCCCAGCTTTGGCAAAACCTCCCAACAATCCTCTCGAGAGCTTTAGCTACCATTCAAACCTCTTCTACAACCTATCGAATTGAATCTTGTCGACATGCACTGCTCCCAGCTCCATCCTCTCGAAATACATGTTGCACCAACCTCTCGACTAAGAATTCCATGCAGCATGCAATCCTCACGACACCTTGCTGCAACCCATAGTTTCAACCTCTCGACCTCCATACACAAACCTATCGAGACCATATGCTTTAGCAACCTCCAATCGACAACTTGCATGAAAAGCTTTAGTTGCAAATCAAACAATAGAACCTGTTGACCACTTAAATATCTAAATCTGTTGAGATTCCCAAGATGCAACCTTCTTCTAATCCCGTCAACGTGCATCTAAAATTCTATCCAACCTGTCGATTAAAACTCCAAAGCTTCCGATCCTATCGACCATTGGAGGAGGTGCCCAACCTCTCGAGTTGCACCAACTATTCTCCGAGCTGTCGACAGCTTCAGCTTCATTTACAGCTCCCTTCCCATAGAGCAACAGCTTCAGTTTCCAATCAAACCTCTCGAGAAGATTAAATAAGTAGCCAAAACTTGTTGAGATTTGGGTTCTACCAAGTTTTAGCAGCTGGAAACCATCATCAGTGGGCCGTGAGTTATTTTTGGGCATTCACAACAGCAGGGATTGGTGCCGAAGTTGTAAATTTTAATCAAACTGCTGAAGCAATTTTTCTCAGCTACAGATTTATTACTTCAACAGCTCACAATTCTAATTTGTGGGAGCTATTTTTATAGCAGCTTGGTTCCAATTAACTCTCAACAATTATAAAGGCTGCAGCAGTAAAAATCAATGGACGGTAGGAGCAAAGCTGGAACTCCAAGGCATGGAAGAGGGCTGCACATGGGCAATTTATTTGCAGAAATTGGTGAATGGTGCAGTTGAGTATTTTTGGATAAGCAAGGGCAGATTTGGAACTTCAGTGCAAAACTATGAGACATCTGCACATGGGTGTAAACTAATTTTTGGTGGAAATGTAAATTAGTTTTAGCTGGGCACAAACAAAACTAGATCTATATCTGCTCTCTGATTGGTTGAAATGCTAAACCAGGGATTAAACATCAAATCCTCTCCTCTGATTGGCTGCAATCCAAAGCACACGGATCACTGCAAATGTATAAATAGAACTCCTTGCTGTTGTAGTTTCTCAGCAAGAAATCCATAGAATAACTTTGGTTCTCCTTAGCTCATTTAGGTTTAGGTTTTATTTTTCCTTTTGCTCTTTCCCCTTCTCTCCCTAATCTAGCATGTTGGATTAGATCTACATAAGCAGCCCAGATCTATTTTGTAATTGTATTTTAAAGGCTTCAAAGCTTTGGGAATAGATTGATGTCACACAGATTATAGATCCGAGCACAGTAATTGTGGGTTTTAAAGGTGATCTGATCTATATTTCACTTCTTCGTATTTGATTTCCCTAGTTTGGATACTCCTGTGGACCAGCCGAAATGGGGAGCTTATAACCTGGCATTCACAGTAGCTGTAATGATTAACCTATTCTAATCGAGACCATTGGCTCGGGACAATCTCTGGGATGGTCTATGACTATTAAAGTGGACAGATCATAGCCTTAAGATTGCTTTGATATGTTGGGACAATCTCTGGGATGGTTTGTGACCATTAAAGTGGACATATCATAGCCTAAGGATTGCTTCAATTCTCTGGTTGAGATTGGATTCTTATACCATGCATCTGCCGGGGTTGAACCTAGGGAGCTTGTAGCCAGATGGACTTGTAGCAAATCAGATCTATACAATGCCTTTGATTCCATTGATTTACAATAAGAACCAGGTCCTAGCTGGCTATTTCTCACCATTTGATCTTTATTTTACCATCCATCTTCCTCCATCTTTTAGATTTAGTTTTGTATTTCTGTTTTGTAGATTAATTAGATCTAGTGACACCTGAAAAACTCTCTTTCTTCTTATAATTATCAGATCTGTAATCAGATCTGGAGGTCTACTATACACTTTCTAGGTTTAGATCACTACTCCCTGTGGGACAAACTCTTACTTATCAAAACTTGCTACAATGGACCCTGTATCTTGCAGGATATTTTAGTCGTGCTCAATTCATCTCTATTTTTACTTTATTTTTATTTTGCCTTTACCATTACATAATAAATCGACACACTCGAAATCCTCAACAAGTTTTTAGCGCCGTTGCCAGGGAGTTTTGATCTAGATAGTAGATATGAGTTTTTCATTTTTAGTAGATCTGATTTTTATTTTTTAGATATGAATTTTTAATTCTTATTGCTGCCTTGTTTTAGATTTTTATATTGCATTCTAATTGTTTGATTTAAGATTTGCTGTAGTTGTTGTATAGAAAACTAGTTTTAAACTGCAGCAATTATGAATTTTCTGAGTTTTTATTCTTTACCTTCTAGCTATTTGAATAAATGATACTGTCACTCTTTTGTCTTTTTACAAAAATAAGGCAGTGGCCTGAGTTTTCTTTTTGTTTTTGTCAATATGCTTGAATAAGGTACTGCTGTAGTTTTTAGATTTTTGGCAGATATGGAGCAGCCACCAAACGAGGAGCATCTAGATTGCAGCAGGAGTAGATCTGCCCGAGTTTGCATCCCTTTCTCCTTCGCATTTATTTTCATTTTTTGAAATTTTTGAGAACCAACTGTTTTGTTGTGTTTGATGTTTGTTTTGATTATAATTCTGCTATCTTTTAGGCATGCTGATTTTTTTTTTTACAAAACCAAATACAAAAATAAAAGAAAATATAAACACAAATAAAATTTTTTTGATTTGTTTCTTATTATTTTTCAGCAGTAGTAAATAAGGGCTCTTGTGGAGCCCAAGCTGATCTAAAACCACATAAAAAAGTCAAAAATTATAAAAACATAAAATTTTTCTCCATGTGGGCTATTTTCCTTTGCCTTTATTCATTTTCCCCCATCTGGAACTACTGAGATCATGGTTTTAATTTTGAGGATTCATGAAGGATAATAAGCAATGGATCATAATTTGTTCAGAAAATTTAATGGTGCCATTGATTTTATTTTCCTTCAAGATTTTTCACCATTAATAGGTCTCAGCTGTGTATGAATCCTATTTTCAATTGTGTACAGCCATGCTGACATTATTTTATAAAATTTTATTGATTCATACACATCCATAGCTCAAACACACACAGGCAGGCAAAGGGGTTTCTTGTGGCACAGGTGGTTTGGATTTTCTTTTAGGATTTTTTCTGTTTTAGGAATTTTAGTTTGAATTTTGTTTTTAGATTACTGATTTTTCTTCTTTCTTAGGTTAATATGTGTCCTAGTTTTATTGATTTTCTGTATTTTTTATTATATTCAGTTTCTAACATTGTTTTCCTATTTTTTATCTACAATTCTGTTTTTATATCTGCACTTTTCTATTTTTTGTAGTTTTGTATTTTGTTCCTTACTATGTTTTTTCTGTTTTTCTGTTATTAGCATTTAATTTCCTTTCATTTGCATTGCAGTTCTTTTATTTATCTGTTCACATATTCAGTTTGTAGCTTTTATTTTGTTATAGTTCTAGCTTTGTTTTAATATTTTTTCTGTTTTACCAGTAATTTTCTGCACTTGTATATCATTTTTTCTAATTTTTCTGTTCATGTATTCAGTTCTACATTTTTATTTTTTGCTGCATATGGTTTAGAGTTTCTTTTTTTTCTCTCCTGTTTACCCTGCTACCCCTAGTTACTCATTGTGTAGAACATTGAGGACAATGTTCATATTAGGTTTGGGGGTGTATGGCAGGTGTGCCAATGAAAAAAGTTAATACTAGTGCAGCTATGTTAAAAAAGTTTTTGAAAATAAAGTGATTTCCCACATGATTTTTGGAAAAAGAGGAAATTAAAAACATTTTGAAACTAAAATGAGCTGTAGTTTTAACATTTTTCATGAAGCTAATGTCAAGAATTTTAAAAAAATTGGTGTTTAGTGAACCTAAAATGAGAGAAAACTGTGAGGATACCCCCCAGAAAATTTTATGGAAGGCCATACCTAGTGAGAGTTGGGCCTGAAAATTTTTCTTGAAGAGTGTCTTCACAATTTTTCTGCTCTAAGGACTGATTGGATTTTATTTTTCTCACTAGAAGTTAGGCAAATCTGAGTTAAAACAGCTTGATAGCGCTCGTAACATTGAAGACATGAAGTAAGGTCATCCCTAGGACAGTTTGAGCCTAAAAACTTCCCACCTTTAAACTGCCCTTGATACACACCTTTTGACCCTTAAAATTCCCAATGTTTCATTGATGAAAACCAGAAAATTGGAATCCAAAACCTCTTGACCTGTTTCAGTTCACCCTCAATCTAAGAATACAAGAAATAGAAGGAGAAGTGAAGTTAGAGGAGCAAGGTTCGATGATTGGCTAAAAAAGAAGGCACATTTAGTGGCAATTGTGGCATTCCAGCCCATAACAAGAAAAATGGAGAAAAATAATACAAAAAGAAAGAAAATCAGAAAAGTACAATAAAAAGAATGAGAAAGAGAAGAGAAGTCATTTCATTTGATATTTTGAAAAAGAAGATTAGAAACTGATCACTTCAAATTTGAAAATTTAAGAAAGAAGATGGAACTATGCTGAAATGAAGAAGGTGAAGTCATGAATCACCTTCTTACTTTACTGATTTATCAATTTTGAATCTCATTTCACCCTTTTATTCTTTATAAACCTCACCCATAAGCCACATTACAACCCAATAAAAAGTCCTTATTGATCTGAAATGGATTGAGTTGTCATGTAGAGATGATAATTTGTTTGATCTATGGTGAAAATAATTGAAAAATCTAAGAAATTAGAGCAATGCCTATGCTCATGCTTGTAGTCCTATTTGAGGACTGTAACTGCTCTTGAGCTGTGTGAACTGATACACCCTTCTAGCTTTATTGAGAGTGACAACCCTGGTAAGATTTGGGTCTGAAATCCAATTTGTTTGGGGCACTATCACAACAGAATTCTTAAATTAAAGGTGAACTCTGCATTAATTTCAGGCGCAATGCCTTGACATGAGCTGATTGAGAATGAAGGAATTACAGCAGAATTTCAGGTTTTAAGCTGATATTTTTTTCTACTGAAAATCCTCTAAAACTGAATGGACATGGTGTGGAATTTATTTTATTTTGCTTAAACTCTGTTTTAGCATGTGCATTAGTATTAACTAATTTTATTGGAGAAGTTTGGGGGTACCTTCACTGAAAACCCTCAAGAGACTCCACTCCTCCACTAGGGATCACCTAGGGGTTCAAAAGGCTTGGTGCATGTGCCAAATGCACCCGTGTTCCCGATGAAAGTGGCATTTAATTTCATAGGTTAGTTGTTTTAAAATTTACTTTGCTCGAGGACTAGCAAAGGTTAGGTTTGGCGGTGTGTTAAGCACTGATTTTTGCCACTTTCTACACCTTTAAACTTGGATTTTGATTGGACTTAGAGTATTTAATAATTGTTTTTAGTGTTGTTTTGTAGCAAGGAGATAATTTTATCCTTAGTGCAGTTTTCCATTAAAAAATGCCATTTAGAGGAATTTTGGAATCAAGCAACAACTGTGAATGAGAAAGGAATGGAATGGTGCGATGGCCAGCAGATGAGGAAGTAAAACAGTTGCCGCAGCAATATACTTGAGCATTTGAGTTAAAGAAGAGTTTCAGCAGTGGACCTTCTGCACATTAAATAGCTGGGTCAGCACACCTAGTAAATGGAAGTGCACTTGGTTTCAACATTAGAAGCCGCCTGTCAAGTTGCACCAGCAGTCCATCGACCTCTCGAGTGGATACTCTTCAGCTCCCTTGCAGCTGCACTCGCCGAAAAATGAATGAGCAGTTGAAATATACAGCAGCCATGTGTAGTAGGATGGCGACTCAAGCCAAGCAGCAATGGAACCTGTCAAGAGCCGAGGTGCTGGAGCAGCAGCTTGCCGATTACTGCAATGCTACAAAGTCCAGCAAGCTACGGGAATAAACCTATGGAATGGATGGCAAATATAGTAACCTATCAAATGGTTAGTAAGCAGAAGTCTATACCTATCGAATGGGTTAAAGTGGTGTAGTGTTGAAGCAGAAGTTTAGGAGCTGATCCTATCAAGTGCTGGTGTAGGATCTATCGAATGGTTTATTGGCAGCAACAACGAACTTGGTAAATACACTTCCTCAGTAGCCATTTTGCACCTATTGAGCAGATGCCCTTGATCCCATCAGAACCATGCTGATAAGAACCTACCAAAGAGATCTGCTAAAATGATTTGAAACTCTCAAATGGTTCTATGAACCTGTCAAGGTGCACTTTGTCTTCCCAGCCATACATCCTATCGACACCTTCATGGAAGCATAGGAAAACCTGCTGACTTGAAGCACCCTCCAATCCTCACGATAGCAGCTCCATGCAGTATACCTCTCGAAGTGCACTTAAATGTACATAGCATCCTCTCGACCTTTGCATGCAGCAACATTTGCAGCTCCCACTGAACCTCTCGATCAGCAAGCTCTCAAGCCTCCCATTGAACCTCACGACATCCCTACTCCCAGCTTCAGCAAAACCTCCCAGCAATCCTCTCAAGAGCTTTAGCTACCATTCAAACCTCTTCTACAACTTGTCGAATTGAATCCTGTCGACATGCATTGCTCCCAACTCCATCCTCTCGAAATACATGTTGCATCAACCTCTCGACTAAGAATTCCATGTAGGATCCAATCCTCACGACAACTTGCTGCAGCCCCACCATTTCAACCTCTCGACCTCCATACACAAACCTGTCGAGGACATATGCTTCAGCAACCTCCCAGTCAACAACTTGCATTCAAAGCTCCAGCTATAAATAAGACAATAGAACCTGTTGACCACTTAAATATCTAAATCTGTCGAGATTCCAAAGCTACAACCTTCTTCTAATCCTGTCGATGTGCATCCAAGATTCTATCCAACCTGTTGATTAGAACTCCAAAGCTTCTGATCCTGTCGACCATTGGAGGAGGTGCCCAACTTCTCAAGTTGCACCAACTATTCTCCAAGCTGTCAACAACTTTAGCTTCATTTACAGCTCCCTTCCCATCGAGCAACAGCTCCAGTTTCCAATCAAACCTCTCGAGAAGATTAAATAAGCAGCCAAAACCTGTCAAGATTCGGGTTCTACCAAGTTTTAACAGCTAGAAACCATCATCAGTGGGCCGTGAGTTATTTTTGGGCATTCACAATAGCAGGGATTGGTGCCAAAGTTGTAAATTTTAATCAAACTGCTGAAGCAATTTTTCTCAGCTACAGATTTATTACTTTAGCAGCTCACAATTCTAATTTGTGGGAGCTATTTTGATAGCAGCTTGGTTCCAATTAACTCTCATCAATTATAAAGGCTGCAGCAGCAAAAATCATTGGACGGCAGGAGCAAAGCTGGAACTCCAAGGCATGGAAGAGGGCTGCACATGGGCAATTTATTTGTAGAAATTGGTGAATGGTGCAGCTGATTATTTTTGGATAAGCAAGGGCAGATTTGGAACTTCAATGTAAAACTATGAGACATCTGCACATGGGTGTAAACTAATTTTTGGTGGAAATGTAAATTAGTTTTAGCTGGGCACAAACAAAACTAGATCTATATCTGCTCTCTGATTGGTTGAAATGCTAAAACAGGGATTAAACATCAAATCCTCTCCTTTGATTGGCGGCAATCCAAAGCACACGAATCAGTGCAAATGTATAAATAGAACTCCTTGCTAATGTAGTTTCTCAGCAAGGAATCCATAGAATAATTTTGGTTCTCCTTAGCTCATTTAGGTTTAGGTTTTATTTTTCCTTTTTCTCTTTCCCCTTCTCTCCCTAATCTAGCATGTTGGATTAGATCTAGACAAGCAGCTTAGATCTATTTTGTAATTGTATTTTAAAGGCTTCAAAGCTTTTGGAATAGATTGATGTCGCACAGATTACAGATCTGAGCACAGTAATTGCGGGTTTTAAAGGTGATCTGATCTATATTTCACTTCTTCGTATTTGATTTCCCTAGTTTGGATACTCCTGTGGACCAGCCAGAAATGGGGAGCTTATAACCTGGCATTCACAGTAGCTGTAATGATTAACCTATTCTAATAGAGACCATTGGCTCGAGACAATCTCTGGGATGGTCTGTGACCATTAAAGTGGACAGATCATAGCTTTAAGATTGCTTTGATATGTTGGGACAATCTCTGGGATGGTCTGTGACCATTAAAGTGGATAAATCATAGCCTTAGGATTGCTTCAATTCTCTGGTTGAGATTGGATTCTTATGCCATGCATCTGCCGGGGTTGAACCTAGGGAGCTTGTAGCCAGATGAAGGACTTGTAGCAAATCAGATCAATACAATGCCTTTGATTCCATTGATTTACAATAAGAACCAGGTCCTGGCTTCCTATTTCTCACCATTTGATCTTTATTTCACCATCCATCTTCCTGTATCTTTTAGATTTAGTTTTACATTTATATTTTGTAGATTTAGTTAGATCTAGTGACACCCGAAAAGCTCTCTTTCTTCTTAGAATTACCAGATCTGTAGTCAGATATGGAGGTCTATTATACACCTTCTAGATTTAGATCACTACTCCGTGTGGGACAAACTCTAACTTATCAAAACTTGCTACAATTGACCCTGTATCTTGCAGGTCTTTGATATTTTAGTCATGCTAAATCCATTTATGTTTTTACTTTATTTTTATTTTGCCTTTACCATTACATAATAAATCGGCACACTCTAAATCCTCAACAATTTCCAATGATCCTGTCGTGACGATGCACACTCTCGAAAAGGTATAGAGTTGCCACCTAGAGCTTTTGGTATCCCGTGAAACCTAGATCAATTTTATAATCACCGAAGTGCCAAAAATGTGACTCTGATTCACCAGTCTATGCCAAAGGCTTTTGGGTAGGGGCTTCAGTTATCAATCGAAATGGTGTTAGGCACCCGACCAACCCGCTTAAAGGCGGTCTCTACTTGTGGCCAAAATAAACTAAAAATATAAGAAAGAAAACAACATTTCCTCTTGCCCTAAGGCACCTTGACCCTATTTGTGCCCCTCCGCCACTATCGAGATTTCGACGGCGTAATGGCACAAATTTAAGAATAGAGCAAAAGCTAAGAAGGTAGAGGAATAGAGGGGAGAGCCGGAGCTCTCGGGCCCTTGTAGCACGTGTGTGGACCTTCGCATAGGTGCATTTGGCAAGCTTCCGATAGCTTGAATGGTTGGAGAAGGGGTTCTAGCTCCTAGGAGTTGATAGCTAAGAGGTAGGGGAAGCGAGCTAGGGAGTAGTTCTCACCTAAAGTAAGGGATCTTTGATAGAAGATCGGGTCTAAAGGGGTTTTAGAATTCTAGAATTTGTATGGGAAGGGTGCACCAAAGGGAGGAAAAGCTTCTCTCTTAATCCTTCTCTCTCTTGAAATTTTTTTCAAGCCCTTTTGAAGGGATGAGTGTTTCTCTATTTATAGGGAAAAGGGAGGCTAGGAGGGTGCTTAAGTGCTAATTAGGGTTAGCAATTAAGTAATCTCCTAATCTAAGGTTTCCTAGGATTTTGAGAGCTTGGAAATGTGGGCAATGGGTTTCAATGGTGGATGATAGGTTGAGGTTTTAAATGACTAAAGGGTTGCAAGTAGGGTAATCAGGGGTATAATAGTCTTAATGAAAGCCATCCTAAACATTGAGATGGTTCATAAGTCAAACCCCAAAATTGGATTTCGAGCAAAAAACCATGATTACTGTAGCTAAGCCTAACGCATGTATTACACACGCCAAGCATAGCTACAGTGTCTGGAAGTTCAGAGCCTGAGGTGGGTCCCACCTATACCTGGCATGTGTATTAGATGCACCAAGCCATTTTTGGAAAAAATGGCTTGGCACATGTATTACATGTGCCATAAATGCCCCATCCAAGTGCAACTCCTGAGCACTGCTCGGTTCGCCATAACTTTTGGCGTACAACTCGGATTGTGGTGATTCTTAGCTTGTTGGAAAGTTGAAAACCTCTACTTTTAATGATATAAAATTTAGTCTCAGTAGAGGTCACTACTAGACCTAATTCATCTCTCTTTAACCATTGCCCGGGGGGTTAACTATGGGTCCGGAGAGGTTGGGGTAATTCCTAAGGGTGTTGGGCAAGTTCATAGGGGTTTGGGAAGATTCCTAAGGGTATGGGAAATGCTATCGGAAGCTCGGGGGTGCGCCTCTCTCGAAGTATGTTTTGATTGGGCCTTGGGCCAAATTTTGGTGTCTACAGATGCCCCTCTTTGGTATCCGATCACTAATGATCGAATGTCAAAGACAAGAGACATCCGAAGAGGCCCAAGGCATCACTGATGGGTCCCCCGTATTCAGAATCGAACTTTAAATATTAGGTGGGTAACATGGTGAGTAAACGGAAGTCTTGTATGTTGAGAAAAACGTCCGTTTCTCAAGGTTATCGGTCCTTAGGCGCTTAGCGACATTACTGGGCACAACCAAGGTGGAGCGAGTTGCGAAAGCCCAATATGCTGGGAAAAACATCCGCTTCTCGAGATGGTTGAAGATGTTCGATGTTCAAATTTCATTCTGAATAAAACAACTCTATAAATGAGAGGGACATTGACTCATGCTTAAAGATAGGCGCGAAGCAGTTACGCGAAGTTCCACAATTTTTGTCCAATCATGTGAGGCATTGATTGCCCCATTTGACTGGCCACGGGTGCCCCTGAACGAAGCAGGGTTCGAAGTCTTTGGGGCTAACTCATCGGTCTCGAAATTTATTTAGCATGACTACCCAAGCAGAGCGAATTGATGTTGCAACGCTTTTTGGGAGTACATGCCGCTTTTTGTTTGAAATACATTATTTTTGTAGATTTTTTTTTGTTCTTTTATGCTGAAATTTCAATCATTTTATGTGGATTTTTTAGACTTTTTTATGTGAATTTTTTTGAACTTTTTTACTGTTATTTCATGTGCGCTTGGGATGCTTATTGATCCCAAGCCACTTATTCTAGCACAACCTCCCAGGCAGATCAAATGGAGAATGACCTGTAATCTGGGGGGCTGTGCACCATAGAGCAAAAAGTGGGCCAAGTTCGGAGTGTTTAATACATGCACCAAGCAAAATCTAGGCCAGCAATGGCTTGGTGCGTATTACACACGCTAGACCAAATTAGGCTAAAAAATAGCCTGCGTGTGTAATACATGCGTTAGGCCCCGGGGGGGGGGGTTTAAACACTCGAGTCCGAGCCAAAAGGGAATTATTTCAAAAAAATTCTCTCCCCCCCCTTTCCTAAAGTAAAGCGAGACCTCTTCCTAGGGCTCCCTTGGATCGATTTGAATCGCGCTTCATTGTCGGTGCTTGCTTGTGCCTATTAAACACCCGCTCTATGCCGGATCAAGGACCCATTTTCTTAAAAGTAATCATTATTTAATCCCATTTTATTTGATCTTTCTTGAATTATTTTGCAATGTGGTTATGATTCATTGCCTCTTTAGATGACATATGGATTATTTCTCTTGTAAGCATGGTTATCAAGGCTTGGTTTGATTTTATTTCATGTAAAGCGGCTCGAATGATGCCCTATTTTTTTTCTTGAGTTATTTTTTGATTAGGGCATTTGTTTTTTTTTTTTTCCTTGGATCTAGGTTAGGGCACATAAAAATTTTCTTGTCTTCTTTTTCTTCTTTATTCTTTTTTTTTTTTTATGCGTGCACATAAATTATTTAGTTCTTTATTCATTTTTTGTTTTGAAATATAGGTGACTTTTTTTTGAAAATGTGGGTGATGATTTTTTTTGAAAATGTGGGTGATGATTTTTTGAAAATGTGGGTGATGATGGGTGATTTTTTTTTTTTTCTTTGTTCTCTCTTTTTCTTTGAAAATGTGGGTGATTTGATGATGATTTTTTGAAGATGATGGGTGGTTTTTTTTTTTTTGTTCTCTTTTTCTTTGAAACTGTGGGTGATTTGATGATGATTGTTTTTGTTTGTGGGAAAAAAGACTTTTTTTTTGCATTTTATCCATGTTTTGCTTTTTTTTTTTTCTTTGATTTTTGTATGTTTATTGTGTATGCACACACACACACACACACACACACACACATATATATATATATATATATTATTTCTTTTGGTTTTCGCTTTTGTTGTGATCTCTTTTTGAAATGTGGGGGTTTTGGGCGTCACCCCCTCTCTACTTTTTTTATGTATTTTTTTTGCAATGATGAGGGTTTAAGATTGATGAAAAATGCAAGGGGCATAGTTACCTACATATGTCTTGTTACTGACATATCTTGATATCATTGCTTGTGTCCGTCTCAGAATGTCGAGTGAGGAAGAGCATGGGCAAGAGGAGGGGCTGGAAGTGATCTATGGTTCTCAAGGGGAGCAAATTTTTGTGGTGCAATGCTCTTCCGGTACCTGGGTTGAAATTTAAGGCGAGGCCGCCTGTACTGGTCTCCATCTGCAATATATTCATATCTTGAATTTTGGGATTGCCGGCAAGGTAAAAAGTTTTGTTGTTGTTCTTTGTACGAGCTTGCAATATCTTTAGGATCTAATACCTCTTTATTTGGATGCAGAACTTGCCTTCCACCACCTTCCGAGGAGGCTGGTTGGACCTCTAGCGCTTCTATCTCTACCTCTCTCCGGTCGTGAAGTTCCTTCTTGCCCAGGCCGGTTTCGGGGACTTCCTCTCATGCCCTGCCATGCAGGCCGACACAGCCTATTTGAAGGCCTTGATTGAGCGCTTTCGTCCCGAGACTATGACATTTCACATGGCCATGACAGAGATGGCTCTTACCCCCGTCGATTGGTCTTTGCTTAGTCTTATGGTAAATTGGGATGATGTGGATCGATATGACTGGGGTAGGGCCGGATACGCCGTGCTAATGTCTAGCCTAGCTCGGGTCTCAGTAGGGAATGCAAAGTCTATTGTCAGCTTTTATCCTACTGTAGAGGTAACCCCTGGCTCCTTTTCTTTCCTTGTTTTATTGGTTAGTCATTCCCTGCCTGTAACACATCTCTTATGTATGCCACTCTTTTTAGGTTTGGGGATATCTGCACTTCCAGCTTGGCTGCCCCCTCCTTCACTTTGATGTACCCACCTATCCGCTCATGAGCAACTGGAACACGCACCACTGCAGGGATGTTGGTATGAAGCATTTGGAGATGGGCCTGTGATCCCAATTCAATCTACTAATCCCGGAGTAGGTATGGCTATTTCTCTCTTTTCTTTCTTAGCATTTCCTTTTTATGCTACCTGTTTGGCTGATGGCACACTTCCTATTTGGGCAGGTTATCTAAGATCCCTACATTTCCTTTTTATGCTACTTGTTTCGTCGACCGTTGCATCATTTTCTTCTACGGGGCCTAGGCCAGGGCATATTACCTAGGAGAGAGAGTGGTCGACCAGTATCGAGACCACTTTGTTGTGCCACAGGCTCCTCCTGCGGATGTTATGGCTCCTGGGGGTACTGTTGAGGAGCTTTCTACTTGGTTCCTTCATCATGGGGTCCCCGTCAATGATCTCCTCATGCCCAGGGGGTACCAGCTATGGTATGAGTCCCTGCCCTACCAGTCCATTCTTCTGCGTTTCGTACATGGTGCTAATTTCTTGGCCTTCGATGATCCGCGATCTAAGGTGTTTCTCCTTTTCCTTATGAAAATTTTCAGTGGTTCTTATTCAGCTTTTTTACTTCTGTTGACTAAAAATCTGCTCGTTTTCACAGTTTAACCAGGGAGGTGACTCTGATGATGATGATGAGGCGGCGGCGGGTATTGCTAAGGCTACGGGAGCTAGTCCCTCAAGCACCTCTGGTACTGGTGAGTTTGGTAGTTAAATTGCTGAGGTCCAGGGGACTTTTAGGCACCTTGATGATGCCTTCCTTTCAGGTTTATGTATGGCTAGAGAGGAGCAGGCCTGCTGTGCGAGCATGGATCCTCTCGGACCCGTCACGGCGATGCACTCGCGATGGAATAAAATGTAGAGTCGTCACCCAGAGCTTTTGGTGACCCGGGAAACCTTTAAATCAATATTTTGAGCACCGAAGTGCTAAATATGACTCTGATTTACTGGTCTTTGCCAAAGGCTCTAGGGTAGGGGCTTCAGTTATCAATCAGGAAGGGTTTAGGCACCCGATCAACCCGCATGTAGCAGTCTCTATTTATGGCTGAAAATAAAAATAAATGGGCAGAGTTTCCCATTGCCCAAAGGCAATACGGTCCTATCAAGCTTTGAGCCAAATCGAAATTTCGGCGACGTAATGGCTTGAATCCTTGGACGGAGGAAACACCAAGAAGGTAGAGGAAGAGAGGGGTGAGCCGGAGCTCACGGGCCCTTGTTGCACCGTGGAAGACCTTCGCTTCGACGTGCTTCCGATGGCTTTAAATGGCTTAAACGGTAGAAGAATAGGTTCTAATGCTAGGATTCGGTAGATAGGAAGTGTCGGATGAAGCTAGGGACTAAGCTTGGCTAAAAAGGGGTGATCTAATGGTTGAAAAGGGTTGAAAAGGATGAACTAAGCATGCTGGAATTCTGGTTGCAAAATATATTTTTTTCTCTCACTAGTGCTCTCTCTCTTAAGCTTAACTTCAATCTTAATTCTTCAACCTTGATTTTTTCAACCCCTTTGGGAAGAGGGGGGCCTCTCTATTTATAGAGAAGAGGTGGGTTAGAGGGTTACTTACGAGATAATTGGTTTAGTAATTAGGTAATCCTTCATCTAAGATTTTCTAGGTTTTTAGGGTCCTAGGGGTTTGGGAAATTGGTTTCAATGACGGATGATGGGGTGAGACCATGGGTGACTTAAGGGTTGCCAATAAGCTCAAAGGGGATGCAACCAACCTTAAGACACTGACCTTAACCAAAGGGATGGTCAAAGGGTCAAACCAGATGGAGGAAATTTGAGCATTTAATGATAGATACTGTAGCTAAACTGGGCGTATATATTACATACGCCCAGCTTATGCACAATAATTTTCATGAAAACCAGAGGGAATCTGAGAAGATGGGTGCCCGTGTTGGTGGCCAACTATGTTGGGCGTATGTATTATATATGCCCGGCCAAATTTGGCCCAAAAATGTCAAGCGTATATAATACATACGCCTGACCAAAATGGGGCCAAAGTTGTTGGGCGTATGTAATACATATGCCTGAGCAAAAAGTCATGATTTTATTGAACCTTCAAACGGCCATAACTTTTGAACCACAACTCCAAATTGGGTGATCTTTGGCTTGTTGGAAAGCTAGAGAAGTCCTATTTCCAATGGTATGTAGATCATCCTTAGTAGTGGTATATATAAAAAAATTATAGCTCTCCTCTCATCAAATGCTTAGAAGGGTTTAAGTTGAGTCTGGGAAGGGATCCTAGGGTTTAGGGGTGATCTCTGAGGGTTGGGGGAATGGTTCTAATGGGTTTTAAGGGATTGCTAAAGGTCTGGATAGATTTCCAAGGGTTCAGGGGTGTCGTCGGAAGCACAGGGGTGCATTTCTCTCGGAGTATAGACTGATCGGGCCTAGGGCCAAATTTTGGTGTCTACAGATGCCCCTCTTTGGTATTCGATCACTAATGATCGGATGCCAAAGACAAGAGACATCCGAGGAGGTCCAAGGCATGTTTGATGGGTCTAACTGGTTCAACTCAATTCTCAAACATTCATGGTGATTGTGAGTATATGTAAGCCCTCTCATTTCGGGATATCGTCCGTACCTCAAAGCTAATAGTCCCCAAGCGCATTGAGACATTACTGGGCATAACTGTGATGATCACAAAAAGTGTAAGCCCGCAAGCTGAGATATCGTCCACTTCCTGAGGGAAATTATAGATTTGTGATGTTGGGTATTAATCTGAACCAGACAGCTCCATGAATCGGGGTGATCAATCTATGCTTCAGAATCGATGCGAAGCACACAAAGTGAAGGCCTACAAACTTGTGTCCAATCCTATGGGATATAGACTGTTCCATTGGATTGGCCACGGGTGCCCTTACCTAGGTAAGGCTCAGAGTCTTTGGGTGAACCCATTGACCTCAAGGTTGCTTTAGCATGATTTACCCGAGTGAAGCGAATATTGATGTCGTAACACTTCTTGGGAATGCATGCCCATTTTTAAAGTGAAATTTTTTTTTGTGTTTCCTTTTTCTGAATTTTTTTTTGTTTTGAGGCCTTTAAGCAAAGCTCAAGGACCTCTGGCAAATTTATTCTTGCACAACTCTTTAAGTGGATCAAATGCTAGTTGATACGCTTTAAGAGTGTGTGCGCTCCGCCGAGGATAGGTACACCTTGGGGATGTGTACATTCCGGTGGTGAGGTACTTCTGATTCACACGAACCGGAGTGCCTTAACTCGAGAAAAAGCTAAAAGGATCGGGCTAGGACCAAACATCCATCGAAAGAGATGGTTAATGCTAGCCTCCGTCCCTAATGAAATCACATCTTACTAACTATGCACAAACAGACACCCATCAGGGGCAATAAGCAGCAAATAGGCACGAACGGAAGCCTCGACCCTAAGGTACAATTTACGAGGACAAACGACCATCCTGCTGATACCCAGACATAAGTGCGTACATTCAACAGGGATACCGTGCCTATACATGTTTTAAGCCTGTGTAAAAGGAAATAAAAGGGAATGAGCCCTTCGGTCCGTATGCTTGCACATAGTTTGGTTGGTTGTAGTTTCATTTTTGACGGTTTAGTTTCAACTGACAATAGACTTTTTGAATGGTCTAAAGTCGGGTGCACTCTTGGTCAATCATAGATCAGAAGGTGGATGATCGGAGCCAAAGCTTGGAAGGTGGGGTCAACCTACTCAGGATTTTTACTTCATAACAAAAGGTTGTTATTTCTTCTCTTTTTCCTTTTTCTTTTTTTCTTCTTTTATGTCAGCTAGAGACTTTGAGCATGCTCAAACGGCTTTTACCTCTGCACGTATCCTTAGGCGAATCAACTTGCCATTTTGATATACCTTAAGGACGTGCGCATTCCGGTGATAGGTCCTTGGTTTGCCTGTCGGATCAAGTCTCGACTTCTGCTGGGGAAGTTCTTAGGCTAGGTGTACATTCCCAGGAGCAACCGGTGATGGATGAGTACATTTGCCTGCCGGATCAGGTATGAGGTGTCCCTGTGTAAAACGGGGTTTGAGAACTTTCGAGCGAACCCGATCATTTCGAATTGATTTAACACAGCTCTTGGAAGGGGGCCAACAGTCGTTGTGACACTCCCTCGGGAATTGGTGTCATTTTTCAGCATTTTCTTTTTCTCCTTTTTTGATTTTATGATTTTATGGAGCACTCAGCGGGTGCTTACAGATCTAGATACGTTTGTTGTAGCACGGTCCCTTTGGGCCAATTGAAGAGAGCTCGAAGGGCCGTTTGGGGATGCATGCACCATCGCTTGATGGTACGTGGGCTTCTAAAGAGGGACCAGACCTTGGTCCGTAGCATACAGGGGGTCCGTCGGGCCTCAAAAAAAGCCGAGCAGTTTTAAAACTGCCGATTTTGGTTGGGCGTATATAGTATATACGCCTGACCAATTTGCAGTAAAAAATGGCCGGGTGTATATATTATATACGCCTGGCCAAAATTGGCAAAAGAATAGTCGGGCATATATATTATATACACCTGACCAAAATTTGCAGTTTAAAAACTGCCCGAGCCCGAGCAGAAAAGGGACCCCCTCTTTCAAACTCTATCTTCTTCCCTCCTTTTTCAAGTTCGGGACAGCCCCTTAGGTTTTGGCATTTGATTTTTCTTGAGTTCTATTACCGGGAGTTGTGTGTGCGGATCAAAAGATGTTTATTCTCCGCCGATTTTGGATCTATTTCCCCTCCCATTGAAGGTAATCATCGATTTTTCTTTGAATTTTGATAATGTTATGTTGGTTTTTTTGGTTTTGTTTTTTTTTGGAGATGCTTGATGTTCATTCTCTCTTTTTTTTTGGTGGTGAAAGATATATTTTTTGGTATATGTGATCCTCATGCCCGCGCTCTCCTTTTTTGTTTTTCTTCTTTTTATTATATGCGGTTCCTTAGGCCTATGCTTCTTTTTTTTGTTTTGTTTTTTCTTCCTCTTTTTTTTTTTATGTAATGCTTGTTTTTTTTTATATATTATATGTGATGCCTCTTCTCTTTTTTTTTTTTTATTATGTGTGATGCCTCTTTTTTTTTGTGTTTGTTTATTTATTTATTTATTATCTAATCAACTATGATTATATGTATCATCACCGTTCATCATCCATCATCATCTTGGTTCTCATTTGTTTGTTGTTTTTTTTTGTTTTTTTTTTGTTTTTTTTTTATTTTTTTTGTTTTTTTTGTGATGGATTAGTGCACATATATTATTATATATATATTTTTTGTATTTTTATTACTTTTCTCCTTCTCTTTCTTGGGTTTGAAATGCTTGATGTCCTTTTTTGTAGTGCGTTTTTTTTCTTTAGGTGTATGTGATTCCTTATTTCTATGCTCCCCTCTCATTATTCATCATCATTCATTCTTCATTCATCATTTTTTTTTTATGGATTAGTTCATTTTTTTTGTTATTCTCCCTCACTCTTTTTTTTTTTTGGGCAGCCCTTTCTTATACCGATGTGTTCCATATTTTCAGATATCCGGCAATGAAGGGCAGGGTCCACAGGAGGGGCCTGAGATGGCCTATGGTCCTCACGGGGAACAATTCATTGTTTCACAGCGCTCCTCCCAACCTTGGTACAAAATGCAAGGTGAAGCCGCTTGTACTGGCCTCCTACATTGTCAGCATACCCATATTTCCAACTTTGGGATCGCTGGCCAGGTAAACAGATGAGTCCTTTGTCTTTTCCTTTGATGCCTTCATTATACCACTTTGCTCCTATTTGACCGATGCCTTTGTTTGCAGCATTTGCCCCACATCATGTTCCAGGGTGGCTTGTTTGACCTCCAGCGCCTCGTACTTTATCTCCCCCAGGTGGTGAGGGACCTGCTCGCCCAAGCTTTTTTGGGGACTTCATTTCATGCCCCGCTGTGAGGGCTGACACGGCCTATCTGAAGGCCCTGATAGAGCGATTCCGCCCCGAGACCATGACATTTCACATGGCCATGGCTGAGATGACCCTCACGCCCGCAAACTAGTCCATGATTACCGGGGTTCGTATTGGAGGGGTGCCAGTGATACCTATCCGCACGCTTGATAGGGAGGAGGTGATTCGGCTGATAGGGGCCTACCCATCCTCCAAGAACGTTTGTGGTTCTGAGGTCAAGTTATCTTGGCTGGTTGGTCTATTCGAACCTCATGAGTTAATGGATCTAGGCCAACCTAATGCGGCCATCTATCTCGAGCCAGAGCGTGCACTAATGTTGGCCCGCATTTCTCTGCTGTTCCTCCTCGGCAAGACTCTCCTTTCAAACACCAGCGGAGGGCGAGTCTCATTGTCCCTACTCAGTCTTATGGTGAACTGGGACACTGTACATCAGTTTGATTGGGGAGGTGCTGGTTATGCGGTGCTCATGTCCAGCTTGGTGCGAGCTGTTCTTGGGGACTCCAGCTCTGTTGTGGGCTTCTGGCTCGCTCTTGAGGTATTTTATCCTTTAGTCTCAATTGGTCCTCCCTTTTCATTTTTTTTTTGCATATCTATTTTTATCTGCTTGCTTTCTCAGGTATGGGGGTATCTACATTTCCAACCTGGTCGCCCCCTGCTTCTCTCGGAAGTTCCCACGTTCCCCCTTATGAGCAATTGGCATGCAAACCGCCGCCGGGACGTAGGTATGAAGCACTTGGAGTTAGGGCTGCACTCTCAGTTTGATCTGCTGATCCCTGAGCAGGTATAACAATTCCTCTCTTTACGAATTTGATGGCTCTTTTATGCTGTGAGCTCTGATCAAATGAATAACTTCCTCCTCTTTTTGTTGAGCAGGTCATCCTTGATCCCTACGTCGGATCCCCCTTCTGGAATCTGGCTGCAGTGGGCCCTTCTCGCCTTTTGTTAGTTCGACGCATTATTTTCTTCTATGGGTCCTGGGCTAGGGCCTATTACTTAGGAGAGAGGGTGATTCACCAGTATCAATCTCTTTTTTCCGTGCCCCAAGCTCCTCTAGCTGATGTATTGGCTCCCGAGGGTTCTACCGAAATGCTTTCTGCTCGCTTTCTCCACCATGGGGTCCCTATTGATGACCTTCCCTTTCCTGAGGGATATCAGATGTGGTATGAGTCTCTGCCCTATCATTCTTTGCTGCCCCGATTCGTGCCTGGCGCTAATTTTTTGGCTTTTGGTGGTCCGCGATCTCAGGTAATGTTCTTTCCTCTTTCTATTAGCAGCCTTTCATATGATTATCTTAATTGCCCTGCTATTTGAATGAAGACTGTTTCTCTCTATATTTTGGACAAGATGACTATTCAGATGAGGGGGATGAGGCAGCTGCTCCTGGTGAGGCTACTGGTGCAGGACCTTCCGGTGCTGGTGCTTCCGACAGTTCACCAACTGAGGTCCAGGGGACCTTTAAGCACTTGGATGATGCCTTTCTGTCGCGTATGTGTGCCGATTTGGCTGAGAAGGCACGCATATCCGCTGAAGCTATCCGGATTCCACCCCCTGAGCTGATCCCTGAGGTAATCTCTCCCTTGTTACCTTGCTCTTCTGTTTTCTTAGATCATGCTGATGGCCTGTGTGACTGATACCTCTCTCTTTATCTTTTTTCTGCAGGATTATGAGTCGGCCATAAACCAAGCTGAGTATTATCGTAACATTGCCGGTCTTAGGGAGGTTGAGGTGGTGAGTGAATGTTGACCGTATCTAGTCATCCTCATATTTACTTTCTGCTTGTTTCCCTAACTGATGGCCCTTCGTGTGCTTATGTAGCGTACTCGTGAAAAGGAGTCACGCTCTCTGCTTGGCCGCATCTCTCAGGCATGGACTCGGGTGGGGGAGACCCGTGCCTTTCAAAGCACGACCCGACGTTGGAAGAAGTCAAAGGGGGCTGCCCAGGATTAATTCATTTTCTGAAAATTTGAAACAGTGAAACAGTTTAGATTTTGGAATATTGGGGGATATGTAATAATT
Organism: Chloranthus sessilifolius; assembly: GCA_021018995.1. NCBI lineage: Eukaryota > Viridiplantae > Streptophyta > Magnoliopsida > Chloranthales > Chloranthaceae > Chloranthus > Chloranthus sessilifolius. The sequence goes on along the minus strand of CM037588.1, from coordinate 75,510,405 downwards.
TTCTTTTGATTTTTTTGGATGGTCTCACAACTTTTATGGTTTATATGAGTGCTCCATTTGTTTGTTTCTCTGCCACTATGGTATTTTCTTTTGGCATGAAGCGGGCCAGAGCCCCTCCAATGATGGGGGGGAGCTTGCGTGTGATTACCCGCATATGTCCCATGGGTGCCATGCCATCCGAGGGCTTCCCATGGGCGCGTGAGCATGCCCGCCTGTGGGCTGCCCCGGGAGAAAAAGTAGGCTAAGCGACACCCGTCCCTCCCTTGGGGAAGGAAAAAATAAAAAAGAGCATGGCCCGATGTGAGGGGAAACCACGCGGCCCTGCTTCTTCAAGTGGGCGTATATATTATATACGCCAGGCAAAAAGTTTGAAATTTTGCCTTGGCATATATATTATATACGCCCCATATAACTGGTGCTCGACGTGTCCAGCCCTCCTTGCCTCACTATTCACTCGGGCTTTGCCTTTTTGCCCCTCCTTTTCCTTTCTTTTCTCTCTCTTCCCTTTTTTCTTTGACAAGCGGGTCCATTGCCCTACATTGACTGAGCTTTATATAGGGCATCTTTGTACATCTATGGACCCACTTCCCTACCCAAATTCTCATACGGGGGATGGGGTTAGTGTACTTCCCTGTTTGGACTCGGGGCCCAGTTTTTTGTAAAAGTGGTGCGCTAGCTTGGTTGAGGGCGAGCTCGCTATTCTGGATCGCCTTGGGTTATCCCGCCTTTCCTCTCTCCTTGCTGTTCCTTTGTTGCCCGACCTCCTACAGGCGGCATTGGAGTCATGGGACCATAGGGCTCATGTCTTCAGATTCGGGTCCAGGGAGCTCACCCCAACCTTGGAGGAGCTAGCTTCTATCACCGGCTTGAGGATGCATCGGGGGCTTGCCAAAGTGGTGCCTAAATCTGGGTATGCAAAGGCGGTCTACGCGATTCTTGGTTTGAAAAAGGGTGGGTATGAGAAGGGCTTTGTGGGCGGGCCCACTAGGTGCTCGGTGAAATTCCTGAGAGAACTTTTTGGTGACTCAAGTCTCTGAAAGTTGCCGGTCCGGGCTCCTTTTAATGTGAAGGCCTTTGCCCTTTATTTGCTATCGGAAGTTCTCTTCTTTACTGGGGGTGAGACATTTTCCCTTGGGTTATGTGATGTTTTGACCGAATTGGAGGGAGGCTGTTCACTGGTGCACCTAGTCTTGGCTGAGATGTATCGTGGCCTGGATGCCTCGGCCTGGGGTCGGGTTGGGGTTCTTCGCGGGAGTCCACTCCTCATTTAGATTTGGCTAGGAGAGCATTTGGCTATCATGGGGCCTATGCCGAGATTCTGCTTGGTAAGAGGGGATGTGGCTCGAGGCTTTCTGACACGCTGCTCGAGGCTGCCCCATGGGAGCATCAAAGAACTGAGCCTGTGGCTATCTGATGCGGAGTTGATCTGGCAACTTCCCTGGTTGGATGGCACCTTTCCGATTGACTGCTCTCGGGATTGTGAGGGTATCACACTTTTGGGGTTGACCTGTAGTACCTACTATTTCCCATCTCGGGTGCTTCGTCAATTCAGATATACCCAACACGTGCCGAGCACTGTGAGGCCGCCCTTGTGTTCCCTGATATTCTCTCGGGGTTCTCTTAGTGACCTGGATTGCATAGCAGCCCTCTGGGAGACCCACCAATCGGCGCACATGTGTAGCCTGGTTTATGGGGGTGCCCTCTCTTCTGATTACGAGGTTTGGCTGGCATCTGAGAGCTTACCTGCCCCTAACCCTATTTCGATAGATGCAGTAGAGACGGGGCCCTGGCCATTCAAGGAAACGATGATCCGGACTAGAATTGAGTCTCTTTTTGTAGAGAAGCTGGATTTGACTGAGGCTTTGGGGAAGGAGAGGGCTAGAGCCGAGATGGCGGAGGTGAGGGCTGCTACAGCTTAAAGTGAGGTTCTTCAGTTGACTGGGCTTTTGACCAAGTCTCGCAGTGCAGCTGACGCTTCGCGGAGGCGCCAGAAGAGTTTTCATGGTAGGTGGTTGACCGATCGAAATGCCCGTGAGGACTCACTTCTTGCAAAGATCAGCGCCTTGAAGCTTGGTTCCTGCCCCTGACCAGTTCCTGCACATACCATAAATCATATACACAGAGGGGGGGCTGATGCCCCTTAACAGAGATCTCCTTCCTTTTTTTTGGATTGTTTCCTTTTTTGTTTGTTTTATACTTGTACAAAAGTCAGAAAGTAGAAAGTGTGTCATGTTGTTATCTTTTTGGGATGTGACACTTCATACGTGATGCTTGTAAGAAGAGAAATGAAATCTGCTATATACATATATACATATTTTTTTGGTGTTCGAATTTTCTTCCATACGTCTCGCAACGTAAGGTTTTTCTTATGGAAAAGTAAAATCTATTATCTTTTCCCCAATTTTTCTCCTACACAGGGTGAGGCTTCTTATGAGAAAGGAAAATATATTATCTTTTTCAAAATTTTCTCCTTTTTGTGATGTCGGTATTTTCAAGGCCAATCAGTGGGTCCTCTTTTTGAGCATGGTCGAACCCCATTTAGGAGTTTCCGGCCTTTCTTTTTAAACATGGAGGGGTCAGCTCCCACCCCGAGATTGATTGGTCTTCTGGCCTTACCTTTGGTCATGTGTCAGACGATGCGGTAGAGACGACATACTTGATTAGGATCTGATCTAATTTTAACAAGAGCGGCCCAACAAAAGAAGGGGGAAGGGGCTTAAGGGGTCTAGGCTAAAATAGGTGAGCCAGCACAAATCCTCTCCTAATCTCTCTTTTTTTGATGTTTTTGCTCACAGCGCCCAAGACGGGTTTTCGCCATGCCTGTCATCCCTATTTTTACCCGTAGCACCCTTTCGGGTTTTCACTACGTCCATGGGTTCACTTTCTTATCCCAAGTGCCTTTTCAGGTTTTCACCTGGTCCGCATGAGTTCACTGTTTTTACCCGCGGTGCCCTTGCGGGTTTTCACCACGTCCATCTTGCTTAGAACTCAAATTAATTTTCTTTCTTTCTTTTTTTTTCTTTTCTTTTCTCTTTTTTTTTTTTGAACCAGAAAGCCACAACATAGACAGAGATTCCATCATAACCGGCTAGATGGGGTTCTGGTGTTGTCTCATGACTCGGCTCATGTTGACTTAACAGATATTATGGCTGCTTGCAGACTTACAAAGAGGGCTTCCTTCAGGGTGTAGCTTGGCCATAGGTTAGGTTAGGATTTGAAGGTATGCTGGGCTAAAAAGTGTTTCCTTGATACGGCTTCAGTTACCTCAACATACTTTCCTCCTTGGGGGTTTTTACTGTATATATGCCCCGTGATTCCTCTGTACACATTTTTTTTTATTTGTCTTTCATTTTTTGTTGTTCTTTTTCCTCCATTTTAGGCAATCTCTTTTTGAGGTTTTGCTTTTTCGATTTTTTGGCTTTGATAGTAACTTTATACACATGCATCTTTTCTCTCTTTTTTTTTGGTATACGTACACGTAGATACATATATTCTTTTTGGGGGGGATGGGTTTATTGAAAGAAAGGCCCAGGCTCAAATGGGGTACCAAAGGATAAAAAATTTTGGGGGTGTTTTTGGGGCCACTATGCTTGGAATGATGGCCTCTTTTGGGTGGTTCTTAAGCAGTCACATATCTGTTTCATCAATACTTACCTTATCGCGATAGACTAAGAGTAGAACCGTCGGACGTATCCAGCGTTGATGGGCTCAGGAAGATGATCTCTGTCCATGGTGGAGAGGCGGATGGCGTATCCCGGCAGCACTTCTCGAATGACTTACGGTCCTTCCCAGTTTGGCTTGAACTTTCCTCTTGAATCGGCATGGAGGGATGGGAAGATCTTCTTCAACACGGTGTCTACTACCTTTAGATCTCGACCGCAGACACGTTTATTGTAAGCGTGTGCGATTCTCCCTTGGTAAACTTGAGTGTGACACAAGGCTAGGAGTCTCTTCTCATCCAATAAGTTCAGCTAATCAAAGTGTGATCTCTCTCTCCTCTCTGCTTCGGGTAAGCCTGATTCCATGAGGATTCGGAGCGATGGTACTTCAACCTCTACCAGGAGGACGACCTCGGTTCCATACATAAGGGAGAATGGTGTTGCCCCTGTAGCGGTACAGATCGATGTTCTATAGGCCCAAAGCGCGAAGGGTAACTGCTCGCTCCAATCTTTGTAAGTGACTACCATCTTCTCAAGGATGCAGACAATTGTCTTGTTCGCAGCTTTCACGGCTCCATTAGTTTGGGGTCGATAAGGGGATGAGCGATGATGCCTGATCTTGTACTGCTCGCAGAAGTCTCGGATGCACTTATTCGCAAAGTTTGTGTCGTTGTCCGTGATGATATCTTTGGGTACTCCAAATCGGCACAGAATATTATTCTTGAGAAACTTCTCAATGTGACTGGTCGTGATGTTGGCATATGACGCCACTTCTACCCACTTGGTGAAGTACTTAATGGCGACGAGGATGAACCGATGTCCATTTGATGCTTTTAGATTAATCATTCTGACAACGTCAAGGCCCCAGGTAGCGAATGGCCAAGGAGTAGTCATGCAATGAAGATCAATGGCAGGAGAGTGTATCAGGCTGGAGTGTTCTTAACACTTATAGCATTTTTGAACATGTTTGCAACAATTCGATTCCATGGTGGTCCAAAAATATCCCTGCCGTAGGATTTTCTTAGAGAGCATGTGATCGCTGACGTGGGCTCCGCATACCCCCTCATGGATTTCTTTCATAATACAAACCGCTTCACTTTCAGTGAGGCACTTGAGTAAGATGTTATTGTATGATTGCTCGTAGAGGCATTCCCCGCAAATGATGTAACCTGCTGCTAAGCGTTGAATGGTTCGTCAGTCTGTCTTGGATGTACCCTCTGGGAAAGTTAGGGTCTCGAGGAAATTTTTGATAGCTGAGAACCAAGGTGGCTCATCATCAGGCTTTGTAGGTTCCTCAATCTGGAGGCAGAAGACTGGCTCATTCCTCTGCTCGATCATCATCAGCTTCATGTCAACACCATAGGGAATTTCAATCATTGACGCCAAAGTTGCTAATGCGTTGGCAAAGCGATTCCTTATCCGGGGGACGTATGAGAAAGTCACTTCTTGGAAGCAAGCTATTAGATCCTCGAGGTGTTCATGATAGGGGATCAGTTTCTCATCTTTCGTCTTCCAGTCACCATTTGTCTGGCATATGATTAACTGTGAATCGTCAAAAACTCAAAGGTGAGTTACATCCAGATCGAGAGTTGCCTATAGATCGGCGGTGCAAGCTTCATACTCAGCCATATTGTTAGTGCAGGGGAAGTTGAACTTGATAGAGATCGGTACATGGGATCCTCTTGGAAAAATCAGGATGGCGCCAACTCCTTGTCCTTTGACATGCGATGCTTCGTCAAAGTGCATTACCCATGATTCTTCTACTTCTTCTATATCATCTTCTGTCATGAACAGGATGTCTTTATCGGGGAATTCAGTCCTCAGAGGCTCGTAGTCAGGTAGAGGGTTCTCAGCAAGATGATCGGCGAGCGCCTGCCCCTTGACCGATTTCTGAGTGACGTACGTGATATCGAATTCTGATAATAAAAGTTGCCATCGTGCGGTTCATCCAGTGAGAACTGGCCTTTGAAATAGGTACTTCAACGGATCCATCTACGCTAGAAGTAAAACGGCTTGGAATAGCAGGTAGTGGTGGAGCCTTTGAGTAGCCCATACAAGAGCTAGGCATGCTTTCTCCAAATGAGAGTAGCGCGTCTCGTAATCAGTAAACTTCTTGCTCAAATAGTAAATGGCCTGCTCTCTTCTTCCTGTTTCATCATGCTGCCCCAAAACACATCCCATCGAAAACTTTGTCGTGGACAGGTACATTATCAGGGGTCTACCAGGTACAGGTGGTACCAATACTGGAGGATTTAAGAGGTAACCCTTGATCTTGTCAAATGCAGCTTGGCAGTCATCGTTCCACTCAACTGGTGAATCTATTCTTAGTAGTTTGAAGATCGGTGTGCATATCGAAGTTAACTACGTGATGAACCGACTGATGTACTAGATTCTCCCAAAAATCCTCTAACCACTTTCTCTGTAGACGGTGGTGGCATCTCAGTGATGGCCTTGATCTTGGTTGGATCGACCTCGATCCCTCTCATACTGACGATAAAGCCTAATAGTTTTCCTGACATAGTGTCAAATGTGCACTTCTGGGGATTCAACCGCAACTTGTACTTTCTCAATCTCTCGAACAGCTTCTGAAGGTTTACCAAGTGCTCGTCCCTTTCTAACGATTTGGCAATCATATCATCGACGTACACTTTGATCTCTCGGTGCATCATGTTGTGGAATAAGGCCACCATTGCTCTCTGGTAGGTTGCCCCAGCGTTCTTGAGCTCGAATGGCATCAGCTTGTAGCAGAAGGTTCCCCAAGGAGTGATGAACGCAGTCTTCTCTCGGTCGGCCTCTGCCATCTTAATCTGATTGTAGCTCGAGAACCCGTCCATGAACGAGAGCATTTCGTGCTTAGCAGTGTTATCAACCAAAATATCGATGTGGGGTAATGGGAAGTCATCCTTAGGGCTCGCCTTGTTGAGATTTTGGAAATCAATGCACATTCGAACCTTTCCATCCTTCTTTGGCACGGGGATGATATTGGCCAGCCACTGCGGGTACTTGGATACCATGACGAAACCCGCATCATACTGCTTAATTACCTTATCCTTGACCTTCAACATCCACTCAGGTCGGAGACATCTCAGCTTCAGTTTAACCGGCTTGCAATCAGGGTAGAGTGGCAACTCATGTTCAACCAGATCGGTATCCAAACTAGGCATGTCTTCATACGACCATGCGAAGACGTCTTGGTATGACCGGAGGAAGTCTATCATACCCTCTCTCTCTACAGGGGATAGCGATGTTCTGATTTTGGTGATTCTAGGGACTCTTCGGTGCCCAAATTATTATCCTCTGTCTCTTCGGCGATCGGGGTAGGGCCATGCTCAAAATTGACAAATTGCTTAAGGAGCTCATCGACTTGATCTTCCTCGTTCAAACTCGTGGCTCCTACCACTTCTCATATTTCCATAGGGAAGGGGTCGGCTTCATGGGGACGGGCGTCCCGACATCATTTTCAATTTTATCAGGAATTTTAAAGGACAATAATTTTGAAATTGGTATTTTTTCTATTTTTATGGTTTTTTGCAATTTTTTTGAAGTTAGCCCCTGGTGAGGTGGATCTCTATATATACAGGGTAGAGTGTCCTAGAGGCTAACCTCACTTCTTACAGGTTGTTTTTTTTAGAGAGTCGGTGCCATATTCACAGCACTTGGCGGCTCCCAGGAGTTAGGGCAAAGATGCCCAGTTACTTACCTGTGAGGCTTGGCCTTTACCCTTTCGATTGGAAATGGCATTAGTAGGCTCTTGCAGTTCCCCCCTCAGCATATTTATGGAGGGATCCTCTGGGACCCTGTCTTTGAAGGTTAGGGTGGGCACGAAGTGGCTAATGCTAGAGTGATGGGCGGGCCCAGGGATTTCCTCCTCAAAGAAGGAGAGGGCTGCCAAGTCCACCTCGAGGTCCGGGGGGATGATGTAAGGATTAGTGGGGTGGGCGGAAGCAAGCTTGTGTGGGGTTATCCTCGTCTCCCCATTCAGATCAATCTTTACCACCCCGGCGCTTGCAAAGGTTTGGCAGATGTGGGGCCGGGCAGTAGGCTCTTCTTCCAGGTCGATTCCCCTGGCCCTGGCGACAACCGTGGCTCTTATCTTCTCTTTGGCCTCTCTGACTTCTTCTTCATCGGGCTTGTAGCCCAGGCTAAATTTGGTTTGCTGCCCCTTGGCCCTCATGGGGTCTCTTCTTCCTTAAAGGTACGGGCCTAGCCCTTTCCCTTTTTGGTGGCCCCATTTGTGGAGCATGAACATGGCTGCCTTCGTTCCTCCTCTAGTTTTGGTAGGGGGTTTTTCAGTCGGCTCGAGGGTAACGACTGAGAAGTCATACTCAAATCGATGGAAATCGGTGTCATCTGCTGTGTGCGGCATGTCAAGCACTTTCGAATTTTCAATATGCAGAGCGCTCTGCTCTCTGTCTTCTCTGCTCTCACCTACGATGGTGACAATTCTTCCGCCTGAGATGAATCAGAGCTTTTGGTGTAGAGTTGATGGTATTGCCCCGATCTCATGCAGCCACGACCGACCCAATAGTAAATTAAATGTAGACTTGATGTCCATTACTTGAAAGGGGGCAGTGAAGGTTTGCAGCCCGATGATCAGGTCGAGGTCTACCTCTCCTATAATTTCTCTCCGAGTGTTGTCGAATCCCCTGGCGCTTGTTATGGATGGCAGGAAGGTGTTGGGGTTCACACAGATTATGATTGTCATCCTTAGAGGTCATACGTTCAATGCCGACCTGTTGTCTATTAAGACCAACGGCACTACCAGGTTCCTTACTTCCACTGTTATATTCAGGGGTTTAGAGTGGTTGTTCCCTTCTAGCGGCAGATCCGCATCAGTGAATGAGATGGCATTTGGGGCTAATACTTGTCCAATTATCTCTCCCACCTCGTCTGGGGTTACGTGGGCAGAAACATGCGCGTCTTTGAGTGCTCCCATTAAGGCTTGAAAGTGGAGCGAGGACGTGATAAACAAATCCCAGACAATAATATGCGCAGGTGTCCTCTTGAGCTGTGTCTCCAGCACATGCTCTCTGGCCATTTTCTTGAAGGGGTTCCCTGCGGCCTACTCTTTGTTCTTCTCCTCTCCTTTACCGGCCCCTGATGCTTCTGGCTGTGTAGAAATCCTGCCTGACCGGGTGATAAATTTGACAGTCTCTTCCCGGTCGCGACCAGCATTCATGTCTGTCTGCTCATAACTTAACGACACTTGATGCCGGTCATAGGAGGGTTTCGGGATGAGGAAGGGAGTGCTTGGTGATTCTGGGGCAGATTGGGCTGGATATGTCGAATTCTCGAGCACAACTGTTGTTGGTTCTAAGTGTGCATGATTTGTGTTTTGAAAACATATTTGTAAATGATGAATTATACTGAATTATACGAAATATAAACACAGAAAGAACTTAATTAGCCTGCAAGATCAGGACCAATTGTAGCAAGTTTTAAATGTAAGTGAGTAAAAGATCGTCCACAGGGAATTGATTTAAAATATATGATAAACCTCCAGATCTGAGCTACCAGATCTGGCCTCTAATCCTATCTACAAAGCAAGTAAGATAAGAGTTTGAATTTGTCACATTAACTAAGTTACCTACAAGTAAAATGTAAACTAAATGTTCCAGATCCGAGTTGGGGTAATTGGAAGTAAAATTAATAAGAATGGAGAAATAATAGTTGACTTAAGCTTAGTAATTGATTGCAGAATGAGAACTAGTGCAGCACAGTCAAGAAAGTATCAAATCTTCATCTGGCTACCAGCTCAGATGTAAGAGAAAATAATCCAATTCAAAGATTAGAATTGAGTTGAACTTATGGCTATGATCTATCCACTTTAATGGACACAGATCATCCAATAGTCTTCAATTTGAATTCCTAATTCAGAATAAGAAACACCACTACAAATGTTGTGAGAAATTAGGTTACAAACGTCAATTCTCACAGGGATAATGAATTAAGGGAAATTGCTTATAAAACAGTAAATCTAAAGGAATCTAATGAAATAAGGAGATCACAGGGAACCCTTAACACGAATCCAATTGAGAACGTACGGTTCACAGCAACCTTTTCAAATTCACCATCGACAACTTAAATGACTCTCAAATTTGTAGTCTTGAATACAAATCTCACTTGTACTACAAAAGTATCTCATAGATCTCAAGTACAAAGCTAAGCTATTACAGAGGTTTCAGACAAGAGATCTGAAGTGGAAGTGAGGCAATATAAATGAAACTCAAAATCTGGATGCCCAAATTGGGCAAATGGTTCATCTATTTATAGTTTCCCCCAAGTCTAGCTCAGATGTGTATCGACCAATCAGAATTGGTTAGATCTGTATCAACCAATGGGAGTCAAGCACAAGGATCCAGATCTATTTTGGCCAATCATAACTGCTTGATTTGGTTCAGCCAATCAGATGACAGAAGTATCAATTTTGTTATGTATTTCAAAAATTTGTTAGAACTTCTAGAAGTTCTCGCCAATTGATTTCATCTTTGGGTGCTCACATGGGGTGGAATATGCCTTTGGTTCGTGCTCAGAATCTTCTGGAATGTACCTGGGTTTTTAAATGCATTGGGGCACGTGCAAAAGATTACTAAATTACCCTTGCAGATGTTAGGAATCTTAAGAATACCATTTCGCATAGTTTGGGGAACTTTTTGCAAGGTACTGTGACTTCTGAAGCTCTTTTCAGAGATGCTGGTCGTCAAGGAGTTCTCTTCTTTTCGAATAGGTCAGAAATCCTTTCGAAGAGTTCAGGTGCTCTTCGAAAACTAAGCCTGGAGCTTTTAGTTCTTTTCGCAAAGTTCAGGTTCTTTTCTAAATGTTCAGATTCTTTTCGAAATGTTTAGATTCTTTTCGAAAAGAACTTTGTAATGCATTCTTCTGTTCGAATAGCTCCACACCTCTTTCCAGGTTACAGCCAGGCCTTTGTCCTCTTTAGTTTAAGCATTTTGACAGCTCGTGAGGTTGTCCCTTCTCTTTCTTCCTTTAGATCAACATGGATCATCATCTTTTTGGACTTTTAGGCTGCTTTCATGGTTAAGCCTGTCTTTATTGTTAGCTGTAACACAATCACTTAAAACACTTATTTAGTTCTCTCAAGGGTCTATCAAGGCCCAAGTTAAAGGGTGGAAAATGGTATTTTCCAATCTTCAACACACCCCCAAACCTAAGATTTGCTAGTCCCTGAGCAAAGACAATATAAAAACAGAATGAAAAGCCACTTTTGTAGGGAACACAGTTGCATTTAGCATATGCAACAAGCCTTTTAAACCCCTAGGTGATCCCTAGTGGAGGAGTGAAGTTTCCTGAGGGTTTTCAGTGAAGGTACCCACAAACTTCTCCAATAAATTAGTTAATATCAATGCATTTCTGTTAAGGCAGACTTTAATCCAGTTAGATAGTTCACACCTGCCTCAGTCAAGCTGTAACACTATCTTTAAGAAAACATTAGTTTAAAACTAACATTCTGCTGTAATTCCTTTTACCATTCACTCAGTTTGTGTCAAGAAGTTCTTTAGAAGAAAAATCAATGAAAAGTTTGCCTTCTATTTGAAAATTCAGTTTTGATGTTACCTCAAATAATTTGATTTCAAACTCAACTCTTACTAGGGTTTTCACTCATAATGCAAATAGGAGGGTTGTACTATTTCACACAGCTCAAGAGCGATTCTGAGTCCTCAAATAGGACTATGGCGAGCATAGGCTTTGCTTTTCAGTTCTAAAATCACTGCTCTTTTCACCATAGTTTACACAAATCCTTATCTCCATGTGACAGCTCAATCCATCATTGATCAGTAAGGACTTTAACTTGGGTTGTAATGTGGCTTATGGGTGAAATTTATCAAGAACAAAGGGGTGGACTGGAGTTCAAAATTGAGAAGTCAGTCAAGGTAAGGAGGTGGTATGGACACCTTCTTTATTTCAGCACAATTTCATCTTCTTCTTTGAATTTTCAGAGCCAAAGTGGCCATCTTTTTCTCTTTCTTTTTCAAACTTCCAATGAAATGACTCTTTTTTTGTTTTTTTTTTTTTTTTTTTTAATACTTTTACTGACATGCCACATTTCTTTTGTTGATACATCATTGCCTTCAATTATTTTTCTTCTTCTTTTACCAAACTGTTACCCAACTCTCCTTTCTTCAGCTTCCTTTCCTTTACCTTCTGAATTCTCAGAGTGGGGGTTAGGCTAAATGAGGTGATGAGGTTGGTTGATGAGGATTCAAAGAAATCTTTGATTTACAAAGCTCAATTGGTGTGTATCAAGGGTAGTTTCAACAGGTGGGGCTTTTTGAAGTTCAAACTGTCCAAAAGGAGGCCTTACAACATGTCTTTAATATCATGATTGCTGTCAAGCTATTTTAACTTGGATATGTGTAACTTCTAGTGATAGTAAGCAGGTTCAAACAGTCCCTAGAGCAGAAAAAATTGCAAATTCATATCTCCCAAGAATACATTTCAGGCCCAAGTCTCACTGGGTGTAGTTTTCTATCAACTTCCTGAGATACATCATCACTGTTTTCTCTCTTTTTAGGTTTACTAAAACATCAATTCTTATTTTGAAAATTTTCTGACATTCACTTCATGAAAGAATTGGAATTACACTAAAAAATCAGTTTTAAAAAGTTTTAACTAATTATTTTATCTCCAAAACAACAGATGTGAAATTATTTAATCTTCAAAAATTCTGCTATGATCATAGGCTGTACTGATTTTAACTAATTTATTGGCTGCCACACCCCCAAGCTAAAGATGAGCAGTGACCTCACTGGTCCGAAATACATTAGCAAAGAAGCAATCAAACAAAAAGCATAATGTCAGAGAAGAAAGAAAAGGATAGCACAGTAATTACTAATTAACAAAATTTTAACAGAAAACCAGAGGTACATATCACAGACCCACAAAACAAACATGTACAATGTAATCTAATAACTGGGGTCAAAATCTGTATCATAAGTTGGTTCAATGGGATCTGAATTGGAGTCATTGTCAGAGTCGGAACTAGAATCAGTATTGGAGTCTGAACTCGATTTAGCCTTCTCCTTGATCGTGTTTTGCAGCTCGGTGTATTCCTCAGATTTGATCTTTTTGGTGAGGCCAATATACTTTTCAAGTCTAGTAGCCCTTAATTTTTCCTGTTCAAGCTGTGCTTGCAACATGGTGACCTTGTGCTGCTCACTCCTAACCATCTGAAAAGTTTGACCTAGCAGGTCCTGCATCTTTTCTCTCTCAAATTTCATGAACAACTCCAATTTCCGAATCTGGTCTTCATAAGGGGTTCTAATGTAAGATTGCAGATCAGCTAATCCCTTGAGGACATCGCAGCAGATATAAGGGTTCTCTTCCATAGCCCTTTTGAGAGTGGCAAATATGGGAATGGGAATGGAGTGGTAGGGGACCAAAGGTATTCCAGCAGTGGGAGAAGAGGAGTCCAAAAGTATGACCTCAGGGTCTGTTTGGGTGGCTTGATTAGTGACATTAAGGATGGGTGTAGGTGTATCCAAAGGTAGTGCCTCAGGTTTAAATTGGGTAGCATGATGACAAGTGGATGGGTGAATCTAAAACTATTACGCAGAATAAGTGGGCTAAGGTGGTTGTTTGGGATGTGGAGGCTAAGGTTTGGAGAAAGGAATTTGTCACAGACTGATTGTCTGTGTTGATCTGTAGTTGGGCTTGGATGGATTGGAGAAAGGTAAATATTTGGCTAATTGATTCAGGTGTGGGTGTGGTATGCAGAGTAGGGGCTGGTAAAATTGAAGTAGATGCTTGAGGTGTAATGGGTGAAATGGTAAGGGGAAGTAGCCAAATGGGTGAAATGAGGAGGGTCATAGGTATGTCTGATTCAAGCCCAATATTCTCCAAGATAGATCCCATCAGTGATGAATAGGCCTCTGTAGTGAATATCTCAGGTTCAGGGGTATGAGTTATTTCAGGTGTAAGAGTTGAATGGGCAGGTGATCCTGAGAAACTTTGGAGAAGAGGAGTGCTAGGAGATTGTTTAACAAAATCTGGGGCTAAATCTTGGACATTGTTAGGAGAAATTGGTGGTGTGAGTATGGCTGGAGTGGTTGGTGTAGATGGGGAGTCTGCAATTGGGATTATGTTGGTTATGGGAGATGGGACTGCTGGAATGGGTGAGGGAATAGGAGTTGTGCTAGGTGAAGTGGGTAAGATGATAACTTCTTTAACAATGGGTGCAACTGAAGAGCTAGTCACCATAGGAAGGACAGCTTGTTCAATGTCAGCTGCAGTTGAAATAGGTGCAGCTAAAGAGCTGGTCACCTCAGGGTTTGGTAAAGCAGATTCTTGGGCAGCTGCAGGGGCTAGTTCAGGTATGGCAGGTTCAATGGCAGCTGCAGGGGCTGGCTTCGCTTCCTCCCACATTCTATTCAACATGGTTTGGCTTGTAGTCCAAGCCTTTTTCCCAAAAGCATGAGGAGATATAACTTCAAATGGCTCTTGCTCATCAATGCCAAATTTGGCTCTTAGTAGGGCTGTGATCAACCTACCAAATGGTATTCTAGCTAACTTATGCTCCTTTTTCAGCTTGGTACTAATATCAGCCATGGCTTCAAAAATCAACATAAGGGCATTGAAGAATTGCCCCTTAGAGAAATGAAAGAGAGCCTCTAAAATTGGTGTCCTTCTTTCCTGGTTGTGCCCAGTGACCTAAAAACATCCCCTCAAAATAGAATCCATCAGCAAAAATTGAGGTGCTAAGTCTCTCCTCATGATGGATTGTCTAGTTCCAACTATGCCTTGGGTTAAATGTGCAGCCATTTCTCTAAAAGAGGTTGTTTCTTGTAAATAGCGGACCGGGATCATATTGAAATGGTATCTCCAAAGCATTTCCAATGTCTTCATAAGTGATAGTTAAATCGCAATCATCAATGAAAATTACAAGAGTAGGGACATCAGCATCCTTCTCTGTCACTTTTACCAAGTTTTGGTACCATAATCTCACCATTCGCGGATAAATTTTCTTTGGAAGAGGGGTTAGGATATTGCTCAGTGAGGCATCCCTAATGTATTTCAAAGATAGCTGACATTCAAGTTTATTGGAGAAAACGTTCTCATCAACAATAAGCTCTGGAATTAGCTTCTGAGCTTCAATGAATGGGTTTGGCAGTACCAAATGCAAAGGCAGAGGAGGAAGCTCAGGCTCAGGACTAGCAGCAGCTGTGGGGGTGGGTTCCTCATATCTAACCTTCTTTCCTTTCTCAACCCTGTCAGCTTTATCCATCGATAGTTTCCTTTTAGCTGAGGTTTTCGCTTTTCCTTTTGGGGTGGATTTGCTAATTTTCTTAGCAGAAGATTTTGGGAACATTGCAGCCAGCGATTTTTCAGCTTTCCCCATTTAAAACATTGTTTGAATCTCCCACAATGAATGCTTATACCAAATTAAACTTTGCAAAACACCAATAGAGGAAGCACACAGAAAAATACCGAAATCTAGGGTTTTGGTTGAACTTGTTGATCGCTTGATGAAGTCCACCAGAATCAGAAGCAAAAAGTCCCTCTCTTCAAGTGTAATCCGTCTAACAAATATGAAGAAAATTGGGGCTGAATTCTAAAAACATGCAAGGAAGGAAAGAAAAAGGGTTTTCTGTGAAACAGGACGCTCTGAGAAGGCTTTCGAATATGAAACCCTTGCTTCGAAAGGGTTTAAATATGCTCAAAATGATATTCGCAAAGTATCTTTGAAGTTTTCGAAAAGTTTAAAACAGTCCTTTTTACAAAAGAGAATGGCATCAGTACCATTCGAAAAGTAAATAGCTTCAGAACCAAATTTTCGAAAAGCGAAAGGCTTCAGAAACAACTATTCGAAAAGCAAAACATTCTTTTCGAGTAGTTAGTTACAAGTCCAGATCCTTTTCGAAAAGGAAATTAAACTTTTCGAAATGTATTTTTTTTCTTTGCGAATTAATTTTTCACATATTAAGACTTCTCGAATTGAGTGTTAACATGACTAAAAACAGAGAGGAATAAACTATGCAAAAACGACAAAACAAACATGAGTAAAATACATATGATACAGTTCTTTAACATCATATTTGTGGAGGCTCATGATGGTAGATGGTCAACACAGGCTCCAGGGTATTTTCAATGCATGGTTTGAGCCTCTGACCATTTACTTTCAAGGTTCTCCCATCACTAGGGTCCATAATTTCAACGGCTCCAGAAGGAGATGCGTGAATGACAGTATATGGCTCTTCCCATCTGGATCTCAGCTTTCCAGGAAAAAACTTATGTTTTGAGTTGAATAACCATACCTGGGAACCAACTATGAACTCTTTTCTTAGCAGATTTTTGTCATAGAAAGCCTTAACTTTTTCTTTGTAAGATCTTGCATTAGTGTATGCATCCATCCTCAGCTCTTCCAACTTAGCAAGCTGCAGTTTCCTGTGATTACCAGCAGTAGTAAGATCCATGTTCAAGGTTTTAATAGCCCAAAAGGCTTTATATTCTAACTCCACTGGTAAATGGCATGCTTTTCCATAGACCAATCTGAATGGGGACATGCCAATTGGGGTTTTATAGGCTGTCCTATATGCCCATAATGCATCATTCAGCTTAATGGACCAATCCTTTCTGTCCTTCTTCATAGTCTTTTCCAGTATATGTTTGATTTCTCTATTGGAAATCTCCACTTGTCCACTGGTCTGTGGATGATATGGAGTAGCTACTCTATGAGTCACGGAGTACTTTTTCAATAAAGCTTCAAAATGCTTATTACAAAAATGGCTTCCCCCATCACTAATAATAGCTCTGGGGGAACCAAACCTGGAAAAGATGTTGTCTTTTAAAATTTTCAGAACCACTCTATGATCATTGGTTTTAGTGGCTATGGCTTCAACCCATTTGGATACATAATCCACAGCTACTAAGATGAAATTACAGCCATTTGAAGGAGGAAAGGGACCCATAAAATCTATCCCCCAAATATCAAACAACTCGACTACCAAAATAGGTTGTAAGGGCATTGAGTTTCTCTTAGAAATGCTGCCCAATTTCTGGCAGTTCTGACAAGACTTACAGTGCTGTAGAGCATCTTTGAAAAGTGTAGGCCAATAAAATCCACACTGCAAAACCTTTGCAGCAGTTTTGTTTCCACTAAAATGACCTCCACAGGCCTGTTCATGACACATGGAAAGTATGCTATGAAAGTCTTCTTCAGGGATACATCTTCTTATTATTTGGTATGCACAAATCTTGAACAGATAAGGATCCTCCCAAATAAAATGTTTAACCTTTGAGAAGAAAAGATCTTTATCCATTTTATTCCAGTGTTGAGGAGTTCTTCTAGTAGCCAAAAATTTGACTGTGTTTGCAAACCAAAAGGTGTGTATACTGATAGCAAAAAGTTGCTCATCAGGGAAAGATTCATTGATAGGCAGTCTATCAATCTCAGCAGTTAGAATTCTAGACAGGTGGTCAGCCACCATATTTTCCACACCCTTTTTATCTTTAATCTGCAAATCAAACTCCTGTAATAGGAGGATCCACCTGATTAATCTTGGTTTGGTATCCTTCTTAGACAGAAGGTATTTCAAGGTTGAGTGGTCAGTGAACACCACTATTTGTGAACCCAAAACATATGACCTGAATTTCTTCAAAGCAAAAACAATTGCTAGCAGTTCCTTCTCAGTTGTTGTGTAATTGAGCTGTGCATCAATCATTGATCTACTGGCATAAGCTATGACATGAGGCAGCTTATCCTTTCTCTGCCCAAGAACAGCTCCCAAAGCATAGTCTGATGCATCACACATCAGCTCAAAAGGCAGTGAATAGTCTGGAGACTGTAGTATTGGAGCTGAAATCAAACAATTTTTTAAGAATTCAAATGCCTTCAAGCATTCATTGTTGAAAACAAAAGGGACATCTTGGCACAATAAATGACAAAGGGGCTTGGATATTTTACTGAAGTCCTTAATGAACCTTCTGTAAAATCCAGCATGTCCCAGAAAGCTACTGATTTATTTAACAGTTTTGGGAGGTGGAAAATGTGCAATTAAATCAATTTTTGCTCTGTCCACCTCAATGCCCTTGTGGGAGACAACATGGCCAAGGACAATGCCTTGGGTGACCATGAAATGGCTCTTCTCCCAGCTCAAAACTAGATTGGTTTCTTCACATCTCTGTAACACCAAGTTGAGATGATGTAAACACTGGGCAAAACTGTCTCCATATATTGAAAAATCATCCATAAAAATCTCCATAAATTGGTCAATCATATCAGAGAAAATGGAGTACATGCATCTTTGAAAGGTAGCAGGAGCATTACAAAGACCAAAAGGCATTCTCCTATAGGCAAAAGTGCCAAAAGGGCAAGTGAATGTGGTCTTTTCCTGATCTTGTGGATACACAGGAATTAGTTGTAACCAGAGTAACCATCAAGAAAATAGTAATAAGCTTTTCCTGCTAGCTTATCTAAAATTTGATCAATGAATGGAAGAGGGAAATGGTCTTTTCTGGTCATTGTGTTTAGTTTTCTGTAATCAATACAGACCCTCCAACCAGTTGTTTGTCTGGTTGACATAAGCTCACCAGAATCTGAGGTTACAACTGTGATCCCAGATTTCTTAGGTACCACTTGTGTAGGTGCCACCCAAGCTGAATCTGAAATGGGGTAAATGACCCCTACATCTAACAACTTAACAACCTCTTTCATGACCACTTCTTGCATATGAGGATTCAGCCTCCTTTGCATTTCCCTAGAAGGCTTTGCATCTTCTTCCAAATGAATTTTATGCATGCAAACAGCTAGACTGATTCCTCCCAAATCAACAATAGTCCAGCCAATTGCCCTCTTATGCTGTTTCAATACAATCAACAACTCTTCATCCTGCTCCTCAGTGAGGGAGGAAGAAATAATCACAGGTAATGTTTTATGGTCTCCTAAAAACACATATTTCAAATTTTCTGGCAACTGTTTAAGCTCTACATCAGGTGGGCTGAGTAAAGAAGGTAACAAAGGTACCTTGGTTGTTTGTGGAAGAGGAAGAATAGCAGGTTTCCATGAAGAAAACCTTGCTATTTTTTCCTGAGTTTCCTGCACACCTCTGACCTCCTCAGTCTTTGAGGCACCAGCTGTTTCTTCCACAGCATTTCTCCAAACATCTTTAAAATCTGTGGTTAAATCTTCATACTGCAAAAACTATGGTAAAATCTCTTCTACCAATTCATCTAACAGATCAACAAGAAAACACTCCTCAGAACTGAATTGAGGTTGTGTGATTGCGTTGTAAACATTTAACTTCACCATCATATTTCCAAAAGAGACTTCCATAATACCAGACCTGCATTGAATGCAAGCATTGGCTGTAGCCAGGAATGGTCTCCCCAAAATGACAGGGATGGAAGTTTTGCCTTTTGTAGGTTCCATATCCAATACCAGAAAATCAGCAGGGTAGAAAAACTTATCTACTCCTACCAACACATCCTCAATCATCCCAACTGGTTTTCTTTCAGATCTGTCTGCTAGTTGTAACACCACATGAGTGGGTTTTAACTCTCCCAAACCTAGTTTCTCATATAGAGAATATGGAAGCAGATTGACACTAGCACCCAAATCTAATAAAGCCTTTTCAATGGTATCTTCCCCAATTATGCAAGGGATTGTGGGGATTCCAGGATCTTGAAATTTAGAAGGTGTGGTAATGGACAAAACCTGATTAACTCTTTCCACAGCAAAGACCTTCTTGGATAACTGTATCCTAGATTGTCTTTTATGAGTGCAAATATCTTTCAAAAATTTTACATATGCTGGGATCTGTTTGATTGCATCAAGCAAAGGTAGATTTATCTTGACTTGCTTGAAAGTCTCCAGCATTTCATCTATTTTTGTGTTCCCTTTATTAAAAGGGGATGCAGATTTCATGGCGTGGGGAAATGGTAAATGAGGAACTAGTCCTTCATTTATAGCTTTAGAAACATCATTAGAATATTTTTGATTTTTCTGTTTTTCATTTTTTTGATTTTTCTGAGGTACATCAGCACCCCCAATGCTAACATCATGCTGCTCCTGCTGCATATCTCTAGCAGTTTCCTCAATTTCTTCTTCTTCCTTTTCAGTACCCACATTGTTATTTACCATTCTTCCACTTCTCAAAGTGGTGATAGCTTTTACTTCTTCATGTGAAATAGAAGCCTTTTCAACCATGAACTGTCCTTTAGGATTGTTCAAAGGTTGGCTAGGTAACCTGCCTTCCTCTCGTTTGGCCAAAGTATTTACAAGTTGACCCAATGTTTCCTCAATCTTCTTTATGCTCTGACTGTGAAAGTTTATAGTCTAAGTTAAAGACCCTAAATTCTGGAGTGAATTTAGAACTTGATCTTCAAAAGAAGGGGATCTGGAAGGGGTTTAAACTGGAGCAGATTGCTGTCCAGGTTGTTGTGGAATGGGCTGCTGAAAATTTGGCTTGGTATAAAAATTCTGCTGATAAGGTTGAGCTGTTTTGAAAGGTAGTTGGTTCTTTGGTTGCTGCTGCTGTTGTGATTGATAATTGCCCTGGCTCCACCTTAAATTTGGGTGCCCTCTCCATGCATATTCATTTGACTGCATCTGTCCAAATGATTGGGCAACATGAGCTTGCTCAACTACTAAATCTGGGAACTGTGGTGCAGCTGGACATTGATCAAGTGAATGAGTAGGGGACTGGCATATCAAACATGCTTCCTCTACTCTTGCAACCATTGGATTTTTAAGTGAGTCCATCAATCTATCAAACTTTGTGGCTAAATTATCCATCTTCCTTTCCAACTCATTCACCTCATAAATCTTTCCTTTGGTGGTTTGCTGATTGTTCAACCTAGCAAGATTCTCAATGTCTTTTGACAAAGATTCCTGTTGAGTTGAATTTTCACCAATTACTTTAAATAAATCCCAGACCTCCTCAACTATTTTTTGTAAGTAGGTGCCTCCACAGGAAGCATCTACCATGTTCTTGCCCTTTGATTAATTCCTTGATAGAAGCTTTGAACAAGCTGCCATCGGGGAATTTGATGATGAGGACATTGCCTTAACAGTTCTTTCAATCTTTCCCATGCTTCATGGAAAGTTTTAGTTGAGTGTTGTGAGAAGGAAATAATACTTTGTCTCAACTGGCTGGTTTTAGACATAGGGAAGTATTTGGCTAAAAATTGACACTGCAAATCATTCCAAGAAGTGATACTATTTGATGCCAACATAGACAACCATGCTCTAACTTTATCCTTTAATGAAAAAGGAAAGAGCCTAAGATTGGTTGCCTCTGGACCCAGTCCAGCTATGTTGAATGTGGTACAAAGAGACAAAAATTCATCCACATGCTTGTATGGATCTTCCTTACTCAAACCATGGAAGGAAGGAAGCAATTGGATAGTTGATGATTTGATCTCATAATTTCCTTCAACAGTAGGAAATTGAATGCAAAATGGGGAATTATAGGCACCAGGTGGAAAATAATCCCTTAAAAGTCGAGGTTCTTCACCCATAGTAGCAGTCTCAGCAAAATTCTGTGATATTTGTCTGGTTCGTAGTAGCCTTTCAACTTCTAAATTCAAAGGGACAATCTCAGGACTGAGAGTCCTCCTACCAAACATACAACACAGAACAGAGAATCAAATTATGCACAGTAAACCTTCAAAAATCCTTTTAAAGTAGATTCCACGCTCAAAATGTATATGAATAACTGCACAGATTTAAATAATAGAATAGTTTAGCACTGGTGTAATAAAAATAAAATAAAAATAAAAACTTAGGTCTACCTATTTTAAAACAAATTCCCCGGCAATGGAGCCAAAAACTTGTTGTTGGTTCTAAGTGTGCATGATTTGTATTTTGAAAACAGATTTGTAAATGATGAATTATACTGAATTATACGAAATATTAGCATAGAAAGAACTTAATTAGCCTGCAAGATCAGGACCAATTTTTGCAAGTTTTAAATGTAAGTGAGTAAAAGATCGTCCACAGGGAATTGATTTAAAATATATGATAAACCTCCAGATCTGAGCTACCAGATCTAGCCTCTAATCCTATCTACAAAGCAAGTAAGATAAGAGTTTGAATTTGTCACATTAACTAAGTTACCTACAAGTAAAATGTAAACTAAATGTTCCAGATCCGAGTTGGGGTAATTGGAAGTAAAATTAATAAGAATGGAGAAATAATAGTTGACTTAAGCTTAGTAATTGATTGCAGAATGAGAACTAGTGCAGCACAGTCAAGAAAGTATCAAATCTTCATCTGGCTACCAGCTCAGATGTAAGAGAAAATAATCCAATTCAAGGATTAGAATTGAGTTGAACTTATGGCTATGATCTGTCCACTTTAATGGACACAGATCATCCAATAGTCTTCAATTCGAATTTCTGATTCAGAATAAGAAACACCACTACAAATGCTGTGAGAAATTAGTTTACAAACGCCAATTCTCCCAGGGATAATGAATTAAGGGAAATTGCTTATAAAATAGTAAATCTAAAGGAATCTAATGAAATAAGGAGATCACAGGGAACCCTTAACACGAATCCAAATAAGAACGTACAGTTCACAACAACCTTTTCAAATTCACCATTACAATTACAGCACTCAGCTTAAACAACTCTCAAATTTGTAGTCTTGAATACAAATCTCACTTGTATTACAAAAGTATCTCACAGATCTCAAGTACAAAGCTAAGCTATTACAGAGATTTCAGACAAGAGATCTGAAGTGGAAGTGAGGCAATAGAAATGAAACTCAAAATCTGGATGCCCAAATTGGGCAAATGGTTCATCTATTTATAGTTTCCCCCAAGTCTAGCTCAGATGTGTATCGACCAATCAGAATTGGTTAGATCTGTATCAACCAATGGGAGTCGAGCACAAGGATCCAGATCTGTTTTGGTCAATCAGAATTGCTTGATTTGGTTCAGCCAATCAGATGACAGAAGCATCAATTCTATTATGTATTTCAAAAATCTGTTAGAACTTCTAGAAGTTCCCGCCAATTGCTTTCATCTTCGGGTGCTCACATGGGGTGGAATATGCCTTTGGTTCGTGCTCAGAATCTTCTGAAATGTCCCTGGGTTTTTAAATGCATTGGGGTGCATGTAAAAGATTACTGAATTACCCTTACAGATGCTAGGAATCTTCAGAATACCATTTCGCATAGTTTGGGGAACTTTTCGTAATTCCGATTTACTCAAGCTATTTTGCCGCGATCGTGCTTTGTTAGAAGGAGTTCTCTTCTTTTCGAATAGGTCAGAAATCCTTTTGAAAAGTTCAGGTGCTCTTCGAAAACTAAGCCTGGAGCTTTTAGTTCTTTTCGTAAAGTTCAGGTTCTTTTCAAAATATTCAGATTCTTTTCGAAAAGCACGCTGTAATGCATTCTTCTATTTGAATATTTCCACACCTCTTTCCAGGTTACAACCAGGCCTTTGTCCTCTTTAGTTTAGGCATTTTGACAGCTCGTGAAGTTGTCCCTTCTCTTTCTTCCTTTGGATCAACATGGATCATCATCTTTTTGGCACTTTTAGGCTGCTTTCATGGTTAAGCCTATCTTTATTGTTAGCTATAACACAAGCACTTAAAACACTTATTTAGTTCTCTCAAGGGTCTATCAAGGCCCAGGTTAAAGGGTGGAAAATGGTATTTTCCAGTCTTCAACACCAACTAGGTTGACCCCAATAGGGGGTGTAATGGTATTGGCGAGAATTGGTGAAGTTGGGTTTGAGGGTGCGGAGGGGGTTGATGCAGGTGTTATCGGGGCATGGTAAGACCAGTGGTGATTGGGAGTGGGTGATAAGGGGAGTGGGTGAGGGGTTGTTTGTTTGGATGGGGGTGGAGCTAGATTAGGGGCAAAATAGCGCAGGGATGGTGGGGGTGTGACTGGGATAGGGTGGCTGGGAAATGTCGGAGGTGCAGGTGGAGCGAGGTGATAGGGGTATGACGGGGTAGCAGATGGAGCAGGGGGGTACTGGTACAAAGGGTTTGTAATTGGGTGGCATGGTGGGGCGATGATGATGTGGATGAAACAGGGTAAATCGGGGATGATGGAGCCGTGCATGGGGCGGGGTGATTTAGGGATGGTGGAGTTGTGTATTGGGCGAGGTGATTTGGGGATGGCGGGGTAGTATGATGGGTGGTGGGATTTGGGGTTGTGTATGGGGTGGGGTAGTATGGGGGTGGTGGATTTATGTATGGCATGGGGTGATTGGGCGTGACAGAGAGGTGTATGGGGTGGCTGGCGGTGGGATAGTGTATGGGATGGGGTGATTGGGAGGCGGTGTGTATTGTGGGGTAAATTGGGAGTGGGGCGGATATGCATATGATTGCGACGGGGTTGGGCCCGTTTGGATTTGATAGGCAGGAGCGGGAGTGGGAAAATACTGCCCTAAATCTAGGGGTTCCTCTTGGTATGCTGGGGTGGGGAAGTAATCGACTAAATACAGCGACTTGATTACCCCTACAATTGGTTCGCCCTCGTTCAGCCTGGGAAATGAAAACTCCTCTTGACTACTGATGTAATCTGAGGGGTCGAACTCTTCCTCTTCCTTTTCTACCCAATGGATGTTAGGCCTGGGGCCTCTGAGATGTGGTGGTAGAGGGGCTTAATGGATGTTCTGGTTCTGCCCTTGAGGAAGCGACGGGGGAATAATTTTTCATGCCTCTATTAAATCTTGGATTACGTGCTTTAGTGGGAAGCACCAGTCCGTAGGGTGACCTGGCCCCTAGTGGAAGTTACAATGTAGGTTCGGGTCATAGTTTCTTGGTATCGGATTGGGGAGTGGGCGAGGCTGGAGTAAATTGACCAGACCCTTTTGTAGCAATACTGGAAACAAGACGCTTAATGATTGCCCTAATGGCATGAAGACCCATTCGAATCGTGCTTTCATTTGTTCCTGGGTGAACGGGGCCCTCGGTCCGTTATTCGGCCTTGGCGCTTGCTCGAAACGGGCCGAGGGTGGGTGTGCACCCTGGAGCTGTATCGGGGTGGCATTGGCCTGGGGATAAATGATGTTCTACACCTCTGCCCCTGGCCTTCTTTCAACCCTTAGTTCGGCAACTTTCCGAACCCCCGCGGCCCTGTTGGCCATACTCTTTCCCAATATGCCCTCTCTAACGACGTCTTCGCAATGGTTGGCATTTCGAACTAAATCAGCAAAACTGGATTGCTGCTGATATACCAAGAATTCTGCGATGACTGGGAGCGCTCCCTTGGTTATTAATTTAATCTGCTCATAATCTAGAATCCAGTGGGTCACCTGGGCGGCCAATGCCCTCCACCTCCCTAAGTTGGCACTGAAAGTTTCATCATGTCTTTGCCTCAAACGGCCCAGATCCGACTTCCTTGGCTCTATGTCCATGTTATAGACATATTGTTCTTGGAATAAGTGTGTCATATCTTTCAAAGTTTTGATCATGGATGGTTCTAGGGATGTGAACCATCTCAGTGCTGGGCCCGTCAAACTCTTTTGGAACACTTTGATGAGGAGTCGTTCATCTCCACCGTACTGACACATATCCCCACAGTAATATTTTAAGTGGGCGATGGGGTTACCAGTGCCATTATACTTATCGAATAACGACATCTTGAATTTCCATGGTAGGGGGACATCTAAGAACAGACACAAGTCTGAAAAGTCTGTTGAATGCAGTTCTAGCCCTCCCATCTTTCCGTGACATATCTGTACATCTGCTCTTCTTCAAATTGCTCGATTCTTTTGTAGCTGGGATTGCCTCCCCCTGGTTTGGCTCGACCCTGGGTGTGACGATGACGGGACTGGGGGGGCCGAAGCTGGCAACTCCTCCACTATTCCAGATCTCGTCCTCCTCATATTGTTGAGGGGCAAGGTCTGCTATTTGGACCTGGGGGTGATGGGTTGGACAACTGTCCGATGGGTTTAGGCTTGGGCCCATGGGCCTTGAGGATTTTAGGCCTGGGCTTGGGTCTGATGGGTTTGGGTTTGGGCCCATGGGCCTTAAGGATTTGGGCCTGGGTCTAATGGGTTTGGGCTTGGGCCCAAGGATTCCTGTGGGTTTGGTCCTGAGATGAGGGGGCTTGGGTCTGTTGGGCTTGGGCCGGGGCCTGGAATTGAGGTGAGGGATCTTGGATGGTATGAATGATGGGTGGTTGGGCATGGTCGTGGAGGAATGGGGTATGGAGGTTTTGGAGACCTAGATGTGGGGTTTGGAATGTTAGACTCTGAGAGGTAGCCCACAGGGCATACATCCTTCTCATGTCCTCCATTGAGGGCATGGATTCAGGTGTGAGATTGGAGGGTGATGGCCCATTCAAAGATGAAGGGGGTTGGATGAAATTGGGCATGACCTAGGTATGGGGGGTATGAATGGTTGTGCTTTGAGGGTGTGGATGTATGGCTAAGGAAGATGGTGGGTTGTTGGTCACACCCTGGGAAAAGTTGGGGATGACCTGGGTAAATAGGGGGGTCTGTTGGGATGTGGATGGACCATGTGATGTGGAGGGTATGTGAGATGAGGTGAGTGGGATATGGGATACAGGAGGCATGGATGACGAGGTGGATGGAGTGTGGGAGGTAGGCGGGGGATGAGGTTCCTGATGGGGTCTTTGGGAGTAGGGGGATGCGGTAAGGGTGTATGGATGGGAGATGGGGATGTATGGGTCGATTGGGAAATGAGGTGTTTCAGTAGAGGATGAGATGGGGGTATGTTGGGAAAATGTAAGGGCGGGGGATGGGGTGCATGCGAACACGGGTGCCCCAAATGGACCCGTGACATCGAACCGAGTTTGGGTGAAGGTGTTGGAGATCGGGTCTTCTCCTATATGGGAATGGGATGGGGATGATGGCGCGGATGTATCGGCACTCGACATGATTTGTTGGCGAGTGTTGTACCGATGCCTTGGGTAAGGGCCTAACACTTTCCTAGTTCTTCCTCTACGGGTCGGGTATGAGGTCGTCGTAGTGACGGTCGCACCGAAAGTGCGCGTGTATACGGATTTTTTATTTTTCTATATATTTATTTTTTTTGGATTTTTCAAATGAAAATTATCTCCCCTATTTAAATGAATGATGATCTGGTGCCCTAGAAAAGTTCCCGTCTTGGGTGATATATGCACCTTTAGTAGGTCCCACGGCGGGATGGGAATCCACGCAAACGGCCCGATCCCCCAGAGCAAATCAATGAGAAGTCGCCTTCTTTTGACTGGGCGGGGGCATATTGGGTGTTACAGAATGCGGGAGGCTACTGTGGGCACTAATACCGCTAATCGGGGAACTTGGGTGGTGGATTGGGCCTCAGATCGGGCTGCCTGAACCCAGTATATACTGGGCGTATGTATTATATACGCCTGACCAAAACTTAGCAGATTTGGCTGGGCGTATATATTATATACGCCTGGCTTAAATCTGGGGATTTTGGCTGGGCGTATATATTATATACGCCTGAATATTTCTGGGGATTTTTGGCTGGGCGTATATATTATATACGCCTGGCAGAGACAGTTCTGTCAGCTTCTTTTGACAGTAAACAGCAAGCCCGAGATGGGTCTTTTGGACTAGTTTTCTGGGAGAGATGCTCTCGGGGACTACTTTGTATGTTATCGGGTCCCTCCTTTTCGCTTCCTAGGGGTGCACGGCTGAATTCAGGCTGTCTACGCTCTCACCATTGCGGGTTTTACTGCTTGATTGGAATTGGCAACTCAACCGATATACCTCCGGCGCATGCGCCTTCTCAGGTACCGGAAGGGGTGGTTCTTTTCAGGATCATCACCACTAGGGTTGCCGCCTTACTGGGAACCGGGTAAATTATATCTGCCCCTAAACCCCCCAAATAAACTATCCAAAATACGCAAAAACATATCTGATTATGTCCCCACACTGTTGGTTCACTTTTAATTATAGATTTTTAAAGGGGAGTGAATTTAAGTCCAAAATCGGGTCGGGGATGACAAGCCCGTGCCGCCTCAACGGGCCGGCGTTCAATGGTGGGATATGATGACTGAAATAAAGAGCGCACGTAGGCCCGCCAAACGACTAAGGCTCGTAAATGACTGAAATTTAAATGACGTGGAAAGTGGATGCGAGCAAGCGCGCCAAACGGCTAAGGCGGCTTAAATGACAAAATCGTAAAAAACTAAAATTTAAAGGCACAAGTAGGCCCGCCAATCGGCTAAGGCACTTAAAGGACTGAATCGTAGGGGTGAGTATGTTAGTAAAAACAACAAAAAATAAAGAAAAATAGCAGAAAATTAGAACAAAAAACAGCCATGGTTAGTAAAAATAAAATAAAAAGAAAGGCCAACAAGAGGGGAAGCTCTAGGGTGACCTCCCCAGCAGAGTCGCCATCTGTGCGAGCATGGATCCCCTCGGACCCGTCGTGGCGATGCACTCGCAATGGAATAAAATGTAGAGTCGCCACCCGGAGCTTTTGGTGACCTGGGAAACCTTTAAATCAATATTTTGAGCACCGAAGTGCTAAATATGACTCTGATTTACCGGTCTTTGCCAAAGGCTCTAGGGTAGGGGCTTCGGTTATCGATCGGGAAGGGTTTAGGCATCTGATCAACCCGCATGTAGCAGTCTCTATCTATGGCCAAAAATAAAAATAAATGGGCGGAGTTTTCCCTTGCCCGAAGGCAATACGGTCCTATCAAGCTTTGAGCCAAACCGAAATTTCGACAGCGTAACGGCTTGAATCCTTGGACGGAGGAAACACCAAGGTAGAGGAAAGAGGGGTGAGCCAGAGCTCACGGGCCCTTGTTGCACCGTGGAAGACTTTCACTTCAGCGTGCTTCAGATGGCTTTAAATGGCTTAAACGGTAGAAGAATAGGTTCTAATGCTAGGATTCGGTAGATAGGAAGTGTAGGATGAAGTTAGGGACTAAGCTTGGCTAACAAGGGGTGATCTAATGGTTGAAAATGGTTGAAAAGGATGAACTAAGCATGCTGGAATTCTGGTTGCAAAATATATTTTTTTCTCTCACTAGGGCTCTCTCTTAAGCTTAACTTCAATCTTAATTCTTCAACCTTGATTTTTTCAACCCCTTTGGGAAGAGGGGGGCCTCTGTATTTATAGAGAAGAGGTGGGTTAGAGGGTTACTTAAGAGCTAATTGGTTTAGTAATTAGGTAATCCTCCATCTAAGATTTTCCAGGTTTTTAGGGTCCTAGGGGTTTGGGAAATTGGTTTCAATGGTGGATGATGGGGTGAGACCATGGGTGACTTAAGGGTTGCCAATAAGTTCAAAGGGGGTGCAACCAACCTTAAGACACCCACCTTAACCAAGGGGATTGTCAAAGGGTCAAACCAAATGGAGGAAATTCGAGCATTTAATGACAGATACTGTAGCTAAACTGGGCGTATATATTACATATGCCCAGCTTATGCACAGTAATTTTCATGAAAACCAGGGGAAATCTGAGAAGATGGGTGCTCGTGTTGGTGGCCACCTATGCTGGGCGTATGTATTATATACGCCCGGCCAAATTTGGCCCAAAAATGCTAGGCGTATATAATAATATGCCTGACCAAAATGGGGCCAAATTTGCTAGGCGTATGTAATACATACGCCTGAGCAAAAAGTCATGATTTTATGTGAACCTTCAAACGGCCATAACTTTTGAACCACAACTCCAAATTGGGTGATCTTTGGCTCGTTGGAAAGCTGGAGAAGTTCTCTTTCCAATGGTTGTGGCTCATCCTGAGTAGTGGTATATATAAAAGAAATTGTAGCTCTCCTCCCATCAAATGCTCAGAAGGGTTTAAGTTGAGTCTGGGAAGGGATCCTAGGGTTTAGGGGTGATCTCTGAGGGTTGGGGGAATGGTTCTACTAGGTTTTAAGGGATTCCTAAAGGTCTGGATAGATTTCCAAGGGTTCAGGGGTGTCGTCGGAAGCATAAGGGTGCATTTCTCTCGGAGTATAGACTGATCGGGCCTTAGGCCGAATTTTCGTGTCTACACCTACATATCTGCTAAATCGATCCGAATCCCCCCTCCTAAATTGGTTCCTGGGGTAAGCATGTTTTTTTCTTTTTGCATGCTTGTTTTTCAGGAAAATGCATGTGCTTGCGCCTGTGGCTCCTATAGCAGATGTCTCTCTCCTTTTTGTATAGGACTATTAGTTAGCGGTGAATCAGGCAGAGTATTACCGCAATATAGTCGGTCTTCGAGATGTGGAAGTGGTGAGTATCATACTGACTGGTTCCAATCATTGCCTTGCTATTTTTATCTTTCAACCGATCTTGACTGATGGCTTTGGATATGACATGCAACGTGCTCATGAAAAGGAGTCACACTCCCTGCTTAGCCGACATTCTCAAGTGTGGGCCCGAGTGGGAGATGTCAGGACATATCAGAGCTCTTCGCACAGGCGGAAGAAGTCCAAGGTGCAAATAAGGATTAGGCTTTTTTTTTGAATTTTTGAACTTTTAGACTTTCTGGGACACATTTTATTTTTGGATTTTGGAAATATGTAATGGATGATGTGACATTGTTATTATTTTTGGATGGTCTTTTTAGCTTTTCCAGATGAATGTTAGTGCCCTTTGCATATTCTATCTCCCTTTTGCTTGTTGTAGTGTGTAGGATTGCTTGTAGGATGGGCTTGATTTTTTCAGAAAGAAATGGCCACTGGGTCACATACTTTGTTAACACTTGGCCCTCATTTCCATGTCGGTGTGGACCTTTCCTGCACAAAGATTTATATAAGTTAGATGTGACCAACAAAATTTACCTCTGTATGTGATTTAATGTGCTCTTTTAGGTAAAAGGCAGTAAATGTAGGCAAGTTGTCCAAGGGATCAGCGTAAACTCCCTCCCCAACCCTCATTTTTTCTTATGGGGGTTGGGGGGGAAATGGTCTGGCGCATGTGTTACATGCGCCAAGCAACTCTGGGAAAAAAAGTGGCTTGGTGCATGTATTACATGCGCTAGGCATATCCTAGGAAAAAAAGGCTTGGCGTGTGTAATACATGCGCCAGGCAAAATCTGGGAAAAAAAGGTCTGGCGGGTGTAATACATGCCTCAAGTGCTTTCTGAGGAAAGTGGGGCCTTTTAAGCCCAAGAATGCACTCTTTTCCTTCTCTCTCAACTTAGGATTGGTACTTTTTGTTGCTGCTTTTCCACTTGCTTTTGTTAAGGGTGGGTTCATCATCCTACATTGAATTTGTATCCTTGGAAATGTCTTTGTATGTCAATGAACCCACTTTCCAACCTTGCCTCTCATGGGAGGCCCGGGACTGCTATACTTCCCTCTTTGGGCGTGGGGCATAGTTTCCTAAAGAATTGGTTAGAGATTTTGAACGAAAGCGAGCTCGTGAGTTTGAATGAGCTTTGGCTGGCCCCCCTCTCGTCTTTTCTTAACATTCCTCCACTATGGGACCTTCTTCATGCAGCGGCCTCCTTTTGGGAAATGGATACCCATGTCTTTCATTTTAGGAGCCGTGAGTTATCTCCCACACTTGAAGAACTCTCTAGCCTATCGAGTTTGAAGCTACACAGAGATCTTGAGAGAGTGATGCTTAAGCCATCCACAGGACTTTGGGTTTGAAGAAATCTGATTATGGAAAAAGTCTCATTAGAGGGCCCACCAGGTGTTCGGTGAAATTTCTGAGAGAACTTTTTGGTGATGAGAGCCTGTGAAAATTGCCAATTAGAAATGTTTATAACGTGAAGGCTATTACTCTTGGTCTCATCTCCGAGGTTCTTTTCTTCAATTGGAGAGAAAGTTTCTCGCTTGCACTCTGCGATGTCTTGACCGAATTAGAGGGAGGCCACTTTGTGATGCATCTGATCCTGGCGAAGCTTTATCGTTGCCTCGACCCTTTTGCCTTGGGCAAGGTGGTGTGCCTTAGGGGATGCCCGCTTCTATTTCAGGTTTGGCTAGGGGAGCACCTTGTAGTTTTGGGACCCTTGCTTTGTTGCTATATTGTCTGTGGTGACGTGACTTGTTGCTTTTTAGGCAGATGCCATATGCTTCCACAGGGAGACATGCAGGGGTTGAAGCTTTGGCTGGCCGAAGCCGAGTTGATGTGGAGGCTTCCTTGGTTAGATCAAACCTTCTCGGTGGCCTGCTCCAGAGATTACGAAGTCATCAATCTTCTCGGTTTGATCGACAACACTTATTACTTCCCATTTCAGGTGCTGCGCAAGTTTGGCTGTTCTTAGTAGGTGCCCTGTGGAGCAAATCCTCCTCTCTATGATTTGATCTTTTCTCGAGGGTGCTCTGGGGACATGGATAGGATAGCTACTCTCTGGGAAACGCGTCATTCGACGCTCATGTGCAATTTAGAGGAAGGAAATTTGATTCTGCCCTCCCCAGCTTACGAGGCTTGGCTACTATCTTAGAAGCTTGTTGTTGGTCACTTGGATCAGGCAGAGAGTAGTGTTACAGTGAGGCCTTAGCCAAGGAGTCGATGCTTTGGAGCCATATTGAGCTACTGATGGATGAGAAGCAAATCCTGCATGAGAATTTAGAGAAACAAACGGTTAGAGTAGAGGTGGCAGAAACCAGAGTCGATGTAGCTGAGCATGAGGTCCTTCATCTGGAAGGGTGTTGAGTGACGCTCTTGGTATTATTGATTCTTCCCCAAAGCGGTATAGGAGTCTTCATGGCCGCCGGATGACAGAGCGGGATGTACGGGAGGATGCTTTACGTGCAGAGATCCGTGCCTTGAATCACAAGTTGGGTCGTTGATTCCCTCCTGAACATACTTTGTTACATAGATCAAAACCATAGAAAGGGGCGTAAGAAACCCCTAATTAGATACATCATTTTGGTATACATATTTTCTTTATGTTTTTATTATTTTTACACTTTTGGAAAGAAAGAAAGAAGATAGACATCTCACATATTATTTTTTGGGATGTGGTGTCAGCTATATACAGGTTTCTACATGAGAAAGGGAAATCTATTATCTTACAAAATAGTGTTATCTCTCCTTTCTTCGATTGATGGACTTCTTTTGAAATGTAAAGTGCATAGTATGGGCATAGAAAAGAAAGTCTATTATCTTTTGCAAAAAAGGGTCTCCTTGCCCTGTGGTGGTGCACACAATGTGGGTGTGAAAAATGGGGAAGGGAAATCTATTGTCTTTGACAAAAATGGTCTCCTTGCCCTCTCTTTTTTGTTTTTTTTAGGTTTGATGCCATAATTATCAGGGAGATGACAGGTCCCCTTTTGAGCATGGTTGAACCCCCTTTCATGGTTGGTCCTGAGTGAAGTTCAACAATTTTTACCAAGGCCGAAACATTTATTCCTTTGGATCGAATCGACCTTTTTCTCCTTATCCTAGGTCATACGTTTGATAGTGTAGTTACGAAGACATTCTTGGTCGAGACCCGGATTTGAGCTAATGTGAGCGGCCCCGTTGAGAATCGGGTAATGCGGGAGGGGAACTAAGGGGATCTTATTTATTTTCTTTTTCATTTCTCTTTTCAACTTTCTTACTCACAAGTTTTCGTTGTGCCAGTTGTTTCCCTCTTTTTACCCGTAGTGCCCTCTTGGGTTTTCACTATGTCCATGGGTTTATATTTTTACCCCAGACATCGTTTCAAGTTTTCACCTGGTCCGCACAAGCTCGCTGTTTTTACCCATGGCGCCCTTTCGAGTTTTCACCATGTCCTCTTTGCTTTGAGCTTGTACATATATATTTTTTAATATTTTTTTATTTTATCTTATCAAAGGCTACGACATGGACGTCAATTCTATCATAGTCGACTAGATGGAATTCTTTTATTGTCTCTCAGTTTGGCTCATACCAGCTCAATGGATACTGTGACTGCTCTATAGACCTTAAAGAGGACCTTTTCTTGGAATGTATCGTGGCCATGGGATAGGTTAGGAATTTTGAAGGTATTCTAGGTTTTCAAAAGGGTTTCCTTGATTGGGTTCCAACTGCCATAATACACTTTTTCCTTGGGGGTGTTGACTGTACATGCCCCACTTTTTCTTTTCTATTTTTTTTTTATTCTTTTGCTTCATTTTTTCAGACATCCTCTTTTTCAGATTTTTCTTTTCATATGTTTTTTGGATTTTAATGGTAACTCTTTTTCATTTTTTTATATTTGGTATATACACACATTTTTTTTTTGGGAAGGGTTGATGAAAGAAAGGCTAACGACTCAATTGGTGTAACAAGGGGTATGAGTATTTAGGGACGCTTTTTTGCTACTGGGCTTTGAAATGATGGCCTCTTTTCAAAGTATCCTTAAGCAGTCACGTATTCATTTTTATCAATACTTACCTTGCCGCGTAGACTAGGAATAGCATCGTCAGACGTATCCAGTGTTGATGGACTTAGGAAAGTGATCTCTGTCCATGGTGGTGAGGTGGATAGCGCATCCCGAGAGCACCTCTCAGATGACATAAGGTCCTTCCCATTTAGGCTTGAATTTTCCTCTTAGATCGGCGTGGAGGGATGGGAAGATTTTCTTGAGTACGGTGTCTCCTACCTTCAGATCTCTACTGCGAACAATTTTATTGTAAGCACGTGCGATTCGCCCCGGTACACTTGGGTATGACACAAGGCTAGGAGCCTTTTCTCATCCAGTAAGTTCAACTGCTCAAAGCGAGATCTCTCTCTTTCAATTTTGGGTAGGCCTGACTCAAGGAGTACATAGAGCAAGGGTATTTCAACATCTACCGGTAGGACGGCCTCAGATCCATATACAAGGGAGAATGGTGTTGCCCCTATAGCGGTGTGGATCGATGTTCTGTAGGCCCATAAAGCGAATGGTAATATTTTGCTCCAATCTTGATAGGTGATGACCATCTTCTCAAGGATGCGGATGACCGTTTTGTTAGCAACTTCCACAACCCTATTGGTTAGTGGCCAATATGGTGACGAGTGATGATGTTTGATCATGTACTTCTCACAGAAGGTCCTGATATACTTGTTCATGAAGTTCGTGCCATTATCCTTGATGATATCCTTGGGTACGCCAAATTGGCAAACAATATTGCTCTTGTTGAATTTCTCAACATGCTGGGCTGTGATGTTCATGTAGGATGTTGCCTCTACCCATTTTGGTGAAGTATTCAATAGCAACCAGGATGAATTGATGTCCGTTTGATGCTTTCTGATTGATTTTCCCAACGATATTGAGGCCTCAAGTGGCAAATGGCCATGGAGTGGTCATGCTGTGTAGATCTATAGCCAGAGTGTGGATCAGACTGGAGTGCTCTTGGCACTTGAAGCACTTCTGAACCTGCTTACAACAGTCAATTTCCATGGTGGTCCAGAAATACCCTTGTCATAGGATCTTTTTGGCAAGCATGTGCCCATTGACGTGGGCCCTGCATAATCCCTCGTGAATCTCTTTCATGATGTTCGCTGCCTCACTTTCAGTTAGGCATTGGAGTAGGATATTGTTATATGACCGCTTGTAGAGACACTTGCCGCTAAACATTGGATGGTCCGTCTGTCCCCTCTGGCTATCCCCTCAAGGAAGGTGCAAGTTTCAAAGAAATTTTTGATATCTAAGAACCATCGAGGCTCATCATCAAGCCCTGGGGTTCCTCAATCTGGAGGCAAAAGGCCTGCTCGTTCATCTATTCAATCATGATCGACTTCATCACAACACGATACGGAATTTCTACCATTTATGGTAATGTCGCCAGGGCATTGGCGAATCAATTTCTTTCTCGTGGGACATCGGAGAAAGTAACATCATGGAAGCATGCTATCAGATGGTCACTTCGCTTTGGTGAATTGGCGATGCTGTCATCGACGTACACCTCAATTTCTTGGTGCATCATGTCGTGGAAGAGTGCTGCCATCGCTCTTTGGTATGTTGCACTAGCATTTTTCAACCAGAATGGCATGACTCAGTAGCAGAAAGTTCCCCAAGGGGTGATAAATGTTGTCTTCTCTTGATCTACCCCTGCCATCTTGATATGATTGTATCCAAAGAATCCATCGATGAATGAGGGCATCCCATGCTTGGCAGTGTTATCGACCAAGATGTCGATGTGCGGTAATGGGAAGTTGTCCTTCGAGCTCTCCTTGTTCAGGTTTTGGAAGTCAATGCACATGCGACCTTCCCATCCTTCTTTAGTACTGGAACAATATTGGCTAACCACTGCGAGTATTTGGAGACCATGAG
Organism: Chloranthus sessilifolius; assembly: GCA_021018995.1. Lineage (NCBI taxonomy): Eukaryota > Viridiplantae > Streptophyta > Magnoliopsida > Chloranthales > Chloranthaceae > Chloranthus > Chloranthus sessilifolius. The sequence continues at coordinate 75,474,699 of CM037588.1, read as the reverse complement.
AAATTCTGCATCATATTGCTTGATGACCTCGTCTTTCACTTTCAACATCCACTCGAGTCGAAGTCACCTCAATTTCTGCTTGACTGACCTAATATCAGGGTAGACTGGCAACTCATGCTCAACCAAATCGGTGTCCAAACCAGGCATGTCTTTGTATGAACATGCGAAGATGTCTTGATATGATCAAAGGAAATTGATCATGCCTTTTCTTTTCTCGGGAGATAGCGTTGTTCCGATCTTAGTGATTCTAGGAACCTCCTCGGTTCCTAAATTGACGTCCTCTGTTTCTTCAAAGATACGGGTAGGACCATGCTCAAAGTCGGCAAACTACTCAAGGAGTTCATTGGGGAGCTTCTCAGTAGGGATTTCCTTGTCCAGACTCGTGACTCCTACCTCTTCTTGTATTTCTACAAGAAAGGGGTCGATTTTATGTGGGATGGGGATTTCGATTAAGGCATCATTTTCTTTGACTTTATTCAAAAATTTGAAAAACAATATTTTTAGATTTTATATTTTTTCTATCTTTTTGGGATTTTTGTTTTCTTCAAAAATGGACTCTTAGTAAAGCGAATTCCTATATATACATGGTATGGTCTATAAGGGCTTATCTCACTTTTTATAGGTTATTTTTTTTAGAAAATGGGTGCCATATTTCAGGCCACTCACCGCTTCCAGAGTTTGGGGCATAGACGCCCATTTTCGTACCTGTGGTATCGCTCCTTTACCTGTTTAGATGGAGAGGGTTCGCTGATATGATTCTTCAGAGTCAACCTCCATCATGTTGATCATGGGTTCGTCTGGGACTCTGTTCTCAAATGTCAGCAAGGTACTGTGGTGGTTTACCACAGGGAGAGATTGTGTGGGCATATGGAAGACTCTTCCTCAAAAAGGGACGGAGCGGCTAAGTCTATTTCCAGGTTGGGAGGGAAAATTTGGGGATTGGTGGGGTGGACAAGGGCCGCGGGTTTGTGTGGGGTTATTTGTGTTGCCCCATTTTGATCAATCTTTACAATCCCCATGCTCATAAAGGTATTTAGAATGTGAGACCTAGGATGAGACTCCTCTTCTAAATTGATCCCTCGAGCTCTAGCAACTATTGTGGCTTTGGCTTTCTCCTTGGCCTCTTAGACCTCCTCTTCTGTGTGCTTGTAGCCTAACCCAAATCTGACCTGTTGCCTACCTTTGGCCTTGACTGACTCTTTCCTACCTTGTAATCAGGATAGCCCCACTTTTGGAACATGGCCATAGTTGCTACCATTTCGCCTCTGGTTTTCACGGTGATGCTTTCTGGGGCTTCCGGGACTATCGTTGATATCTCATATTCAAAGCTGTGGAGGTCTGTATCCTCGATCGTGTGTGGCACATCCAACACTTTGGGGCTTTTCAATTTCATCATGCCCTTCACCTATGATGGTGATGATCTTTTGCCCAGACATAAATTTAATCTTCTGGTGCAGTGTCGAAGGTATCGCCCCAACCTCATGTAACCAGGGGCATCCTAATAATAGGTTAAAAGAATATTTGATATCCATCACTTGAAAAGGTATGGAAAAGGTCATTGGCCTAATCACGAGCTCAAGATCAACTTCCCCAATTATTTCCCTTCTTGTATTATCAAAACCTCTAGCGCTAGTTTTTGTTGGTCTCAATATACAAGGGTCCACGCCTATTTTGTGCCAGTTCTTAGAGGGCACACATTCAGAGTGGACCCATTATCAGTCAACACCAGTGGGATTACCATATTTCCGACCTCTATGGTGATGTTGAGGGATTTAGCATGATTATTTCCCTTCTCTAGTAAATCCGTATCAAAAAAAGAAATGGCATTGAGAGCCATCACCTGCCCGATTATCTGCCCAACCTCATACGAGCTTACTTGAAGAGACACATGTGCATTTTTTAACGCTCCCATTAGATCTTGAAAATGGAGCGGAGATATCATTAATAGATCCCAGACCGTGATATGGGCTAACATTCTCCTTAACTGAGTTTCAAGTATGTGTTCTCGGCTCACTTTTTCAAACAGATTTACTGCAGTAATATCCTTCTTACCCTCTGGTCGGGCTAGCGCTGGCGCCGGTGCGCCTGGCTGTTTAGAGATCTTTCTGGACCTAGTGATAAAGTCAACTACCCCTTCCCTACTGCTACTAGCATTGATGTCTGTCTGTTCATAACTGAGCGGAACCTGATGAGGATTGTAAGTTGGTCCTGAGATCTTGAAGGGGGAGAAGGTGGGTACCGGATATACCGGTGTTGATGGACAGGGATGGGTGGGCCATACCTGGTTAACCTCAGTAAGAGACGGGTAGGTGGAAAAAGTGGGATTGGCCAGGATTGCGGGTGACTGTATTAGGGGCGATATGGTAGGGGTGGGCCATTGATGACTGATAGGTGATGGAGGGGGATGGGGGAGATAATCAGCCATGGCGTAACTGGTGGAGGATGCAGCATACGGTTGGTAGGAGTTTATTTGGACGTAGTTAACGGGAGTTGGAGTTGGGAAATATGCCGTAAGATCTAAGGGTTTTATTTGTGGAGTGGGATTGGGAAAATAATCGACCAAGTTCAGAGGTTCAATTACCCCAATACTTCTTTCATCCCAGTCTCTTTGCAATAGTGCCATAAAATTTTCTTGGTCTCAGATGTAATCCGATGGGTCAAAGTCTTCATCATCCTTTGCTACCATGCCAATAGTGGGTCTTGGGCCCGTTCCACTAGGTGGATGTGGTGGCAGTGGCACCTGATGTATGTTTGCATGCTGGTTAGCTTGGAGGGTGTAGGGGGAATGATTTTCTCAACCTCAATCAGATCCTGTATTGCATGCTTTAATGGGAAGCAGTGATCAGTAGGGTGACCCGGCCCTTGGTGGAAGTTGTAATGGGTGTTGGGGTCATAGTTCCTTTGGATGGGATTTGGTGGAGGCTGTAGCTGGAGTGTTGTGACCAACAAATTTTTCTATTAGTAAGGGCAATAAAATATTCAGTGATTGCCCCAAAGGTGTGAACACTCAGTCAAAGTAGGCCTTTCTCTGTTCTGAGGTCATTTGTGCCCCCTGTCCATTCCCGATTCTCTATATCAGCTCACTTTGAACTGGAGCTAGCTATGCGACTTTAAATTGGAATGGGATTATACTAGTGTTGGGCCTGGCATTCGTGACATTCTACACATCTGTCCCAACTCTTCTATCATTCCTCTGTTAAGAGAATCTCGTAACCCCGCCGGCCCCACCAGATACATTCTTGCTTAAACGCCCTTCTTTAATAGCATCCTCACAACGATTAGTGTTCCTCACCAAATCAGTAAAGCTGGACTACTGTTAATAAATGAGGAAGTTTGAGATGACTAGTAAGGTATTTTTTTAGATCATCTCAATCTACTCATCATCAGGTATTTTGTTTCTTACCTAAGCTGCCAATACTCTCCAATGCCTAAGGTAATCATTGAAAGTCTTGTTAGAGTTCTGCTTTAATCGGGCCAAATCTGACTTGTGAGGTTCGATGTCTATGTTGTAGACATACTGCTCTTGGAATAAATGCGTCAGATCTTTCCATGTTTTTATCATGGATTGTTCTAGGGATGTGAACCATCTCAAAGTTGGGCCCGTCAAACTTTTCTGAAAAACTTTTATAGGCAGGCGCTCGTCCCTCTCATATTGGCACATGTCCCCAAGTAGGACTTGAGGTGTGCGATGGGATTGCCCGTGCTGTTATATTTATCGAAGACAGACATTTTGAATTTTGGGGGCAAGAGGACTTCTGTAAATAAACATAAGTCCGAGAAATTCGTGGCATGGATTTTAGCTCCACCCATCTTCAACAGCTACTTCTAGATTTTGTCCAATTGTTCTTTCAACTGCTCAGACTCTTTAGACAGTGGGGTTATTTTTTCAACGGTCGGCCTTGATTCACTTTGTGCTACCGGGGGGTTGGTGATTATGGGTGGAGGATTGATGCTGGAAAATGTCCAGCGTAAGCCCCGCTATTCCTGGTCTCATCTTCCTCATATTGTAGGTCTACATATGGTGCAGTGAGGGTGAGATTTTCTTATTGGAGATGACTGGGCTGGATAGGTGCCGAGTGGGACCATTGGAGGTGAGGGAAGCTCTGTGGAGTGATAGGATGAGTGAAATTTAGTTTTTGGGTTGGGCTCTGATGGGGCCATTGTGTTTGGGGGAAAGCTTGGAGATGGCTTTGGGTGCAAGGACATGGGTGAATTGGGGTTGATGGAGGATAGGTGCCAGTCTCCCGCCTTGGGTCGGGTGGGAGGTTTGTGTGTGAGGGAGATATTGAGGGTATTGTGGAGGGTATGGGTATGTGGACCCAAGGTTTGGGCCTTGCTGGGCTTGGGTATAGGACAAGGAGGTTGGAGGGGTCTGGCCCATAAGGTCTTGGGAAATTTGGCCCATTGGGCTTTGTTGGGTTTGGGCCATTGGGCCCTAATGGGTCTAGGCCATTGGGCCTTGGTGAGTCTGGCCCAATGGGTCTGGCTCATGGGGCCCTAGTGGGTCTTGCCCATTAGGCCTTGATGGGTGTGGATGATGGGGGTTTGGGCCATTGGGCCTTGGTGGGTTCATGAGGTAATGAAGGATGGAGACTTGGGAGTGTGTATGATGGGTTGGAAGATGTGTAGTTAGAATGAGGGGGGATGTTTTGGGAGGCTTTCAATTGGTGTAAGCTCGGACAATCTCATCCATCATGGCCATTGGAGAGGGGGTGGATGGAAATGGTTCAGTTGAGGGAATGTCGGGTATGGGTGAAATGGATGTGTGGGAAAAATTGGGCATGGCCCTGGTAAAATTGGGCATGACCTGGGTAGATAGGGGAGTATGTGGTGGATCGGAGAAACTGGGTGTGGTATGGGGGAAGGCGGGTGGATCAGGTATATGTTGGGAAGATGAAGGACGGGGTATGGTGGTAAAGGTAGGGAATTGGTTCAGGTTTTGAATGGATGTGAGTGGAAATTGTGATTGATTTCTTATGGACATGGGGGGGAAATGGGCATGCTTTGGGAAAATGATGGGGAATGGGGTGTTGGATTTTGGGTGTTTTGAGAGGTGGTGGACGGGAAGATAGGGGCATCGAAGGGGCCAATGACGGTAAAGGATGGTTGGGTGAGGGGGATGGATGTGAACATCTCTTCCGCATGGGAATGAGTTGGAGAACGTGGTGGGAATGAGTCGGGATTGGCGTATGCCAGATCCACTACCCATGACATGGCTTGGTGGCGGGTGGGATACGGGTGCCTTGGATGGGGCCCGTAAAGCTTTCTCCTTCTTCTCCTACAGGATGACGGAGGATAAGGTGATGCCATTGTGCCAGCACCACGATGGTTTCTTCTTTTTTGGTTTTGACTTTTGGTTTATTATTTATTTTATTTTTTTGAAGATTTTTGTAAGTGGATTTTTATGATGAAGGATTCTGGGGCCCTTGAATTCCCGTTTTGGGTGGTATTTGTACCCTAAATAAATCCCACGGCGCGACCCCGATGCGCTTCGAAAGAGTCAAAGGGGAACCCGTTGATCTATTGAAGGCACGAAAGTCAACACAAACAACCCAATCCCCCAAAACAAGTCGATAAGAGGTTACCCTCTTTTGACCGGTGGGGGCACCTTGGGTGTTGGAGTATGAGACCTATCGGAGGTGCTAAACCACTAAGCGGGGAACTCAGGGATGTAAAAAAAGCCTCAGACTCGGGATGCGTTGCTCAGGTCAGGCTTGGCATGTTTACTACATGTGCCAGGCAAAATTTGGTCAGCCTAAGCTTGGCACGTGTATTACATGCGCCAAAGCAAATATGGGTCTTTCCAAGCTTGGTGCGTGTATTATATGAAGCAAATATGGGTCTCTTTTTTTTGCTTTTTGGAAGCAATGCTTTCGGGGACTGATTTCTTCGTTGCACTGGGTCTCTCCTCACCGAACCTAGGGATAAAAGGCCAATTCGGGATTACTAATGCTCTCCCCAAAGGGTTTTAGGCTTCGTAACTAGATAGGTTACCCACCTGATATACCTCCGGCGTAAGCGCCTTCTCAGATACTAGGTGCGGTGGTTCTTTTTTGGATCATCACCACTAGGGGTTGCAGACGTACCGAGAACCGAGACGTTTATATCTTTGCCTAAAATTCCCACCCCATGAAAATCTACCCCCGTAAAAATTCAATTAAGTCCCCTCTTGGTTTAGTTTTAATTTCAGATTTTAGGGAAGTTTTCTTAAAGTCCAAAAACTGGGGGATGGTCCTGTGCCACCTCTATGGGCCAGCGTCCACTGATGAGATATGATCAAATGTAAAGTAATGCGCAAGTAGGCCCGCCAATCAGCTAAGGCACGTAAATGATGAAAAGTAAAGGAATCATAAAGACAATGTACAAGCAGGCCCACCAATCGGCTAAGGCACATAAATGACGAAAAATAGAGGAATTGTAAAGACAATGCGCAAGTAGGCCCATCGATCGGCTAAGGCACATAAAATGAAGGAAAAGTAGGGGTGAGAAAATTGATGGAATTGTAGGGGTGAATAAAAAATAAGAGAAAAATAAGCAAATGTTAGTAAAAATAAAGAAAAAGGCTAAATTTCAAGGGGAAGCTCTACTAGATAGTCCCCAGCAGAGTTGCCATCTGTCCACTCGTGGGATTTTTTATGATCCTGTCGCGACGATGCACACTCTTGAAAAGATATAGAGTCGCCACCTGGAGCTTTTGGTGTCCCGAGAAACCTAGATCAATTTTATAAGCACCGAAGTGCCAAAAATGTGACTCTGATTTATCGGTTTACGCCAAAGGCTCTTGGGTAGAGGCTTCGGTTATCGATCAGGAAGGTGTTAGGCACCCGACCAACCCGCTTAAAAGCGGTCTCTACTTGTGGCCAAAATAAAATAGAAAAATAAGAAAGAAAAGAGCACTTCCTCTTATCCTAAGGCACCTTGACCCTATTTGTTCCCCTCCGCCACTATCGAGATTTTGACGATGTAACAACACAAATTCAAGAGTAGAGCAAAAGCTAAGAAGGTAGAGGAATAGAGGAGAGAGTTGGAGCTCTAGGGCCTTTGTAGCACGCGTGTGGACCTTTGCGTAGGTGCACTTGGCAAGCTTTCAATAGCTTGAATGGTTGGAGAAGGGGTTCCACCTCCTAGGGCTTGATGGCTAAGAGGTAGGGGAAGAGAGGTAGGGAGTAGTTCTCACTGAACTAAGGGATCTTTGATAGAAAATGGGGTCTAAAGGGGGTTTTAGAATTCTTGAATTTGTATGGAATGGTGCACCAAAGGGAGGAAAAGCTTCTCTCTTAATCCTTCTCTCTCTTGGAAAATTTTATAGCCCTTGTGAATTGAGGGGTGCCTCTCTATTTATAGGAAAAAGGGAGGTTAGGAGGGTGCTTAAGTGCTAATTAGGGTTAGCAATTAGGTAATCTCCTAATCTAAGGTGTCCTAGGATTTTGAGAGCTTGAAAATGTGGGCAATGGGCTTCAATGGTGGATGATAGGGTGAGCTTTCAAATGACTAAAGGGATGCAAATAGGGTAATCAATGGTGCAACAGTCCTAATGAAACCCATCCTAAACATTGAGATGGTCAACAAGTTAAACCCCAAAACTGGATTTTGAGCAAAAAACTTTGGTTACTGTAGCTAAGCCTGGTGCATGTATTACACACGCCAAGCATAGCTACAGTGTCTGGAAGTTCAGAACCCGAGGTGGGTCCCACCTATACCTGGGGTGTGTATTAGATGTGCCAAGCCATTTATGGAAAAAATGGCTTGGCGGATGAAATACATGCACCATATATGCCCCATCCAAATGCAACTCCTGGGCACTACTCGGGTCACCGTAACTTTTGACATACAACTTGGATTGAGGTGATTCTTAGCTTGTTAGAAATCTAGGAACCTCTATTTTTTAATATTATAAGATTCAGTCTCAGTAAAGGTCCCTGCCATCCCTGGTTCATCTCTCTCTAACCATTGCCCGAGAGGGTTAACTATGGGTCCGAAGAAGTCGGGGGTAATTCCTAAGGGTTTTGGGAAAGTTCCTAGGGGGTTGGGAAGATTCCTAAGGGTATGGGAAATGCTATTAGAAGCTCGGGGCTGCGCCTCCCTCTATGTATGTTTTGATCGGGCCTTGGGCCAAATTTGGGTGTCTACAGTGCTGGACCATGACAAAGAGCTCAATTATGGCACCTCATTATACACCCGAGGAGAAAGTAGTTGACTACTATCTCAGAAATTTGTTGAATAAGAAGCTACCCCCAAATCAGTAAATGTTACCTCTTTACTTTTAATTTTTCTTTGCGAACAATGAGTCAAATGACTTTCAAAATCTCTTTCAGAATAAAATCAAAAACTTTTGAATGACAAACGATGCAATCACTGATTATCTACCATTCACCCTATTCTTGTTAAAAGTTACGATAATGAGGATCATTCAGTGCCTACAAAATCAAGCCGGACATGTGGCCTAAATAGTCAAACTACTTCCCAACATGGGATCATTACAAGCACACCCCAAGATATCTACAAAGCGTAAAAAAAGTCCCACCATCACTTGACACTGGGGCATTTTTTAGCACTAACACCTTGTCAGTGATAATCGAGTCACCAGACTGACACGTCAAATTGGGGCATTTTTTTTAGTTCTTTAAATTCATTTTACTTTTCTCCCTCCAATATCCTATCTAGAACCCCAAACAAAAAAAGATACACATATATCGAACATCCAAAATAAAACAATAAAAAAGAAATGAACGCTTAACTCCCACCGTACCCTAACACTACCCATTCACCCTCTAACACCAACCCGAAAGATAAATAATGGCAACATAAACAAGCAAAATTGACCAAAAAATACGACAAACAAAAATTTTATTTATAAAAATTTATACAAGTGTCACTGAAGGCATACCTCTTGAACATTCAACCTAAAATAAAAATATGGAACCTAACCTACAACCCAAAACGAACACATGCAACCTAAAACGAACACAAAGCCTAAAAAATGCTATGCATGAGAGGGGGAGGAATAACCAGATAACACCTTTTCATCCATTTATAAGACTTCCCTTTATCCGTCTTCACCTCCTGTTAACAACTGGGACGGATGTTTACAGCCCCACTGGCCTGCAATCTAGACCATGGTGGCACCTCCAATAATAAACACCTTTGACCACAGTGGTACCTCCAAATCACAGCACCATCAGGGATCGCTCCAGGCCGAAGAACGCGCGAAACTACAAAGAGAGGGAGAAACGACATCAAATAGAGAACACTTAAAGCCCAGATTCAAAGATAGATGAAAAAAAAGAACGGGAATGAAGAAAATCAGAAAGCCCTATGAATATATAGGCATCGGGCCAATTGCTTGCCGGGAATCTCGCACGTAATTGGATTACACACTTGAGAGGACACACGCATTCTGAATTATGCACTGTAGTGCATGCACGTAATTTGGGCCCATCAAACAAGAGAAGCGACGAACTAATCCCGCGCCAGTTTAGCAGTGTGCAATTGCAAATATGCGTGGTTACTGCCACACGAAATTCGAATCAACACCTGGACACCCAATACGATGACCAGGCGACACTCCGATTATAGGCCGTGAACCCTGCGTGTAATTTGGTTACACGCTACAAATCAAGCGCGTAATTCCCAAACCATGGTAATACATTCAATCGATGACCAATTGATCAGTTACATAATTTACCATTTTATCACCCTTAACTTAGTGGTGCTAGGACTTAGTTTGCTACTAACGAGTTACTGATGTGTAGATATTAGAGATAAATAGTAAATCAGAGCCTAAATGTTAATCTTTGTCAAAATGAACTAAAAAAGTAATAAGAAAAATGATTGAGCGAAAAAGATAATTTGCCACTACTGAAAGTCAGAAATTCATAATTTATGATTCTTTAAAAGAGACAAGAAGAGAAAAGTGATAAAGCGTAATCCAGAGAATCGTCAACTAGGAGGAAGCCTACTGAAAACAGAATATCGTGATTAACGATTTTCTAGAAAAGAAGCTATGAAAGAAGAATTTATTATTTACGATTTCCTAAGAATAGAAACTTTCCTACCATTATTGCTATTGCTGATCACGTGAGAACTATCACCACCATATCCAGAATTAGAAGACTCCTGTTATTAAAAGTCTAATGAATTACAGATCTAAGAAGATTGATAAAGATCTAATCCGAATGACTCTACTGTTGCTCGATAAAGAACACTCGAAAAGTGCATCAACTAAAGGAAGCAAGGAAAGATGAAATTAGGAATTAGTGTTATACTAGGATACTTTTGTTTTTAGTAATTTCTTTTATTAGAACTAGATCTATGTAAATCGACCCCTTATGATTTATAAATAAGAGGGCTCGGCATAAGAATAAGTATCAAAGAATTTCAGCATCAATTGACACCTGAGGTTGGATTTTCTTCCGATCAGTAGTGTATACTAGTTACAGTAGATTAGATATCAGAGGTTTCTCAAGAGCAATCGATGATTGCAATTGAGTGTTGAAGATTAGTGTAGATAACTGTAATTTCTCAGGAGCAATTAATGACTATGACTGAGGGGTGAAGGATATATTTTACTTTGCTTTCTAAATTAGATTTTCTTTGCTTTGTAAACATTTCTAAGTTTCAATTTGAATTGACAACTCAGGTTAGAATTTACAGATTAGTGTAACAATTTTTAATTTTCTATCTTTAGTTTGTTAGAGTTTGATTGACGCCTAAATTCCTGCTTAATTATTGATTGGATTAAATCGGTGTTGATAGGATTTTAGACTTGATTGACGACCAATGCTAGGAGACTAGAAATATGGTGTAACGGTACTATTTATTTTCATAAATATCCGAAAGCTGAAGATTGAGATTGACGACCTTCATCTGAAGGAGGATTAGGATTTATTTTTATACACCTTAGTTTAGAAAACTATTCTTTTATTCATATTTCTCTAGTAGATTAGGAAATCTTAAAGATAAATAGAAGTTTTTAAGGTAGGGATATAGATAGAAGATAACAATAGAAATTAATAAGATAATAAACTTCCTCGTAGGAACAATCCTATGTTATGCTATAATTTCCATTGTGCACTTACAATAGGTTAAGACTTGAATTTAATATAATTATAATACACAATAAAAACCAAGTCACCATCCTGAAACATGACTAGCCACCCTCACTACCATGATCCACCACGCGATTAACACTATTTCACCACAACCCGAGGATTAAGCCAACGGAAGAAGCAAGCTAGTGACGATGATTATACTGCTTCTACTATTGAACAAAGTCAACTAATTTTGGTGATGTGAGTGGTTGTGTGATTTTACCTACTCTAAGAACGAGTAAAACCCTCTTAACAACTACCTTCCTTGGGTGCTCTTGTCCCATGCACAACCTCGCATATCAACGTCCCAGCGCACACCTATAAGTACACATGATGACGTTCCCCATCGTGACAGGATACACATAGGATCACCACCACCCCAATTCCCGAACTAAACCAACACCCATTGTCCCACTGTCCGCACTAAGAAGCAAGGCCCGTCGCGACACCATCCCATCGCATGACTGATGTGCTCTTTATATTGTTCTAATTAAGTCTTAACTTATTGCAAACACACAATGAAAATTATAATGCTAGTATAAGATCGTTCCCATGAGGAAGTGATTTATTTCATATTTTGCTTTTAAAAACTTATATTTATCTTTAAGGTTCTATACTACTTGAGAAATATGAATAAAAGAATGGTGTCTTAAACTAAAGTGCAAGAAAATAAATCCTAATCTTCAAACTTCTGGATTCTGGTGGTCAATCGGTCTCCTTCTTTTCTCAGATATTTATGAAATTAAAATACCATTACATTATATATCAAGTCTCCTAGAATTTGGGCGTCAATCAAATAACTAAAATCCTTCAACACAAATTTAATCTAATCAACAGTCTCCTAAAACTTATGCGTCAATCAAATTTGAGAAAATTAAAGATGGAAAAGTAAAATCTTTACATTAATCTGTAAATCTCTACGTGAGTCATCAATTCAAATCAAAACTTAGAGATGTTTACAAAGCAGCAAATTGCAATAAAAATAAATCTAAACTAGAAAGCAAAGTAAAAATATATCTTTCACCCCTCAACCGCAGGTGTCAATTGCTACAGATATCTATACTAATCTTCCAGCTCTCAATCCTAGTTGTCAATTATGGTTGAGGAACCTTGGAAATCTAAACTACTCTAAACTATTTTTGATCGGAAGAAAACCCAACCTTGGTTGTCAATTGATTTTGAGAATTCCTTCGATGAAATTATTCCTATGTCGAACCCTCTTATTTATAGATCATAAGAAGTCGGTTTACAATGTTCTAATCCTAATAAAAGATACTACTAACAATAAAATATTCCTAATATAACTCTAATTCCTAATTTTATCTTCCTTGCTTTCAGTGGTTGATGCGCCTCTAGACTTTTCTCCTTAATTTCAGCAACCGAGATCTTTAGGAGTCTTTCTTCATCAATCTTCTTAGATCCATGATTTTCCAAACTTCTAATTCAAGAGTTTTTCTATTTTGGTGCATGGCAGTTGATTGGCTACTTATATGTGTATCTAATTAAGTCTTAACCTATTGCAAGTACGCAATGGAAATTATAGTACTAGCGAAGGATCGTTCCCACAGAAATAGGTTAAATTATATTAACTTAATTTTTATAAAAACTTGTATTTATCTTTTAAGTTCCTAAACTACTAGAAAAATATAAATAAAAGAATTGTTTTTAAACTAAGTTTGCAGAAAGTAAATCCTAATCCTCCTTCTTCTGATTATGGTCGTCAATCACAAGCTTCAGCTATCGGATATTTATGAATTTAAACAGTACCGTTACACTCTATATCACTCTTTTAGAATTTGAGTGTCAATCAAAAACTAGCTTCATTCAATATAGATTTAATCTAAATAATAATCTCCTAAAACTTGGGCGCCAATCAAATTCTAGAAAATTGAAGATGGAAAAGTAAAAATCGTTACACTAATCTGCAAACCTTAATTTGAGTCATCAATTCAAATTAAAATCTGAAGATGTTTACAATGCAGGTAATAAAAAAAATAAAATCTAAACTAGAAAGTAATAAAAATTATAGCTTTCACTCCTTAGCTGCAGTCGTCAATTGCTTCTAAGAAACTATAAATATCTACTCTAATCTTCAGCTCCCAATTGCAGTCATCAATTGCTCTTGAGAAACCTTGGATATCTAATTTACAAAGCAATAAAAATCTACTCTAAATTTGATCAGAAGAAAACCCAACCTCAGTCGTCAATTAATGCTGAGAATTTCTTTGAAGCTTATTCCTATATCGGGCTCTCTTATTTATAGATCATAAGGAGTCGATTCACAAGTTCTAATTCTAATAAAAGAAATAAGTAAAAATAAAACTATCCTAATATAATGCTAATTCTATTTTTATCTTTCCTTGCTTTCTTTAATTGATGCGCTTCTGGATTTTTTAATTTTTATTCAATAATAGAGTCCTTTTAAGATTCTTCTTCATCAATCTCTCAGATTCGTGATCAGCCAAACTTCTAGTTCAAGAGTTCTTCTAATTCTGTTCATGGAGGTGTAGATTTTCACTTGATCAGCAGTAGTAGCAGCAACAGGAAAGCTTCATACTCATAATCGTAAATCACAATTATCTCTTTTCTTCTCTTTCTAGAAAATCGTTAATTACGATTTTCTATTCATAGCTTCTTCTCTTTGGACGGTTCTCTAAATTACGATTCATCATTTTCTTCTATATTGCCTTTACTTTTGAGCGTTTTCTAATGAATCGTAAATTACGATTTCTTATTTTCTTCTTTAGTAGCAGCGCTCAATCATCTTTCAAGATTTTCTAGCTTTCAGTATATAGTGAATCATCTTTTACATTTAATCGTCTTGAACTGTTCTTTTGAGTTCATTTTGACAAAGATTAGCATTATGGCTCTCTTGTACTAATTTTCCTTAATATTTACACATCATTAACTTATTACTAGCAAATAAGTCCTAGCATCACTAAGTTAAGGATAATAAATTGGTATATTATGTAACTGATCTCACCCCCAAACTTATATTTTGCTAGTCTCTAGCAAATAAGGAAACATAAAATATGCTAAACTAAAAATTAAATTACCACTTTCGTAGGGAACACAATTGCATTTAGCATATGCAACTAGCCTTTAAAACTCCTAGGTGATCCCTAGTGGAGGATTTGTAGTCTCCTAAAGGTTTTCAGTAAAGTTACCTACAAACTTTAAATATTTTTAGATTTTTCAAATATTTTTTAAAAATTAAAAATTCTAACTAATTTTATACACTAACTATATTTACTAAATTACCTAAGTGGCTAAATTGGTCACTACATAGTTTATTGTGATTTAAAAAAAAAGAAATTGCTAATCTTTTGCCCTTACTTTCCATTATAACAGTTGTCCTTGATTAGAACTCAAACAATTTTAATTGATAATAAGCAGAGATATATGCATTAGTGAACAGTTTATTCTTCATAAATTTTTTTTCTAAATTACAGATTTAGAAAATACTTTCATTTAAAAGCTCACTATTGGCATACTCTCAAAAAGATATCGAAACTTTTGGGTTCTCACAATATATTTCAAAAAAATTTAATTAAAGATAAAATTGTCCATCTCATAGAAAAGGATAATCTACTTTATTCATATGAATCCCTGTATAATCAATAATATCTATTATCCATACCTCTACTAAGCTTATGCTTTTACAAATCATAAATCAGAAAGGTCTTTCCTTTGGCTTGTAATGGGGCTTTGGGTTTCAAAAGGTGTCAAAGAAAGGTAGAAAATGATTCAAAGTTTTTCTGAGAATTTAGCTCCTCTTTCTCCTATCTTTTCAGCTTCTTCTTTTTTTCAGTAAGTATCCACAAATTGGATAACTTATTCCCATATTATTTTTATAAATCCCATTTTGATCTTGTAAAATCGTATTTTACAATTTTACTTATCTTTGAAAGCTTTTTGCTTAAGAATTGTAATCTTCTTTTTTTTCAAAAATTATTCTTCACGATTTTTCATTCTTTCTCATATTTTTCTTTTTATTTCTTCAGTGTACCCTTTTTTAGCATTCCCTTTTCCTGTTTTTGCTTTTTACTCCTTCCACTCTCTCTTCTTCCCTTCTTTTGTATTCTAAAATCTCATAAAATATAAGGGTTAAAGGTTGAAAGCTTTAGGTAGTACATATGGTTAAAGGTTTATTTGATTTTTGGTACAAAGAAATTTGGTTTTAGGCTATTAATATGGGTTCAAAGGATAAAATTTATTAGAATTTTAGCATTTTGGCTCTGATTTAACAAAAGATGGCCTTTGATCATCTTTACGATTTACTAGCATAAATGTCTTATTGCTTTAATATTTCTAATAGATAGTTCTAGACAAAAAATCAGGTTATCATAGAATATTTTGATTCTAAATTTAGCAATATGAGATTTCATATCATTATAGAAGTTCAAAGAAAATTTCTGATTTGAATAAAAGAAATAGTCTCTCTGGATGAAGGAGGAAATATGGCTCAAATGCTCACTGGTTTATAATTCTGATACTATAGTCTAAAATTTTGTAGTTTAGATCAATCTATTATTCTAAACACTCATTCTAATACAGTGTTCAACGAGCTAAACATGAATTATAACTATTCTGATTATTGAATTTCTATTATAATGAATCATAAGTTTTCAAGATTTTGTAATTTTTTTTTATAATCATAACTCCTATGTAATGATCAACTCAAATTCAAAAATTTTGAAAAAAATTTCTAATTAAAAACAAATTAACTAGAACTAAAACTAAACTGAACTACTACTATACTACTGTACACAGAAATTGTGTATCCCCCCAAACTTAAATCGGATAATATCGTCATTGGCACAAAAATAGGGGACACTAAAAAATTATTTACCTAAAATTATTGAGAACTCTGATTAGTTACAGAAAAAAAAAATTGTCACCAAATATATACTTTCCCCCAAACTTGAGAGAAAATAACTGCAGCTTATTCTCGGAGTATCAATAATAAAAATATTAGTAATATTAGTAACAATTGCACTGTTAGTAAAAATAAAAATTGGTAAAAAAAAAAGAAAATTTTATATATTCAAGAAATATTTACATGAATATGAAAAGAAAATATAAAAAAATTAAAATATTAGAAACTAATTATAGAGAAGAAAATATATCTAGGAAAAATCTAGACATACACTAATTTAGATATGACACCGGCAGCAACATCCAAGAGAAGTCTTTGATAAAGATCGGTCCAAAATTGTGCCCAAAAAGGTGCGCTCTCCCTTGAGTAGGTGGGTCCAATAGAAAAGGAAAACGTTAAGAAGGTGGAGAAGGTGAAGATGGAGAAGATTGGTGGTGGTCGGGGGAGGAAGGGGGACTCTCAGCCACTAGTTCTAGACTGAGAGAGGAGAAGAGGGTAACAATTTTACTGATTAATCGCCCCCTTTCTTCTAACAGTGCTGTGACTTTGTTTTCATGGCATTGGATGAGGTGTGAAAATGCCTCAGTAATCTTCGACCAGTTTGGTTGTTTTGTCATGGTGCAAGGGTGGTTTTCGAAACAAGGAATGGGATGAATTGACAAGGTCGTACTTGCTTATTTATAATCGAGAATTCGAAGAGTTGCCTTAAATAAACTCTTCGAATTCTCGATTATGTTTTTCACTGAATCAAGAGAATCGATTGGTAGTCCTAATAAATGCTAAGGGATATATCTGTGTAAAATAAATAAAGGCGATGCCTTTGGTATCGGTAGTTGTGCCTTTTTGATAACCAGTACGTTTTCTAGACAAAACATTCTTTCAAAAATTGTAATTGCTATGATTTTCTGTGAGAGAATACTTAGGTTGCAAGAAGTCATAATCGCTATGAATTAATGCACCACGAAATATGTAGGCATACCTTACCATTATATATATAATACACAAATTTTCTATGGATGAGTTGGTAGCTCGACGGTGCCCATGAGTTGGTCAGGTATACTCTGGGTCTTTAGTGCCACTATGATCACCGTCCCTTTTTCTTCTAGAGATATCATCAGTTTAAGTCTCTGTAACATCCTAAAAATTTTGACCTTAAACAGTAACCTCAGGACCAGTGCCCAATGGGTCGTAGGTTTGACCAAGTGATGGTCAAACAATAGACTTTTATAGTTAACGTATTCATATGATGTAAGTGTACCCTAAGTATGGGGTATGGGTGTTAGTTAAGGGTCACATACACCTATCTCTAGTGTATGTGCTTAACACCAAAACTGAAGGAGGGTTATAAGGGTTTAATAACCTAAAGGTAAGTCATTCCTTTGTTTGGTTGGTGAGAGAGTTAAGAGGAGAGAGAGAGAGAGAGAGAGAGAGTAAAGAGGGAGTTAATGGCAAGGAGAGTTATTGTGGTGCATATTTGAGGATGGATTTGAGCATTGAATGTCGGATTCAACCCGTGAAGAACCGTTAAAGTAAAAGCTTGGAACCCTAGCCTAGAAATCAACCATTCCATCATTTAAGAGCTTAATTTGAGGTGAGATTTGTTAGATTTAAATGCATGAGTTTTGATGATTAAATTCAGTCAATAGATGGGGTAAATGATGAATTAAAATGATGAAAAAAGATAAAAAAATAGGGAGAAAAATATTTGGAAGAACAACCCGAAAAGGGGCTGAGTTCTAGCCAAATCGATTAATCGATTTTGGTCTGGAAGTTGAAAAGGCATAAAAGCCTGTATTCGATTAATCGATCTTGAACTCGATTAATCAATTTTGAATTCGATTAATCAATTTGAAAATTGACTAATTGACTGAGTACCTCCAATGGTTGGAGAAATAAGGCTTGGGGAAACCGATTAATCAATTTGAGAATCAATTAATCGATTTTGGATTTCGATTAATCGATTTGGGAATCGATTAATCAATTGTGGACTTTCGATTAATCAATTTAGGATCGATTAATCGATTCTAGATTTTGATTAATCAATTTGAGAATCGATTAATCGATTTAGGATTTCGATTAATCAATTTTGGAGATCGATTAATCGATTTTGACAATTTTAGTTGGCTTCTTATTTGAATCATGAGGTTCATGGAGGGTCTTGGACCTTCTCTATTGCATCCTTATTGATGTTGTGCATATGTTATGTTGTACCATAGGTGGTATGAGCTAAGGCAAGCATGAGGAGCCATGTGAGACCTTGATGCTTGGACAGTCAGACACATGAGGTAGGGAACACCTTGAATATGTACTTTGATTATAAGAGCATGTATGTAGTGATATAGAAATGAAATGAATCATATAATCTTCATGTGTGTGTCTGTGTGATACACCAATGAAATGAAAATGCTTTAATCATATAATCCTCTCAGTATGTGTGTGTGTGTGTGTGACGCCAAGTAAGCATATAAAAATGAGACATCCCCAGGGGATAAGAAAGTGATAAATGCATCAGTGTGATACGAGTAATTTAGACATCCCAGAGATGTAAGTGAGATTGTAAAGTAAGATTGAACAAAGACTGATAAGGCCTAATTGATTTAAAGTAGCACATTTATATGGTGAAATGTAAAGCACATGATATTTTTGTTATTTAAGGTTTGATCAGAATACCCCACCTACATGGCGGGATACCCACGACTGACTCGACAGAATATCTATGACCGATACGGCGGCCAATCCGTAAACCGGTATGGCGGTCTATCCATATACTGTAATACATCTCAGGGTTGTTGAGATGAGATTAGACCCTGTTGCCTACGAGAAAGGGACCTGGGTAGTATTCAAAGTGGTATATTTATAACAACTGTCTATTTAGACAATGATGGAGGGTATTCCATCGGGGCTTGATGCTATATTGCTCGGGGACTACTTAAGTTGAAGATTTAAGTTTCTTTAGGCCTATTCAGTATAATTCATGAACAGTTGATAATAAATGTAATGTGTAAACCACCAGTAAATTTCAATGCATATGTAACCCTTTAAACTATTTTTCATTAAGTTCATAAATACATCATGCTATCATATCATGGAATATATGTGAGGATTTGACTTATATGTTCCTTGTGTTGTTCCCTATTGAGCTAGGATGTAGCTCACCTTTTAGACTATACGTCACAGGTCCTTTGTTTGCAGCCGTAGAGGCTTCGGGAGACGCTGATCCGGGGGATTCAGACTTCATGCTCGGAGACGAGTTAGAGCCTCCTCCCGAGGACTTCTTCTAGGAGACTCCGTTGTGGACTTTGATAGGAAGAGTTCTGAGAGCTCATTGTACGGCTTGGTATGTAAAGCCTTAATTTTGGAAAATGTAATTAAATAGATATATTCTTTTGGCGAACCATTTAGGGTGACTAAGTGATGTCACTGATGGTTCGGGTGGGTTCTTTTACTCATGCAGAGACATGAGTTTAGAACCACCTTTTGGATTATAGATTTTGGAGTATATATGTATAGAACTGGAGATTTATTTAAGTATCAGTTCTTATGCATTTTATTCTTTTTATTATTGCTGGCTATGCCAATGTTCCGTACGTATCCATGGGGCAAGGTCTGGAAGATCGTGTTGATGGCACGGGTTTCAGGGTACCAAAATTTGGGCTGTCACAGTTGGTATCAGAGCAGTTTCTTTTAGAAATTCTGATAATTATTATTTTGTCAGAGCATAGGGACTTCTACTAACGAAACTTTGGTTTCACATGCAGACCGTGATGTCTTCTAGAGGAAGAGGCTGACCCAGGGGCGGTCATAGTAGGAATTTGCGTAGTCGAGATGATTTCATCTCGGATACCAATCGAGTGCCTTTGGGAGATAGAGGGGCTTTAGGCAGTGGTGGCCAAGAGAGCCAAGATCAAGGAGAGAATCGGGATCGAGATCGTCAGGATCGAAATCAAAGGGAACATGAGAGGATCAGAGAAAGAAATGAAGACAAAGAGGAGCGTCAGAGGATGATGCACACTATGGAAACCATGGCGACTACCATGGCACAACAGGCAGCATCCTTGGCAGCTCATACTGCCCACGATCAGCAATAGCCACCTACACCTCCAGTAGCTCTGACACCACCAGTGTCTTCTGTGTTTACTGAGTTTAGGAGGATGAGACCTCCTAGCTTTTCAGGACAAGCAGAGCCAATGGCTATTGAGAATTGGCTAAGTGAGATGGAGAAAGTGTTTAGCGTGCTTATGTGCACGGAGGACGAGAGCGTCCGTTGGGCAGCCTACATTGTTAGATGGGGAGGTTGGGCCTTGGTGGAAGTCCGTTTCTAGGACTAGGGCTCAGGAGACCCCAGATTTGCCCTGGATGTGGGAGGAGTTCGTTGAGGAGTTCAACTGTCACAGCTCAGATTTCGGCACCCCGAAACTCGTGCCATCAGCACGATCCTCCAGACCGTGCCCCAAAACTACGTATAGAACATCGGTATAACAAGCCAAAACTAATCAAGTAAGGTATATAAACTAAAAGAAAACATGCATTAATAATATATTATTTTCTAAATGAAAGAGCTTAAAAGAAGTTCTCATTCCATGCCAATGCATGGACACAAGAACAGGCCCAAACCATCGATGATAAAACTAGGTCACCCCAGATGGCTCGCTAAAAAGAATATCAAGTATAATTATATTGTTTATCCAAAATAAAGGCTTGACATACCAAGCCGTACCAATATGCTCTCAAAACTGACTCTCTATCAAAGTACACAGTAGAGTCTCCTCGAAGAAGTCCTCGGGAGGAGGCTCCAACTCGTCCCCAAGTACATAATTCGAATCACCTGGATCAACATCTCCCGAAGCCTCGGCCGCTACTAATAATGGACCTACGACGTATAGTCTAAAGGGTGAGCTACATCCTAGCTCAATAGGGAACAACACAATGAACATATAAGTCAAAATCTCACATATATTCCATGATATTCAAAGTATGATATGTCTATGCATTTGCTAGAAAATAGTTTAAAAGATGGTAATTTGTATTCTAATTTACTGACAGTTTGCATGTTTCATTTTACTGTTAATTTATCATGAATGACACAGAACAAGCCTAAAGCAAAACTTAAATCTTCAACTTAAGAAATCCCCGAGCAATATAGCATCGAGCCCCGATGGGATACCCTCCATCGTCGTCTAAATAGACAGTTGTTAAAAAGTATTCCCTGGGAATACGACCCAAGCCTCTTTTTCAATAGGCGGCGGGGTTAAATCCCATCTCAACATCCCTGGGATGTGCTTACTGTGTACAGATAGACTTCTGCACAGGTGTACGGATTGGCCGTACCGGTCACGGATATCCTGCCGATTCAGTCATGGGTATCCTGCCACATCGGTGGGGTATCCTAACAAACCTTAAATAACAAAAATAACATGTGCTTTACATATAGTTGTTCACTGTGTAAATGTGCTATCTTACATCAATTAGGCCTCAACAGTAGTTATTCAATCATACTTACATCCCTGGGATGTCTAAATTACTCGCATCACACTGATGCCTTTTGTTACTTTCTCATCCCCTGGGGACGTCTCATTCTCATTTGATTACTTGGTCTCAGTTACTCGCATCACACTGATGCCTTTATCATTTTCTTGGTGTCACACACACACCCATTTTTATAAAGATTTTCATAGTTAAAATATTTTCAATTTGATCTCTATATCACTACATACATGCTCTTACAATTAAAGTACATGTTCAAGATGTTCCCTACCTCAGGTCTCTGAAGGTCCAAGCCTCAAGGTCCCACGTGGCTCCTTGTGCTTGCTTTCACACGTACCACCTATGGTACATCACAACACATGCAACATATCACTAAGGATGCTATAGAGAAGGTCTGAGACCCTCCATGAACATCAAAGTCTAATTTAAGAAGTCAAGTGAAACTGCCAAATCGATTAATCTATTCCCAAAATCGATTAATCAAACCCTGAATCGATTAATCGATTCCCAAAATCGATTAATCGAAATCCAAAATCGATTAATCGATTCTCAAATCGAGAAGTCAAAAATCTGAAATCGACTAGTCGATCCCAAATCGATTAATCAAAATCCAAAATCGATTAATCGATTTCCCAAGTCGATTAGTCGATTTCCCCAAGTCTTAATTCTACAGCCACTGGAGGTACCCAGTCGATTAGTCGATTTCCAAATTGATTAATTAAACTTTAGCATCAATTAGTCGATCTTCAGATCGATTAATCGAAATCGAGCATCCCTGACTTTTCAACTTCTAGACTAAAATCGATTAATCGAATCTCGATTTCGATTAATCGATTTGGCCAGATTCAGCCCCCTTTCGGGCTATTCTTCCAAATCTTTTCCTTATCCATTTTTCTTTCTTTTCTAGGTCTTTAATCTATCATTCTAACTATGCTTGACTGAATTAAACTCATCACATCTTTATGTATTGAAATCTAATGAAACTTACCCCAATAATCCCTTTAAGGGATTGATTCGTTGGGTTTGATGGCTAGGGTTCCAGCTTTTGCTTCAACGGTCCCAATCGCGTTGAATCCAGCAATTAATGCTCAATCTTTCTTCCAATCCAAGCACAATAACTCCTTGGTATTAATTACCTTCTCTCTCTCTCTTTTTAACTCCCTATTCAACAGCCAAACAAAAGGATTCTAGGGTTATTAAACCCTTATATCCTCTCTCCGATTTCGGTGTTAAGAACATACACCAGAGATAGGTGCATGTGGCTCTAAAATAACACCATACTCTACACTTAGGTCACATTTACATCACATTGGTTCACCACTTTATGAGTCCACTGTTTGACCATCACTTGGTCAAACCTATGACCAATCAGGCACGGATCCTGAGGTCACTGTTTAACGCTCAAATTTTTGGGATTTTACATCAACAAACAGTATTTCCCAAAAGTGGTGAGTAATCAAATGGAAATATAGTTTTTGCAACTTGTGCAAGGGAAGATGACTGTTAGAGAGTATGGAGTGGAATTCATGTGACTTGCTCGCTTCGCGCCCAACTATGTTATCATGGAGATGATGAGAGCGAAGAGGTTTCAGCAAGGGTTGAGACCGGACATGAGAGGAGTAGCACCATTCCAGTTGAGGACCTATGGAGAGGTCATGAGCAAGGCACTCGTACTAAAAGAAGAAAATAATAATAAATATCGCCAGAGGTAGCAGCAGGGAAGAGGAAACACAGATTAGAGTAGAATGGGAAGCTATGAACCGGTGAACAAAAAGCCGAGATTCATAGCCCACAATCAGAGACCACCATTCCAAGGAGGTTATGGGAGACCGGCACAGCAGAGCAACCAGCAGAGATTTCGATTGCTTATGTCGAGGAGACTGATACGATATGAGAGCCCTGCTATCACCACCAGAGCTACAGTTACACAGGGTTTCTCACGAGCAGCTTCTTTCACACGTCGGGAGACTTGTGCTAAGTGTGGCAAATCTCACCAGACGACGGACTGTAGGCTGGGTACTCGGGGCTGCTTTAGATGTGGCAAGGTGGGCCACCTGATCAAAGATTGCCCTGAGGTGAACAAAGGGAAGATGGCTTCAGTTGCTATGCCACAACCGATACAAGCAAGGAAGTCGATCGTCCAAGGGAGAGCCTATGCGATCACAGCTCAAGAGGCCCAAAATACAAACAATGTGATCCAAGGAGAGAACTTCTTTTAAATAAAGAATTTCAATTCTTGAAATTTTTTAGATAGAGAAGGTGCATCCATATAGAAAATAGAAAAGAACCTGTATATAATAATTTTGGTATGATGGTGTATTATATATATGTGTATGTATGACTAGGTACATTACAAATCTATGAGACAGGAAGTGATGTGACATATGAAGCTCAAGTGTTGATAGACCCAGGGTCAACCCACTCATTTATTACCCCTCGCTTTACAAAGAAGATGAAAGTCAACCCAGGGGAGTTAGACTTTGTGTTAACTGTGGCTATTCCGACTAGGAAATCGGTTGATAGCGAAAAGGTTTGCAAATCTGTGATCGTGAGAATCATGGATGGAGACGTCTTTGAACTACCAACAAATTTGATTATGTTAGACATGCAAGGATTCAACATGATGCTTGGCATGGATTGATTGTCGACTCATTGTGCAATAGTGGATTGCAAGAACAAGGTTGTTATCTTTAGACCTAACACAAGGAGATCGTTTCGATTTCGAGGAGAGAGATCGACGTATATGCCACTTATTTCTGCAGTCAGAGTTGAGCGTTTGATCAGAAAAGGGTGTAGTAGATACTTGGCATTCTTGAAGGAGGATAAGGAACAGAAGAATATTATTACAGAGATAGCAGTTGTGCGAGACTTCGCTGACGTGTTTTCGAAAGAATTACCCTTATTACGTCCAGATAGAGAAGTTGAGTTCGCCATCGACTTAGCACCATACAGAATTTCTCTTGCTGAGTTGAAGGAGTTGAAAGAGCAGTTACAAGAGCTCATGAACATGGAGTTTGTTAGACCGAGCATGTCTCCATGAGGAGCATCAGTCTTGTTTATAAAGAAGAAAGATGAGTCAATGCGTCTATGCATTGACTATCGGCAATTAAACAAACTCACTATAAAGAATAAGTATCCTTTGCCTAGGATAGATGAGTTATTTGACCAGCTGCAAGGAGCAAGGTATTTCTCCAAGATCGATCTAAGATCTGGATACCATTAGTTGAGAGTCAAGACAGAGGACATCTAGAAGACTGCATTCAGGACACGGTACGGACACTATGAGTTCTTGGTGATCCAGTTTAGGTTGATGAGCGCACCGGCGTCGTTTATGGACTTGATGAATCGGGTGTTTAAACCACACCCTAGACTCCTGTGTCATAGTGTTCGTTGACGATATCCTAATATACTCCAAGTCAAAAGCGGAACACGAAGAACACTTGAGGATTGCTCTACAAACATTGCGTGAACACCAACTGTACATCAAGATCAGCAAGTGCGAGTTTTGGTTAGAGGAAGTTAGCTTTTTGGGATATGTTGTCTTAAAGCATGGTGTCATAGTTGACCCGGCTAAGATAGAAGCAGTGGTCAATTGGGAGCAACCAAAGACTGTGATTGACATCCGTAGTCTCCTCGGATTAGCTAGCTATTATCGATGTTTCGTTGAGGGTTTTTCAAAGATATCGAGACCACTCACGAGACTTACATGAAAAGATGCAAGGTTCGAATGGAATGAGACATGCTAGAAGAGTTTTCAAGAACTCAAGAAGAGACTCACTTCAGCTCCAGTACTAGCGATTCCGTCAGGCAGTGGAGGGTTCGCAGTCTACAGTGATGCTTTGTATAATGGCTTGGGTTGCGTGCTCAACCAACACAAAAAGGTGATAGCTTACGAGTCGTGACAGCTAAAAGAACATGAGAAAAATTATCTGACACATGATCTGGAACTGGCAGCGGTCATATTTGTGCTTAAGATTTAGCGACATTACTTGTACGGTGAGACCTTTGAGATTTTCACCGACCACAAGAGCCTCAGATATCTGTTTATACAAAAAGAACTAAATATGAGGCAGTGTAGATGGATGTAGTTCCTCAAGGACTATGACGGTTTCATACAGTACCATCCAGGCAAGGCTAATATAGTAGAAGATGCCATGAGTCGAAAGGGTTCAGCTCAGTTGGCTAGTTTGATTTTGGATATGCACAGATGGAAGTTGTTTGAAGATCTGGCACTATATGATGAAAATATCGAGTTACAAGCTACAGGAGCCTTTTTGGCTAACGCATCTATAGACACCAAAATTTGGCCCAAGGCTCGATCGAAACACCTTTTGAGAGAGGTGCAATTCTGAGCTTTTGATGGCATGTATGGAACCCTTAGGAATTACCCCAAACCGATAGGAATCACCTTAGATCCCTCAAAACTTATCCTGAACCTTTAGAAAGCAATCTCGAACCCTTAGGAATCAACCATAGCCTTCCCAGACCTATTAGAACCCTTCCCGGGCACAATTCGAACCCCCCTAAACAGCGGTTAGAAAGAAGAGTGCTAAAGTTTTTGTGGATAGTTTCCTAACCTAAGGCATATATCATTAGAGAGTAGAGCTTCCCATCTTTTCAATGAATTATGAATCGCCTAATTTGGAGTTGTACATCAAAAGATATGGCAGAAGGAAGATCAAAAATTTATGCGAGAAATTATAAAACCAGACCCATAGAGCCAATTTCGAACTAACCAAAATAACTGAAGAAAAGAGAAGTGCCAAGGTTAGCATAAATAGTTTTCCAACCTAAAGCCTATATCATTGGAAAGTAGACTTTCCCAGCTTTCCAACGAGCTAAGAGTCACCTAATTTGGAGTTGTACATAAAAAGTTATGGCAATTTGAAAATTGCAGATTTGTGCAGGAAATTGCAAACCGGGCCGGGCCCATGCGGGTCTTCAACTTCCAACAGTTTGGACCTGGTTTTCCTTCAAAAAATGGCCAAAATTGAAATTGGGGGTTTGACTTGTGGACCATCCCAAAGTCTACGGCGTATTTCTTTAGGACCCTAGTGACCCTATTAGCTTAAGTTATCACCCTTTTGCCATTCAAGTCACCATCCTATCATCTACCATTAAACCCAAATCCCTCTTATCCAAGCTCTAGAAAACCACAAAACCTTAGATTGCCCATTACCTAATTGCTAATCCAATTAGGACATTAACCCCTCACTAATCCTCCCTTTCTCTATAAATAGAAAGCCACCCCTCTTGCTTAAGGGTTGAGAGTTTTTACCTAAGAGAGAAAGAGCTTAAGTGAGAAGATCTTTCTCCCTTTGGTGCACCATCCCCATACAAATTCTAGAATTGAAAAAGCCCCTTTAGACCTTAGTATTTCACTAAAAACCTCTAGGTTAGGTGTGTGTTACCCCCTAGCTTTCCTTCTCTACCTCTTAGCTTCAAGCCTTAGGAGTTAGAACCCCATTCCATACCATACAAGCCTTCGAAAAGCTCACCGAAGCAAGCCAACGCAAGGCTCCCCAACGGTGCTACAAGGGTCCGAGAGCTCCGGCTCTCCCCTCTATTCCTCTACCTTTTTTGCTTTTCCTCTATCCTATAATTGAGCCGTTATGCTGCCCAAATTTTGGCAAGCGGAAAGGGCTCAATAGGATTGGTGTGCCTTCGGACAAGGGGAAGTGCCGCTTATTTTGCTTCCTTATATATATATATAATTATATATACATATATATACTATATAAACCAGCCCCACATAGACCTGGCGTTAAGTAGAGACCGCATTTAGCGGGTTGATTGGGTGCCTAACACCTTCCCAATCGATAACCGAAGGCCCTACCCAAGAACCTTTAGTGTGGACTGGATTCAGAGTCATATTTTTAGCACTTCAGTGCTCATAAAAATTGATCTAGGTTTCCCGAGACACCAAAAGCTCCGGGTGGCGACTCTAAATATTTTATTTAGCGAGCGCATCGTCGCGATGGGATCGTCAAAAAAATCCCACGGTTGCACAGATGGCGACTCTGCTGAGGAGTAGCTTGTAGAGCTTCCCCTTGAACTTGGCCTTGTTATTTTTTATTTTTGCTAACATATTATTACTGTTTTTTTAGTGTATTTTTGCTATTTTTTTTTACTCACCCCTTTGATTACGTCATTTTACTTACCCCTACGTTTTAACTTTAAATTTCAGCAATTTTTTCCTAGTCACTTGACTGGCACCTTTTTACTTACCCTTACGTTTCGGCTTTAAATTTCAATAATTTTGCCTAGTCACTTGAGTGACACCTTTTTACTTACCCCTACATTTTGGCTTTAAATTTCAGCAATTTTTGCCTAGTCACTTGACTGGCACCTTTCTTGCTTACCTACGTTTCGGCTTTAAATTTCAACAATTTTTGCCTAGTCACTTGACTGGCACCTCTTTTACTTACCCCTACGTTTCGGCTTTAAATTTCAGCAATTTTCACCTAGTCACTTGACTGACACCTTTCTTACTTACCTTTACGATTCGGTTTTAAATTTCAGCACTTTATATTTCCCGCCTAGTCGCTTGACTGGCCCCGTCATTTTTTTATTTATTTCAAGTCATATCCTAACAGTGGACGCTGACCCGTAGTGGCGGCACGGGATAATCACCCCTGGTCTTTGAACTAAAGAAAACTTCCCAAAAAAAAGAGAAAAGCTTTGAAAAAATTAAAATTGAACCAAGTTAGGGAGCTTAATTAATTTGTTCTTATGAGGTAGATGTTCAAAGGGTTGGGTTTAGGCACACATACAACTACCCGGGTCTTAGTATGGCGGCAACCCCTAGTGGTGATGATCCAGAAAAGTTCCAGCCCACCTAGTATCTGAGAAAGCGCTTGCACTGGAGGTATATCGGGTGGGTTCCCATTCCGAAGCTTAAAACCCTTGAGGAGCGCGTTAGCGAATTATATCGGACTCAAACCCTTTAGGTACGGTGAGGATATAATCGATCATCAAAAAATAGCTCAGTTCCCGGAAGCCTAGCTTCCATAAAAAACCAAAAAAGTGACTCATTTCGGGTGTTGGTGGCTGCTGTCAAACATTCTGGAGCAGCAAATTTTGCCTGGCGCATGTATTAGTTGCTCCAGTGCAAAAAACTAGAAATTATAACTGGCACAACTAATAGTTACGCTAGCTTTAAAATCCACTTTTTTACCTTAGCGCAACTAATAGTTGCGCCAGTGTAAAAATAGTGCCCTGCAACCTGGGTGCAGGTATTAGTTGCGCCAAGTCTGTTTAACAGCACTAGCCCGAATCTGTGGCCTTCTTCACCTCCCAAGTTCCTCGATTAGTATACTTAGTGCCTTGTTTAGGCCCCGCCATCTCCAACACCCAATATGCCCCTGCCGGTCAAAAGAGGGCAACTTATTTTTGGCTCATTCCGAGGGATCGGATTATTTACCTCGATTTTCGTGCCTTCAATAGATCGAAGGTTTTCTTTCAATTCTTCCGAAGTGCCTCGAAATCGTAGCCACAGGTCTTGAATTAAGGTACGAGAGCCACTCGGAAAGGGAATTCTAAGGCCTCGGAACCTTTGTTTTTCAAAACTCTTTTCAAAAAATTCATAAAAAAAAAATTAATTAAAACCCAAAATGAAATAGATAGTTTGTGGTGCCGGCACAACGACATCATCTTGCCCTCCGCCGTCCCGTAGGGGAAGAAGGAGGATTTTTGGGCCTTACCCAAGGCACCCTTACCCGACCCGCTCCCGAAGAATGTTGTGGGTAGTGAACTCAGCTTACACCGATCCTGACTCATCCCCACCACATTCTCCAACACACTCCCATTCGAGAGAAGTTTTTTCCACCATCCCCCTCACCCAACCCCCTTTTACCGTTATCGGCCCATTTGGCGCCCCGATTTTCCCAACCACTACCCCCCAAAATATCCAAAATCCAACCCCCCATTCTCCATCTTTTGCCCAAACCATGCCCATGCCAAACCCAAACCCATTTTCCCAATCCACATCCATGCCCCAATTCCTATCATCCCCCTATAGACCCAATCCACCCACATTCACATACACCACTTACACCCTATTCAACCCCCCGCAAAATCCCCCATACATCCGAGTCATGCCCATTTTTATCGGGGCCATGCCCAACTTTCCTCATCCCTCCTCATCATGCCCCCCATCATCCCAAAACATACCCAATATATCCCCTCATCCACCCCATACCCCCCCACCTACTGTGGCCATGCCCGATTATACCGGGGCCATGCCCAATTTTTTCGCCACCTCCATCCCATCTATACCCCATCACCCCTTAAATACCCCATCTCCATCCAACCCTTCCTCCATGACCATGATGGAGATGTTCCAAGCCTATTCCATGCGGAAGGCTTCTCAAAACACCCCCCTCCTTCACACCCCATGCCCATGAACCCATCCCATACCCTAGCTAATCTCCATGTGTCACTCCCCCATGAACCCCATCAACCCCCCATAATCCACACCACCCAATACCCCACCACCCAAGTCTACCAAGGGCCCATGGCCCAAACCCATCGGGCCCACTAGGTCAGACCCACCAAGGGCCCATGGCCCAGACCCATCAAAGCCCACTGGGCCAGACCCACTAAGGGCCCATGGCCTAGCCCCATCAAGGTCCATTGGGCCATACCCATCAAGGGCCCATGGCCCAGACCCATCAAGGCCCATTGGGCCAGACCCACCAAGTTAAGGGCCCATGGCCCAAACCCATCAAGACCCACTGGGCCAGACCCACCAAGGGCCCATGGCTCAGACCCATCAAGGCCCATTGGTTCAGACCCATCTAGGGCCCATGGTCCAGAACCATCAAGGCCCATTGGGCCAAACCCCTCAAGGGCCCTTGGCCCATACCTACCCAGCCCCACTAGCCCACACCTACCAAGGGTCCATGGACCAAACCTACCAATGGCCTGTGGTCCAAAATGGCCAAGGGTTCACGGCCCAAATCCAAACCCCACACTCATACCTTCCACAATACCCCCAACATTTAACCCAACCTTCACAGTCAGGCCAAACCCATGCCATACCTCAAACCCAATTTTCCCATGGCCCCACACCCCAAAGCCATCTCCAAACCTTCCCCCATACCCAATGGCCTTATTAGGTCCCACCTCAAAACCAAATTCTCATCACCCAACAAACCTTTCCTCACCCCTAATGGGCTCACCTAACCCCCACTCATGTCTTTCCCATCTAACCCATGCAACAACAACATGAGAATCCTGCCCTCACTGCACAATATGTCGACCAGCAGTATGAAGATGATAAGATTACAAACAATGGAGCCTATGTTGGGGCATTGACCAGCCTAAACCCTCCTCCTTTAATTGCCCACCCCCTAATAGCCCAAAGTGAAGTCCAACCAACTGCCAAGAAAGCAGCTCCCGTGTCCAAAGAATCAGAGCAACTGAAAGAATAGTTGCACAAAATACAAAAGCAGTTAATGAAAATGGGTGGTACTGAAATCCATGCCACGGACTTCACAGACTTACGCCTGTTCGCTAAGGGCCCCCTGCCCCCCAAATTCAAAATGCTAGCCTTCGACAAATATAATGGCACTGGCAATCCTATTGTGCACCTGAAGTCCTACTGTGGGGACATGTGCCATTACGGGGAGGATGAAATATTGCTAATAAAAGTCTTTTAAAAGAGTCTGACCGGGCCGGCTTTGAGATGGTTCACATCTTTAGAACCGTCTATGATGACAACGTGGAGGGACTTGACGCATCTCTTTCAAGAACAGTATGTCTACAATATGGACATCGAGCCACGTAAGTTCGACTTGGCCAGTTTAAAGCAGAACCAGAATGAGACCTTTAGCGACTATTTGGGGCGATGGAGAGCACTAGTAGCTCAGGTCAGGAATAGAATACCTGATGATGAACAGAGAGAGATGATTTCAAAGAACACTCTGCCAATAATTTCAGACTTTTTGGTATATCAGCAGCAAACCAGCTTCGCTGATCTGGTGAGAATTGCTAATCGATGCGAGGACGCCAACAGGGAGGGGCGTCTGAATAAGAATATGCCGAGTGAACCCAGTGGGGTTAGAAGATTTTCAGAATAAAGGAATGAGAAGAGAACAGGGGGCGATGTCCAGAACATAGTCAATACTCGGCCCAATAACAATACAACTCTGTTTCAATTTCAGGCTGCTCCACTAGCACCTGTTAGGCCTGAGTAAAGGGCAAGGAATGCAAATGACCCTAGAATAGAGAAGAGTCCGCTACGACCGAGTCTTCACACCTCTGGGGCAATCATTGAGTGTGCTTTCCCCCTATTAGTAGAAAAGGGATTAGTGGCTATCCTCCAACCACAACCTCCTCCTCACCCAATCCCAAGGAACTATGACCCAAATACCCACTGCAATTTTCATCAGGGCCTAGGTCACCCTACTGACCACTGCTTCCCATTGAAGCACGCCATCCAAGATTTGATCAATGCCTGGAAAATCATTCCTCCTACACCCTCTCAGCATGCTAATATTCACCAAGTGCCACTACCCCCACATCCCACTGGAGGAGCAGGTCCCAGACCCACCATCGAAATGATAGAAGATGAGGAGTTTGAATTTGACCCATCCAATTATATTAATGATCAGAAGAATTATGTGGCGCCATTGCCGAGGAATGATGAAGAAAGGAATGTTGGGGTAATTGAACCCCTAAATTTGTCTGAATATTTCCCCAGCCCAACCCCGCAACTTGAACCCTTGGATCTCCGAGCATACTTTCCGTCCACCACACCTGTCAATTATGTAAATGCATACCAGCCATACACCATAACCCCCATCAATTACCCTATAAGCCCCCAGGCCCCCAATCCTGCACCCGCACCCGCCAGTTATCAATGGCCTACGCCCGCCCTATTTTAATTACCACCATACACCACAACCCCCATAGATTACCCTTTAAACCACCAGGCCCCCAATCCAACACTCACACCCATCAGTTATTAATGGCTTGCACCCACCCCATCACCCCCAGTTCAGCCACCAGCAAACCCCTCCACCCTGGTCAATTACCTAACGGCCCATCAGACCCCCCATCAGCCGCCAGCACCCACCAACTATCAATGGCCTACTTTTACCTCCTTCCCTTCAATGCCACCACCCTCAAGCTTCACCACCCCTATTTGGCCCAATCATTCTACCCAACCCGCTACCACCGTGGTGAATCAAGTATTGTCCACACCTCCTGAGCCGATAGTACAAGTACCTCAAGTACCGACAGCCATACCTTTCTAGCTCTCGGAACTCACATATGATCATCATCAGGTCCCGCTAAGCTACGAACAAACAGATGTCAATGCCGGCAGTAGCAGCAGAGAAGGGGTAGTAGATTTTGTTACCAGGTCAGGGAGGATATCAAAATAGCCAGAAGCACCAGCTGCAGCGCAGGCCCAAACCGAAGGAAAGAAAGACAGTGCGGTGAACCCCTTCGAGAAGATGAGTCGAGAACATATACTGGAGACTCAGCTGAGAAGAATGCCTGCCCATATCACTATATGGGATCTGTTGATGACGTCCCCACTCCATTTTCAAGCATTAATGGGGGCGTTAAAAAATGTGCATGTATCACTCCAAGTTAGCCCAGTTGAAGTCGGGCAGATAATTGGTCAAGTGATGGCTCCAAATGCCATTTCATTTTCTGATGCCGATTTACCTGAGGAAGGAGGTAGTCACTCAAAATCTTTGAATATAACCGTTGAGTCCGGAAATATGATTATCTCCTTAGTACCAATTGATAATGGGTCTGCATTGAATATATGCCCGTTAAGAACCACCACCAAGATCGGGGTTGATCCGTGCATGCTAAGGCCCACCAGAACTAGCGCTAGAGGGTTTGATAATACCAGGAGAGAAATAATGGGAGAAGTTGATCTTGAGCTGTTGATAGGGCCAATGACCTTTTCCATCTTATTTCAAGTCATGGATATCAAATCCTCATTTAACCTATTATTGGGGCGCTCGTGGCTACATGAAGTCGGAGCCATACCTTCCATGTTGCACCAGAAACTCAAATTTGCATCTCGGCATAAGATTATCATAATCATCGGAGAGGGGCACAGTGAGAAAGAGAAGGCCACCAATAGCATGGAGAAACCTAACATACTGAATATATCGCCCACTGCTGAGGATGTCGACCTCCACAGTTTTCAAATATGAGGTGTCAGCTATACTCCCAGAACCCATTGAGGGCATCATGTTTAACACGGGAGGCGGTATGGTAGCAGCAGTGGCAATGCTCTAAAAGTGGGGCTATCAGAAAGGAAGGGGTCTGGAACCCAAATTATAAGGCAAAAGAGAGCCAGTTGTGGTTAAGGGACAGAAAGTAAGATTCGGGCTAGGATACAAGCCCACAGAGCAAGAGGTCCGAGAGGCCAAAGAGAAAGTCAGGGTCACCGCAGCAACAAGAGCTCGAGAAATCAACATAGAAGAGAAACCTCGCCCGAGGCTGCACATCAGGGATTCCTTTGTCAACACAAGGGTCATAAAGATTGATCAAAATGGCATAACCCATTTGACCCCACACAAACCTACAGCCCCAATCCATCCCACCAATCCCTTGATTTCCCTTCCCAGCTTGGAGATAGATTTGGCCGCATTATCCCTTTTCGAGGAACGATGGTCGGTACCTGAACAAACCCCCCCTGTGGTGAATCACCACAAAATCGAGTTATCATTTGAGGACATGATCTCAGACGAAATAGGGATCAATATGATGGAGGCTAACTCCAATGAGCCATATCAGTTAGCACCCTTCATCCCAACAGGTAAAGAAGCGGCCCCTCAAGTACGCAATTGGGCATCCTTGTCCCAAACCCTGGAAGAGGGGAGTGGCCTAACATTTGGCACCCGTTTCTCAAAAAAAACAACCTATAAAAAGTGAGAGAAGCCCTTGGCAAACAATACCTTGTGTATATAGCAGCCCGCCTTACCAAGGGTCCGTCTCCGAAGAAAACAAAAATCTCAAAAACATGGAAAAAATATAAAATCTCAAAAACATGGAAAAAACACAAAATCCCAAAAACATTGAAAAAATCCAAAGTCCAAAAATATTATCATTTAAAATTCTAGAAAATGTCCCACAAAAGGATGCCTTAATAAAAATGTCCGTCCCACATGAAATCGACCCCTTCTCTGTAGAAATACAAGAAGAGTTAGGGATCACGAGCCTGGATGAGGATGTCCCCTTCGAGGAACTCCCCAATGAGCTCCTTGACTGATTTGCCGACATTGAGAATGGCCCTACCCCCATTGTCGAAGAGACCGAAGACATCAATCTAGGAACTAAGGAGGTTCCCAGGATAACCAAAATTGGAACATCACTGTCTCCTGAGGAAAGAAAAAGCATGATCGACTTCCTTCGATCATACCAAGACATTTTTACCTGGTCGTACAAGGACATGCCTGGTCTGGATACTAATTTAGTCGAGCAAGAGTTGCCCCTCTACCCTAATATGAAGCCAGTCAAGCAAAAGCTGAGATGTCTTCGACCTGAATGGATGCTGAAAGTCAAAGATGAGGTCATGAAGTAATACGATGCAGGGTTTCTCATGGTATCCAAATACCCGTAATGGCTAGCCAATATTGTACCTGTGTCAAAGAAGGATGGAAAGGTCCGCATGTGTATTGATTTTCATAATTTGAACAAAGCGGGCCCAAAGGACAATTTCCCATTACCACACATCGACATCTTGGTTGATAATACAGCTAAGCACGGGATGCTTTCTTTTATGGATGGATTCTTAGGATACAATCAGATCAAAAAGGCAGAGGTTGATCGTGAGAAGACAGCGTTCATTACCCCCTGGGAACCTTTTACTATCGAGTCATGCCATTCGGGCTGAAGAATGCCGGTGCAACGTACCAGAGAGCTATGATTGTACTATTTCATGACATGATGCATCGAGAGATTGAAGTATATGTCAATGATATGATAGCTAAATCACCAGAGCGAAGCGACCATCTGGTAAACCTTCAGAAGCTATTTGAAAGGCTGAGGAAGTATCGGCTACGACTGAATCCACAGAAGTGCGCATTTTGTGTTATGTCAG
This sequence comes from Chloranthus sessilifolius, assembly GCA_021018995.1. Lineage (NCBI taxonomy): Eukaryota > Viridiplantae > Streptophyta > Magnoliopsida > Chloranthales > Chloranthaceae > Chloranthus > Chloranthus sessilifolius. The sequence continues at coordinate 75,439,172 of CM037588.1, read as the reverse complement.
GGAAACTTCTAGGGTTCATCATCAGCAAGAGGAGGATCTAGGTCGACCCAATCAAAGTCAAAGCCATCACTGAAATACCACCGCCGTCTATCGAGAAAGAGGTTACAGGGTTTCTGGGCAGAATACAGTATATCAGTCGATTCATTGCACAGCTAACTCCAATCTGCACGCCGATCTTCAAGTTACTAAGGAAGAATTTGCCCATTGAACGGAACGACGATTGTCAAGCAGCGTTCATAAATATCAAAAGCTACCTCCTAAATCCACCTATTTTGGTACCACCTGAGCTAGGGAGACCACTCTTGATGCACCTCTCCACGATGAAAGTTTTGATGGGATGTGTCTTAGGGCAGCAAGATGAAATAGGAAGAAGAGAGCAGGCCATTTACTATCTGAGCAAGAAGTTTACTGATTATAAAGTGCGCTACTCTCATCTGGAGAAAGCTTGCCTGACTCTTGTATGGGCTACTCAAAGGCTCTGCCACTATTTTCTATCTCAGGCGGTTCTGCTCTTGGCCCGAATGGACCCATTAAAATACCTATTTGAAAAGCCAACTCTCACTGGACGAACAGCATGATGGCAATTTTTATTATCTGAATTCGACATCATGTACGTCACTCATAAATCGATCAAGGGGCAGGTGCTTGCTGATCATCTTGCTGATAATCCTTTACCTGACTATGAGCCGTTAAGAACCGAATTCCCAAATGAAGATATCTTGTTCATGACGAAAGACGATGCAGAAGAAGCAGAAGAATCATGGGTAATGCACTTTGACGGGGCAGCAAATGTCGAGGGCCAAGGAGTTGGCGCCATTATAATTTCACCAAAAGGATCCCATGTACTAGTCTCTATCAAGCTCAACTTCCCTTGCACTAATAATATGGCTGAGTATGAAGCTTGCGCCGCTGGTCTGCAGGCAGCTCTCGATCTGAATGTAACTTACCTTCGAGTATTTGGCGATTCACTGTTAATCATATGTCAGACGAATGGTGACTGGAAGACGAAAGATGAGAAATTGATCCCCTATCATGAACACCTCGAGGATCTGATAGCTTGCATCCAAGATATGACTTTCTCATACGTCCCCCGGATAAGGAATCGCTTTGCCGACGCATTAGCAACTTTGGCGTCAATGATTGAAATCCCCTATGGTGTTGAGATGAAGCCGATCATGATCGAGCAAAGGAATGAGCCGGCCTTCTGCCTCCAGATTGAGGAACCTACAAAGCCTGATGATGAGCCACCTCGGTTCTCAGATATCAAGAATTTCCTTGAGACCCTAACTTTCCCAAAGGGTACATCCAAGACAGACCGACGAACCATTCAACGTTTAGCGGCAGGTTACGTCATTTACGGGGAATGCCTCTACAAGCGATCATACAATAACATCTTACTTAGGTGCCTCACTGAAAGTGAAGCGGTCAATATTATGAAAGAAATCCATGAGGGAGTATGCGAAGCCCACGCCAGCGGTCACATGCTCGCTAAGAAAATCCTACGGCAGGGATACTTTTGGACCACCATGGAATCGAATTGCTGCAAACATGTTCAAAAATGCTACAAGTGTCAAGAACACTTCCAGTCTGATACACGCTCCAGCCATTGATCTTCACTGCATGACCACTCATTGGCCATTTGCTACTTGGGGCCTTGACATTGTCGAAATGATTATTCCAAAAGCATCAAACGGACATCAGTTCATCCTCGTCGCCATTGAATACTTCACCAAGTGGGTAGAAGCAGCGTCATATGCCAACATCACAGCCAGTCATGTTGAGAAGTTTCTCAAGAACAATATTGTGTGCCGATTTGGAGTACCCAAAGATATCATCACGGACAATGGCACAAACTTTGCGAATATGAGCATCCGAGACTTCTATGAGCAATACAAGATCAAGCACCATCACTCATCCCCTTATCAGCCACAAACTAATGGAGCCGTGGAAGCCGCGAACAAGACAGTCGTTCGCATCCTTGAGAAAATGGTCGTCACTTATCGAGATTGGAGCGAAATGTTGCCATTTTCTTTTGTGGGACTATCGAATGTCGATCCATACCGCTACAGGGGCAACACCATTCTCCCTTGTGTATGGAACCGAGGCCGTCCTCCCGATAGAGGTTGAAGTACCCTCGCTCTGAATCCTCATGGAATCAGGCTTACCCGAAGCAGAGAGAGAGAGATCCCGTTTTGAACAATTAAACTTATTGGACTACAAGAGACTCCTAGCCTTGTGTTACACTCAAGTTTACCAGGGAGAATCGCACGTGCTTATAATAAATGTGTCCGTGGTCGAGATCTAAAGGTTGGAGACACTGTGCTGAAGAAGATCTTTCCATCCCTCCATGCCGATCCAAGAGGAAAGTTTAAGCCAAACTGGGAAGGACCATACGTCATTCGAGAAGTGCTGTTGGGATACGCCATCCGCCTCGCCACCATGGACGTAGATCATCTTCCTGAGGCCATCAACGCGCCATACATCCAACGATTCTACTCTTAGTCTGTCGCGATAAGGTAAGTATTGATGAAACAAATATGTGACTGCTTAAGAAGCACCCAAAAGAGGCCATCATTCCAAGCACAGTAGCCCAAAAACATCCCTAAAAATGATGATATCCTTTGCTACCCCATTTGAGCTTGGGCCTTTCTTTCAATAAACCCATTCCCCCCAAAAAAATATACGTGTACATATACCCAAAAAAAAGAGAGAGAGAAAAGATGCATGTGTATAAAGTTACTATCAAATCTAAAAAAATTGAAAAAGAAAAACCTCAAAAAGAGATTGCCTGAAATGAAGAAAAAGAATAACAAAAAAAATATGTATAGAAGAATCACAGGGCATGTATAGTAAAAACCCCCAAGGAAGAAATTATGTTGAGAAAATTGAAGCCGTATCAAGGAAACCCTTTAGCCTAGCATACCTTCAAATCCTAACCTAACCCATGGCCAAGCTACACCCTGAAGGAAGCCCTCTTTGTAGGTTCGCAAGCAGTCATAATATCTGTTAAGTCAGCATGAGCCGAGTCGTGAGACGACACCAGAACCCCATCCAGCCAGCTATGACGGAATCGACATCTATGTTGTGGCCCTTGAAAAAAAAAAAAAAAAAGAATAAAAAATAAAATAAAAATACAAGCTCAAAGCAAGATGGACGTAGTGAAAACTCAAAAGGGCATTAAATGTAAAAACAGTGGGCTTGTGCGGACCAGGTGAAAACCTGAAAGGGCGCTTGGGGAGCTAAACCCATGGACGTGGTGAAAACTCGAAAGGGCGCCACGGGTAAAAAAGGAGATAAATAAAAAAAAAAAGAAAAAAAGGAAAAAAGAGAAAAAAAAGAAAAAAGAGAAGAAAAAAAAGAAAAGAAGAAAGGGTTTGACTGATTGAGAAGATTGATGGTTGAAGAACCGTTTTGTTACTCTTCCTGTACCCTCTTGTCCGATTGGGCCGCTCATGCTAGTTTGAATCGGGTCCCGACCAGAATTGTCTTTGTGGAACCCGCACCGTCAAATATATGACCCGAGGCAAGGAGAAAGGTTTAACTCAATCCAAAGGGATCAACGTTCCAGCCTTGGTAAAATCCAGAAACTCACTCTGGTCTGACTACATGAAAGAGTTCGACTATGCTCAAAATTGGACCCGTTACTCCGTCTCACTATCAAGGCATCAAAAATAAAAAAAAGAAGAAAAGCCAAAAACAAAAAAAACAAAATCAAGAAAAATCCAAATACCAAAAAATATGTATATATTTCTACTCATTTTCATGTACATATTTCCAGCATCATATTTCAATCTCAAAAATGAAAAAAAATAACAAAAAATCTCCAAAAACAAAAATCCAAAAAAAATATATATTGAAAATGAAAAAGTGTAGGTAGAAATCTACTTTTTCTTCTATTGTTTAGGATGCATTTTCTTTATATGTATAAACAAAAAAGGGACTGACGTTTTCTTGAGAATGTGCAGGAACATCACACGGTCCAAAGCCTCGAAGCGGGCAACTTCTCAGCGATGGACAAATCAGATAAAATGCCTCACCACCGACGTCAGGTCTAAAAAAAAAATGATGATGATAATCATTTCGAAAAGAAAAAGAAATCTATGTTTTCATGCTATGCACAGCTATGCACTCGCAAATTTTTGATGTGGTAAAATGTCAATATGTTACCGGCAACGCAGATGTGCAAAATTAATGTCTTAGGTCTAAGGTTTCCCTTGGATCCATGGATCCTATTTCAAAATAGGAGCGACGGTGTCAATTTTGGTCAAACAATCAATGCTTGGATCGGATTGATTCCATCGCTAAATCTTTGCCCTGATCGTTCCATATTTCGGTTTCAGGTGAACTTGAGTACGTTAGCTTCAGTTTCCTTACAAACTATTATGAAGGCACAGGCTCTTAGTATGCGTTGTCTAGGCGTGCGCCTCCCGGGGTTTGAGGTCCAGATAATGCTTACAAAAAAAATGATAAAAAAGCAATCTTTAAAAAAAAGAAGTAAAGAGAAAAAGAATAAATTTGTGCTTCCCCACAGAGCGACGCACATGCGTGTTCTGATGCGGTAAAATGTCGATGTTTTTTCAGCAACACCACTGTGTTATAATAACGTCCTAAGTCTAAGGCACGCCTTGAATTCTGGATCCTACTTCAAGGAAGGAGCAACAGCGTCGGTCCCAGTCAAACAATCGATGTTTCGATCAAGTCGACTCCACTGCTAAATATTTTGAGCCAAACGCTCTGTCTTTGGGTTCATATGAACTTAAGTGTCTTAAGCTTCAGATTCTCCGTTGGAAAAAGGTCAATCGTTGGTTGGGACCAACCTGTTGAGAATGAGATTATGTGTCAATCAAACTATGTGCAATCATGCATTCAGAAGGGATCATTTCCCTTTTTATTTTCTGCAGGCTTAAAACCTGTATGGGCAGCGGTATCCCTGTAAACTGTATGCCATGCATTTGGGTATCCGTATGATGGTCGTTTGTCCCCGTAAATTGTACCCGGGAGGGTCCGGGTTAGGGCTTTCATCGCCTTTTTTGTTGCTTATTGCCCCTAATGGGTGCATGATTATGCATAGTTAATTGATGTTTATGATCATTGTCGGTCGAAGCCAAGATTGGATGCCCCTTTTTGGGAGACACCTAATGTTTGGTTGGATCTGTTCAAGGTAGTTGAAGCTGGATGCTCTAGCTCATGTTGATCCAGAGCACATTTTCAGAAAAATGGCACGTGCTCCTAAAAAGCGTTGTGACATCTATTCACTTTGCTCGGGTGGTCATGCTAAATAAACTTTGGGATCGATGGGTTCTCCCAAAGTTCTCAAACCCTACTTTCAGCAAGGGCACCCGCGAATAATCCAATGAGGTCGTCAAATGCCTTGTAGGATTGGACATAAACGTGGAGCCTTGTGTATGTTTACTTCGCACCTATCTTTGAATGTTGGTCGAACACCCCTCTTACATATGAAACTGTTGTATTCAGAATAAATCTCGAACATCAATCACCTTCAAATCATCTCGAGAAGCAGACGTTTTTCCCGACTAATGGGCTTTCGCAACTCGAGAGGCAAACGTTTTTCCCAGCTATTGGGCTTTCACAACTCATTCCACCTCGGTCATGCCCAGTAATGTCGCTAAGCGCTTGGGAACCGATTACCTCGAGGAACAAATGATTAGCCTGGCACCCCAGGTCTTTCGTTTTCTCACCGTGTTACTCACCTGATGTTTGAAGTTCATTTTGAATGCAGCGGACCCGTCAATAATTCCTTGGGCCTCTTCGGATGTCTCTTTTCTTTGGCATACGATCATTAGTGATCGGATACAAAAGAGGAGCATTTATAGACACCCAAATTTGGCCCAAGGCCCGATCGAAACACCTTTCGGGAGAGGTGCAATTCTGAGCTTTTAATGGCATGTATGGAACCCTTAGGAATTACCCCAAACCCCTAGGAATCACCTTAGATCCCTCAAAACTTATCTCAAACCTTTAGAAACCAATCCCAAACCCTTAGAAATAAACCATAGCCTTCCCAGACTTATTAGAACCCTTCCCGGGCACGATTTGAACCCCCCTGAACAGCGGTTAGAAAGAGGAGTGCTAAATTTTTTTGTGGATAGTTTCCCAACCTAAAGCATATACCATTGGAAAGTAGAGCTTCCCATCTTTTCAATGAACTAAGAATCACCTAATTTAAAATTGTACATCAAAAGATATGGCAGAATGAAGATCGAAAATTTGTGCGCGAAATTCCAAAACCGGACCCATAGAGCCAATTTCGAACTAACCAAAATAACTGATGAAAAGAGGAGTGCCATGGTTAGCACAGATAGTTTCCCAACCTAAGGCCTATACCATTGGAAAGTAGACTTTCCCAGCTTTCCAACGAGCCAAGAATCGCCTAATTTGAAGTTGTACATAAAACGTTATGGTAATTTGAAAAATGCGGATTTGTGTAGGATATTGCAAACCAGGCCGGGCCCCTGCGGGTCTTCAACTTCCAATAGCTTGGACCTGGTTTTCCTTCAAAAAATGGCCAAAATTGATATTGGGGGTTTGACTTGTGGACCATCCTAAAGTCTACGGTGTATTTCTTTAGGACCCTACTGACCCTATTAACTTAAGTTATCACTCTTTTGCCATTCAAGTCACCACCCTATCATCTACCATTAAACCCCAATTCCTCTTCTCCAAGCTCTAGAAAACCACAAAAATCTTAGATTGTCCATTACCTAATTGATAATCCAATTATGACTTTAACCCCTCACTAATCCTCCCATTCTCTATAAATAGAGAGCCACCTCTCTTGCTTAAGGGTTGAGAGTTTTTACCTAAGAGAGAAAGAGCTTAAGTGAGAAGATCTTTCTCCCTTTGGTGCACCATCCCCATACAAATTCCAGAATTGAAAAAGCCCATTTAGACCTTAGTATTTCACTAAAAACCTCTAGGTTAGGTGTGTGTTACTCCTTAGCTTTCCTTCTCTACCTCTTAGCTTCAAGCCTTACGATGTTAGAACCCCATTCCATACCATACAAGCCTTCAAAAAGCTCACCGAAGCAAGCCAATGCAAGGCTCTCCAATGGTGCTACAAGGGCCCGAGAGCTCCGGCTCTCCCCTCTATTCCTCTACCTTCTTTGCTTTTCCTCTATCCTAGAATTGAGCCATTATGCTGCCCAAATTTTGGCAAGCGGGAAGGGCTCAATAGGATCGGTGTGCCTTCGGGCAAGAGGAAGTGCCGCTCGTTTTGCTTCCTTATATATATATATATATACTATATAAATTAGCCCCACATAGACCTGGCCTTAAGTAGAGACCGCATTTAGCGGGTTGATTGGGTGCCTAACACCTTCCTAATCGATAACCGAAGCCTCTACCCAAGAACCTTTGGTATGGACCGGATTTAGAGTCATATTTTTAGCACTTCAGTGCTCATAAAAATTGATCTAGGTTTTTCGGGACACCAAAAGCTCCGGGTGGCGACTCTAAATATTTTATTTAGCGAGTGCATCGTCGCGACGGGATCGTCAAAAAAATCCCACGGTTGCACAGTATCAGTGAGACCAATGATATTTGAGCATATCCACGAGCTACAGATGAAAGACCTGACGCTAACCAAGATTCGTCAAGATATGATTGAAGGCATCAAACCGAACTTCTCAGTGAAAGAAGATGGTTCCTTATTGTTCAAGGACCGTCTCTGCATTCCGGACATTGCCGATCTGCGATAGACTATCTTTAATAAATCTCACAAGTCCAGCTATGCGATCCACCCTGGTAGCACAAAAATGTATCAAGATTTGAAAAAGAATTATTGGTGGAGCGGTTTGAAGCAAGACGTGGCCAAGTACGTGTCACGGTGTTTAACATGTCAGCAGGTGAAGGTCGATCATAGACATCCTGCGAGATTATTACAACCTCTACCTATACCAGAGTGGAAGTGGGAATCAATCTCTATACGTACTGTAAAGATATACAATGCCATTTGGGTAGTCGTAGACCGATTGACCAAGTCAGCACACTTCTTGCATTACAACACGATGTACACGGCGGGAAGACTTGCAGAGTTGTATATGAAAGAGATCGTGCACCTACACAGGATTCCAAGTAGTATCATTTTTTACCGTGATCCATTGTACACGTCAAAATTTTTGAAGAAATTTCAAGAGGGAATGGGAACGTGATTGGATTTCAGTTCAGCATTCTATCCACAAACTGATAGGCAAATAGAGCGGGTAAATCGGATCATCAAGGACATGCTTAGGGCGTGTATGTTAGAATTGCAAGGATCATGGGATTAGCACTTACCGTTGGTTGAGTTTGCATACAACAACAGTTTCTAAGCGAGCATTGGCGTGGCACCGTATGAAGCTCTTTATGGGAGACGATATAAATCACGCATCAATTGGGAGGAAATCGGTGAGAAATTTATTTTCGGACCCGAGATGCTTGAAGATAATGCCACCTATGTTCGGATGATAAGAGAAAAACTCAAAGTGACCTAGAGCAGGCAGAAAAGCTATGCCGATATCAAGCAGACTAGTGTAGACTATAAGGTGGGTGAACACATGTTTGTCAAGGTGTCGCCTATGACGGGCGTAATGAGATTCGGAAAGAGAGGGAAGTTAAGTCCCCATTATCTTGGACCCTTTGAGGTTTTTGGTCAAGTAGGAGAGGTTGCGTATCGTGTTGGCTTACCGCCAGGATACGATCGGGTACACAACGTCTTCCACGTATCTATGCTCAGAAAGTACGTGAATGATCCTTCTCATATCATGGGAGGACAACCTTTTAAGATGTACGAGGATATGAGCATGATAGAAGAATCGGCGGGGATATTGGATCGAAAAGAACAAGTGTTGCGCACAAAGGTAATTCCATTAGTGCTTGTTCGATGGAAAAATCATTCAGTCGAAGAAGCTACATGCAAACGAGAGGCCGACGTGAAAGAACAATACCTGGACTTGTTTGCGACGAGTTGAGAGTCAAATTTTGACAATTAATGGTTGGGCATGTTTATTGCAATGATCCTTCTCATATCCATGTATGCGGGCATGTTTATTGCAAATAATGGTACATGTTGACAATTAATGGTTGGACAGTTTTCTTTTCCTTTATGGCGATGGTTAAAATTCCAATTATGATCCATATGATTAGTTGTGGGCTGATAATCTCATGGATAGTATATGTGTAATTGATTTTCTAGAAATATCATTTAACAGATTATCTTATTGGATAATCGGTGGTACACCTGTCTCGTGATAGGTGGATTTTCATGCCGATTGTATAGTCGTAAATTTTCGAGGACGAAAATTCCTATGGAGGGAAGATTTTTGAGGATGTGAGTGTTCAACCCCCCCCCCCCCCCCCCCCGAATTTATTTTGAGATAACATAAATCGATTCATATATGGACGTGAGTGTTCAACTTGATGTGCATGATAAGACCTGATTACTTAAGCCAATTTTCGAGGATGAAAATTTTATAAGGTGGGAAGAATGTAACATCCTAAAAATTTTGACCTTAAATAGTGACCTCGGGATCCGTGCCCGATGGGTTGTAGGTTTGACCAAGTGATGGTCAAATAGTGGACTTCTATAGTTAACGTATTCATGTGATGTAAGTGTACCCTAAGTATGGGGTATGGGTGTTACTTAAGGGTCATATACACCTATCTTTGGTGTATGTGCTTAACACCAAAACTGAAGGAGGGTTATAAGGGTTTAATAACCTAAAGGGAAGTCATTCCTTTGTTTGGTTGGTGAGAGAGTTAAGAGGAGAGAGAGAGAGAGAGAGAGAGAGAGTAAAGAGGGAGTTAATGGCAAGGAGAGTTATTATGGTTCGGATTTGAGGACGAATTTGAGCATTGAATGTTGGATTCGATGCTTGAAGAACCGTTAAAGCAAAAGCTTGGAACCCTAGCCAAGAAATCAACCGTTCCATCATTTAAGAGATTAATTTGAGGTGAGCTTTGTTAGATTTAAATGCATAAGTTTTGATGATTAAATTCAGTCAATAGATGGGGTAAATGATGAATTAAAGTGATAGAAAAAGATAGAAAAATAGGAAGAGAAAGATTTGGAAGAACAGCCCAAAAAGGAGCTGAGTTCTTGGCAAATCGATTAATCGATTTGGAAAATCGATTAATCAATTTTGGTCTGAAAGTTGAAAAGGCATAAAAGTCATTGTTCAATTAATTAATTTTTAAATCGATTAATCAATTTTAAATTCGATTAATCGATTTGGAAATCGACTAATCGACTGAGTTCCTCCAATGATTGGAGAAATAAGGCTTGGGGAAACCGATTAATCGATTTGAGAATTGATTAATCAATTTTGGATTTTGATTAATCGACTTTGGATTTCGATTAATCTATTTGAGAATCGATTAATTGATTTAGGGTTTCGATTAATCGATTTTGGAGATCGATTAATCGATTTTGGCAGCTTTAGTTGGCTTCTTATTTGAACCATGAGGTTCATGGAGGGTCTTGGACCTTTTCTATTGCATCCTTATTGATGTTGTGCATATGTTATGTTGTACCATAGGTGGTACGAGCTAAGGCAAGCATGAGGAGCCGTGTGGGACCTTGATGCTTGGACAGTCAAACACCTGAGGTAGGGAACACCTTGAACATGTACTTTGATTATAAGAGCATATATGTAGTGATATAGAAATGAAATAAATCATATAATCTCCATGTGTGTGTGATACACCAATGAAATGAAAATGCTTTAATCATATAATCCTCTCAATATGTGTGTGTGTGTGTGTGACACCAAGTATATGAAAATGAGACATCCCCAAGGGATGAGAAAGTGATAAAGGCATCAATGTGATGCGAGTAATTTAGACATCTCAGGGATGTAAGTGAGATTATAAAGTAAGTTTGAACAAAGACTGATAAAGCCTAATTGATATAAAGTAGCACATTTACATGGTGAATAACTATATATAAAGCACATGATATTTTTGTTATTTAAGATTTGATCAGAATACCCCACCGACGTGGCGGGATACCCAAGACTGACTCGGCAGAATATCCGTGACCGGTACGGAGACCAATCAATACACCGGTACGGCAGTCTATCCGTACACTTTAGCACATCCCAGGGATGTTGAGATGAGATTAGACCATGTCGCCAATGAGAAAGGGACCTGGGTAGTATTCAAAGTGATATATTTATAACAACTATCTATTTAGACGACGATGGAGGGTATTCCATTGGGGCTCGATGCTATATTGCTCGGGGATTACTTAAGTTGAAGATTTAAGTTTCTTTAGGCTATTTAGTGTAGTTCATGAACAGTTGATAATAAATGTAACATGTAAACCACCAGTAAACTTCAATGCATATGTAACTCTTTAAACTATTTTCTATTAAGTTCATAAATACATCATGCTATTATATCATGGAATATATGTGAGGATTTGACTTATATGTTCCTTGTGTTGTTCCCTATTGAGCTAGGATGTAGCTCACCCTTTAGACTATATGTCGCAGGTCCTTTGCTTGCAGCCATAGAGGCTTCAAGAGACGCTGATCTGGGGGAATTGAACTTCGTGCCCGGAGACGAGTTAGAGCCTCCTCCCGAGGGCTTCTTCTAGGAGACTCCGTTGTGGACTTTGATAGGGAGAGTTCTGAGAGCTCATTGTACGGCTTGGAATGTCAAGCCTTAATTTTGAGAAATGTAATTAAATAGATATATTTTGTTGGTGAACCATTTAGGGTGACTAAGTGATGTCACTGATGGTTCGGGTGGGTTCTTTTACTCATGTAGAGGCATGAGTTTAGAACCACCTTTTGGATTATAGATTTTGGAGTATATATGTATAGAACTGGAGATTTATTTCAGTATCAGTTCTTATGCATTTCATTCTCTTTATTATTGGTGGCTATGCTAATGTTTCGTACGTATCCATGGGGCATGGTCTGGAGGATCGTGCTGATGGCATGGGTTTCGGGGTGCTGAAATCCGGGCTGTCATAGTCTCTATCCATTAACCTTAAAAATACGATTGTCTTTGGGATCTTCAATGGTTACAGCCCCATGGGGGAATGCTTCTACCACATTATATGGTCTGTCCCAACGACTTCGTAGTTTTCCTGGGAATAGTTTGAATCTCGAATTATATAGCCAAACTTGTTGGCCCGACTCAAACCTTTTTCTTAAAATGTGTTTATCATGAAATATCTTGATTTTTGCCTTATAGATTCGAGCATTTTGGTATGCATCATTTTGAATTTCCTCGATTTCATTGAGGTCGTGTTTTCATTGCTCACCAGATGCACCCAGCTCAAAATTTATGCTTTGATGGCCCATAAAGCTTTATGTTCTAATTCCACAAGTAAGTAGCAAGCTTTAACATACACCAATCAGAAAGGAGACATGCCAATGAGAGTTTTATAAGCCATTCTATTCACCCACAAAGCATCATTCAATCTTATGGACCAGTCTTTCCTATCAGGTCGAACCATTCTTTCCAGTATCTTCTTTAGTTCACCGTTGGAAACCTCAACCTCTCCACTAGTTTACGCATGGTAGGGTGTAACGTCCCAAAAATTTTAAACCTTGAGCTGTATGCCTCGGTACGTGTGCCCGATGGTCTGCACGTCGAGCACTGTACCGATGGACTATGTAGTGTCTTTAGATCAAATCCGACGGAAGGGATTTGATGTATGTAGGCTAGGTTGAGGGTTAGTGCACCCTCGTACACCCAACCTAGGTGTAACCGCTTTGTATCAAAGCCTAGGACTTAGGGATAAGAGGAAACTAAATGCCTCATTTGTATTGCATTCAATACCCTAGTTATTACTGATCATAGGGAGTGAAGTGGAGAGAAAGGGGGGTGATTCGAGAATTGAACGCGGATTGAATGCGAAAATATTCCATTCTCGAAGCTTGTAGCCACGAGTTTGAAGCGACGAACGAGCCGCTGCACTTTTGGTGAATCCTAGTCTAATTTATAAGCTAGGATTGGGGATTCGGAGGAAAGCGAGGTATAAAAATTAAGGCTACATCTTGAAATTGTGTTGGTAGTTGTTTTTATACAATTTTAGATCAAGGAAACGTAAGGGATGAGGTTTGTTTTGAGAAAGAGAAGAGAACGAAGGTGAAAACCCTAGAACAAACGAAATCTGTTCATTTCGACCGATCAAAATTGAGTTCGATCGATCGAAATGAACTTAGGAATGATAAATCCAAACTCTAATGGAATTCATTCGATCGAAGTTAAATTTGATTGAACAAAATGTGTTCGATCGATCGAAACGTATAAAACAGTGATGTTGAAAAAGCCTCTGTGAGGACTCGACCGATCAAAAAATATTCGATCGATCATATTTAGAAATTTGATTGATCAAATCAAAATTTGTTCGATCAAACCTTGTGGATCGCTATTTAGCTTTTGGGGGATTCGACCGATAGAAATATTTTCAATCGATCGAATTATAAGTTTTTGATCAACCGAATTGGGATTCATTCGATCGAGCTGTCTTTGGTTTTTGGCTTCTAAGAGAGCTCGACCGATCGAATTGAGTTCTATCGATCAAAACGGGGATTCAATCGATCAAAATTCTAATATTTGGGATTTTGTCATATTTTGACTTAGGAATGATAAATCTAAAGTCTAATGGAATTCGTTCAATCGAAGTTAAATTCGATCGAACGAAATGTGTTCGATCGATTGAAATGTATAAAATATTGATGTTGAAAAAGCCTCGGTGAGGACTCGACTGATCGAAAAATATTTGATCGATCGAATCAAAATTCTTTCGAACGAACCTTGTGGATCACAATTTTGCTTTTGGGGGATTCGACCGATCGAAATATTTTCGTTCGATAGAATTATAAGTTTTCGATCGACCGAATTGGGCTTCGTTCGATCGAACTATTTTCAGTTTTTAGCTTCTGAGAGAGCTCGACCGATTAAATTGAGTTTGATTGATCAAAACGGGGTTTCGATCAATCGAAATAGGGATTCGATTAATCGAAATTCCCAGATTTTGGATTTTATCGTGTTTTAACTATGAGATTTTGGGGGAACCTTTTTGGGGTGTGTTCGACATCATTCTAATAGGTGAACCATGGAATGATGTGTTTAGGTGACTCGGTATTGGGTGAAGAAGGGCTAACCCAACGGCGGTTTCAGCACGCGCGAGTTAAGATCTCGAGGTAGGGAAAACTTGATATCATGTGTATTTACTACACTGGCATGTGTGTTATGATGTGATGCTCTCCTTGATTTAATTATGTGAATTTGATTACAATTTCAATTTGAAAAGACATGTGTACCCGTATGTTTTCGAATTGTGTAGGAGTTATGGAATCTCTCAAGATTCAATCTAGTATGTGTGTGTGTGATCTTCACATTTCATTCCGACTATTGACCTAAATTATAGTTTTCACTTTACACGGCGATAAGCTATATGTATGCACTTTGATTTAAGGTTCTATGTGAATACCCTTTTGTACTATGTGATTTGTGATTCCTACCGTATAACGGTAATTATGTTCGGCCAAGTGTCCAACTCTATAGGACCTTGGATATATGTACAAATTACTCATATGAGTGACGATGGTAGGTATTCCATCAGGGGCTTGAGGCTATAGTTCCTCATTCAATCCTTTAAGTATAACACTTTGAAGTTTTCTTTTCATATGTTGGGATAGAGATGTGGACATGTTCGATGAATTCCAAATAAACATTGCATATGTATTTCATGCCATGACAATCACGCTGTGTATATGTGTTGATCATTTTGTTTCATTATGCCACAAGATATATGTTGATGTTACAATAAGCATGCTATGAATTTTCCCTATTAAGCTTGGATGAAGCTCATTCCTCAACTAAATGTCACAGGTCCAGGTGAAGACATTGGAGTGGAGATTTCAGAGAGAGAGAATCCTGACTTGGCTCTGGGGGAGGACTTAGAAGAGATTCACCCCGAAAGCTATTTTATTTGTGCTAGGCCAGGGTAGGTCCGGCCTTAGACTATAGAAGTGTTTGGTTTCCCTTTTTGTTGTAAAAGATATTAATTTTGGATTAACGATTGAAATTCTTTTTGGTGAACCATGTTTCGGTAAGGAAAGGTCCTTACCAGTGGTTCTTGATTCTTTTTCCATAGATATTCATGTGGAATTAGAATCGCCATTTTGAGCTTTTGTTGGAAGATGGTGTGTCTTCCTTATTTTGTTAATGTTATTTGGTTAGTATAGTTCTGCTTTATTTTCATTGTGCAAATAGTATGCTATGTACTTAGTTTAGGGGTTTGGCCTTAGCACCAGCCCACTGGCGGCACAGGTTTCGGGGAGCCAGAATCTGGGCTATCACAGTTGGTATCAGAGCATGCCTTTAGAGACGTCTGACAAGTCTCAAACCATTGAGATTGAGATTTTGTTGGATGTTAGGGACTGTCTATTAATGATACCTTTTTGTCATTGTAACAGATTCTAATGGAGCAACGTGGAAGAGGTCAGCCTAGAGGAAGTCGCCACAGAAGTGAGAGGCATATAGATGATATTCCTTCGGGTTCCGGAAGAGAGCAGAGACCACCTCCTGAGGTGGAAAGGGGTCATCGGGATGAGTCTTCTGATAGGATGGCTAGGGTTATGGAGGCTATAGCCGCAGCTATGGCTCAACTGACCCAACAGACTACTCTTTTAGCTGAGCAGAAGGTGTTGTTAGCTGCAGACAACGTCAGTCACTAGCAACAGCCACCACCACCGCCTCCTGCATTATTGCCATCATCTTTTGTGAAATTCAGGAGATTGAAACCTCTGGTATTCCAAGGTCAGACTGATCTGCTTGAAGCAGACAAATGGTTGAAGCAGATGGAGAAATTACTTGAAATACTCCAGAGCCCTGAATATGAGAAAGTTTTTTGGGCTTCTTTCCAACTAGAAGGAGACGTCAATGCTTGGTGGAAGTCGGTGTTAAGAAAAAGGGAAGTTGAGGGTCCATACGATCAATGGACGTGGGCTAAATTTGTAAGGGTATTTATCAAGGAATATTTCCCTAAACAAATCTGAAATTAGTTGAAGGATTTTATGAATCTTGTGCAAGGGAGCATGACCGTAAGGGAGCATGACCGTAAGGGAGTACGGCAATGAGTTTGTGCGGTTGTCAAGGTTTGCTCCAAAATTGGTAGCCACAGAAGAAATGAAGGCTAGTAGATTTGAGGAAGGCCTGAGACCAAATATTTAGGAAAGAGTATCGATATTTGAGCTTGAGACATATGACGGCGTGATGGGAAAGGCCATCATTACAAAAAAAGATATCAACAAGAGGCGTGATTAGAAGAACAATGCAAGTTCGGGGGGAGTGAGTGACTATGACTCGGGGAATAAAAAGTCGAGGTTGTCAGCACCTACTCCAGTTATAAGACCAGCCTACCCAAGTTATAAGAGGTCTAATGTGTTTACTCCTACGAGACCATTCTGTAGGGAGGGCCCTACTCAGACTCAGGCGTCTGGGGCATCAGTCACACAGGGACCTTCAAGAGCGGCATCTTCAAGTCTGCAAGTGAAATGTGCCCGTTGTGGCAAACCACATAAAACCTCAGACTGTAGATGGGACACGGGAGGATGCTATAAATGTGGGAAAGTAGGCCACATGATACAAGACTGCCCCGAGATGAGAAAGGAGGGCACTATTTCAACTGCTACTACTCAGAAACCTACACACTCTACTAGACCTGTCGTCCAAGGTCATGCTTTTGTCGTAACAGCTAAAGTCGCCCGGACAAGCAACGATGTAATCCAAGGTATTACCTTCTTGTTATGTTTAAACTCATTTACTTATTTTCTAGATGAAGAAAGTGCATTAATAGGAAAGGATTTAGGTGCATTTTGATAACTGTGTAGTCATGGCATGCATGTCTGAATGTTAGTGTATGTATTAATCATATAGGTACACTACTACTCTATTGAGAAAACGACGACGATCGTTGTGTTGCACGAGTTTTGATAAACCAAGTGTCTTCCCACTCGTATATAACTCTAGAATTTGCGAGGAAGTTAAAGATTGTTCCCGAGGAGGTAGATTTTATATTAGGCGTGTCAGTTCCTACGGGAAGCGCAGTAACCACTAACACATGTTGCCGATCAGTCATTGTACAAGTGGAGGATCAAGAAACCGTAATGGACCTCATTTTGTTGAGTATGCAAGGACTCAATGTACTCCTTGGTATGAACTGGCTATCCGCGTATCATGCAAGCATGGATTGCCTACGGAAAGTAGTCACTTTCCGTCCACCGAGATAGAAATCTTTCTGGTTCATCGGCTAGAAGGGAAAGGTAGCACTGATCATCTCCACGATACGAGCTAAGCGGATGATGAAGAATGGAAACAAAGAATGTTATTACCGATATCCCGATTGCCTTTGAGTTTGAAGACGTATTTCCCGACGAGCTACCTGGATTGCCACCTGATCGGGAGATCAAATTTACAATTAAATTAGCTGCAGGCATGAAACCTGTATCAAAAGCTCCCTATAGAATGGCTCCTGCTGAACTGAAAGAGTTGAAGGAGCAATTGCAAGAACTGTTGGATAAAGGCTTGTTTGATAAGAAGAAGGACGGGTCGATGAGACTTTTCATTGACTACCATCAGTTAAACAAGCTTACGATCAAGAACAAGTACCCTTTACCCAGGATCGACGAGGGGCAAAATTCTTTATGAAGAACAATCTGAGATTTGGGTACCATCAATTAAAGGTGAAGACCGAAGATGTATAGAAGACTACATTCAGAACTAGATACGGGCATTACGAGTTCTTAGTGATGCCTTTCGGCTTGACGAATGCACCAGCTTCGTTTATGGACCTCATGAATCGGGTCTTTAAACAACACCTTGATACTTGTGTAGTGGTGTTTGTGGACGACATTCTTATTTATTCAAAGACCAGAGAAGAACACGAACATCATTTGCGCATTGCCCTACAGACTTTACGTGAGCACAAGTTATATGCCAATCTTAGCAAATGTGAGTTCTGGGTAGAACAGGTGAGTTTTCTCGGTCACGTAGTTTCAAAAGTTGGCGTGACTATTGATCCAACGAAGATTGAGGTTGTATTATATTGGGCACAACCTAAGACTGTGACGGAGATTCGTAGTTTCCTCGATCTCGCTGGATATTATCGATAATTTGTGGAAGGATTCTCTATGATTTTAGGACCACTCACCTGACTCACAAGGAAGAATGCTCAATTCAAGTGGACTAGGGAATGTGAAGAGAATTTCTAAGAACTCAAGAAATGGCTTATCTCTGCTCCAGTGTTGGCTATTCCATCAGGTAGTGGAGGTTTTGCTGTTCACAGTGATGCGTCATATGGTGGTTTGGGCTGTGTACTAAATCAGAACAGTAAGGTCATAGCCTATGGGTTAAGATAGTTGAAAGAGCACGAGAAGAACTACCCGACACACGATCTAGAGTTAGCCACGATGATCTTTGCGCTCAAGATTTGGAGGCATTACCTATATGGTGAGACCTTTGAGATCTTCACGGACCACAAAAGCCGCAAGTATCTGTTTACGCAGAAAGAATTGAATATGAGGCAACAACGGTGGATTGAGTTCCTCAAGGATTACGATTGCACTATATAATATCACCCAGGTAAAGCAAACGTCATTGCCGACGCACTGAGTAGAAAGAGTATGGCTCAGTTGGCTAGTCTCATTACAAGACTTCGATAATGGAAGTTATTGGAAGACCTTTCACTGTATGATAAGAATATTGAAGTCAAGGATACTGGGGTACTGTTGGCAAATCTCACAATTTGGCTAACCATTTTTTATCACATTTATGAACTTCAGATGAAAGACGCAGAGCTAGTCAAGATTCGACAAAGGCTAACTTTCAGTGAAAGTGGGGACTTTTTTATCAAAGAAGATGGATCATTACTATTCCGTGGCCGCTTATGCATACCTGTTGATGCCGAGCTGAGGTAGACCATTTTGGACTAAGCTCATAAGTCCAAGAATGCCATTCATTCTGGTGGTACTAAGATGTATCAGGATTTGTGGAAGTGTTATTGGTGGAGAGGATTGAAGAAAGACGCTGTAGAATAAGTGTTGAAGTGTCTAGTGTACCAATAAGTAAAGGTGGATCACAGACACCCAGCAGGTTTATTGCAACCTCTGCCAATACTGGAATGGAAATGGGAGTCCATTTCTATGGATTTCATTATGGGATTACCGAGAATGATGAGACACCACAATGTTATATGGGTGACAGTGGATCGACTGACAAAGTCGGCACACTTTTTGCCCTACAACGTGACACACAACATGCAAGTTGACAGATTTGTATATGAAAGAAATTGTCCGACTCCACGGTATTCCGACCAGCATTCTGTCCGATCGCGACCTATTGTACACATCAATTTTCTGGCAAAGATTTCAAGAAGGTATGGGCACGAGATTGGACTTTGGTTCCCATTCCATCCTCAGACTGATGGTCAGACAGAGAGAGTCAATTAGATTATTGAAGATATGCTCCGAGCTTGCATGATTGATTTTCAAGGATCATGGGATCAACATCTTCCATTGATAGAATTTGCGTACAATAATAGCTTTTAGAAGAGCATTGGGATGGCTCCATTTGAAGCACTATATGGACGAAAGTGTAGATCTTTGATCAACTAGGAAGAAATAGGAGACTAATTTATATTGGGACCAGAAGTCATAAGGAAAAATGCCGAGACCGTTCGCATTATAAGGGAACGAATCAAGACGGCACAGAGTTGGCAGAAGAACTATGCGGATATGAAGCGATCAAGCATGGACTTTCAGGTGGGAGATCACATATTTGTGAAGATATCTTCAATGAACGGTGTCATGCGCTTCGAAAAGCGCAGAAAGTTGAGTCCTCGCTACATTGGACCTTTCAAGGTATTAGGAAGAGTGGGTGAAGTTGCATATAGGGTTGCATTACCCCCGCAGCTTGATAGAGTGCACGACGTATTTCATGTTTCTATGTTACGAAAGTACGTGTGAGACCCAGCTCATATCCTCGATGCACCACCAGTTGAAGTTTATAGGGACCTGACGGTCATAGAAGAACCTACGCAAATTTTAGACCGAATCGAGCAAGTGTTGCACACAAAACGGATTCCTTTAGAGCTAGTTCAATGGAAGAACCATGCTAGAGAAGAAGCGATGTGGGAACACAAAGCTGAGATTCACGCCCAATATCCCTTGCTGTTTAGTGAATTGAGAGAGTAGAGGTTTTTGTAAAAGTTATTGGGACTTTAAATCCTTGTAAACAAATTAAATGATGAATATGAAGTGTGAGTTTGAAGCTTAAAGTATAAAATTGTTGAAGAAAACTCAAAAACACTGAGAATGAGAGTTTCTGCAATTTTTGATCGAACGAAATTAGTTTCGACCGATCGAATATGATTTCGACTGATCGAGGTGTAAATCGACCGATCGAAATGTTTTAGTAGAAAGTCAATGATAATTAAGTTAAGGCATGTTAAAATCGTTCGATCGAATTAATTTTTGATCAATCGAATTTTGATTTCGATCGAACGAGAGTTATTTCGTTCGGTCAAAAATTTTGTAGGCCTGAGAAGCTCGATCGATTGAAAAGTTTTTATTCGATTGAATTTTGGCATTTCGACCGATCGAATTGAAATTCGTTCGATCGAAATGTGGGGTCAAGTTTTTATGAAGCTAATTTTGATCGATCAAAATCGGAGCGTGTTTTGTTTAAGTCAGATTTTGACCGATCAAAATGAATTCGATCGATCAAATTTTGCGTATATATGGGAACCGCATCTTTTTTTAGTTCAAATTTTCTAAAAAATTTTAGGGCTTCTATTAAGGTTTTCGAGGGTTTTTATATTGGGGGAGCAAACGAACAACCGATTGCGCTATATCCTCCGAGAAATTGAATCCAAACCTCCTCAAACTGGTAAATCTTTAATTTTTGGATTCTTGAATTCTTGCTTTGAGTTAACTTTTGGGATTTGATTAGAACCCTAGTTTTGTTTTTCTTTAGACTGTGGCACATAAGAAGAAAGCTACCACTTCTAAAACCTCTACGTCGAAGCGATCCAAAATCACACCGGGTCCTTCACAACCACCACCTAACCCTCCACCACAACCACCTATCGAACCATCCGATGTCCCTCAAGCGCCCCAACGTGACCAACCAACCGAATGGTGGTCTGAGAAGGGTTTTACTTATGAGTACACCATCGATTCAGCCTTATTCGCAATGCCTAATGTGCCCAGCATTGACGCTTGGGCACTTGACTACTTAAAAAAGGCTGGGTTGGATAACCTACTGCAACCCATCCACCCATACTATTACCCGCGCCTCGTGCGCTTGTTTTACCAAAACATGTTTGATGGCCTTGACCCTAAGACCATTAGCACCAAAATCGATGGAAAGACGTATGTTTTTACCCATGCAATGGCCTATAAAGCGTTGGAATGTTTCGACGACTATGGCCCAGGGATTGAGTTGTTGCCCCCAAACCCTCCAAATCTGACCCATCTTTATGTAGTAGAGAGAATGACTCAAGGGCGGGTTGTATCAGATCGAGCTATTATACGAGCCCATTTGTCGAGCTATATGTGGATGCTCAACACTATTTTCAAGTGCAACCTGTACCCGATTCGCCATAAAACACAGAGACTAGGAGTGTTAATGAATGTGCTATTTGTTGCTTTTGAGGGCAAATGGTTTGACGCTGCAGTAATAGTTTTTGAGGGGTTGAAACATGGAAGGAAGAACCTGTTAGCAGGGGCGGAAAAGCCCGAGGAGTATATACCGTATGCCAGCCTAATCTTGGCTATGTTTGATGAGTACGCCACGACCTTTGTACACAAGATCTCGTTGTGAGAGCCCAAATCCTCTGACAATGTGGTGCTCTATATGTTCAAGCAGTGGAAGAAAACCTACAATCGGTTGAAGCCACATCTTTATCCAGCTCTACAAGTGCCTCCTATCCCTCCTCAACCTCAACATATGCCTGTTCAGGGCGTACCACTACCTGATCAACCTGCTCCTAAGGCTCATACTTCTGATCAACCCGATGTCATTCCTCCAGTACACCAGCCAGCTAACATGCCGATACCACCCAATCATCAAGCAGCTCTGATGATCATTGAGGCATTGGCTGCTCTCGTTCTGGAGAGTAACCGCCAACTCAACCAATGCCTTGATTATTACGAGCTGCTCATGGAGGACATCTTGCACGCCATGTACCCTACCAACTACATTCAGAGGATGGCGAGTATGCGTGCACAGGTATTCGGCAATTCTCGTGCGGCTGGCATGAGGACCCTGACCTAGTGAGGCGGCCATGAGATCAAGGCGATGAGGAAGCGAGGATGTGGTGATCCCTCGTCGATGCTGGATCCCTCTGGACGGATCCCTCTTGGAAGCGGAGGAGCTGATGTTTGAGAGATTGTGTGCTTGAGAGGTTTTCTTTTTTTAAATTCAAATTTTGATTGATGTGTATAAATTTTTAACTATGGTGGCATGGTTGCCACGATGATCTATTTTATACATAATTATGCTAACTTTTTTATTGTAGATGAACCTTTCTAGAATTTATTGTGTGTGGACTGTGTCTCTGGTAAGTTGTATAACGAAATGGTGTGTTTAGCCTTGTGTGGTGCCTTATCAGGTCACCCTTAGTGTGTCTATCCTTACGTTAGATTAATTTTTGAGGATGAAAATTCCTAAGGAGGGGAGGATGTAACGTCCCAAAAATTTTAAACCTTGAACTGTATGCCTCGGTACATGTGCTCGACAGTCCGCACGTCGAGGACTATACTGATGGACTATCTACTGTCTTTAGATCAAATCCGATGGAAGGGATTTGATGTATGTAGGCTAGGTTGAGGGTTAGTGCACCCTCGTACACCCAACCTAGGCGTAACCGCTTTGAATCAAAGCCTAGGACATAGGTATAAGAGGAAATTAAATGCTTCATTTGTGTTGCATTCAATACCCTAGTTATTACTGATCATAGGGAGTTAAGAGGAGAGAAAGTGGGGTGATTCGGGCATTGAATGCGGATTGAATATGAAAACAATCTGTTCTCGAAGCTTATAGCCACGGGTTTGAAGCGACGAACGAGCCACTGTGCTTTTGGTGAACTCTAGTTTGATTTATAAGCTAGGATTGGGGATTCGGAGGAAAACGAGGTATAAAAATTAAGGCTAAATCTTGAAATTGTGTTGGTAATTGTTTTTATACAATTTTACATCAAGGAAATGTAAGGGATGAGGTTTGTTTTGAGAAAGAGAAGAGAACGAAGGTGAAAA
This sequence comes from Chloranthus sessilifolius, assembly GCA_021018995.1. Lineage (NCBI taxonomy): Eukaryota > Viridiplantae > Streptophyta > Magnoliopsida > Chloranthales > Chloranthaceae > Chloranthus > Chloranthus sessilifolius. The sequence continues at coordinate 75,415,893 of CM037588.1, read as the reverse complement.
CCCCGAAATCTGTTCATTTCGCCCGATCAAAATTGCGTTCGATCGATCGAAATGGACTTAGGAATGATAAATTCAAAGTATAATGGAATTCGTTCGATCAAAGTTAAATTTGATCGAATGAAATGTGTTCGATCGATCGAATCAGCACACTCGATCGTTCAAAATGTATAAAACAACAACATTGAAAAAGCCTCTGTCAGGACTCGATCGATCGAAAAATATTCGATTGATCAAATTTAGAAATTCAATCGATCGAATCAAAATTCGTTCGATCAAACCTTGTCAATCGCTATTTAGCTTTTGAGGGATTTGACAGATCAAAATATTTTCGATTGGTTGAATTATAAGTTTTTGATCGACCGAATTGGGATTCGTTCGATCGAACTATCTTTAGTTTTTGGCTTCTGAGAGAGCTCGACCGATTGAATTGAGTTCGATCAATCGAAATGAGGTTTCGATCGATCGAAATAGGGATTCTATTGATCGAAATGAGGTTTCGATCGATCGAAATAGGGATTCTATCGATCGAAATTCCCAGATTTGGGATTTTGTCTTGTTTTGACTACGAGATTTTGGGGGAACCTTTTTGGGGTGTGTTCGACATCATTCTAATAGGTGAACCATGGATTGATATTTTTAGGTGACCTGGTATTGGGTGAAGAAGGGCTAACGCAAACGGCGGTTTGAGCATGTGCGAGTTAAGATCTCGAGGTAGGGAAAATTTAATATCATGTGCATTTACTACACTGGCGTGTGTGTTATGATGTGATGCTCTCCTTGATTCAATTATGTGAATTTGATTATGATTTCAATATGAAAAGACATGTGTACCTGTATGTTTTCGAATTGTGTAAGAGTGATGGAATCTCTCAAGATTCAATCTAGTATGTGTGTGTGTGATCTTCACATTTCATTCTAACTTTTGACCTAAATTATAGTTATCACTTTACACAGCAATAAGCTATATGTATGCACTTTGATTTAAGGTTCTATGTTAATACCCTTTTGTGCTATGTGATTTGTGACTCCTACCGTATAATGATAATTATATTCGGCCAAGTGTCCAACTCTATGGGACCTTGGATATATGTGTAAATTACTCATATGAGTGACAATGGTAGGTATTCCATTGGGGACTTGAGGCTATAGTTCCTCATTCAATCCTTTAAGTATAACACTTTTAAGTTTTTTTTTCATATGTTGGGATAGAGATGTGGACATATTCTATGAATTCCAAATAAACATCACATATGTATTTCATGCCATGACAATCACATTGTGCATATGTGTTGATCATTTTGTTTTATTATACCATAAGATATATGTTGATGTTACAATAAGCATGCTATGAGTTTTTCCCTATTGAGCTTGGATGAAGCTCATTCCTCGACTAAATGTCACAAGTCCAGGTAAAGACATTGGAGCGGAGATTTCAGAGAGAGAGAATCCTGACTAGGCTCCAAGGGAGGACTTAGAAGAGATTGACCCCGAAAGCTGTTTTATTTGTGCTAGGCCAGGGTAGGTCCGGCCTTAGACTATAGAAGTGTTTGGTTTCTCTTTTTGTTGTAAAAGATATTAATTTTGGGTTAACGATTGAAATTCTTTTTTGTGAACCATGTTTCGGTAAGGAAATGTCCTTACCGGTGGCTCTTGTCGGTTCTTTTTCTATAGGTATTCATGTGGAATTAGAACCGTCATTTTGAGCTTTTGTTGGAAGATGGTGTGTCTTCCTTATTTTATTTATGTTATTTGGTTAGTATAGTTCTGCTTTGTTTCCGCTGTGTAAATAGTATGCTATGTACTTACTTCAGGGGTTTGGCCTTAGCACCAACCCACTGATGGTGCGGGTTTCGGGGAGCCAAAATCCGGGCTGTCACATAGGGGGTTGCGATTTTATGCGTAACACCTTATTTCTTGAGTAAGCTCTCAAAATATTTGTTACAAAATGGCTCCCTCCATTGCTTATAATGTCCGTGGGGTTCCAAATCGTGCAAATTTATTTTCCCTGATGAAAGAAACTATGCCCTTATGGTCATTTGTGCGTGTAGTTGTTGCTTCTACCCATTTTAATACGTAGTCAACAGCCACAAGTATGTATATGTATTCAGACGAAGGTGGAAAGGGGCCCATAAAATCAATGCCCCAGACATCAAAAGGTTATGCGATCAGAATCAGTTGAAGGGGCATCATGTTCCTTCTAGACATAGCTCCTGACTTTTAACAACGGTCGCAAGCCTGACAAAAATTTTGGGCATCCTTAAATAGTGATGGCCAATAAAATCTCGATTACAGTACCTTGGCAACCATCTTCTTACCACCAAAGTGTCCCCCACAAGCATATGTGTGACAGAGTTGTAGAATATTATGGGTGTCACTATCAGATACACATTTTCTAATTATTTGGTTTGGGCATATTTTAAATAGGTATGGATTCTCCCAAATATAGTATTTTACATTAGCAAAGAAAATATATCGGTCTTGATTAGACCAGATTGAGGGAATCATACTTGTTGCTAAATAATTTACTATATTGGCAATCCATGAAACTGTAGCTTGGATGGCAAAAAGTTTCTCATCTGGAAAGCTATCATGTAGAGATTCTTTACTGATGGTCCCAGGCACTTCTATCCTGGACAGGTGATCAGCCACCATGTTCTCAACTCCCTCCTTGTCCTTGATCTCGAAGTTGAATTTTTGCAAAAGAAGGATCCACCTGATTAGTCTTGGTTTGGCATCCTTTATAGATGGTAAGTATTTTAGTGTAGAATTATCAGAGAAAATCACGATCTTAGATCCTAATAGATACGATCAAAATTTATCCAACGCGAAGACCACAGTGAGAAGCTCTTTCTCAGCGGTGATATAGTAAACCTGAGCTTCGATCAAGGTCGTACTTGTATAATAAATTATATGAGGAATCTTATCTCTTCGTTGTCCTAAGACGGTACCTATTGCGTAATCAGAAGCATCACACATTACTTCAAACGGAAGTGAGTAGTTGGGAGGTTGAATAATTGGGGTGGATGAGAGAAGTGCCTTAAGCTTATTAAATGCGTCAAGACGAGCATCATCAAAGTAAAATGGTACATACTTTGCTAATAAGTGACATAATGATCTCAAGATTTTTGAAAAATCTTTAATAAATCAATGGTAGAAGCCGGCATGACCAAGAAAAGATCGAATCTACCATACTGAAGTTGGTGGTGGTAGATTCGCTATTACATCGATTTTAGCTTTATCAACTTCTATCTCCCTTTTAGAGACAATATACCCTACGACTATGTCTTCTTGAACCATGAAATGGCTCTTCTCCCAACTTAGCACTAAGTTGGTTTCTTCACATCTTTCTAAAATGAGGGCAAGATGATCAAGACAAGAATCTAAAATTCAGCCAAACACCGAAAGTCATCTATGAATACTTCAAAAAACTTGCCTATCATGTCAGAAAAGATTGTCATCATGCATCTTTGGAATGTTGGAGGTGCATTGCATAACCCATAGGGCATGAGAGGATAAGCAAGCATCCCAAAAGGACACGTGAAAGTAGTCTTTTCTTGATCTTCTTTGTAGACTGGAAGTTAGTTGTACCCTGAATATCCGTCTAAAAAGTAAAAATATTCCTAGCTTGCAAGTTTTTCCACAATTTGATCAATGAAAGGTAGCGGAAACTGATCCGTGCGAGTCACTGAATTGAGCTTCCAGTAGTCAATGCATATACACCACCCTATGGTTTTGCGTAATGGCACCAACTCATCAGCCATATTTTCTTTTACAATAATCTCAGATTTCTTTGAGACTACCTAAATGGGACTCACCCACTCACTGTCAGAAATAGAGAAAATAATACCTGTGTCTTGTAGGTTTATGATTTCCTTTTGAACAACTTCCCTCATATTTGGATTTAACCATCATTGGCTTTCTCGTGAGGTTTTGACATTGTCCTCTAAATGTATACGATGCATACATATCGAGGGGTCAAGCCCTTTAAGGTCAGCAGCAGTCCATCCTATTGCACGCTTATATTTGATGAGTGTCGCCAATAACCTACTCTCTTGTTTCTTATTAAGAGCGGATGAAATAATTATTGGGATAGTTTCGTTAGGCCTAAAAAAAGCATACTTAAGGATATAAGGAAGTAATTTCAAATCTAAGGATGGAGCTTTTTGGATAGATGGTTGTAACGTTTCATTAGAAATAACAGGTAGAGGTTCTATTCATAGTTTCTGTGTGACATCCTAGATTTTAGCACCCCGAAATCCATGCCATCAGCACGACCCTTAAGGTCGTGCCTCGTAAGCCTGCACAGAACATTGGTATATCAAAGCAATAATAAAGCCTAAGAACTGAATTGAACTAAATCTTCATGCATTAATGATATATGACAAAAGCTCAAAAGACAGTTCTAATCCCATGCCCCTGCATGAGCAGAAGAACTAACCTGAACTATCAGTGATAAAACAAGGTCACCCCAGATGGTTCGCCAAAAATGAATATCCCAATAAGCATTATTAGACATCATTCTATAAAAATGGCTGGACATACCAAGCCGTACAACCACACTCCCAAAATAAATCAAAGTACGCAGGGGTTCTCTAGAAGAAGTCCTCAGGAGGGGGCTCCGAATCCTCCCTGGGTACGTAATCTTAATCCTCTATATCAAGGCCTCCTGAAGCAGTAGCAGTCACCAACACCAGACTTGTGACGTATAGTCTAAAGTGGTCAGCTACATCATAGCTCAATAGGAAAACAACTATGTGAACATATAAGTTAGACTCTCACATGCATTCCATAATATTTTGCAGCATGATGTATAAATCAATTAGCTAGAAAAAAATATTTAAATAACTGAAAGGATGCACTGGATGTTACTGTTACTTTACAAATGTTCATTCGTTCTCAACTTGCTCACAAAAGATAATGATTAGCCCAACCACTTAAATCGTAACTTAAATAATCCTCGATGTACTATAGCCTCGAGCCCCGATGGAATACCTTCCATTGTCGTCTAATTAGACTATTTTTCCTATCTCTTTTTATTTCTGCACTTACTACCCAGGTTCCTTCCTCATAGGCGACAGGGTACTAACTAACATACATCCCTGGGATGTCATACTAGAGTACAGATTGACCGTCGTACTAGTCACAGATATCTTGTCGAGTAAGTCGTGGGTATCCCGCCACGTCGATGGGGTATTCTCTAAAACCTTAAATCAAAAGTGCACTACATATAGTTATTTACCGTGTGATTGTGCTAATTATAGTAGATTAGGCCTATCAATTCTCATTCACCTTGCTTTATAGTTTCACATACATCCCTGGGATGCAACTAGCTCGATGCATCACACAGATGCCTATGATCACATTCACATCCCCTAGGGACGTCACATACTCATTTCCTCATTTAATGTTCACACACACATACTTAAGTTTAACATTTTCAAAGCATTATTATTCATTTCTATAGCACTACAGGCATGCTGTTGTAATTTAAAGTATATGTTCATAGTGTTCCCTACCTCACGCGTATAATTCCTCAAGTTTCAAGATCCACGGCATTTCCCATACTTGCACTCACTCGTACAACCTATGGTACACCATAGCATAAGCAAAGCATCAATAAAGATGCAATAAAGAAGGTACAAGACCCTCCTATAACCCCGAAGTCAAAAACAAAAGCCAACATAAACTGTCCAAATCGATTGATCGATCTCCAAAATCGATCGATCAAAATTATCCAAATCGATTAATCAAAATTCCAAAATTGATTGATCGATTTCTCAAATCGATCAATCAGTTTTCCCAAGCTCTGATTTTCCAGCCGCTCGGAATGCTCAGACGATTAATCGATTTAAAATCGATTAATCGAAATCCGTAAATCAATTGATCGATTTAAAATCAATCAATCAGTTTCAGGCATCTTTGCCCAGCTAACCTCCAGGCTAAAATCAATTGATTGCTTTCCAAATCGATCAATCGATTTGGTCAGATATTCAGTCCTTTTTGGGCATTTCTTCCAGCTTTCCTCTCTTTCATTTCTCATTCCTTCTTACTCCTTTATTCATCATTTTATCCATAATTTAATGCACAACAACATGTTTACAGAAAATTTAATGGAACCACCTCAATCAATCTCTTGATTGATCCAATGGATTGATCTTATGGCTAAGGTTCCAAACTCCAACTCCAATGAGTTCACCCTCGCGTCGCTATCGAAATTTATAGTTCAAATGTGGCTTCAATCCGTCATCCCACCCAATTCCCTAGCAATTACTCCTCCTTACATTTTCTCTCTCTCTTTTTAAAGCTCCACACCAACCACTTCAAGAGAAATAACTTCTCTTTAGCTATTAATTCCTTTAACCCTTCTCAAGCTTAGGTGTAAAGCACATACACCAAAGGTAGGTGTATGCTATCTCTCATTTTAGCTTTAAAACTACACGCACATACTTATTATCATCAACCTAAGTTGAATGTCAGTTATCGAGTTGACTTTCACTCGATCAAGCCTAAGACCATTTGAGCATGCATCATGAGGACACTGTTCAACGCCCAAAATTTTGGAATGTTACATTCTTCTCACCTTGGGAATTTTCGTCCTTGAAAATGTACCCACAGGCTTCCCTACAGAATATCCACACACATTGACAAATGTAGTTGGAATCTATAATAATCATTGCACATTCCTCATGAAAACAATTTCATTTGCAACTATTGGAGTGATTAAGTATAAGTCAAACTAGCTTATAACTTGGAATGTGATTTGCATTCGATACATAAGAAGTAAACACCATAAAAAAATCACATCAATGCCAGATAGTTCCTAACATAGTATTTCCAAAAATTTTACAATCCTAAAAAATAAATTTCAATGCCAAAAGATAATTATAACAGAAAAAGGAAAAACACAAACTATCTATCAAGCAGTCCCATCCCCGGGCTGGTCCGCCTCATCCTGCTCGTGAGTACCTCAACCCGATGTACCAGGAGTCCATGTCTGCGCTGTTGGTAATTTGTGGGATACATGAACTGTATCGTCTAGTAGAGCAACGCCTCATGGAAGTTCAGTCTGTGGTCCACGCGAGTGCTGGTCGCCTCCATACGACGCTGATGCTCTAGCATTTGACGATTGTTCTCCGCCATGAGGGCGAGAACGTGATCAATGGTACCCGTCACAGGGGCCTAGGATGTCCTCCTCTGGTGAGCTCGTGCAGAAGCAGTAGGAGTAGACTTTGCAGGAGTAGTAGGTGGCATGAACGGATTCTCCTTAGGTGGAACTCGGTCATGAGGCTGCTCTCCCTCGAGGTGGTCCTGTGGAGGCACAATAGGCTGCTCCCCCTCTACTGGTGGGTCCTGCTGTGGTGGTGCCTCTCCAACCTGTGCAGGTGTTGGCCCCTCTGCTGGCAAGGTCTTCGCTAACATCCGATAACTACGGCCCCATGAAGCGATGGAGTAATGCTGCACGTGATTGGTGGCCTTGCGCTCGGCGGGAGAAATCGCTTACTCTGAGGCGTCAGAGTAGCATTCCAACATCCTCGAAATCAACTGAGCGTAGGGCATACACTCCTTGGGTTTCAACAGGCCCTTCATCATTTGTCCCTTTATGTAAATCATCTCCTCAAAGATAATCTTGGTAGCGTCGAACCAACGATCGTGGAATGCCACGTATAGGGCTAGTTGGACCAACTCTACCCTCTCCGTATCGTGGCGCATAGGGTAAAGGTTACACTTGATTATCGAATCAAGCATGCACATGTAAGGAGGTAAATCTACCCTCCTTATAGACTTGTTGAAACCCTTGTTTCCCCTTGTTAGTTCTGTTCTTATCTCCTCATAATCAATGAGCTGTGGGAAAGGTGGAAAAAGTGTGGTCCCAAGCACGTGGTCTAGGTAGCACTCCAAAGACTCGTGGACATGGTGTCAGGTGAATACGTACTTACGACCATTGATCTTGGTTGTAACGGTGTCGGCTATGCGGCCTTTTTGTAGGTTTTGGTAAAATAATCGCACGAGTCTAGGGTAATAGTACTTGTGTAGCGGTTTCAAAAGGTTACTGAGACCCGCTTAGAGAAGGTATTGTCGAGCCCATTGGGTTTCACCCTCGACGTCGGCATTGGTAAACAAGGCCTCGTCAATAATATGCCCATATTCAAATTATTTTGCTGCCCACCATTCATTTGGTTGGGGCAAATTTCCAGGCGGTGGGGGTGGGGGCGACGATTCGCGTGATGGCGCATCCGTCGAGTACGATGAACTCGATGAAGAAGATGATGATGATGGTGAAGGTGAAGGTGGTAGTGGCGCGGCGTTCTTATGCCGAACTGATAGCTTGGAGGTAGCTTGCTTAGAAACTAACCTAGTTTTAGGTGGCATTGTGGTTTAACTAAGAAAATTTTCAAAAACTAGGGCTGTGATGATTCAAATTGAAAGGGAATCGAAAAGCTAGGGTTTACCTTGCGTGTTTGATCCGAACGGGTGTGATTCGATTCGAATCCAATCCTTCCGAAGCCCCTAAATCGTTTCAAGTTTGCTAGCCAAAGGAGGAGAAAAATGGCGCCCAAAAGAAAACTCCAATGAAAAATTCGAAATGGGATAAAAAAAATCCCAAAACTGTCTTTTATAAGCAAAAATTGATTGATCGATTTTTTTAACTTAAACTCAGGCGCGCAAAATTGATTGATCGATTTCAAAAATTGATTGATTGATTCTCAAAATCAATTAATCGAATTAAACTCGATTAATCAAAATTTACTGCTATTTAATTTCCAGGTTGTACATCTCACTGGCGTGTACTAGTCGTTCGATCGAACAAAATCGATCAATCGAAATCCAAAATCGATTAATCGGTTTTGACAACAAATTTCAAAATTTTTGCAATTTTATTTCCTTTCACTTCCTATTGTCACTTTCGTCCACTTGTCTATGGCTTTTAGGTAAGTCACTTGCGGACCTTCTATTTATTCCTTAGCACCTATTGGCTATCCCTTTTTCATGAAGCAATGGTCATTATGATCTGCATTTGACTCGCACAATTGTACCTTTACAATCCACATTTGTCCTTTTTCATTCCTTGAATAAGTTGGTGTAATTCTCACAACTTTTGATTACATAGATGGTTCAAACTTACAATTATACATGCGATGATACAATTAGGCTCTCAACTCTCGATAAACAAGTCTGGATATTGCTCTTTCGCATCCGCCTCTCATTCCCATGTAGCTTCTTCAGCCGGATGATTCTTCCATCGAATAAGTACTAAAGGAATTACTTTGGTGTGTAACACTTGCTCTTTTCTATCCAATATCTCTGCTGGTTCCTCTATCATGCTCATATCTTCGTGCATTTTCAAGGGTTGACCTCCCAAGATATGGGAAGGATCATTAACATATTTCCTAAGCATAGAGACATGGAAGACATTGTGCACCTGATCAAATTGTGGAGGTAATCCAACTCGATATGCAACCTCACCTACACGACCCAAAACCTCAAAAGGTCCAAGTTAACGGGGACTCAATTTGCCTCTCTTTTCAAATCTCATAACGCCTTTCATAGGTGATACCTTCACAAACACATGCTCGCCAACGGTGTAGTCAACACTTGTTCTCTTGATATCAGCATAGCTTTTCTGCCTGCTCTAAGCTGACTTAAGTCTTTCTCTAATCATACAGAAAATGATCACATTAGCTTCAAGCAACTCCGGTCCCAAAATAAAATTTTCACCAGTCTCTTCCCAATGGATAGGCGATCTACATCGCCTCCCATAAAGAGCTTCGTACGGTGCCATTCTAATGCTCGTTTGGAAGCTATTGTTGTATGCAAATTTGATCAATAGTAGCTGTTGATCCCACGATCCTTGTAGTTTAGGCATACATGCATGGAGCATGTCCTCTATCACTTGGTTCACCCGCTCCATTTGCCCATCGATCTGCGGATGGAAAGCTGAACTGAAGTCTAATCGCGTACCCATGCCTTCCTAAAACTTCTTCTAAAACTTTGAAGTGTATAATGGGTCACGATCAGAGACAGTGCTACTAGGAATCCCACGCAGATGTACAATCTCCTTCATATACAACTCTACGAGTCTTCCTACTGTGTATATCGTGTTATAAGGCAAGAAGTGTGCTGACTTAGTTAGTCGATCCACGACTAGCCAAATGGCGTTGTATCTTTTCGCTGTACGCGGTAGTCCAACAATGGAAGTCCATGGAGATTGACTCCCATTTCAACTCTGGTATGGGTAGAGGCTGTAACAATCTAGCAGGATGTTTATGATCGACTTTCACCTACTGACATGTCAAACACTATGACACATACTTGGCCACGTCTTGCTTTAAACCTCTCCACTAGTAATTCTTTCTCAAGTCTTGATACATTTTAGTGCTACCGGGGTGGATAGCATACTTCGACTTATGAGCTTCACTAAGGATAGTTTGTTGCAAATCGGCATCATCTGGAATACATAGACGGCCCTTGAACATTAAGGAACCATCTTCTTTTATTGAGAACTCTAGTCTGATGCCTTCAGTCACATCTTGGCGAATCTTGGTTAACTCTGGGTCTCTCATTTGTAGCTCGTGGATATGCCTAAAGATCATAGGCCTCACTGATATGTTAGTTAAAAAGGCTCCTATAGCTTACACCTCAATATTTGTGTCATATAATAACATATCTTCAAACAGTTTCCATCTGTGCATCCCCATGATCAGATTAGTTAACTAAGTTGAACTCTTCTGACTCAAGGCATTAACTACCACATTAGCCTTCCCTGGATGGTACTGTATAGAGAAATCATAGTCTTTGAGAAACTCCATCCATTTACGCTGCCACATATTTAACTCTTTCTATGTAAATAGATACCTGAGGCTCTTATGGTCGGTAAAAATCTCAAAGGTCACACCGTACAGATAGTGTCTCTAAATCTTCAATGCAAATATGACCGCTGCTAGTACCAGGTCATGTGTCGGATAGTTTTTCTCATACTCTTTCAACTGTCTTGACGCGTAAGCTATCACCTTCTTGTGTTGGTTGAGCACACAGCCCAAACCATTATGCGAAGCATCACTATATACCGTGAACCCTCCACTACCTGAAGGAATTGCTAATACTGGAGCTGAAGTGAGTCTCTCCTTGAGTTCTTGAAAACTCTTTTCACACGCTTCACTCCACTCGAATCTCTCATCCTTCCTTGTAAGCCTCATAAGAGGTTGCGATATTTTAGAGAATCTCTCTACAAAACGTCGATAGTAGCCAGCTAGACCAAGGAAACTACGAGGAAACTATGGACATCTGTTACCGTCTTTGGTTGTTCCCAGTTTACCACTACTTCAATCTTAGCCGGGTCTACTATGACATCTTCCTTTAAGACCACATGTCCCAAAAAGCTAACTTCTTCCAACCAAAACTCACACTTACTAAGTTTGGCATATAGTTGGTGTTCACGTAAGGTTTATAGAGCAACTCTCAAGTGTTCTTCGTGTTCCCTCTTCGACTTGGAATATATCAGAATGTCATCAATAAATACTATGATATAAGAGTCCAGGTGTGGTTTAAACACCCAATTCATCAAATCCATAAACGAAGTCGATGCATTTATCAAGTCAAACGTCATCACTAAGAACTCGTAGTGTTTATACCGTGCCCTGAATGTTGTCTTCTAGATGTCCTCTGCCTTAATTCTCAGCTAGTGGTATCCAAATCTCAGATCGATCTTGGAAAAGTATCTCTCTCCTTGTAGTTGATCGAATAAGTCATCAATTCTAGGCAATGGATATCGATTCTTGATGGTGAGTTTGTTTAACTGGTGATAGTTATTGCACAGTCACATTGACTCATCTTTCTTCTTTACAAACAAGATCGGTGCCCCCCAAGGGAACACGCTAGGTCTTATAAATCCCTTATTCATGAGCTCTTGCAACTGCTCTTTCAACTCCTTCAACTCAGCAGGAGCCATTCTGTATGGTGCTTTGGAAACAGGCTCCGTCCCAGGTGCTAAGTCGATAGCGAATTCTACCTCTCTATTAGCAGGTAATCCTGGTAATTCCTTCAAAAATATATCCTCAAATTCACGCACAATTGTGATCTCTGAAATAATGTTCTTTCCTTCCTCATCCTCCTTCAAAAATGCTAAGTAACCACTGCACCCCTTTCTGATCAAACGCTCGGCCCTGACTGCAGAGATAAGTGGCATAAACATCGATCTCATGCCTCGAAATCGAAATGATCTCCTCGTATTGGGTCAGAAGATGATGACTTTGCTCTTGTAATCTATCATTGCACAATGAGCTGACAACCAATCCATGCTAAGGATCACGTCGAATCCTTACATGTCCAACAGTATTAATTTTGCTGTCAATTCATAAACGTCCCCATCACTGATGGTCATCACTACTGACTTACAAACTAATTTTGTGTCAACCGATTTTTCGATCAAAATAGTCCCCGCTAAGACAAAATCCAAAGTCTCCGGAATAATCTTCATTTTCCTTGCAAACCGCAGAGTGAAAAAGGAGTGGGTAGACCTTGGGTCTATCAACACTCTAGCTTCACATGCTACGAAACTTCCCTTTGCATATACTCGTAATGTACCTATAACATACGTACATACATATATAATGCATAATTACATATCAAAATTTAAGTACAATAATGAGTCTACACAAATGGATGCACCTTCTCTATCTAAAATTTTAAGAAATTGATTTTTTTTTTTTAAAAAGGAATCTTACCCTGGATAACATCATGTATATTTAGTGCTTCCTAGGTAGTGACCGCGTAGGCTCTTCCTTGTATGACCAGCTTCTTTGTTTGTATAGGTCTTGGCATCGAAGCCAAAGCCGTCTTTTCTTTGTTCTCGAGGCAATCTCAGATCATGTGACCCATCTTTTTACATTTATAACAATCTCGAGTACCTCTCCTGCAATCTGCCGTTTTGTGAGACTTGCCACACTTGGCACACATCTCCTTCGGTGTGGAAGAAGCCGCTCTTGAGAAACCCTGTGTGGCTGTTGCTCAAGTGGTAGTAGGGTTCTCATATCTAATCGGCCTTCCTGATGCCAGCAATGATAATCTAGAATAGTTAGTCTGCGTTGGTCTAGGAAAATCGAACTGAAATTACTGCCTCTGAACGGGTGCAACGAATCGCAACTTTTTGTTCACTGGCTCGTAGTTCCCCACTTTACTCTGATCTGTACTTCCTTTCCCTTGTTGATCCCTTCTACGGTATTTATCATCATTTTCTTCTTCAACCACAAGTGCTTTACTCATAACCTCTCCATAGGTTTTTAGCTCAAATGCTGCTACTCCCCCTCTAATATTTGGCCTCAAGCCGCGTTGAAATCTTTTAACCTTCATCACTTCGGTAACCATATAATCAGGATCAAAGTGAGCGAGCCTCATAAACTCAACTCCATACTCTCTCATCGACATCCTTCCCTGCACGAGCTGAAGAAATTTGACTTCCATCTGATTGCGTACCACTTCAAGGAAGTACTACTTGTTAAATTCTTCGACAAACTCATCTCACGTCCAGGGCAATCCTGGGGTCTCCTGAGCCCTAGTCCTAGAAATGGACTTCCACCAAGGGCCTGCTTCCCCATCAAGCATGTAAGAGCTACCCATCTGACACTCTCGTCCTCTGTGCATGTGAGCACACTAAACACTTTCTCCATCTCGCTTAGCCAATTCTTTGTAGCTATTAGCTCAGCTTGCCTTGAAAAGTTTGGAGGACGCATCCTCCTAAACTCTGTAAATGCTAAGGGCATTGGTGGTGTAGGACCTACTGGAGGTGTAGGCGGCTGATACTGCTCGATGGTATTGTGAGCTGCCAAGGATGCTACTTTTTGAGCCATGGAGGCTGCAATGGTTTCCATAGTATGCATCATCCGCTGACGCTCTTCTCTCTCCTCATTTCTTTCTCTAATTATTTCCTCTTCCCTCTGATCTTTATCCTGACGGTTGCTTTCTCGGCTCTCTTCATGGTCTTGGCTCTCTTGGCCACTACTTCCTGAAGCCCCTCTGTTTCCCATTGGTACTCTATTCATAGCCGATATGTAATCATCTCTACTACGTAAATTTCTATCATGGCCACCCCTGGGTTGGCCTCTTCCCTTAGAAGACATAACGGTCTGCACATGAAACTAAAGTTTCATTAGCAGAAGTCTCGATGCTCTGACAAAAATAAGAATTGTTAGAATTTCTAAAAGAAACTGCTCTAATAGCAACTGTGACAGCCCGGATTTTGGCACCCTAAAACCCGTGCCATCAACACGACCCTCAAGGTCGTGCCCCATAAGTCTGCACGGAACATTGGTATATCCAACCAACAATAAAGCATAAGAACTGAATTGAACTAAATCACCATGCATTAATGATACATATAACAAAAGCTCAAAAGATAGTTCTAATCCCATGCCCCTGTATGAGCAGAAGAACTGACCCGAACCATCAGTGAAAAAACAAGGTCACCCCAGATGGTTTGCCAAAAATGAATATCCCAATAAGCATTATTAGACATCATTCTACAAAAATGGCTAAACATACCAAGCCATACAACCACACTCCCAAAATAAATCAAAGTACACAGGGGTCCTCTAGAAGAAGTCCTCAGGAGGGGGCTCCGAATCCTCCCCAGGTATGTAATCTGAATCCTCCCGGGTCAACACCTCCTAAAGCAGTAGCAGCTGTCAACATCGGACCTACGACGTATAGTCTAAAGGGGTGAGCTACATCATAGCTCAATAGGGAAACAACTGAGTAAACATATAAGTTAGACTCGCATATGTATTCCATGATATTTAGCAGCATGATGTATAAATAAATTAGCTGGAAAAAATGATTTAAATAACTGAAAAGATGCACTGGATGTTGCCGTTACTTTTCATATGTTCATTCATTCTCAACTTGCTCAAAAAAGACAATGATTGGCCTAAACACTTAAATCATAACTTAAATAATCCTCGATGTACTATAGCCTCGAGCCCCGATGGAATACCCTCCATCGTCATCTAATCAAACTATTTTTCATATCCCTTTTTATTCCTGCACTTACTACCCAAGTCCCTTCTTCATAGGCGATGGGGTACTAACAAACATACATCCCTGGGATGTCATACTGGCGTACGGATTGGCCACCGTATCGATCACGGATATCCTGTCGAGTCAATCGTGGGTATCCCGCCACGTCAATGGGATATTCTCCAAAACCTTAAATCAAAAGTGCACTACATATAGTTATTCACCGTGTGATTATGCTAATTATAGTAGATTAGGCCTATCAATTCTCATTCACCTCACTTTACATTTTCACATACATCCCTTGGATGCAACTAGCTTGATGCATCACACAGATGCCCATGATCACATTCACATCCCCTGGGGACATCACATACTCATTTCCTCATTTAGTGTTCACACACACACATACTTAAGTTTAACATTTTCAAAGTATGATTATTCATTTCTATATCACTACATGCATGCTCTTGCAATTTAAAGTACATGTTCACAGTGTTCCCTACCTCACACGTATAATTTCTCAAGTGTCAAGAACCACGGCGTTTCCCATACTTGCACTCACTCGTACAACCTATGGTACACCATAGCATAAGCAAAGCATCAAAAAAGATACAATAAAGAAGGTACAAGACCCTCCTATAACCCCAAAGTAAAAAACAAAAGGCAATAGAAACTATCCAAATCGATTGATCGATCTCCAAAATCGATCGATCGTAATTCTCCAAATTGATTAATCGATCCCAATCGATTAATCAAAAATTCCAAATCGATTGATCAATTTCTCAAATCGATCAATCGATTTTATCATGCTCTGATTTTTCAGCCCCTGGGAATGCTTAGACGATTAATTGATTTAAAATCAATTAATCGAAATCCACAAATCGATTAATCGATTTAAAATCGATCAAAATCGGTTTCGGGTATCTTTGCCTAGCTAACCTCCAGGCCAAAATCGATTGATCAATTTTCCAAATCAATTAATCGATTTAGTCAGATATTCAGCCCTTTTTGGGCATTTCTTCCAGCTTCCCTCTCTTTCATTTCTCATTCCTTCCTACTCCTTTATTCATCATTTTATTCATAATTTAATGCACAACATGTTTATAGAAAATTTAATAGAACTCACCTCAATCAATCTCTTGATTGATCCAATGGATTGATCTTATGGCTAGGGTTCCAAACTCCAACTCCAACGAGTTCACCCTCGCATCGCAATCAAAATTTATAGTTCAAATGTGGCTTCAATCCATCATCCCACCCAATTCTCTAGCATTTACTCCTCCTTACACTTTCTCTCTCTCTTCTTAAAGCTCCACACCAACCATTTCAAGAGAAATAACTTCTCTTTAGCTATTAATTCCTTTAACCCTTCTCAAGCTTGGGTGTAAAGCACATACACCAAAGATAGGTGTATGCTATCTCTCATTTTAGCTTTAAAACTACACACACATACTTATTAACATCAACCTAAGTTGAATCTTAGTTATCGAGTTGACTTTCACTCAGTCAAACCTAAGACCAGTCAGGCACGCATCCCGTGAACATTGTTCAATGCCCAAAATTTGGGGATGTTACATTCCAAGTCTTGGATTGAAGTTCACAGCTAGAAGTATCCATCTGATAAATCACCTCCTTTAACTAGTGGTCAGGCTCCTCCAAGTCACTGTATCATAGTGTGGTTTGAAGCGCATCCTTTGATAAGACTAAGGGTAATGCTTCCTTTACTAATTCTTCAATTTCATCTATGCTGAAACATTCCTCGTCATCTATTGAAGCCATTTGGTTGGCCACGGTGAAGACATTTAATTGGATTCGCATATCTCCAAAAGAAACATCCATTACTCCAGTTTTACAATTTATACAAGCATTGACCGCGGCCAAGAATGCTCTACCAAGTTTAACGGGAATTTGTATTAGAGATTTCGAACATGGTTCCATGTCTAGCACCAAAAAGTTGATAGGGAAAACAAATTTATTGACTCCAACCATTACATCTTCAATAATTCCTATTGGCCTTCTTTCTAATCTATCGGCTAACTGAAGAGTTATCGAAGTAGGCCTTATATCTCCTAGCTCCAACTTTTCGTAAATAGAGTATGGTAACAGATTTACGCTGGCTCCCAGATCCAGAAGCACTTTATTTATTGCATGATCACCTATGATACATGGAATTATAGGCACCCCAGGATCTTTAAGCTTAGGTGAAGTTCTAGCTTGCAAGACTAAGCTTACTTGCTCCGTCAAGAAAACTTTTTGTGAGACATTGTTTCGCCATTTTCGTTTCTGCGTACACATCTCTTTTAGGAATCATGCATAGGTTAGGACTTGTTTAATTGCCTCTAAGAGGGGCAAGTTGATGTTCACTTCCTTGAACATCTCAGTGATTTCTTCTAATTTTTTTGGATTTTTGTCAAAAGGGGGAGAGTGCACCAAAAGCGTTTGGAAACGGTAACTTTGGCACATAGGGTACCTCGGCTACAGATTTAGGTGTACTCTCCTCTTTGTTTTCTATTTTTTTTTGTTTTTCATTTTTTTTGGCTTTTCTTGAGGGGGGATCTCTTCTTTGGCTTCATTCTCTTTTTCTACAGTCATAGGGATAACTACTGGGATAGGCATCTCTATTTTATTGTCAATAGTCCTGCCACTCTTTAAAGTTTGAGCAGCCTGAATAGTAGAAATTATTATCTGTGGGCTCGCTTGGTTACACTCTCTTTCCTCTCACTGTGAGGCTAGTTTCTTGATTTGAGTTTCTAGATATGCAATGAAATGAGCATAAGAGAGCAAATTTTGAGAGATCTGAGACAACTGGGTTAATTCCCTAGACCGATAGTATGCATGATGTTGTAAGTCCTGAAGGATTTAGATTATAGTAGCACCAAAGTTTCCGTTATGAGGATATGGCTGTTGCGCAAACGATTGGTATGGGTTGGAAGACTATTGAGAATTCAGAGAATGTTAGGGGTATGCATAAGAAAATTCTTGTTGATTTACCTTTGGGAAGCCATAAGGATTGTCCCACTGAGGATTATATGGATTCTCAACACTACCCCACTGAGAGGCAAATGCCAGCTCTGTCTCCAACATGGTTGGATACCACGACATAGTTGGGAATTCTATTGGGGGGTAAGTTATGTTAAGATTCGGCCAAAATATATCCTCATGGCCTTGCATCTTGGAAGTTGCTATACTAGCAAACTACTTATTTTTGTATTTTTGGTTTTATTTGATGTTTATTTTAGAAAACAGGGAGAAACAAATCTGAGCCTCTAATTTCTGTGGCCAGCAGAAGTTGAAACTTTTAATTCGCTGGTCCGAATAAAACCTATAAAAGCTTAAGAAGGGATCAGAGAAAATTGAAAATATAAAGAAAATACAAAAAGAGAAAGATAAATAGATGTTTTCTTAAATTAATATATATTCAAACGCTGATCCCCAGCAACGACACCAAAAACTTTGCTGGCTACTTATATGTGTATCTAATTAAGTCTTAACCTATTGCAAGTGCACAATGAAAATTATAGTACTAACAAAGAATTGTTCCCATAGAGATAGGTTAAATTATATTAACTTAATTTTTATGGAAACTTGTATTTATCTTTTAAGTTCCTAAACTACTGGAGAAATATGAATAAGAGAATTGTTCTTAAACTAAGTTTGTAGAAAATAAATCCTAATCCTCCTTCTTCAGATTATGATCGTCAATCACAATCTTCAGCTATCGGATATTTATGAATTTAAATAGTCCTATTACACTATTTATCACTCTTTTAGAATTTGGGCGTCAATCAAAAACTAGCTTCATTCAATATAGATTTAATCTAATCAACAATCTCCTAAAACTTAGGCGCCAATCAAATTCTAGAAAATTGAAGATGAAAAAGTAAAAGCTGTTACACTAATCTGCAAACCTCAATCTGAGTCATCAATTCAAATTAAAATTTGAAGATGTATATAAAGCAGGAAATAAAGAAAATAAAATCTAAACTAGAAAGCAATAAAAATTATATCTTTCACTCATCAGCTATAGTCGTCAATTGCTTTTGAGAAACTACAGATATCTACTCTAATCTTCAACTCCAAATTGCAGTCGTCAATTGCTCTTGAGAAACCTTGGATATCTAATCTATAAAGCAATAAAAATCTACTCTAAATTTGATAAGAAGAAATCCCACTCAGTCGTCAATTGATGCTGAGAATTTCTTCGATTCTTATTCCTATACCGGGCTCTCTTATTTATAGATAAGAAGGAGTTGGTTTATAAGTTCTAATTCTAATAAAATAAATAACTAAAAATAAAACTATCCTAATATAACTCTAATTTTATTTTTATCTTTCCTTTCTTCCTTTAATTGATGCGCTTCTAATTCAGTTTTTATTCAGTAACAGAGTCCTTTTAACATTCTTCTTCATTAATTCCCCCAGATCCATGATCAGCCAAACTTCTAGTTCAAGAGTTCTTCTAATTCTATTCATGGCGGTGTAGATTTTCACATGATCAGCAGTAGTAGAAACAACAGGAAAGATTCATACTCATAATCGTAAATCATGATTATCTCTTTTCTTCTCTTTTTGGAAAATCGTTAATTATGATTTTCGATCTTTCATAGCTTTCTCTCTTTGGACAATTCTCTGAATTACAATTCATTGCTTTCTTCTATGTCGCCTTTACTTTTGAGTGTCTTCTGGAGAATCATAAATTACGATTTCTAATTTTCTTCTTTAGTAGCAGCGCTCAATCATCTTTCAAGATTTTCTAGGTTTCAGTATATAACTGTAGACACCCCCATTTTGCCCTCTCGGAATATACAAATTTGTTCGATCAACCTCTGACCTCATAACCCTGATATGGGACCATATGCTAAAATAATAGTATATGACTGGACACAGGCTGAAACAATAGTTCTATGGCTCGGGCCCTATACTCCTGATGTGGGAACCATGCATTAAAGCAATAGTGCATGACTGAACACAGGCTGAAACAATAGCTCTGTCGCTCAGATCCTGACGTAGGGAAACTATATACTAAAATGATAGTATATAGTCAGAATGCAAACTAAAATAATAGTCTCGCATTTCAAACCCTAACTCTAATATGGGACCATATGCTGAAATAATAGTATATGACTGGACACAAGTTGAAATAATAGTTCTGTGGCTCAAGCCCCATACCCCCGACGTGGGAACCATGCACTGAAACAATAGTACATGGTTGTACACTGGCTGAAATAATAGCTCTGTGGCTCAGATCCCGACGTAGGGAGACTATATACTGAAATAATAGTATATAGTCGAAATATAGGCTAAAACAATAGTCTGACATTTCAGACCCGACCCGGACCCGGATAGCCCCGAATTAAGCACCTAAAACCACGCGCATAATTCGATTGTACGCCAAATCATGACCGCATAATCAGTCCCTTCTCAAACGAGACTTCCCTTTCCCAAACCACCTCGAGACTCGATCACGCGCCTGACACCAGACGCGCGATTGGATTGAGTGCCACATCACCGACGCGCAATTGTCCTATGCCTGGCCTAGCCTCATTGTCCTTGATCCCTAAGTTTCCTCGATTAAATGCTTCAAAAGTGGCGCTTAATTGGATTACGTACCCCAAAATGGGCGCTCAATTAGTTCTAATGTTATTAGAACTAGGAAACTCACTGAGCAAGTCAGCCGATCGCTCACTGAGTCGGTGATCGACACAAAGTGATTAAGCGCAGGGAAACTGGCGCGTAATTCAATTAAACGCCTAGAAAAGGGGGCGTGATTGAAGAAAAACCTATAAAAGCTTGTTTTTAATTTCAACCGAAAAGAACACAAAGAGGCTAGCAATTTTTGAGAGAGAACGAACTTTTTTTTGGGATTCCGAAACCAGAGAACTCCGAGGACAAACCCATAGAGCAACTTAGTCATGATTTTGAGATTCAAGCTTCGAATCTTCGAGATTTCTCTCTGCAGCCTCAGTCCTAGGTAAAAACCTTAGCTTTGGACCTAGGATTTTTCTCATAGTTTTAATTATAGGTTTTAATTTTCAGTTCGAGACCGTAGCACCCCTTTTTAGACTGCAAATTTTATATATCTGGTTCTAATTCTTCGAATTCAGAACCAGTCCTTAATCCAACCTTCTAATTTACCGACCTAGGCTTTAATTCATTCTAAAATCTTAATCTCCAGTCTTATCATTAACTTCTGGTTCTAGGTCTTAGACTCTAGAACCAGTCCTTAATCATGAGGTTTGATTTTCTTATTTTCGACCCGAATTCAGTCCTAAATTTTAAAATTTTAATTTTAATTTCCTATTTTTATACCTCCAAAAATCCTAAATATTAATTTTAGTTTTTATAATTCTAGTTCATAATTTAATTCATAATTATCACTCTGAAATCGACTTTGAAAAATCAAAAATACTATTTTACGGTCGAAAATCCAATTTATCTTTAAATCTCAGCCATCTGATTTGCCCAAGAGAGCTTATGGAGGGTACTCGGGAACGAAGCCAATCCTCCTTAGCATAGCGGGCCCAAAACCTCTTTTTTTTTTCTTAAAATTTTATAATTAATTAATTGCTTTTCTTATCTTTTCAGTATAATTAACTAGTAGATTTATTTTACTTCAGCATAATTAATTAATTAAGTTAATTAGATTTTAGTATGATTGATTAATTTCTTTAAATCAGAATTCAATTGGTTAAGTTCTTACTTTAATTAAAATTCAGTATGATTGATTCATTGCTTTAATTAGATTTTTAGTATAGTTAATTCATTGTTTTAATTAGAATTTTAATAAAATTAGTTTATTTATCTTAATTAGATTTTTAATAAAATCAGTTTATTTATTTTAATTAGATTTTAGTAAAATTAACTCATTGCTTAAATTAGGGTTTTAGTAAAATTAGTTTTCTATTACAATTAGAATTCTAGTAAGACTGTTATACTTAATTTAATTAGAATTCCAATACAACCGGCATACTTGCTCAATTTGAATTTTAGTACAATTAGCATGCTCGAATTAATTAGAGTTTCACCAGAACTATTACACGTGCACTCCTAGTACAATTAGGAAACCTGATCATAATTAAACTTCTAATGGGATTAAGAGACTAAAATTAATTAGACTTCTAATGGGATTAGGAGACTAAAATTAATCGGACTTCTAGTAGTATTAGAATACTAAATTAATTAGAATTCTAATAAGATTAGGAAACTGAATTAATTAGACTCCTAATAGAATTATAATATTAGAATAGATCCACTCACTCTAATAAATTCACAGCTAAACTCACAATAGAATCAGGGAAGTCTAAACTGATCAGAACTATAACAACACGGGAAATAAAAGAAAAATTAAACTATCTAAATTATAAGAAAAGACATAGCTGCTGACGTTCGCAGGCAGACGATTCAGTAAAGAAGTAACCCACATCCGCTCTAAAGCGTGAGGATTGACATGTTGCAGTGACGTTAAACATCTGTAGCTGGCGACCACAACAAACTAGGAACATTCCTAGAAAAACATTTATTTCTAACATTCCAAATGCCACATCGCTAGAGTCCACTTGGACAAAATTGGAGCCATTGATTCAACGGGGACCGAGAGGAACCCAGAAAAAACACGCAACAATAGACTGGCAATCGCGATGAGATACTTTTGCAAACTCGTTTTCTAGATAGTTAGTTTTCATCTTATCTCCCTATTTTTCTTTCCATCATGTCATTTAGATTCCCTTTTATATATATATATATATATGAGTCTTCATCAAACACTTAAGATGTCTGGTATACAAAGAGTGAGTTTAGGAGACCAACCATTGTGGGGATATCATAACAACCCCATGTACGAAGAAGAACCATTTCACAATTCCAACCCACGACAACCTGAGATTAACATGGCTGGCGAGCAAGAAAATCCCTTCTCCACCCTACACACTGGAAATAATCATAATAGGAGAGATGGTAACACCAGACAAAACCTCACCGCTCAACAGAACATAGAACTCAGTATTCAAAGAATACAAAGAGGAGACGACAACTCCGAGGAATTGCTTCGAGGGTTGGCCGCTACATATGAAACCATTAGGTCATGAAAATTTTTAGAAGAACAAGAGCGACAAGAGAGGCCACCTCCTACCCCGAGCACGGTGTCAGCTCGCGTCACACCATTGAGACAACCTGCCCACACATTCTTCAACGATGACTCTTTAGATAAGGTTTGCTCATGGGTCGCGCTAAAAGACAGCACCATTAAAATCAAAGTTCTCCCTAAAATACTCAATGAGTACATGGTCAAGAGAGAGCGCCCCGGTCACTCTTTCGGATTTGACAAATTTTGCTGAGGCATCAAGTTTAATTTACCGATAGGACTTAAGCCACCAAAATTTATCAAATATAATAGCACGGGAAATCCGAATCATCACTTGGCCCTCTTTTGTAATGATTATCGACCCATATGTGATAATCAAGGACTTCTCATTCACTATTTTCAATACTCATTAAAAGGAGAAGCTTTAGATTGGTTTGCGGGACTCCCGCTTTATAAGATAGAAACCTTCGATGAATTAGTCGGTCAATTCCTAGACCAATACAAACACTTGATCCAAGAGATAGTCAGTCTCAATGATCTAATGGCAGCCAAGCAAGAACCTGATGAAGAATTTATCGACTTAGTCGCAAGATGGAGAAAACTCACTACTAGGACCGGCACCTCAATAAAAGAGAAGGATTTGGTGGACATTATCATCAATAATACTAGAGAACCGTTAAAGAGCGCACTTGTCATAAGTTATTGCCCCGGCTTCACTGCACTCCACTCTTGGGCATTCCGACTAGCGCGACACATTAAAGGCGGAGACCTTGCTCCATCCATAGTCACATTGAAAGTGGGCTCTTCCAGTGAATCAAAATTGAAAATTGATTAGAAAGCCTTAGGAACCAAACAGGTCAATACCGTTGTTAATCAAGGAAAAAACTTTGGGAACAGAAATTCCACCCACGAAACTTCGAGCAAAATCAAAATCAGCAATGATACACAACCTAAAACCAAGACACTAATCAACAAACATATGCGAGCCAAAACCAAAGCCAGAACCAAAATTAGGGCCAGTATCAGAATAGAACTCAATATCCCAACACCTACCAGAATTAGAACATGATGCAGAATCGATCGGCCCACGTGCCAATTACAATAGTGCGCCCCATCGCAAAACTTTAACCCAGCTAGAGGCCCCTGCCAATAGAGGTGAGAACACTATCCCCCTTTACCAGATATGATTCCCAACATTTTTCGTCTCCTTAACACTCAGAATCTCCTCTGATTCTCATAGGAAAGACCCCACTCATGACCGACAAATCTAGACTAAAGTAAATACTGTACCTTCCATCGATACACGAGATACAACTTAGAAGACTGTTGGGTCCTCAAGGACGTAATCTATGACATGAATGACTGAATTCAGATTGACTGGGAAGCGCTTAGGAATCCTAACCCTAATAATAACCAACCCCAACAAAATTTAGGGATCGTTAATAACCCCATTCCCAACTAAACAACACCGGCTCAGGTCACCACCGTAGATCCCTCCGGTCGATCCCCCTTCCAACCTTCTGCCTTAATCACTCGCATTCAACCCTCTGCTACTTCAGCCACACCAGCGAGAGCTCCTTCACCCCCGCATCCCTCGCCCTTGATCACTCACATCACCCCACCAATCTACCTCTTTATCTAAAATTCACTCAGATACGAGTCCATTCCTTTAAGGCTAGGAGACCACTCCTTCATAGTCACCCATCGGAACCTCCAACCCCTACAAATCCTGAACCAATGTCATTACTACTCCCTTTGTCCGATTTTAAACCTGAGTATGGAGATCACATTCTCCAAACTGCAGCCCAAATTACTACATGGGTAGAAAGTGTCACCCGAAAGACTCAAAGCCAAGACAATGGAATAACCATCGAGCGTTCGCTGAATCTGAAAGAAAGCGAACCAGAAGAACATCCTGACCCATGCGAGATGCTGGTCTCTGCTTTCCTAGAAGAGGAAGATTATATACAGTACCTCCCACCTTAGAGCAGCACCATTCAGGTACGCATTCCAACCTCTAATTTTACCCATTTTATAAATACATCCGTGTTAAGCCATGTCGAGTCCAGTCAATAATCGACTTGCGCGATTCTCAAATCAAGAACCAATTACTCACCTCCGCCTTTCCCTCAAAATAAGGATTTTACAAATGCACAACCACAAGAGGGGAATGTGAGAGAAAGAGAAGTTAACTTGCCTCCCCCACCTCATATCATCCCTCCACCAATTTTTGCACCTCAACCATTCCAACCACCCGCACCTAAGGCCCAACGGGCAGGCAAAGAAACTGTGCTCTAGCCAAGGCAAGAATACGACCTTCTACAACATCTCCAAAAAATCTCGGCCCAGATATCCATACTAGAACTCATCAAGAAATTGCCTGACCATCACTAGTTGTTGATAAGGATACTTGAAGACACGCAAGTGGATGAGGATACGACTCTAGATGTGACAGCCCGAATTTCGACATCCCAAAATTCATGCCATCAGCACGACCTTCAAGGTCGTGCCCTGGGTTCTTTACAAAACATTGATATATACAAGCCAAAACTGTAATTGAGGCACATGTAGCTACTCTAAATAAAATCTCAAAAATAATCATGGTATCGCAAGGCAGTCCTTGTCCCATGCCAATTCATGGGCATAAGAACTTACCCAAACCATTAGTGATAACAGTTCATCCTAGATGTTTTGTCAAAGAAACGGTATTTAAAAACATTCGAAATAAAGAGGCTTGACATACCAAGCCGTACCTAATACTCTCAACTCACTCTCAAAGTATGCAGTGGGTTTCCTAGAAGAATTTCTCAGGAGGAGGTTCTGACTCTTCTGTGGGCACGTAATCCGAAACCCCTGGATCAGCGTCTCCAGAAGTCTCTGCCGTCGCTAGTCCTGGACCTGCGACGTATAGTCTAAGGGGGGTGAGCTACATCCTAGCTCCGTAGGGAAACAAAAAGAACATATAGATTGACCTTCACACATATGTCGATTAAAAGCATAAAATTATCGAGTAATCACTTATGCACAATAATTGAAATAACTGGAAATAGAAATAATGGTTTTGTTTAATCTCCTTATTAGTTTAGTTGTGAGTTTGGCCTAATCACTTAAATCTTAACCAAGTAGTCCCGAGCAATATAGCATCGAGCCCCGATGGAATACCCACCATCGTCGTCTAACTAGACAGTTATTATATGTATCCCCTGGGAATACTGCCCAAGCCCCTTTCTCATAGGTGGCTGGATCTATTTTTAGATCTACATCCCTGGGATGTGCTATGAAAGTACGGATCTGCCGCCGTACCGCTCACGGATATCCTGCCGAGTCAGTCGTGGGTATCAATCAAACCTTAAATAATAAAAATATCAAATGTGCTCTACATATAGTTATTCACCGTGATTGTGCTAATTATATTATATCAGGCCTATCACATTACTTACGTTTCTCTGTTAGTTTTCATCTGCATCCCTGGGATGCCCCTTATTTCCATCGCATCCTTCTTTGTTTAACTATATGATTTTTTGTCCCCTGAGGACCTCAAGACTTTCACGTTTTAAACTCACTGACACACCCTTTTTCATGAGGATCATGCAGTATTTGACTATTTAAATGGATTACACTACATATATGAATTTCACAGAATAATGCACATGTTTCAAGAATATTCCCTACCTCGACAAATTTCAAAGCACGCCTTTTCGTAGAGGTTTATACTTCATGATCATGCGTTAAACCTACATTTCAATTTAGCATAGGCTTAGAAAGGTCACTAGAACCATTGGGGTGTACAACCCCCAAGTTTCTTATATCCGAAAATTTCAAGAACTGAGTGGTCACCAGACCTCGCTCGAGCGGTCACTTGACCTCGCTCGAGCGGTCACTTGACCTCGCTCGAGCGGTCACAGACCTCGCTCGAGTGGTTAAATCGAGGTTGCTCGAGCGGTTAAATCGAGCCACTGAAGCATTACTGGGGACCTAGCTCGAGCAAGCTTCCCCTTAGTTTTGGGGACCGCTCGAACGAGCCCAGAGCTATATTTTTCTTACTCATCCTCGCTCGAGCGAGCCCTTTAGACCGCTCGAGCAAGGAGCGATGATTTTTACTCCTCGATCCGATTGAGAACACAATTCCTCTCTTCATTCAAACCTTAACATCATTAAAAACATTCAACCAACATCCTTCCTATTATTTAAAACATGCCTAAGCATCTATCATGCCTTTTACATACCTCCGACGATGAGTCTTGCGCAAGTTTGATGATTTAAGATTCGAAATTCTACTAGGCAAACAGGCCTCCAATGTTCCTCCTCCAGCCTTTTCTCCAACTCATCTGCCGATTTGAGTCCCAACGAAACCCTAGTTCTTTACTAGGCTCTTCTTCTCTTTCTCTTTGTATTCTCCTTCTCTCTATTTAGGTTAAAATAGAGTTACGCAAGGGTTCTTCTCTCCTCTCTCTTTCACTTTTATACATATAAGTTAGGGAATTACTAGTGTGTTTCCCACGTACACACATAGTGTCTATGGTTCGTTTTGGTCTCCTTGTGAAACACATATACCTATATGTAATGCATGACGTGCACTCATCCCAAAAATCTGGGGTTGTGACACTAGATGAGCTTCATCAAATCACTTCGGTCATGGCGCAACCTCCAGCGCTCACTTTTATAAAGATAGACATGCCTAAAGAGTCACTCTGTGAGAGTGCGGCCCCCATATATCTTACGGTCATAATTAGAGGATTCTTCGTACCACACGCACTCGTTGACACAAGAGCAGGGCTTAACATCTGTCCTCTCACCATGTTAAAAATGCTTGAATATATGGAGCAGGATGTCAGGCCCTCTGCACTGTCCCTCATAGCTTATGATGGGTCGCGACGCTTTCTCAAAGGAACTATCAAGCTACAGGTTCATCTCGGACCTATAACAAAAGACATTACCTTCCATGTTTCTAATTCCGCTAGTACATATAATCTCATTTTAAGAAGAAAATGGCTGGAGTCACTGAAGGACGTCGCATCCACATACCATCAATGCGTTAAATTCCCATATGTGAACTCCATCATCCTTATATACGCTGATGCACCCCTCTATGAGATGGATACTGATTACGCGGCGAGCATACCAACCACTAATGATTATATGTTGAACACAGGTCATATTCAAAAGACTCAAATCCCTGATAAGACAACCAGTGTGGAAGTCCGTCCCCCTACCCCTCCTAATTGTGCCCTAATGCGTCGACAAAAAGTAATGAGAAGAGAGGTTGGCTCAGACCTCCCCAAACTCTATGCCATTAACCCTACCACGACAAAGGGATGGGACCTTATGTACCAACTTGGATATGTTCCTTACACCAAACTTGGTAAAAATAAGTAAGGTCATGTAGGACCCGCTGTCCCAACGCAAATACGTAACCGCATAGGGTTAGGTTACCAATCAGACGGCCCGCAAGCCAACTTGTCCCCTACCTCACCAAAATGGTCTCTATATGACCACTTCGCCTATGGAACCACTAAGAAAGCAGATGTGCCAAAGCATAATGAAGTGTCCTTCACTAGATCCCAAGAAGTGGAAATTGAGCGAATGACTGAAGCATTCAATGATTGGGAATCTACTGACGACGAAGATTTTCACATAGCAACCTTGTAAGATAGTGCAGAGTACTTATGCTTAATATGGGAAGAAGATGATACTCCACAAGAAAATACTAACTCGTATATCATCTACCTCAGCTTTGGCCTTGAGGGATGAGAATGCCCTTGGGACTCCCCTTGCATCGCTTACCCGTACCAACCCCGTTGTAAGGCATGTGCAAGCATATTAGAGCGCTTCGCTAGTTGGACCCGACACTCTACGTTAGAAGAATCGAATCACTCCAACCTCATGACCACCGACACAAGTAATGACCTACCAGCTCAGCTTCCAGCACAATAAGCAGATATCCGAACGGCCATTTGGTTGACCTAAGGGGTAACACTCACATCGCTCTCATAGACTTTGAAGAGGAATTAGAATTAGACACTGATACATCCTCAGATTCACCACAACTCCAAATATTTTGGAAATCTTTAGAGGAAGAGTGGCAACCTCCCTCGAGTGATGATGAGGACTACTGGGTAGACCTCCTGGTACTCGAGTTAGCGGAGCGAGCCAATCTAGGACTTCAAGCACTATCAGATCAAGAAGATGAATTTGATACCATCTTCGGCTCTAACCTAGAGAGATGGGAATGTCCTTAGGGATCCCCCAGCATTCTTTACCATTATCAACCTCGCTGCCGAGCATGCATGCTCATCTTAACGTATTATGAAGATCAAGGAAAAGAACTTGCAACCCCTGAGGATTCTTTAAGAGACTCCCCTCGGTGGGAAGAACAACATTATTACAATCTAGAGGATGACAGTTTAATCAACTACGATTTTCAGAGCTTCTTCGAAGAAGAGGCGATCAATGTGGCAGGAGAAGCCCAAGCATTAATGTCGCTGTCACCAGCATCACTCATTCAAAAGATCTCATCAGATGAGGACTCCAAAAAAAAATGCCAAATTCACAACAAGTCCGCATTTTCCAAAGAATCGCCCAAACGGCTCCAGTAGTCGTCTCACTCCCTCAATTAGAGGAAGCAATTCTCCCAACGCCCCTTGAGGCGGCCGACCCTGTATCATATTTATTATAAAAAAAATTTAAAATAAAGAAAACAGAAAACCCTAAAAATTCATAAATACAAAATCCAAAAAAATCAGAAAACCCTAGAAAAGAAAGGGAACTCTTAGTCCCGAACCAAATTTGTGGCCAACAACGAGACTTTTCTCCTAAGATTTCTATCCCATTCCCCGCACGAGGATGTAAACCATCCTGGTTAAACAACAAGCTAGTGATCATACCAGATGAAATACTTCATGACTTTGAGGGAAGAATCAGTAGTCTTGACCTTCATCTCACTAAAAATCTCTCAGTCATAGATTGTGCCAATGAAGGGTCACCTTTCGCAAACTCAGATCCCCAGTGTAACAATTTCGTAGCATACGAACTTACCAAGGATGAAGAAAGAACACAAGTTGTCGAGGAGGCACTGGACTTCCAACAGGTTATCAAGCATTTCGATGAGCAAACCCAAGCTGTCGCAGAACCCACAAAAGAACTTAACTTTGGCACTGAAGAGAAACCTAAGAAGCTACTAATTAGCGCAACGCTCAACTCTGACGAACACCAACAAATTGCACAAGTCCTGTAAGAACACTTTGACTCCTTCTTGTGGTCCTACGAGGACATGCCTGATTTTGACCCAAGTTTAGTAGAACATCGCCTCGTCTTAGAACCTGATGTAAAGCATGTTAAGCAGAAACTCCGCAGGATGCACCCACAAACTACTATTAAGTAGTGAAAAATACCATTTTTCACCTCTTAACCTAACCTTTGTTGGACCCTTGAGCTAACTAATACTGTGTTCTAAGTATGTTTTGTAGATAAGCAATAAAATCCAACCTTAGTGCAGATATCCACCTAAAAAGGTAAAAGAAGCAATCTATTCCTCATCACATGTTCACAACAACCCAAAGGCCTGTCAGTCAAGCAATCAGAGCTGCATAAATTCATGAGAAGGTCATGGCTCAACAAGGCATGCTTGAGACCAAGCATAGCTGTAAAGAAGATGGATTAAACCCACCAAGAGGTTGCTGAGTGCTAACGGATGGAAGATAGCACACCAAAGATAGGTGTCAGCTGAAGAAACTCAAGGCAGAAGCTGTCGAGAAGTTCTAAAGCTCAAATGTTGATCTGCCAAGAGGATCCACGAAGCTATCGCTAGGTTCCAATTGTTGTCAATAGGTTGTGCTTACAGTAAAAGAATCCTGTCGACACCTTACCTAAAGGTGCAAGGGAAGTCGCGAGGTTCAGCTGAACATATCAAGCAGATCGAGAGAAGTTTTCGACAAGACCTTTTAGAACCTGTCGAGATGATCTCCACCTGTCAAACACTTCACCAAGTCGACAGGTTGATTATAACCTGTTGACAGGATGAATGAAGAACTGAGCAGAAGGTATCGAGAGCCATTTCAATCCTATTGAGATATGCCAATCCTATCGACTTGTGCACTTCAGCTCAGCGAGAGGCTTTCCAAACCTATCAAAATACAGAGCAAGCTGTCTAGGAAGCTGTCAAGAAGTTCCCTGAACCTCTCGACATTCATTTTGGGAACTTCTCATGGCCCTTCTTCAGCAGCTACAACTTTCAGATATCACGCACACGATCCAAGGCGCGACAGCAACCCCAGGGGGGTATTTTTGGTATTCAACTGAGCATGAGCGGGAACTCTAACTACCTCACATATACTTGTCAGTTGTGAACCAATAGGAGAAAAGCTTCTAGAAGTGGGATCAGCCACATCAGCATAACTGCATTATTCCTTTGAGTTCTGATTGGCTGAAACAGATCTGAGAAAAAGGTATAAATAGAGGAGCAATCACATTGAAAATTATCTAAAAATTGAGAGAGCCAGAGTCAAGATCGAAATCATTTTCCCTCCAAATCTTCTCTCTCTTTTCCCTCTTCCTCTTCCTTGCTTTTAGCCAATTATGGTTGGCTAAGACTTCTCCAGTAGCTAGGGTGAGGTTATGAGCTGTAATTAAGAGTTTCAGAGGCTTTATAAGGGATTGGATGCTGCACAGATTGTAGATCTGAGCACAATATTATAAGTAGTGACATTGTAATAGAATTGTATAATTTAAAGTTAATTCTGAGCTATATTTCATCTATTCGTATTTGATTTCCCTAGTTTGGATGCTCCTGTGGGCCAGCCAGAAATGGGGAGTTTGTAGCCTGGTATTCACAGCATCTACAATGGTTAACCTGTTCTAATAAAGACTATTGGCTTAAGACAATCTATAGGATGATCTGTGACCATTTAAGTGGACAGATCATAGCCTTAGGATTGCTCTGATCATTTGGTCAAGATCAAATTCTTATACCATGCATTTGTCGAGGTTAAACCTGGGGAGCTTGTAGCCAGATGAAGGATTGTTGCAGATTTGATCTTAGCATTGCCTTTCATTCAATTAATTTTTAGTGAAATACCAAATCCCTAGCTACTGCTCTCCATCCTTTGATCTTTAATCCATTTTCCTTCACTGCTGTGTTCTCTTAAAATCTGAATCAACTACATTTAATTTCTATAGTTTGTAGTGACAAAAAACCCAAAGCCTCTCCTCTTTCTTATTTTAGTGTAGCTTAAATTATGATAGAGTGCCAGATCTATTGTAGATATGGAGATTTACCATAGTTTATTCACATTTCCCTATGGACCTACCCTTACTTATCTATCAAAACTTGCTACAACAGCCCTGTATCTTGCAGGTCTAGGAAATTGTAGTTGTGCTGAATCCACCCTTTGTTTTAATTTGATTTTATTTTGCCTTTACCATTACACACTAAATCAACACACTCTATTTTCACAACAAGTTTTTAGCGCTGCTGCTGGGGATCTGTGATCTAAACTTGGTAGATCTAAGTTTCTTCTAATTTTAGATTTATAATTTTGATTACCTGTTAAGTGCTTGACTAATTGCTCTTGCAGTATTTTGTAGCTTAATTTTCTTTTCAGATCTGGATCTTTGGTACTCCGAGGAACATTGTGATAGAGGTTGTTCTAAAGTTTGTATCCCTCTACTCCTTTTATTTTTCCTGATCTGTGATTTATAGTTTTAATTAGCTGTTTGTGCTTGTTCCTGTTTGTTGTATTCAACTTGAGCTGTGATTTGTATAAGTGTGCATTAAGATTGTGAGTGGTGTATGTTTAGAAGAAGAACTCTCAACCCCCAGATTGTGCCATTTAATTCAGAAGTTGAAAGGATTCTTAGACCCAGACAAACCCCACCTACATCTGCTGCAACTAAATTTGTTGAAATGGATGAGCAACCAAGGTTGTTGTTAAAGGATTACTATGCACCTGGTGCATATAATTCTCCTTTTTGCATACAATTTCCTGCTGTGGAAACTAATTATAAAATCAAGTCTTCAGCCATTCAGATGTTGACTTCTTTCCATGGTTTGAGCAAAGAGGACCCATACAAGCATATTGATGAATTTCTTACTTTGTGTAATACCTTTAATAGTACAGGTCTAGGGCCAGAAGCTACCAAGCTTAGGTTATTTCCTTTTTCATTAAAGGATAAAGCCAGGGCCTGGTTATCCTTGCTTCCCCCTAATAATATCAACTCCTGGGATGACATGTAAAGACAATTATTAGCTAAATTCTTCCCCATGTCTAGAACCAGTCAATTGAAAAAGAGTATCCTCTCATATTCTCAACTCCCAACTGAAGGGTTCCATGAGGCATGGGAGAGATTCAAGGAGTTGTTGAAGCAGTGCCCCCACCATAAAATTCCTGAATGATAACTTATCCAAAGTTTCTATCAAGGAATTGACTCCAAGAGTAGAAATATGGTGGATACTTCATGTGGAGGCAGATACCTTTAGAAAATAGCTGAGGAAGCATGGGAATTGTTTGAGGCCATTGGTGAAAACTCATTACAGCAAGAGTCTCTTGCTAGGGATGCAGACACCCCAGGAAGAATGTTGAAGGAGAATATAACAAGAGGTAAAATGTATGAGATGGTTGGGTATAATGATTTGAAAAGAAAGATAGCCAGTTTAACTCAAAGGTTGGAGAAAATGATGGAAGAAAAGCAGTCTCCAATGGTTGCTAATGTGGGAGAGGCATGTCCCATCAGTCAATCTCCCACTCATCCCATTCAGGATTGCCCCTCTGCTGAGTGTTATTCATTGAAAAGTACCACTTTTCATCTTTTAACTTTGCCTTTGATAGACTTTGAAGCAGATTAATAATCATTTGTTAAGTGTGTTTTGTAGTTAGCAATAATCTATGCAGCTTAATACAAAATCCATCCTTATTAGCCCAAAGAAGAGGAAGAAGACATGCAAAGATGACAGCTGAGCCAAAGCCTAATGGAACACCCTGGTAGTGCTCACCATGGTGACTCATTTACTGGTCATCATTGACCAAAAGCCTAGCAGATGAATGAAGTAACCTGAGAATGGAGAAACTGCAAAAGCAGCAAGTGCAATGCATCAGAGCATAGAAAGACAGATCTCGCAGAGTTGAGAAGCTCCCTTGCAAAGCTAAGGATTCAGTGCAAGATGCCCTCGCGTAGATAAGACAAGCAGTCAAGAGGAGAGCTGTAAAGACATCGTGAAGATCTCGCAGATTAAAATCCTCAGAATTTGTGGTCGTGAAGCTCTCACGGAGATCAAACCTTAAAGCAATCACACGAAGAACATAGAGAACCTATGTGTATACTGAATAAAATTTCCCCTCAAAGAGTTCATGCATGGCCCTGGAAGAGAGAGACGCCCAGAATTCTCCTGTAAATCTTACGCACTCTGAAGCCTTACCAATTACTACGCGAGCACAGGAGCATACCTGCGCGAGTCCGCAGTGAGAGAGAGAGCTTCTGAAGCTCTATTACGCGAGAAGTCTAGGCACTCAAGATTATCTCCATGACAGCATTACAGCGCAAAAGAACTACGTGACTAACTGAAGATACATTGCGCGAGTGAGCACTTCCCACCAACCAAAAGCTACTCTACAAAGGCACTGCAACTGCATAAATGAATGAATGCATATGCCAGCTCCGCGAAGCACGGGCTCCCCACTTCTCAGTTTTAACTCAAGGACCTTTTGAGAATTTCCCAAGGCTAGGGCAGACGTCCCGAGGTGCAGATTTTCAGGCGCACGTCTCAAGGCATTCAAGGGTTGTAACAGTGTCATGTCTGCTAGAAACATTAGGGTTAATCTCTTCAGAGCCAAGGTCGCATTGACAGAGTATATAAGCTACACTTAGAGTTTATTTTTATCATCGACCCTTCTTTTCATCCTCTGTTGACTGAGAGCTCCAGCAGACTAGGGTTAGGGTTTGATCACCACTTTTTCCCATTTTTCTTCTCTCTTAGCCCAGCACTTGCTGCCTAATCCCCCTGTAAGCAGTTAGGTTTAGTTTATTTCAGTTTGTAATAGGTTTTGTATATATTGGGATTTTAGATGAGCAGTAGTGTACAGGCTGCAGCCTGGAGACAGTTCATTGTAAGTTTTGTGTTTATTAATGGATTACTATTTTAATGCCTAATTAAATCTAAAGATCTTATGGTTTCTTTAGATGTCTATAGGATCCATGTATTTGGGACTAGCCCATTCAGTTTCTAGTAGATTTATTATTTACCATCTGATTTCCCTTGGTTTGATAGCCTCATAGAAAGCAATGTTGGATCTGTAGTGAGAACTGGGGAGCTCGGAGGCCTGTGGACCATGGTGGTTGCAGCAGTTTATATGTTCTTTCTCATATATCTGTGGTATGGACAAACCAATGGGATACCTTGTGACCATTTGAGTGGACAGAGTATAGCCCTAAGGTGTTGTCCATTCACATGTCTGAGAAGGATTCTTCTCTCCTACACATGAGCTTTTAGAGCCTTATATGGAGGTTTGTACAGGAATTGGCTCCCCTCTGTTTTACCTAGCCGATATCAGATGTTAGATCTGATATCTCTGTGGTAATTGCAACTTAAGGCTGAGTCATTGCAAGCCATTTGTAGCAATGACTAACTGAATCTAAAGCCCTATTCAACCTGTTGCATGGTCCTTTTTGTGGGCACCAGTGAGCCGTTGGCCTTAGCAAATCACTTAGGATCTTATGGGTTGGAATACCTATGGATGTTAGCCAGATCTGTGCACAGATCTGGGGAGCTTGTAGCACTGGCATTATATAGTGCTGCAATAGTATTCATGGCTTGATCTGGTCCAGTGGCTGGGGAAATGATCAGTCCACTCCTCTGGACTAGATTGGCAATTTCTGGTTTAACTAATGGGATTTGACAGACTCTATAGGATAGGCTATGACCATTTGAGTGGACAGCCTATAGCCTTAAGAGC
The DNA here is from genome assembly GCA_021018995.1 of Chloranthus sessilifolius. Taxonomy (NCBI): domain Eukaryota; kingdom Viridiplantae; phylum Streptophyta; class Magnoliopsida; order Chloranthales; family Chloranthaceae; genus Chloranthus; species Chloranthus sessilifolius. The sequence continues at coordinate 75,379,860 of CM037588.1, read as the reverse complement.
ACCCCAAATGGCATGGGTTAAACTAGATATTTCTACCTTGTTGAGGCTTTTGATAGTGTCTCAGCAAGGAGCACTGCAGAGACAGACTATATCTGAGTTACATTTCTGCTTTAACTCTGAACTTAACCTACTTACTTCTCACCAATTTTTATATTTTATTTTGGTACACACCATCACCATCTTCTTCTTAATCCTTTCTTTAGGATAGGGCTACATTTTATTTCTCTGTTGTTAGGATTAATTTAGTGTAGTAGTGACACCCAGCTCCCTTTCTTTAGGATCGCCATATCTGTAGCTAGATCTGGAGGCCTACTATTATAGCCCATTTTAGGTTCTAGATCAATTTCTCTATGGGATAAACTCTTACTTATCAAAACTTGCTACAATAGGCCCTGTATCTTGCAAGTCTAGGATTGCTTTGGTTGTGCTGAATCCATTCTTTTATTTTACTGTCTTTAAATTGGTTTCCACCACACAATAAACAAAGCACAACAAGGTAACGACAATAAGTTTTTCGTGCCGCTGTCGGGGATATTGATCTTTTTAGTAGACCTGAGTTGTATTATAATTTAAATTTCAAAATTCTTTATAGCTGTACCTAAACTAGAATAAAAGTATTACTGATTCTTTATGGAATTTGGTAGAAATAGACAGCAGAAGAAGGGAAAAGCTAGATCTGCAGTTGGAGTGAAGCTAGCTCTGTTTGTACGTACTTTCCCCTAAATCTCAGTCCATTTATGTTTACTTCCTTGTTATTTTTTAGTTTAAATCTGTGTAGTTGTTAATTTTTGTTTGAAATATTCTTTGTGTGTGCTTGTGAGCATTTTTTGTACTTACTATGGGTGTGAGTATATGCATGGTAGAAGGTCTGTAAACCCTGAGCTAGAACCTCCAAATCTAGAGGTTGAAAGGATCCTTAGACCTAGATGCATCCCACAAGGCCCTACTATTGAAACCAAACCAGCTATCATGGCTGAGAGGCAGAGAACATTAAAGGAGTATAATGCACCTGGGGAGTACTCCTCTTCCTTCTGCATTCAATTCCCCTCTATTGAAGGGAATTATGTGATTAAATCCTCCACCATCAATATGTTGCCTTCGTTTCATGGGCTTAGTAAAGAAGATCCCTACAAGCATATAGACCAATTTTTATCACTTTGCACTACCTTCAATATTGTTGGCTTGGGACCTGAGGCCACCAAACTGAGGCTTTTTCCTTTTTCACTAAAGGACAAAGCCAGCACATGGTTATCAAAACTCCCAGCCAACAGCATACAGTCATGGAGTGACCTTCAAACCAAATTTTTGGCCAAATTCTTTCCCATGAACAAAACCAGCTAGATGAGGACAAATATTTTATCATTCACTCAGTCCTCAACTGAGGATTTTTATGATGCTTGGGAAAAATTCAAGGAGATGTTAAAACAATTCCCCCACCACCAAATCTCAATGTGGCAGCTTGTCCAAGTATATATCAAGGAATTAATTCTAAGAGCAGGGACATGGTGGATGCTTCCTGTGGTGGTAGTTACCTCCACAAGACAGCTGAGGAAGCTTGGGAGTTGTTTGACATAATAGGGGAAAATTTCATGCAGTAGGAGTCTCTGTCATGCAATGATAGCCAGACTCCAGGTAAGATGGTAAAAGAGGCCACCTCTAGAGGTGAAATATTTAAAGTGAAGGTGCAAGGTGATTTGGAGAGGAAGGTGGGCAACCTGAGCCTGAAATTTGATAAACTTATGAATGTGATGCAGCCTCGGGTGGTTGCACAGGTGGAGGAAGCATGTCTGATATGCCTATCTCCCACAAATTCTATTCATGATTGTCCATCTACCACCCAATTTCTAGATTTTGTTATGGAGTAAGCCAATGCTGCTCAAACTTTTGGGCAGCAGCCTGTTGGGTATTCTTGAAGGAACCACCCAAATCTGTGGTGGAGACAAGATTCATATCCTCAATCCCAGCAGAAGCAAATGGTAGCTCCTTACAGACCCCAACACAGTTTAATCAAGGTTACCCACCAAGGCAAAATTTTCTGTTACCTGCCCCGTAGTCTAATCAGTTGGCTCTGCCCACACAATAGCCCAGATCCTCTTCATTTGAAGAGCAGATGCTGGCTTCAATACAGAATTTGGGGAGCCTGGTACAGACTGTCAATTCTCATGGATAGAGTATCAAGAAGATTGAGGACCAGTTGGGTCAAATTTGTAATGCTCTGAATAGGAGGGAAGAAGGAAAATTGCCTTGTCAACCCCTGACAAATCTGAAAGGTTAGTATATGATTGATGATGCATCCTCTACTCAAGAGGAAGCCAGTGCCCAGTGAGAAAGAGGTTGGTAAAAAGTGGATCATAGGTATGAAATTTCTGTGTTGATTTGTGTTCTTTAGACTTCTGTCAGTTGAGTTTTTAGTGTGATGTTAAATTGATTGTGTTGCTTTGTCTGTGTTTGCATTTCGTTATTGAATACATGTGCATATTTGTTCGCTAAATGTACTGTGTGTACTTGTTGATGAATGGTTGAGGTGCCCTTATCATAATTTGCATGAAGTTGAGCTGAAAAGCTATTTATAGAATTCTGTAATGTTGATGAACTGTTGATTGAAAATGGGCATATGTGTTTCATGATTGAAATGAATTACCTGTCTGAGGGTTGGTGCTCATGCACGGTGGTTGGGTGCACAACAGCATAAATGTACTAACCAATGTGTTGCACTGAGTTAATTGAGTAAAGGTTGAGAAGAAATGTTGTCCCGCAGAGCTAGATGGCTTAAATTTTCTATGCGAGCCATCACTTGCCTTCCTCGCGTGCTAAAAGCCTGAGCAATGGCTGTAAAAATGCCTCGCGGATCTGCCTTTCTGCTCCATGAGCTCAAGTTGTAAAAGAAGTATGGCCTCAGTGTTCTACACGAGCACCACGTGAGATAATTTATGAGGCAACACAAGGCCTCGCGCACTAAGGTCAATGATTCAGCTCCATGAATTTTAATGTGAGGCAGGTTGTTCTTCTGCGTGACAGAACATCTTGCGATTTTAAATGCCAACTGCTCGAGAATTTTACTCTGCGAGCTCCTATTGCCAACTCTGCGAACCGCGAGATTTGCTCTATAAACTCGGCGAAGCCCCTCATTTTCTTCATTTCCTCTGTCTGCCCTAGTTTCCCAGCACAAGAACCAACGTCCCTTTCCTCTCCTTTCTCCTCTACTTTGTAATCCACACCACCTCAAGCATTTTTCTCTCATCATATGGTTCCCCAGCTACTCCTGATAACTTCGAGCAAGGTTTGGGGGGATTTGAGCCACTGAGCATAATTTCAAGTGGAACCCTAACTCTCAACTAGTACATTCTCCATTTCTTTTCTTGCCCTGTGTTTGATTTATTTAAAAGAAGAGAAGGGAAAAATTGGAAGCTTTTATGCTTACTCGGTGTGATTAGCATTTTCTCAAAGTTGTGAGCCCAAATTTTGATAATCTGAGCACTTATGGCCACGGGTTCAAAATTTTTAGATACCCTCGCTGTGATGCTAAACTTGTCCACCGGTGGTAGCCCTATGGCCACTAGGAAATCCACAAGGATTGCAGAGGCCTCCATATTGGAGACCTCTGAGGTACCCTCACCTGTTGTTGAGCCCACCATTTCAAAAGAAAAGAAGGAATTTGTCCCAAGGAAGAGGGGCCGAGAGCACCCACTGCCTAAGATCCCTAAAATATCAAAGAAGAAATAGAAAAAGGGCAAAGTTGTGGCCCCTGAGGTCCCTGGGGTTTACGAGGAAGCGACTACTGATTACCTCAGGGTCCCTTCTGACTTTGTACAGGCAATATAGCTGGAGGCTGAAACCATTTTTGACAAAGCCTATTTTGAGGAGCTACCTGAGATTTCTGCCTCCATTGAATATCTGACAAAGGCATCTCTGCTTCCATTGTTGATGCCCTCAATATAGCTGGTTTTCCCAAGATTGGTCAGATTATTTTATCAGAATATAAAGTTAAAACAGGCCATGATGGGAACCCAGCACTGCTGGTTTTAATTGATGATTTCGAGATGTTATTCAACCAGGCAGACAATGCAAGGATGCTAGGGATACCAGCCAGGTATAACCTTGAGTGGGGCTTGGGTCTTCCTTTGACTACCACCATTACTGAGATAGCTAGGGAGTTAACTGGAGGGATCACTGCCTCAGGTGACTCAATTAGAAAGAGGGATCGACACCCCAACCTCAGGCTAATGGATGATGTGCTGCGGAAAAATGTGTATTGCTCTGGGCATGAGCAGGAGAGGAGGTACCCCATAGCTGATGCCCTCTTCTCATTTCATAGAAACCACTACTTGGATGTCGCCAAGTTAGTTTTCGAGGGGATTATAGATTTATGCGAGAAGGTGAAAATAATGAAAAAATCTCATGCCCTTCCCTACTGTAGATTGATTATTGCACTGCTGAAGTGGGGGAAGTACCCATTTCAAAGGGAGGAGGAGACTGTGGCATTGAACCCTAAACAGAGTGAGAAGAAACAATGGGGAATCAGTGGCACCATGATGGAGAAGAAGAAGAAGAGGAGGGAGGAGTTACTGAGAGAAGCAGCCCCCACCATTCATGAAGTAGCTGCTACTGCTGATGATGCTGCAACCTCCACCTCACTTGTGCCAGCCAACACCACACTCACCTCCTCATCCATTACCTCTACCTCCATGCTAGCTCCACCTTCAACCCAGACATAGCAACCCATCACAAGCCCACTACCCATACTTGACCCTATATCACTAACCACCATAGCCATAGCCACCCTACCTATTTCTTCACCCCTACCTATTTTTTCAGCCCACCCTAGCCCACCTATCAAGACCCCATACCAGAAGAAAAAGAAAACTACCAAAACCCCTACAACACCCCATCCCACCTATATCTCCCAAACCATTCCAATCCCTAAAACCACAGCCATTCCAGACCCCATACCCACACCCTATGAACCAGCAGCCCATACCTTTCAAACCCCACTTTATTCCCCACCTTTTATACCTATCACTAGTGAGCCTGTAGACCAATCAATTCCCTTATCCCATGACAGGGAGCCATTTTCAGGAGAATAATTTTCCACTATGATATCCACTATTCTAGGAGACATCAATTTAGAGTATACCCCTCTCCCAGTCTCACCTCATCCTTCACACTTCACTCCTCCACATCATCCATCACCCCAGGCCACTACCTTCACACATAGACCCACTTCTCCCTTTCAACCTGTTCCCCCTACCCAACCCATACCCAATACCATACCTGACCTCTTACCCCAAATCCTGCACCTCCTACTCTCCCTACATTCCCAAATATTGGCCAATACCCAAACCCAAGCTACAATTGAGGCCAATCTTCATTCACTTCACTCCACCATACCAAACCCTACCTCCGTCCCAACCATTTTACAATCCATCTAAGCAACTTTAACCACTCTCACCCAACCTCCCCAACAGTCAACTCTCCCTACATCAATCCATAATCCCCCATCTGCTCTTACACCCATTGAACCTCTCCCAGAAACTTCTCCCAACACTTTCAGAGATGCCTCCACCCAAACTGAACCTGACCCTCACCTACCTATCCTGGAGCCTACCCTTCATGTCCCTCACCCTTTGCCCTCCACCCCACTTCTGTCCTCATCCAGTCCCCTTTCATTACAAGCCGGCCCTTCTTCCATTGCTAATCTACCCATATATCCTATCTTTGATACCCCCATGCCCCCTTACTCCACCCTCATCAGAGCCATGAAAGTCAATGCCTACATAAAAAGAGATGTAGTTCATGGCATGGCTGACTCGAAAGCTACAGTACGGCAGTCTCTCCTTAATCAAATTAAACTCTTGATGCTTGCTCATAAGGTAGATAAAAAGGAAATCAAGAAAGGATGGAGAGATATTATGGTCCAACACAATGAGGCAAAGAATAGAGTAGAGAGTCAGGAAGATGTCATCAAGGAACTGAAAGAGAAACTGTGACTGTCTGAGGAGCGTGCTTATGATTATGGAGTGACTATTGCAGCTTTAGAGAAAAGGATAAATGCACAAACTGACCGAGAGTTGGCAGAAGCTCCTTTTAAAGAACTAAACCCAGATGTACCTCTCCAACAAACAGCTCCTGATGCAACGGGTCCTAGCCCAGTAAAACCTAGACTCAAAATCAAGGAACCTACCCAAAAACCTTCCCCCACTCCAACAAGAAAAAGCTCAGCCAAGACTAGGAAATCTACTTCCAAAAGACCACTGTCTAAGGCTGCCACCTTGAAGCAAGCAAAGGGGAAGGGAATCTAGGAACCACGCTGAGGCCAAGGACTCTAATGATTAAATTTTGCACATGTATTTAGTTAGGCAGTAGTTTGTAAATTTTGTACTTTTCTTTCCCTTACTTTATACATACTATAGATGTTATAATGTTTTCTCCACTTTCTTTATTTCTATGTGTTTATTTTTATGTTGTTTGTTATGTATTTTTCTCTCTTGTAGTTTCTGTTCTGTTAATGTCTATGTCTTGAGCCTGCTGCACAGTCACATATAACTTTGAATCAGTGAGGACACTGCTCCTCATAGGTTTGGGGGTGTTGAAGGCTCTACCAATGAAGCAGTTAACCTAAGTGCAGTAGAATCAAGTGAGTAAGAAATGGATTCATGTTCACTTAAGAATCATAAAAAAAATATTTTGCAGACCTTGAGGCATCACAAGCTTTTAAATTTTAGTATTTTCATGATATGAACACCAAGAAAACTCACTTGTATCAGTACTTAGTGAATAATTAAAGAGAGAAAAAGGTAAGGACATGCCTAAGAGCTCAATGAAAGACCATAACTAGTGAGATTTGGGCCTACAAATTTTTTTTTTCTTTCTTTGAGGAGTAACTAAGGAAATTCTTCTAGCCCTAAGAACTGGCTGAGTATGTTCCCTTACTAGAAGTTAGGCACCTCTAAGTTGAAACAACTGACAACACTCATGACACTTAGGAAAGGATCAAGGCCTTCTCTTGGACAGTTTGAGCTTAAATAGACCATACTTTAATTAACTGCCCTTGTGCACACACTTTTTGAGCCTTAATTTCTAATTTTCTTCAAAATACACTTGAGTACTTGTACCTGAACCTATGGACTTGATTCAAACCTACCCTCACTCTGAGAAATCAGAAGGTAAAGGAGAAGGAGCTGAAGATGGATAAGATAAGGTCAACATTGGATGAATGGAGAAGGGATACTTAAAAATTAGCAGTGTAGCAGCTAAGGAGAGAGGTGGCAAGGCAGAAAAATAAAAACAAAAAGATAAATGTATCCAAAAAGATTAAAAAATAATAATGAAGAGGAATAAGAGGAAAAGTTCCTTGAAAAATCAAAAATAAGAGGAGAAGTTGGCCACTTCAAGTCTGAATAAGTTTTAAAGACAAGGAAAGGTGCTGAACTAAAGAAGGTGAAGTCATGAATCACCTCCATCACCTACTGATTTCTCAAGTTTGAATCCCTTTTCAACCACCCATTCTTTATAACCTATCCCATAAGCCACATTACAACCCAGTTAAAAGTCCCTGTGATCCAAAGTTAAATGAGCTGTCATATAGAGACAAAGAGTTGTCCAATCTATGGTAAGGATTAGCCAATGATGCCAAAACATAGATGCTATGCGTATGCTCATGCTTACAGACCCATTTGGGGCCTGTAATTGCTCTTGAGCTTGAGAGAAAATTGAAACCCTCAAAGTTCTTTGTGAGAAGTATGCCTTGGTAAGCATTGGGTCTAATGTAGAATGTATTGGGTATGACCTATAACCTAATTTTTGAATTAATGATGAAGTCAATACTGACCTACATGTGATATTTTTCCCCTACTGTGATCTAATTGGAAATGATGTGCAACTATGTAGAAGCTGTGATGAGAAAATGTCTGTGCATAATCACATGTTCAAATTCCTCATATATTTTCTTTTGTTGAATCAAAGGTGAACTAATGCTCTGTTTCTTGATAGCTAACTTGATAATTTTGCACTTCTGTTAACTATTTTATTGAGAAGTTTGTAGCTATCTTCACTGAAAACCCTCAGGAGACTTCACTCCTCCACTAGGGATCACCTAGGGGTTTAAAAGGCTTGGTACATATGCTAAATATATCTGTGCTCCCTACGAAAGTGGCATTTAAATTCTAGAATAGTTATTTTAAAATTTCCTTTGCTCAGGGACTAGCAAAGATTAATTTTGGGGGTGTGTTATTCACTGAAAAGTACCACTTTTCACCTCTTAACCTAGCCTCTGATAAACCTTGAAGCAGACTAATAATCATTTGTTAAGTGTGTTTAGTAGTTAGTAAGAATTTGTGCAGCTCAATACAAAATCCACCTTTATTGGCCCAAAGAAGAGAAAGAAGACATGCAAAGATGACAGCTAAGCCAAAGCCAAATGGAACACCCTGGTAGTGCTCATCATGGTGATTCATTTGTTGGTCATCATTGACCAAAAGCCTAGCAAATGAATGAAGTTGGCTGAGAATGGAGAAACTACAAAAGCAGCAAGTGCAATGCATCAGAGCATAGAAAGATAGATCTCGCAGAGTTGAGAAGCTCCCTCGCGAAGCTAAGGATGCAGTGGAAGATGCCCTTGCGCAGATAAGATGCGCAGTCAAGAGGAGAGCTGTAAAGACATTGCGAAGATCTCGCAAATGAAAATCCTTAGAATTTGTGATCGCGAAGCTCTCGCGAAGATCAAACCTTAAAGTAGTCGCGCAAAGAACATAGCAAGCCCATGTGTGTACTGAACATAATTTCACCTCGCAGAGTTCGTGCGTGGCCCTGGAAGAGAGAGACGCCAAGAATTCTCCTCGCGCAGATATCATGCACTCTGAAGCCTTACCAATTACTACATGAGCGCAAGAGCATACCTGTGCGAGTACCCAGCGAGAGAGAGAGCTTCTGAAGCTCTATTGCACGAGAAGTCTAGGCACTCTAGATCATCTCCGCGACAGCATTACAGTGCAAAGGAGCTGCACGACTAACTGAAGATACATTGCGTGAGTGAGCACTTCCCACTAACCAAAAGTTACTCCGTGAAGGCTCTGTAACTGCGCGAATGAATGAATGCATATGCTAGCCCCGCGAACCATAGGCTCCCCACTTCTCAGTTTTAACTCAAGGACCTTTTAGGAATTTTCCAAGGCTAAGGCACACATCCCGAGGTGCAAATTTTAAGGTGCATGTCTCAAGGCATTCAAGGGTTAGAACAGTGCCATGCCTGCTGGAAAAATTAGGGTTAATCTCTTTAGAGCCAAGGCTGTATGGACAGAGTATATAAGCTACACTTAGAGTTTAGTTTTATCATCGACCCTTCTTTTCATCCTCTATCAACTGAGAGCTCCAGTAGGCTAGGGTTAGGGTTTGATCACCTCTTTTTCCCATTTTTTTTCTCTCTTAGACCAGCACTTGCTGGCTAATCTCCCTGTAAGCAGTTAGGTTTAGTTTATATTAGTTTGTAATAGGTTTTATATACATTGGTATTTTGGATGAGTAGTTGTGTATAGGTTGCAGCCTGGAGACAGTTCATTATAAGTTTTATGTTTATCAATGCATTGCTATTTTAATGCCTAATTGAATCTAAAGATCTTATGGTTTCTTTATATGTCTATAGGATTCATGTATTTGGGACTAGCCCATTCAATTTCTAGTAGATCTATTATTTACCGTCCAATTTCCCTTAGTTTGATAGCCCCATGGAAAGCAATGTTGAATCTGTAGTGAGATCTGGGAAGTTTGGAGGCCTATAGACCATGGTAGTTGCAGCAGTTTACATGTTCTTTCTCAGATCGTTGTGGTATGAACAAACCAATGGGATACCCTATGACCATTAGAGTGGACAGAGTATAGCCCTAAGGTGTTGTCCGTTCACATGTCTGAGAAGGATTCTTCTCCCCTGCACATGAGCTTCTAGAGCCTTGTGAGGAGGTTTGTACAAGAACTGGCTCCCCTCTGTTTTACCTAGCCGATATCAGATGTTAGATCTGATCTCTCTATAGTAATTATAGCTTGAGGCTGAGTCATTATAGGATATTTGTAGCAATGATCAGCTAAATCTAAAGCCCTATTCAACCTGTTGCATGGTCCTTTTTGTAGGCACCAGTGAGCCGTTGGCCTTGGCAAAGCACTTATGATCTTATGGGTTGGAATACCTATGGATGTTAGTCAGATCTGTGCACAGATCTGGGGAGCTTGTAGTACTGGCATTACATAGTGCTGCAATAGTATTCATGGCTTGATCTGGTCCAGTGGCTGGAGAACTGATCAGTCCACTCCTCTGGACTAGATTGACAACTTCTGGCTTAACTAATAGGATTTGACAAACTCTATAGTATAGGTTGTGACCATTTGAGTGGACAGCCTATAGCCTTAAGAGCGCCCTAAATGGCATGGGTTAAACTAGATATTTCTACCTTGTTGAGACTTTTGATAGCGTCTCAGCAAGGAGCACTGCAGAGACAGACTAAATCTGAGTTATATTACTGCTTTAACTCTGAACTTAACCTACTTACTTCTCACCAAGTTTTATATTTTATTTTGGTACACACCATCACCATCTTCTTCTTAACCCTTTCTTTAGGATAGGGCTAGATTTTATTTCTCTGTTGTTAGGATTAATTTATTGTAGTCGTGACACCCAACTCCTTTTCTTTAGGATTGCTAGATCTTTAGCTAGATCTGGAAGCCTACTATTATAGCCCATTTTGGGTTCTAGATCAATTTCTCTATGGGACAAACTCTTACTTATCAAAACTTGCTACAAGAAGCCCTGTATCTTACAGGTCTAGAATTACTTTGGTTGTGCTGAATCCATTCTTTTATTTTACTTTGTCTTTAAATTGGTTTCCACCACACAATAAACAATGCACAACAAGAGTAGACAACACTGAGCAATTTCCAGAACTGGTGATGGAACATGTGAATGCTATCTAGTCTTTTGGTCAGTAGTCAACTGCTAGTTATTCTTGGAGAAACCATCCCAACCTCAGATGGAAGCAAGACAATGGTCAAAATTAAAACCAGCAGTAGCAGTTCCAACCTCAGTTCTATCAGCAACCACAACAAATGCCTTTTAAATATGCTCCTCAGACCTATCAACAGAATTTTATTCCAAGGACCCAATACCAGCAACCTATGGCTCAGCCTATGGTTTAGCCTGTGTAACAAAATGCCCCAACTCTAGCTTCTAGAATACCGTCTTTTGAAGAACAAGTTCTGGCTTCATTGCAGAACTTGGGCTAATTGTCCCAAACAATCCACTCTCATAGTCAAAGCATAAAAAAGATAGAAGACCATCTTGGTCAACTATCTAATGCATTGATAAAGAGGGAGGAAGGTAGGTTGCCTAGTCAGCCCATGGACAATCCAAAGAGATAATATGTGGTAGGTGAAGTCTGTTCTTCCCACGAGGAAGCAAAATCTATCACCACATTAAGTGGAAGGTTGGTGGATAATCAAGTAGGCTGTGGGCCTTTGAAAAATTCAGAGAAAGAAAATGAATAAGTTCCAAAGAATGTATAGCAGGAGTAACCCAGTTTGAATAAGGGGAATGTTAATGCTCCCCAACAAAAAATTAAAAAAAAATAAAAAATTGAAAATAAAAATAAAGAAAAAATTGATGAGTTGCCTGAGGCTGCAAATGGAAGGCCAGCTCCCCATTTGCCATTTCCCAATGCTTTGAAGGCAGCTTCTTTTGATAAAGGGAATGCCAAAGTAGAGGAAATGATGGAAACCTTTAAGCAAGTAAAGATCAACCTGCCTTTACTTGATGCAATCAAGCAAGTACCGGCCTATGCCATATTTTTAAAAGACCTTTGCACCCACAAAAGACAATTGAGGATATATCTATCCAAGAAAGTCTTTTCAACAGAAAAAGTGAATCAACTCTTGACTATAGCAACTCCAAAAAAGATCCAAGACCCTGGAGTTCCCACTATCCCCTGCATCATTGGGGATCATACCATTGAAAAAGCCTTATTAGATCTGGGAGCTAGTGTGAATTTGCTTCCATACTCAGTTTATGTGAAGCTGGGCTTAAGAGAGTTGAAGCCCACACATGTGGTCTTACAACTAGCTGGCAGATCTGAGAGGAAGCCTATGGGAATCATAGAAGATGTCCTGGTTGGAGTTGACAAATTATTTTATCCTACTGATTTTCTAGTGCTGGATATTGAGCCAAGCAAGTGTGCTACTTCCATCCCTATGATTTTGGGTAGGCCATTTTTGGCCATTGCTAACGCATGCATACAATGTAGATTAGGGGTCATGGAAGTAACTTTTGGTAACATGAAAGTCAGATTGAATGTGTACAATTCAGCCAATCAACCCCACTTGAATGGCGAGGATTGTTTCTCAATTAGGATAGTGGTTGAGCTTGTGACTTTGCCCAAGCTTCTACAGTATACTGGTCCTTGTGGTCATACTAATGATATGTTTGAAAATGCAGGGAAACCAGTGCTGATCAACCACTATCATGACCCTCCTTAGCATGGTTGAGTCTCAACAATGTACACTATGTGTACTAAACTATGTCTTTAGTATTTATGTTTAGTATTATGATATGATTGAGTTCTGTATGGCATTGTACATAAATTTTCCATGCATGTTAACACCCCAAGTAGGAAAATAAGTCAGAATTGGTGAAGTGACCAGAACTGGAGGGTCAGATTTATTGGGAAATGAAATGGGAATTGATTACAAGCTGGTTTGTATTAAAATACGACCTGTCGATAGGTTCTATGAACATGTCAACAGGTTTTGAGTACTCCTAGTTCACTTTCGACAAGATCTATAAGTTGTCGAGCAGAAAAAAAAAATGGTTGTCGAGAGGCTCTATGAACTTCTCGAAAAGATGGTTGCTGTTCTTTTAAACTTTTCGACAGGATTGCAATGAACCTTTCGTTAGGATCATTGCCTTTCTACTCTTCGACAGCTTGCATCAACCTGTCGATGACTTGCCCCAATCCTATCGAGAGTCATTTTCCACTAATTTAAACCTAACAACAACTTCATTTTTCTTGCCATTCGACAGTTTCTCTTCATGCCTTAAGTTGCTCTGGCAAATTTTTTCATTTTGTTTTTTTTCTCTCTCTATCTCACTAACTGTTACAGCAACTTCCTAGCTATTTTCTCCATTGCTTCAATCCTTCAAAAGCTACATTTCGCACCTGGTTTGAACTGGTTTGATGCTGTGAATTTGAAGATCTGTGAAACCCTAGAGTTCTGTTGGTAAGCTTCTCCTCAGCTCCTTTCTGTGATTTCCAAGCTTGGGATTTCATCTTTACTTTGTGTGGGTCATTTGAGCATTCAAGAAGTGTTGCTATTGAATCCTGGGTGATTGATATTGTGTTGATTAAGTAATGGCTGGTCAAGAGGACACATTGCTAACCTTTTCAAAGTACCTTCTAAATCCGCTACCAAAGCCACTAGGAAATCCACCAGGCAAACCATAAAACCTAAAGAAACACCATCTTCTAAAAGGAAACTTGTCATGGAAGAAGTTGAGAAAACTGTGAAATCTAAGAAAAGTAAGAAATCTAAGAGGGCCCAAACTAGTGACCCCATTGTTGATGAGGCCCCTGAAACACAACCTAACCTTGAGCCGAAAATTTCTGAGACTGAGCCTAACCCTGAATTAGTGCCTGAAGCCCCTTCGCTCAGATCCACACCCAATGTATTTGTGGATAAATTAAATCTGATCCCTGAAACTATTATCGACATCCCCTATTTCTCTAAGCTAGGGGAGTGTCAGGATACTATGAATTATCTAGTGAGAACAAGCCTGACACCCATGATGAGCCCATTGAATGAAAAGTCTTACCCAAGGCTGGTTAAGTTGTGGTATCAGAATCTCATGAATAAACCAAGCCAGATTCCCCTGAGCCCTGCCTGGTAATCCTGATTAATCATATGGAAATGGTGGTGGATTATAGAGATATAGGAATAGTATTGGGAGTCCCCTCTATTTTTTATCCAATTTATGACCTTGCTGCACCTGAGAATGTTTCTTTCAAAGCAATGGGCAGGCACCTCACTTAAGGCATTGTAGGGTCTGGGGACTCAATTAGGAGAAGAGACTTATCCCCTAGCTTGTAATTTTTTTATTCAATTTTGTGAATGAATATCTATGTTAGTGGCCATCAGTAAGAAAGAACACCAATAGTGGATGCCCTATACTTTTTCGCTAAAGGCCAATTTGTTAATGCTACTTGGTTGGTGTTTGAAGCAATGGTGGATGTGAATGAAAGATATATAAAAGCTCAAGCCCTACCAGGGATCCCCTACAGTAAGCTCATCACTGCTTTGCTTAGGAGAAGGAGATTTGTGTTTAACGAGAATGAGGAAGTGGAGATGGTGAAGCCCACAGTATTTGGAAAGAAGGCCTGGTTTGCCAGTAGGACTATGATTGGGAAAAGTAAAAGCAAATCTATGGAGAGTCCTGAAAGGGAGGCACCTCAAGTGGCCAACTCTGCAGCTGCTCCATTGATTCCCTCAGCACCTACAGTCATTCCCTCCATTCCAACTGATATACCTACTTTCCCCATCCCATCAGCCTATCAACCACCCACCTCATTTCCTTCGGTTTCCATCTCAGTTTCCCTACCTTCCATTCAAACCTCCTTACCCCCCAACACCTTAGCCTCCTTTTCCACTATCACCACACCCACACCCCTATCCATCCCTCTTACCATTGACCCAATCCCTACCTTACCTTCACTCACCATTCCAGCTAGCCAATCCATATTAACTACCCCCCTTGTGAGCCCTGAACCAACTTCATCAACTAGCCCAGCCACTTCTTCCCCTCAATCTGTTCCCTTTGACTTTGATTCCACTTTTCCCATCTCACCTCCATACACCCAGGACCAGTTGACCACTGAGGGTTTTTCATCATTGATAAAATCCATTGTGGAGAATATTGGGCATGACTATACTCCCTTACCCGATTCTCTACATCCTACCACTCCCTAGCCTACCCACTCATTTACCCCACCAATTCCACCAACCCAACCCATAACCCTTGTCCCACCTGATCCTTTACCCCAAATCCTAAACCTCTTACTGTCCCTCCAATCCCAAGTGATGGCCAATAACCAAACCCAATCATCAATTGAGGCCACACTGCAAACCATGCACTCCACCCTCCAAAACCAAGCCTCTATTCCTTCCACTGTACTAGCCATAAATTCCACTCTACAAATTTTAACCCAACCATCCCAAAAGCCTGCTAGGCCTTTACCCATCCATCTCACCACTCCCTCCATTTCTCCACAACCCTTACAATTCACTGAACCTAACCCTACAGTTTCTCTCCCTACCTTTCCTAGTGCCTCCACCGAAACTGACCCTGACCCTGAGGTTGCCATTCACTCTACTTCTATTGCACCCATGCCATCCTCCATCACCCCTCCACAGCTATCTAACCCTCCTTTCCCTACTGACCAGTTCATCCTACTTGCCTCCCTTAATTCCCCTCCACCCTACCTTATTCTTCTCAAGGCCATGCAAGTCAATGCTTATTTTAAGAGAGATGTACTTCGGGGCATGGCTGACCTGAGAACCACTGTGAAGTAGCCTCTACTTGATCATATCAAATTCCTACAAGTGACTTACAAGCTGGAGAAGAAAGAGATAAAAAAGGGTTGGCAAGAAATTATGGTGCAATACAACTGGGAGAAGACTCGAGCTGAGGGCTAGGAGGATGTGATAAAGGCCCTGCAGGCACAACTGAGAGTAACACAGGACAAAGTGCATGAGTATGGGCTGACTATTGTAACCATGCAGAAGGATTTAACGGCGACGACTGACAGGGAGTTAGCATCTCTCTTTAAAGAATTGAACCCTGATGCACCTCCCTTGGTAACAACCCCTCCCCCACAGGAGCCGAGCAAAGTCAAGCCTAGTATCAAATTCAAGGAGCCCCCTTCCAAGCCTAAGCCACCCTCTCCAAAGAAATCCACCTCCAAGGCTAGAAAACCTTCCTCCATGAGGTCCCATTCCCCTGCTGCTAGGAGGGAAGAAAAGGGTAAAGGACTAAAAGATCCACTTGAGGTTGCCGAAGAGTGAGATTATTAGAGTTGTTCAGTTAGGATAGTTTTTCTTGTAGACCACTTTCTCTTACATTTTGCATATTTTGGAGTTAATACAGAAATGTTGCTTTCGTCTTGTCCTCTTAAGCTGCACTTTAGTTGTGTAATTGTTTTTTTGTTTATCTTTTCCTCTTGCTGCACATTACCCTGTCTTTTAAACAGTGAGGACACTGCTCCTCGTAGGTTTGGGGGTGTGGCAAGGTATGCCAACGGATAGTTAATAGTAGTGCAGCAAGGTTCAATAGAAATTGAGTAAAGTAAATTCCCACCTGAATTTTTAAGGAAAATAAAAACCTTTTAATATTGGAATATGTTGTAGTTCTAACACTTTAATGAAGCAAATGTCAGGAAGTTTTTTCAAAAATTAGCACTTAGTGAAATTGAAAGGAGAGAAGATCTGAGGATACCTAGTGAGAGTTAGGCCTAAGAAATTATTTTATTTTATTTTTCTTGAAGGGTGTCGTGGCAAATTTTTTCTGATCTAAGGACTAATTGGATCCAATTCTGATCACTAGAAGTTAGGCAAATCCAAGTTGAAACAGCTTGACAGCATTCTTGACATTGAGGACGTGAAGTGAGGCCATCCTTTGGACAGTTTGAGCTTAAAATATCCTTACCCTTTGAATTGCCCTTGATACACACCATTTGAGCCTTGAAAACCAAGCTTTTCTTTGATAAAAAATCAGAAAATTTGAACCCAACACCTCAATGACCTGATGCAGCCTGACCCTAACTCTGAGATTTCAGAAGGTAAAGGTGAAGGAATTGAAGAGGTTAGAGGAGCAAGATTTTATAATTTGGTGACAGAAGAAGAAAATATATTTGAAGGCAAGTGTGATGTATAGTGGTGGCATTCCAACCCAAAAAAAAAATAAAAATGGAGAAAAAGTGCCAAAAGCATACAAAAAGAAAAAAAAATAGAAAAATAAAGCATAAGCAAAGGGAAGTCACTTCATTTGAAAATCTACAAGAAGATAAGAAGTTGATCACTTCAAGTCTGAAAATGCAAAAAGAAAATGAAGATATGCCAAAATGAAGAAGGTGTTGTCTAGACCACCTCCTTATCTTACTGATTTCTCAATTTGAATCCTTTTTACCTTTTATTCTATATAACTTCACCCTTAAGCCACATTACAACCCAATAAAAAGACCTTAGTGATCTGAAATGGATTGAGCTGTCATGTGGAGACAAGGACTTGTTTGATCTATGGTGAAAAGAGTTAGAAAATTTTAGAAATTAGAGCAATGCCTATGCTCATGCTTGCAGTCCTATTTTAGGGCTATAACTGCTCTTGAGCTGTGTGAACTAATGCACCCTTCTAGTTTCATTATAAGTGACAACCTTGGTGAGCCTTGGATCTAAAATTAAGTTTGTTGGGGGTGTATCATAACAAAAATTCTCAATTTAATAATTAGCTATGTATTAAATTTTGGATAAAATGCCTTGACATAAGCTGATTGATTATGAAGGAATTGCAGCAGAATTTCAGTTTCAAAAAAAGAAAAAAAAAATGTTGTATTTTTTATAAGAACTTTCTGAACATAAAGGAACAAGGTGTGGAATGAATTTTATTTTGGCTTAATTTTTGTTCTCAACATGCTGCATTAACATTAACTGAACCATTGCGGAAGTTTGTGGGTAACTTCACTAAAAACCCTCAGGAGACTTTACTCCTCCACTAGGGATCACCTAAGGGTTTAGAAGGCTTGATGCATATGCTAAATGCACCCGTGTTTCCTACAAAAGTGACATATAATTTTGTAGATTAATTGTTTTTACTTTCTCCTTTGCTCAGGGACTAGAAAAGCTTAGGTTTAGGGGTGTGTTAAGTAGTGAAAAATACCATTTTTCACCTCTTAACCTAATCTTTATTAGACCCTTGAGCTTACTAATACTGTGTTTTAAGTATGTTTTGTAGATAAGTAATAAAATTCAGCCTTTGTGTAGATATCCACCTAAACAGGCCAAAGAAGCAATATGTTCCTCATCACATGTTCACAACAATCCAAAGGCCTGTCAGTCAAGCAATCAGAGTTGTATAAATTCATGAGAAGGTCATGGGCTCAACAAGGCATGCTTGAGACCAAGCACAGTTGCAAAGAAGACAGATTGAACCCACCACGAGGTTGCTGAGTGCTAACGGATGGAAGATAGCACACCAAAGATAGGTGCCAGCTAAAGAAACTCAAGGCAGAAGCTGTCGAGAAGTTCTGAAGCTCAAATGTCAATTTGCCGAGAGGATCCATAAAGCTATCGCTAGGTTCCAGTTGCTGTCAATAGATTGTGCTTGCAGTAAAAGAATCCTGTCGATACCTTACCTAAAGGTGCAGGGGAAGTCGTGAGGTTCAGCTGAACCTATCGAGCAGATCGAGAGAAGTTTTTGACAGGACCTTCTAGAACCTGTCGAGATGATCTCCACCTATCAAACACTTCACCAAGTCAACAGGTTGATTGTAACCTGTCGACAGGATGAATGAAGAACTGAGCAGAAGGTATCGAGAGCCATTTCATTCCTGTCGAGATACGCCAATCCTATCAACTTGTGCACTTCTGCTTAGTGGGAGGTTTTCCAAACCTATCGAAATACAGAGCAAGCAGACTAGGAAGCTGTCAAAAAGTTCCCTGAACCTCTCGACATTCATTTTGGGAACTACAACTTCCAGATTTCACACACACGATCCAAGGCGCGACAACGACCCCTGGGGGGTATTTTTGGTATTCAACTGAGCACGAGCGAGAACTCTAACTACCTCACATGTACTTGTCAGTTGTGAACCAATAGGAGAAAAGCTTCTAAAAGAGGGATCAGCCACATCAGCATAATTGCATTATTCCTTTGAGTTCGGATTGGCTGAAACAGATCTAAGAAAAAGGTATAAATAGAGGAGCAATCACATTAAAAATTATCTAGAAATTGAGCGAGCCAGAGCCGAGATCGAAATCATTTTCCCTCCAAATCTTCCCTCTCTTTTCCCTCTTCTTCTTCCTCGCTTTTAGCCAATTATGGTTGGCGAAAACTTCTCCAGTAGCTAGGGTGAGGTTATGAGCTGTAATTAAGAGTTTCAGAGGCTTTGTAAGGGATTGGATGCTGCACGGATTATAGATCTAAGCACAACATTGTAAGTAGTGACATTGTAATGGAATTGTGAAATTTAAAGTTAATTTCGAGCTATATTTTATCTATTCGTATTTGATTTCCCTAGTTTGGATACTCCTGTGGGCCAGCCAGAAATGGGGAGTTGTAGCCTGGTATTCACAGCATCTACAATGGTTAACATGTTCTAATCAAGACCATTGGCTTAAAACAATCTCTAGGATGATATGTGACAATTTAAGTTGACAAATCATAGCCTGAGGATTGCTCTGATCATTTGGTCAAGATCAGATTCTTATACCATGCATCTGTCGAGGTTAAACCTGGGGAGCTTGTAGCCAGATAAAGGATTGTTGCAGATCTGATCTAAGCATTGCCTTTGATTCAATTAATTTTCAGTGAAATACCAAATCCGTAGCTGCTGCTCTCCATCCTTTGATCTTTAATCCATTTTCTTTCAGTGGTGTGTTTTCTTAAAATCTGGATCAACTGCATATAATTTTTGTAGTTTGTAGTAACAAAAAACCCAAAGCCTCTCCTCTTTCTTGTTTTAGTGTAGCTTAAATTAGGATAGAGTGCCAGATCTATTGCAGATCTAGAGATTTACCATAGTTTATTCACATTTCCCTGTGGACATACCCTTACTTACCTATCAAAACTTGCTACAACAACCCTGTATCTTACAGATCTAGGAGATTATAGTTATACTGAATCCACCCTTTGTTTTAATTTGATTTTATTTTGCCTTTACCATTACACACTAAATCAGCACACTCCATTTCCACAACAACCGCCCTTCAAGTTAAAGAGGAAGTTGAAAAGTTATACAAAGCTAAATTTATCTGAGTCATTCTTTACCCTAAGTGGGTCGCCAACATAGTACCTATCACCAAGAAAGACGGTAGAGTACGGGTTTGTATTGACTTCTGAAACCTCAACCAGGCATGCCCAAAAGATGACTTCCCACTTCCACATATTGACACGCTAGTCGGCAACACCGCGGGATATGAGATGCTATCCTTTATGGATGGTTTCTCTGAATATAATCAGATCAAATTAGAAGAGTCCGACTAAGAGAAGACTTCCTTCACCACACCATGGGAAATATATTGTTACATCGTTATGCCTTTTGGGCTCAAGAACGCAAGAGCTACGTATCAACGCGCCATGATGGCTATCTTTCACGACATGATGCATAAGTATGTAGAAGTCTACGTCGATGACATATTAGTGAAGTCCCAAACGCGAGTAGGACATGTTGAAGTGTTTCGACTGGTGTTACAAAGAGCTAAGAAATATCAGCTAAATATGAACCCAAGGAAATGTGTCTTCAGGGTCACTTTCAAAAAATTACTTAGTTTCATAGTTAGCAAGCGAGGGATCGAAGTTGACCCTGCAAAAGTCAAAGCCATCCTCGAGATGCCGCCTCCCAGTAATATCAAAAAGTTACGAGGCCTGATAAGAAGATTGCAATTCATCAAAAGATTTATCTCCCAGCGTTCGAACAGATGCGATCCTTTTTACAGACTACTTAAAGGAGGAACTAAGTACAAATGGGATGACCAGTATCAGCAAGCCTTCGACAACACCTAGAAGTACCTCCTTAATTCACTGATACTATCGCCACCTGTCCTCGGAAGACCCCTAATTCTATACCTCTCGACGAACGACAAAGGAATGGGAGTAATTCTGGGACAACATGAAGAAGACAGCAAGAGAGAGAAGGATATCTACTACCTCAGTAGGACGATGGTCGAATACGAATGAAAATGCACTTCAATGGAGAAGTCTTGCCTCACATTGGTGTGGGCCTCTACCAAATTACAACACTACTTCGGAGCATATAAAATACTAGTACTAGCCCGAATGGACCCTTCGAAGTACGTATTCGAAAAGCCTGCAATATCAAGAAAGATCGTTCGCTGGCATATGCTCCTATAAGAATTTGATATCAGTTACGTCACATAAAAATCGATCAATGGGCAAGCAGTCGCTGATTACCTCTCAAATCTCCCACTGCTGAATGATGAGCCCATGCATGCAGATTTCCCTGATGAGGACCTATTCACGATTCATAATGAAGAGCCCGATAAGACCTCATGGATCCTTTATTTTGACGGTGCTCTAAATCACAAAGGAAAAGGCATCGAGATAGTCCTCCTAAGCCCAGAAGGAGTTGTCATATCTAAGGCTTTTCAACTTGATTTCCCTGTCACTAACCACATCACAGAATACGAAGCCTTTATAGCTAGACTACGAGCGGCACTACAATTAGGTGTTAAATAGTTAAAAACCATCAGTGATTCTAAACTAGTAATTTCACAAGTCATAGGTGAATGGAAAACTAAGGAAAGGAGACTAATGGCATACCTAAAAACTGCTCAATATTTAGTAAAGAAATTTGAAAGAATCTCTTTCACTCACATCTCTAGATTAGAAAACAAGCTCGCAAATTCCTTAGCCACTCTAGCCTCGGTCATCCCAATACCTATCGGGCAAAATACCAAGACCTTCTTCATCAAAAAACTAACAGTACCCGCCCATGAGGTAGCATGGACAGTCAAGAGAGAATTACATGTCGTCCCCACAAGTATAGGACCAAAAGAATCAATCACCCCAGAAAAGCGTGTCAAGACAGAAATCGAAGTCGCTATGTTAAGATTTAAAAAATCACCGACCGACAATGGATAACCGTGGTATTTCAACATCTAGAACTTCTTGAAACATCAACACGTCCCTCAATATCCCACGATGATCGAACGAAAGACTATAAGGAACCAATGCGCCCAATTCTGCATACTCGGTGAAATATTATACAAAGAGGCCTTCACTAAAGGAGTACTACTATGATGAATCACGACCGTCGAAGGACAATACATCATCCGAGAAGCACACGCCAGTGCCTGCAGTGTCCACTCCGATAGATAGAGATTCACCGATCAAGTTACACGATAAGGCTACTTCTGGCCGACAATGATAAGATATTGCCACCTCTATGTCCAATCCTGCAAGCAATGTCAAGTTAAACGTCACAGTAGCCGTGTAAGATCGAAAAGTCGCCCGTCTGATGATACGGTAATGCTCTGATCTTGCGCAAGAATCATTGCACACAATCAAATCATAGGTTAACCTACACATGCGTAAATACTTCCTTTAGACCCTGAATTGCCCGCATGGAATCGGGTGCGTGATCAGTTTAAGTGGCTGATGTTAGGCGCTTAATTCCTAAAGGGACCATCACTCGCTGTTGTCCCATTGCATAACAAAAAAAAGAATGTTGACCGCGCCTCTAGCCCTACTACAGACAAAACATATATGCCCCACGTGACACCGTCGCCCCCTCACCACATCGTTCATTTTATCTTAATCGAAATCATCTCGCCCTGCCATGCAGCCACTCAAGCACGTCCCACCACAATGAAAACACACACACATGATACCACCCTGACGTTCAGTCCCATTGTAAAATTGTTGCCATGCCCTCATGGCCCATCGCGAAAAGCCAAAAATAAATCTCCCGAAAATGAAAATACACCAAACAATAAAAAAAAACTAAGTCAATTACAACGCAACTACAACATAATCTCACCAGAACCCAAGATCCGCCAAAAAAGAAACTAGACACACTTATCACATGAACACCCTACTCAGTGTCCCCTCACTGATCATGCTTAGCTCACTTCCTATCGTGGACACCACTACCCAAAAAAAAATCATTCACAACACTGGTCGCACTAAAAGAAGAAAAGGGAGAAAGCACGAGCACATCCCATCGCCGAAACAAAGAGCCTCCTCCCGAAGTGCCAGCCACAAACCTACCAGACGCCACTGCAACAGAAAGGTAGGAAGACGTGGAACTACTCCCATGTCCCAACGCATTTCACTACTGCCAAGCTACAGCGTGAACATCCCAACAATACCTCTTAAGTCCCATCGCGGTACCACTACAATCACCAAGGCCCCATCGCGACATCATGCAGACAACAACCAACCACCGCTTAAGCAGCAAGCGAAGAAAAAAGGGTACCCTACTATGACATTGCTCCTGAAACATTGCATTATAATGATAGTCACCAAGTCCCGTTGCGACGCTACAATACTGCCGAAGTACCACTGCTACAATACTCCCAAGGTCTCACCACACAATTCAGGTAAGTATCACCCCAGGTAAGTATTACCCTCTTTCAATTACTCGATATTTCTTCTAGATTATAATTATCTATGATTAAGTCAAAATGTTTTCAAAACACGTCTCTCTCAACCCGCAAATTATTGTAGTCCTCCCATAAGAGACAATCATCAGTATTCATCGAGAAGGTTAGATGGAGTATTCGACATGCCAAGTGTCGTCTTGACAACCACATGAACGGTCGGGTCCACAAATCCCGTACTGACGAAGCTGCTCAGCGAAATCTCGGAAGCCATGTTTTCCGCCGTTTTACCACCGAATTGATCTTAAGTTAAAATCTCCAAATTTTCAAAACCCCTTACTCATTCTAAAATCTTTTATTTCAAAAATCTTTCTTCTCTTACTTGCAAAGCAAAAGAAAAAAAAAAGTAAAAAAAAAAAAGGAAAAGAACAAAATGAACAAAATACATAGACCCGACTCACCTTTCTTTAAATACCACAACCAACTACACTTAGCCTTGACCTTTAAATCTCAAAGCCCTCTGAACTCGCAATCAAGTGCATACACTACTGCGCAGGATCACTTGTTCAGATGCAAAAAAAAAATGACTCCAGATGAATCGAACACATATGCCACTGCGCAGAATTCAACTGAGCACACTTCATAAAATCTACCTCAATTATTAGCCGAAATCAACCATTACCCTGGGAAGCCAAACAATAAGTATACTCAATCTAAGAACTTATAAATGCCTATTGGAAATGAAAAGCCTGACGCGCATTGGTGTGAGCAATGACGCGCCCGGTCTGACATGACTTGCAAAAGCTTTCGACACTACATACTATTTCATCTCTTTATTATCAGTCCCTAGACCTTATTTTGGATATTTGATTGATGCCCCGGTACCTCGATTGAATAAAATCCCTCTGTTAGCTCGCGCCATGCGACAAAATGCGCCATGCACCCACAGACCCGGAATATGCCCTTCGACAGCTACCATTTGCCCTTCAAATGCTCCATTTTAGCTTGTGCTGATAGATAAGAAAGCCAAGCTTGTCATGTCAGCATCACCAATTTACATTTGTGAATTCTCAAGAAACAAGAATGCACCTCGAATGAGGGGTGTCTACTTCTTCGACGTGTTCTTACTTTGCAAGGGCACGCCGAAGAGGGGCATCTGTAGACACCCTCATTTCACCCTCTCAGAGTACACAAATTCGTTTGGTCAGCCCTTTACCTTTTTAACCCTCGACATGGGACTATGCAATAGTACATGGTTGAACACAAGCTGAAACAATAGCTTTGTGGCTTAGATCCCAACATAGGGAGGCTATATACTAAGCAATAGTATATAGTCAGAATGTAGACTAAAATATTAGTCTTGCATTCCATTCTTAAGACCATACCCGAACAACCCTGAATTAAGCCCTTGAAAACCCGTGCTTAATTCGATCACGCGCACAACCACAATCGCGCGATCAGTCCCCTTTCAGACTAAACTTCCTTTCATAGACCATTTCGAGACTCGATTACGCGCCTAAAACCAGACACATGATCGGATTGAGTGCTAAACCACCAACGCGCAATTGGCATACGCTCGACCTAGTCTCCTACCCTTGACTTCTATGTTTCCTCGATTAAGCGCTTCAGGTAACACACTTAATCGGATTACGCATGTCTAACCATGCGTGTAATTAGTCTTGATTTCATTAGGACAAGGAAACCCGCTGAGTAATTCAGCCCGTCGCTCACTGAGTCGGTGACTGACTCAAAGCGATTAAGCGCCAGAAAAATGGCATGCAATTCAGTTAAACACCTAGAAATAGGCACGTAATTGAATAAAAAACTATAAAAGTTTTTTTCTCAAAGAGAGAGAAGGTTGCAAATTTAGAGAAACGAGAGCGTAAATTCTTAAACTAGAGAGCTCTGAGGACGGATCCCTAGAGCAAATTAGCCATGACTTTAATATTCGAACTCCGAGATTTCTCTCCGCAGCCCCGAACCTAGGTACGAATTTACTTTTATTTTAGACTTAGGATTTCCCTTAGTTTAATTCATCAATTCTATTTCCAAGTTTTTAGACCGTAGCACCCTATTCGGGTCGAAATTCTCTATATCTGGTTCTAGTTCCCTATTTCTAGAACTGGTTCTTAATCTAACGGTCCGATCCACCGACTTTATACTTTGATTCTACTCCAAAATCTTAATCTACAGTCCTATCATTAATTTCTGGTTCTGACTCTCAGAGTTCAGAACCAGTCCTTAATCATACGGCCTGATTTTTCTGATTTCGGACCCGAATTCAGTCCTAAATTTTAATCTATAATTTAATTCTATATTTTCATACCATCAGAAATCCAAAACTATAAATTTCAGTTCATAACTTTAGTCTCTTAATTTAATTTCCTATTATAGTCTCAAATTTTATTCCTAAAATACCTTTTTTATTATTCAAATACCAATCTATTTTTTATCTAAGCCATCCGATATGCCCATGGGAGCTTACGGAGGGTACTCGAGAACGACGCCAATCCTCCTTAACATAGTGGGCCCAAACCCCCTTTTTTTAGATTGCTTAGGATTACTTAGTTAATTTTAATTAGTTAATCAATTAATTGCATCTAGTAGGCCTCTATATCATTATTTGCTTTGATTCAATTTAGTATTCCAGTTTAGCTAGTCTATTATCTTAAATTAGAATTTAGAAAAGTTTATTTACTTATTATTCATTAGATTCTCACCATAACCAATTCATAGATTATGATTCAAAAATAACAAAAATTAATATTATTGCATCAATGATTCACTTATATTTTAGTAAGTTAATTCATTGCTTTAATCAGAGTCGTAGTAAAAATTAGTTTTTTTATGTCTTCTTTAATTAGAATTCTAGTAGAACTACTTAAATTGCTTTAGTTATAATTGTAATATAATTAGTATACCTGCTTCATATAGAATTGCAATACAATTAGACTCTTTTATTTAATTGCAATATGATTGGAACTGATGCGCATGCACTCCTAGTACCAGTAGGAGACTGGAATTGATTGGACTCTTAGTAGAGCCAGGACTTTGATATTAATTGGACTCCTAATAATACTGAGAAACTGAAAATGATTGGACTCCTGATAGCATCAGGACACTAAAATAACTTGTCATAATAAGCTCACCTAATCATAATTCACAACGAAAAAAGGGAATCTAAACCGACCATAACAGTAACAAGGGAAAATAAAAAGAAAGCTGAAACTATCTAGCTAAAAGAGGACACTACTGCTGACATTCATAGGCGGACGATTCAGTATAGAAGTAACCCACACTCACTTAAATGCGTGATCATTGATGTGTTGTAGCGTCGATAAATATCTGCAGTTGGCAATCGCAAATCAACTTAGAATCATCCTAGGAAATTCCTCCTATTACTATTTATCCCCACCTTATCACATACACCGCATCGCTAGAGTCCAACAGGACAAAATTGGAAACCACTTATTCAATGAGAACCGAGAGGAACCCAGAAAAAGTGTGCACCAACAGTGGGGGGTTTGAAGAAAATGGTGGGGGAGATGCAGGTGGTTCAGTTTTTTGCTTCTTCTTCTTTCTCTTCTCCATTTTCTTCTCCTCCTTGGCCAGGATTCTCTACACCTCCTCATACTCATCCCAGAGGAATTGTAGTGGGTCAAGCTCCTTAGGCGATGGCGAGTCCAACCACATTGGGTAGAATTTGTTTGGCAGATTGGTGGGTTTGTCATCCGCCATAGTTAAGAGTAAGGAGGGACTTCAGAGTGTAGAGGGGAATGAATGGGATGAAGACAAACTACCTTCGTATTTAAAGTACTTGGGCAGTGGAATATGAATAGGCATATTAAATCTCGTCTCCTTCCAAGCTCAAATGCCATAAAGAAATTAAAGGAAGGTAGTTGGCAATGAATTGTGATTATTATCGGGAATAGTAAGTTGCACAAATCTTTATGGAGAATGAATTCGCACAGTAAACGTTGGTCTATTTTTGGCAATTGGATTTAAGGCAATCTCATGTTTCGCGCAGTCTCCCACAGGTGTTCACGGAGTAGAGTTCTTGCACAGAACACATGTATATGAATAAGAAGGAAAATCCCGCAGAAGAACATAACTCCGCGAGTGCAGAATTAGAACTGTGTATGCCTCGTGAAGTTACTTCACGGAGTAGACGTTGGGACTGAGCAGGAGAAGCAATTTATCATTTCTCACGTGGCCTAACTGGTGATCTCCGCGAAGAACAAATTTGAAGTTTCAGAGGTCACGCGCCATAGAATATGTTGAATGCTGCTTTTCACACCTTCATGACTTCGCGAGAAAGCTTTGAAATGGCTCACGATTAAGAAAATAAGGCTATTTAACTGAGAGAGACCAACACTCAACCTCTTTACGCCATTTGTGCTCAGACCTATGCATGCACAATGTCGTCCTCCCAATCAGTAGCCATCAGCATCAATCCTTCACATGTATCCCTTTTCCAAATGATAATAACCTCCCTAATACTAGCACGTGCATAGCAAAAATTCTAAATGATAAAGCACCTTGATGAAAACAGATTCTAAACAATTGCAGTGCTAGTACTTCACTCACACAGTAGTAACAATCATACATCTCCCATGTTAATGACAGGAATGAACGAAGACTCAAAATAGAATAAACAAAGCATATGAAAACAAACAAATTTCCCTAATGAAAAATAGTAAATGACAAGTTCCTAATCAAGCAAAAATATACATCAGTGTTTAAACAGATATGACACATATAATACAAAGCTGTGGATCACTGAGTAGTGGGAGATTCATGTAGGTGAATGGTCTGAGGAAGTTTCACAGGTTGTTCTACACAAATCTTGAGCCTCTGACCATTTACTTTCATGATCTGCCCTGACTTTGGATCCAAGATCTCCACAGCATCAGATGGGGAGGCTTTCATGACAGTGTAAGGTCCATCCCATCTGAATTTTAGCTTCCCTGGAAAGAATTTAAGTCTGGAGTTAAAAAGCCAAACCTTGGTTCCAGCAATGAAGTCTTTCCTTAACAGCTTCTTGTCAAAGAATACTTTTGATATCTCCTTGTACATTTTGGCATTTGCATAGGATTCTAGCCTCATTTCATCAAGTTCTGCCATTTGCAACTTCCTGTGAGAACCAACAGAAGTTAGATCTACATTTATTACTTTGATAGTCCAATAGGCTCTGT
Organism: Chloranthus sessilifolius; assembly: GCA_021018995.1. Lineage (NCBI taxonomy): Eukaryota > Viridiplantae > Streptophyta > Magnoliopsida > Chloranthales > Chloranthaceae > Chloranthus > Chloranthus sessilifolius. The sequence goes on along the minus strand of CM037588.1, from coordinate 75,351,307 downwards.
GCTCTAACTCCACAGGGAGGTGGCAGGCCTTGCCATACACCAGCCTAAATGGGGACATGCCAATAGGAGTCTTATAGGTAGTCCTATAAGCCCACAAAGCATCATTTAGCTTTGGTGCCCAATCCTTCCTATCAGTCCTCACAGTTTTCTCCAGAATATACTTAATCTTCCTATTGGAAATTTTAACTTGCCCACTGGTCTGTGGGTGGTAGGCAGTTGCAATTCTGTGTGTAACAGAATACCTTTTGAGAAGGTTCTCAAAAGGTTTGTTACAGAAGCGGCTCCCCCCATCACTGATAATAGCTCTAGAGATACCAAATCGTGAGAAGATATTGTCCTTCAAGAATTTAAGGATAACTGTGTGGTCATTGATCTTTATAGCAATGGCTTCTACCTATTTAGACACAGAGTCCACTGCCACAAGTATGAAATTCAATCCCATAGATGAAGGAAAGGAGCCCATAAAATCAATGCCTCAAATGTTAAAAAGTTCTACAACTAAGATGGGCTACAATGGCATGGAGTCTCTTTTCAAAATGCCTCCCATCCTTTAACATCTCTCACAGGCCTTACAATGCAAGTTTGCATTTCTGAACAAAGAAGGCCAATACAAACCACATTGGAGCACTTTTGCTGCAGTCTTTTTGCCACTAAAATGACCTCCACAGGCTTGCTCATGGCACATTAAAAGAATGTCGTGGAAGTCATTTTCAGGCACACATCTCCTAATGACTTGGTCTACACAATGCTTGTAAAGGTATGGATCCTCCCACAGAAATTGTCTAACCCGAGAGAAGAACAGGTCTTTGTCCACTTTAGACCAGTGTGGAGGGATCTTACCAGCAGCAAGAAAATTGACAATATGTGCAAACCAGGGCACACTAGACTGCACAACAAAAAGCTACTCATCGGGGAACAACTCATTAACAGGTGTTGCTGCACATTCTTCCAAGATAATCCTAGAGAGGTGGTCGGCCACCACATTCTCAACTCCCTTCTGGTCTTTGTTCTCAAGATTAAACTCTTGTAAGAGGAGAATCCATCTAATCAACCTAGGCTTTGCATCCTTCTTAGCCAATAGGTATTTCAGGGCTGAGTGATTTGTAAAAACTACAATCTTAGACCCCAACAAGTAGGGTCTAAACTTGTCCACAGTAAACACTATTGCAAGTAGCTCCTTCTCAGTTGTAGTGTAGTTCAGCTGAGCTTCAGCTAGTGTTCTGCTGGCATAATAGATCACTACAGACAACTTATCTTTCCTCTGTCCTAAGACAGCACCTATGGTTAAGTCTGATGCATCACACATCAGCTCAAAGAGGAGCGAGTAATCTAGGGCCTGGATTACAGGGGCAGTCGTGAGGCACTTTTTCAAATCCTTAAAGGCCTCAAGGCATTCAGCAGAAAATAAAAATGGCACATCCTGACAAAGCAAGTGGCACAATAGTTTTGCAATCTTGCTGAAGTCCTTGATGAACCTCCTATAAAATCCAGCATGTCTGAGAAATGATCTAATTTGCTTGACAGTCCTGGGTGGGGGTAGATGTGAAATCAAATCTACTTTAGCCTTCCCCACCTCAATTCCTTTGTGAGAGACCACATGGCCTAATACAATCCCTTGGGTCACCATGAAGTGACTCTTTTCCCAGCATAGGACCAAGTGAGTCTCCTCACATCTTTGTAAAACTTTTTCAAGGTGGATTAGACACTGGCTAAAGCTATCTCCAAATACAGAGAAATCATCCATAAAGATTTCCAGGAGTTTGTCAATCATATCAGAAAAAATTGCATACATGCACCTCTGAAAAGTGGTTGGGGCATTGCACAGTCCAAAAGGCATCCTTCTGTAAGCAAAGGTGCCAAAGGGATATGTGAAAGTAGTTTTCTCCTGGTCTTGAGGATACACAGGAATTTTATTATACCCTGAGTATCCATCAAGAAAATAATAGTATGCCTTCCTAGCCAACTTGTCTAGGATTTGGTCAATAAAAGGGAGAGGGAGGTGGTCCTTTCTGGTTTGGAGTTGAGTTTCCTATAATCAATGCACACTCTCCAGCCAGTGGTCTCTCTGGATGGAATCAACTCCCCAAAATCAGAATTAACAACTGTGATGCCTGACGTTTTAGGTACCACCTAGATAGGTGACACCCATTCAAAATCTGAAATGGGGTAAATCACCCCTGCATCCAACAGTTTTACTATTTCCTTAAGGACTACCTCCTGCATGTGAGGGTTTAGCTTCCTCTGCATCTCTCTTGAGGGTTTTGCACCCTCATCCAGGTGAATCCTGTGCATGCACACTGAAGCATCAATGCCTCCAAGGTCAGCTATTGTCCACCCAATTGCTTTCTTGTGCTTCTCAAGGATATTTAGTAATTCCTCCTCCTGCTCACTAGTGAGAGAGGAGGAGATAATCATGGGAAGCTGTTATCTTGCCCCAAGAAGGCATATTTTAATGTGGCTGGGAGCTGCTTCAGCTCCAACTCAGGGGGATATTTAATTGAAGGCAACAGAGGTGCCTTAGTGGCCTGAGGAAGGGGAAGCAATATGTGTTGCACTAGGCCCACAGAAGACTCAGTGTTTGTGTTGTCTTCTATCATGGGAATTTGGGCCTCCCTCTCAAACAAACTCTAAACACTTTCCAGGCTTTTAGTTAGGTTATCCCAATCCAGCAGATTGGATAATTCTTCTTTTACCAGGCCATCTAGTACATCTACTATACAGCAGTCCTCAATGTCAATCTGAGGCACTGTAACAGCATGGTACACATTTAAATGGGCCTTCATGTTCCCAAAGGTAACCTCCCTTACCCCTGACCTGCATTGTATGCAAGCATTTGCAGTAGCCAAGAATGGTCTGCCAAAGATAACAAGAATTGAGGTTTTTCTTTTGCAAGGGTCCATGTCTAAAATAAGAAAATCACCTGGATAATAAAATTTATCCACTCCAACTAAGTCATCCTCTACCACACCCGCAGGTCTCCTCTCAGACCTGTCAGCCAGTTGGAGCACAACTGATGTAGGTTTAAGCTCCCCCAAACCTAGCTCCTTAGACACTGAATAAGGGAGTATGTTTACACTGGCCCCTAAATCTAAGAGGGCTTTTCCAATGGTGTGGTTTCCAATTATACAGGGGATAGTAGGTACCCCTAGGTCTTGTAATTTCTCAGGTGTGGTGATGGACAGAACTGACTAAACATGCTCAACAGTAAAAACTCTTTTAGATAATTGCACCCTAGCTTTCCTCTTTTGAGTGCAGAGGTCCTTTAAAAAATTAGCATAGGCAGGGACTTATTTTAAGACATCAGGCAGGGGCAAGTTGATCCAAACTTGCTTGAAAGTTGTTGATGACTTCTGGTGTGCTTACATTATTGGTTGGTGGTGAAAGTTATTTAAAAATCAAAGACAGAGTAAAACAGGGGGTGAATCCAGCACAACTCAGAAGTCCTAGACCTGCAAGATACAGGGTCCTTTGTAGCAAGTTTTCATAAGTAAGAGTTTGTCCCACAGGGAAAGGTGATCTAAAGCTCCAAGGGAGCCATCTCTAGTAGTCCCTCCAGATCTGTCTACAAATCTGGCAGTCCTAGAAGGAGGGGAGTTTAAGGTCACTTATTCTAAGTATTTTAATATCTAAACTACAGAAAGGGTTGAGAGGATGGATGGAGTGTGGAAAATAAGTATAAAAAGGGTGAGAAGTACGTTATTGAGCCAAGGTCAGAGAAGTTTTGTAACTCAGATTCAGATCTGATGTTATAGAAATCCTGTCCAGAGGCTACATTATCACCACTGAGGAGAAAGGATCCAACCCATCACTCTGCCATGATTCCACCCTTAAGGCTATAACCTGTCCACTTAAATGATCACAAATTATCCCATAGGGGAGCCACTATCCAGGGATGGATCAAAACATAACAAGTAAATCATTGCAGGCACTATTTCATCCAGGCTACCAGCTTAAGAATCCATAGGGAACCTCAACCTCTAAAGTTCTATATGTGGGGCTAAGGCTGTAGGACCATGACAGCCCAGACACATAGAACCAGCAAGAGATTAAGTACAACCTTCGATCTAGCTGTCCATTGCTTGAGCGAGGCTACAATGGTTCAGTCACCAGCCTACAATCTCTATAACCAGATCAGATCCAATATCTGATGGCGGATCTATACAAATATAAGGGAGTCTTCCTCTGTACAATCTCCCACCAAGCTTCTACAAGCTTAGGTGTAAAGAAGAAGGATCCATCTTGGATCGGTGGATTAGAATCACCTTAAGGCTATAATCTGTCCACTTAAATGGTCACAGACTATCCCAGAGGTTATCCTCCTCACAGAGCCCAAAACAAAATAAGAATATCGTTGCTACCACCATGCTCACAAGGCTACCAGCTCAAGCTCCCATGGGGATTTTAGATCTAGTGGGTCCTGTGGTGGGGCTAAGGCTGTAGGACCATGATAGCGCAGACACACAGGTCACTTGGATCTGAATGGCCCTTAGAATCAGTCCTCCATTGCTTTGAAACACAGCCAAAGCAATGGCGGATCACAAGGCAGCAGCCTTGCACAGAGCATCTCACACATAAACACCAATCCCATAAAGTACAGATCCTATTACAGAACTTCCATTGATCTAATTCAAAAACACATACAAAGGCAATGCCAGCAAGTGTTGGACTATGGAGAGAAGGAAAGAAAAAGAAAATTACTTACTGCTAAAAAGAAAGAGAAAAGAAAAAATGATCTGAGATGGGTTCCCAAATACCTAAACCTAAGCTAGGTATGGGTTTATATAGCAGTGGGGTGGCGGCGCATTAGGGTTAGGAAACCCTAATTTTAACGATGCCACGTGGCCTAATAATGATCCTTGGATGCCTCAGGGAACATGCATGGAGATTTGAGCGTGGCAGTGCATGCCCTAATTGCTGGAAATACCCAGAAGGTCCTCTGCTAAAGAGATGAAAGTTTAGGGTCAGAGCTTCGCTAGGTAGCTGTAGTTTCCTAGACTTGTCTCGTGGTAGCTCTTTGCTCTTCGCTAGGATGATTTGACACTGAAGCTTCAGCCGTCGTGAGGTTGCCTTGGTTTGCTCTTCAGGCAGTCGCGCGGTAGAGAATTATGCTCTCACTGGATTGGGCTTCGTGAGGTTGAATAGAAAACACAGTCTCAAGTGTCGCAAGGTTGAAATTCAAGCAGTCGCGAGGTCGCTCGGTCTTCGCTGAGCTGATCTTCACGAGAGTGAATTTGAGCAGCGGGAGAACTTCGCGAGCACTTCTCTTTACTGGACTTCGCGAGTTACCTCGTGAGGCTCTACTGAGTTTTGAACTGCGCGAGGTTCTATGTCTCACTTGATCTTTGCGAGGTTGGCTTTTCCTTCGCCAGGATGTTTTCTTTCTTGAATGGAACGATAACTGCGTGAGGCATTCTTCTCCTGATAATTGCATCCCGCGGCGACTGCGCGATAACTGCGCGATGAATCTTCTGAAGCTCTCTCTCCTCAGCCTTTTTGAACTGCGCGACACTACGCGATGTGTTCTACTCTTGAGCTTCACGAGAGCTGCACGAGTTTGAGCTTTTGAAGTTCTTCAGTCACTCATCTATGCGAGAGGTTGCTGTAAAGACTTGGGAAGCTCAGTTGAACTGCACGAGGCATATTTCTCCTGAATCCTCTAAAGCTTGGGTCAGCTGCGCGAGGCTCATTTTAGGTCTGGATTCAGAGTTCATTCTTCTGAGGGATATCTGGTGCCAAAGCAGGCTCCTTAACAGGATTCTTGGCCTTATTTCACTACTGATTATTACCTATACAAAACACTTAACAAGAACTTATTAGGTGGCTAAGGGTTTAATCAAAGGTTAAGTTAAGGGGTGAATAGTGGTACTTTTCAGGTCTTAACAAAAGTCTCCAGCATTTCCTCCATCTGAGCATTCCCTTTATCAAGAGAGGTTGGGCCAGCTAGAGCTTGAGGAAATGGAAGTTGTGGCACTGCTAGTGCCACTGCTGCATGCCTACTACCATCATGGTCATATTTTTTTCTTTTTCTTTTATCTTCATTTATTTCTTTATGTTGGAGCTTAGCATCAATCCCATTATTTTGCCCTAGCTGATCCACAGCAGGGGACACAAGCCTCGGCTCCTTCACACTAACAATCTTTTCATTTTCAGTTTCATTTTCTATGACATCTTGTTCACTGCCCACTAAATTGTCAATCACCCTGCCACTCCTAAGGGTAGTTATGGCATCAGCATCCTCATGGGTAAAGGGTGTTTTTCCAAGCAAGAGCTGCCCTTTTAAATTAGCTAGGGGCTGATTAGGCAATTTTCCTTCCTCCCTCATGTTCAAAGCATTACAAATTTGTCCCATCTGGTCCTCAATCTTCTTGATGCTATGTCCATGAGAATTGATAGTTTGCACCAAGCTCCTTAAGTTCTGCATTGAAGCCAGTATCTGCTCTTCAAATGAAGAGGATCTGGGCTATTGTGGGGGCCGGACCAATTGGTTAGACTGCGGGGCAGGTAACAGGAAATTTTGTCATGGTGGGTAACCTTGATTAACCTGGTGCTAGAGTCTGTAGGGAACTATCATTTGCTGCTGCTAGGGTTGAGGATATGAGTCTTCTCTCCACCTCAGATTTGGGTGGTTCCTCTAAGAATATCCAGCAGGCTGCTGCCCAAAAGTTTGAACAGCATTGGCATGCTCCAAAATAAAATCTGAAAACTGGTTGGCAGATGGACAATCATGAATAGAATGTGTGGGGGATTGGCATAACAGACATGCTTCCTCCACCTGTGCAACCATCCGAGATTGCATCACATTCATCAATTTATCAAACTTCAAGCTCAGGTTGTCCACTTTCCTCTCCAGATCACCTTATACCTTCACTTCATATATTCCACATCTAGGGGTGGCCTCTTTCACCATTTTAGCTGGAATCTAACTATCATTGCATGATAGAGACTCCTGCTGCATTAAATTTTCCCCTATTATGTCAAACAGCTCCCATGCTTCCTCAGCTATCTTGTGGAGGTAGCTACCACCACAGGAAGCATCCACCATATCCCTACTCTTGGCAATAATCCCTTGATAAAATACTTGGACGAGTTACCACATTGGGATTTGGTGGTGGGGCCATTGTTTTAACATTTCCTGGAATCTTTTCCAAGCTTCATTAAAACTCTCAGTTGAGGACTGGTTGAATGATAAAATATTTGTCCTCATCTGGCTTGTTTTGTTCATGGGGAAAAATTTTACCAGGAACTTGGTTTGAAGGGTACTCCATGACTGTATGTTGTTGGCTTGGAGCTTTGACAGCCATGTGCAGGCTTTGTCCTTTAATGAGAAAGGAAAAAGCCTCAATTTAGTGGCCTCAGGCCCCAAGCCAGCAATGTTGAAGGTAGTGTAAAGTGCTAAAAATTGGTCGATATGATTGTAGGGATCTTCTTTACTCAGCCCATGAAATGAAGGCAACATACTGATGGTGGAGGATTTAATTTCATAGTTTCCCTCAACAGAGGGAAACTAAATGTAGAAGGGAAAGGTGTACTCCTCAGGTGCTTTGTATTCCTTTAGTGTCCTCCGCCTCTCAACCATAGTAGCTGGTTCAGTCTCAATAGCAGGGCCCTGTGTGGTGTGCCTAGGTCTAAGGATCCTTTCAACCTCTAGATTTGGAGGTTCCAACTCAAGGTATAAGGACCTTCGACCATGCATAAACTCACACCCACAGTAAATACAGAAAATACTCACAAGCACACACAAAGAATCTCAAGTAAAAATTAACAACTACACAGTTTACGATAAACAAATAACAGGGACTTTAACATAAATGGACTGAGATTTAGGGGGAAGGAAGTGCAAACAGAGCTAGCTACACTCCAGCTGTAACTTTAGCTTTTCCCTTCTTCTATTATTCATTTCTGTAAAATTCCAAAAAGAATCAGTAGTACTTTTTTTTCTAAATTAGGCACAACTATAAAGAATTGGTTAGTCTAAATTATAATACAACTCAGGTCTACTAAAAAGATCAATATCCCCGACAGCGGTGCCAAAAACTTGTTGGTTCTTTATTTCAAAACTCTTGCTGCAATTTTATTAAGAATAGTGGAGAGTAAATCAAGAGTGGGAATTGGAGATGGGTCAGCACAGAAAGTCTGAAATAAACACAGTCCTCCAAAATATAGGGTCCATTGTAGCAAGTTTTGATAAGTAAGAGTTTGTCCCATAGAGAAATTGATCTAGAATCCAAAATGGCTTATAATAGTAGGCCTCCAGATCTAGCTACAGATCTGACAATCTTAAAGAAAGGGAGTTGGGTTTCACGACTATACTAAATTAATCCTAAAAATAGATAAATAAAATATAGCCCTATCCTAAAGAAAGGATTAAGAGGAAGATGGTGGTAGTGTTTGCTAAAATAAAATACAAAAATTATGAGAAGTAAGCAAGTTAAGCTAGAGTTAAAGCAGTAATGTAACTCTGATTTAGTCTATCTCTGCAGTGTTCCTTGCTGAGACACTATTAAAAGACTCAACAAGGTAAAAATATCAGATTTAACCCATGCCATTTAGGGCTATACTCTGTCCACTTGAATGGTCACAGGGTATCCGATAGAGTCTGTCAAATCCCATTGGTTAAAACAGACATTGCAAATCTAACCCAGGGGAGTGGACTGATCATTCCCCTAGCCACTGGGCCAGATCAAGCCATGAATACTATTGTAGCACTATATAATGCCGGTCCTACAAGCTCCCCAGATCTATGCACAGACCTGGCTAACATCCATAGGTATTCCAACCCATAAGATCCTAAGTGCTTTGCCAAGGCTAACTGCTCACTAGTGCCCACAAAAAGGACCATGCAACAGGTTGAATAAGGCTTTAGATTCAGCTGGTCATTGCTATAAACGACTTGCAATGACTCAGCCTCAAACTGCAATTACTATAAAGAGATCAGATGTAGCATCTGATGTCGGCTAGGTAAAACAGAGGGGAGCCAGTTCCTGTATGAACCTCCTCACAAGGCTCTAGAAGTTTATGGGCAGGGGAGAAGAATCCTTCTCAAACATGTGAATGGACACAACCTTAGGGCTATACTCTATCCACTTGAATGGTCACAGGGTATCCCATTGGTCTGTCCATCCCACAGAGTCTTGAGAAAGAACATGAAATCTACTGCAACCACTATGGTCCACAAGCCTCCGAGCTCTCTAGATCTCCCTATAGATCCAGCATTACTTTCCATGAGGCTATCAAACCAAGAGAAATCAAATGGTAAGTAATAGATCTACTAGAAACTGAATGGGCAAGTCCCAAATACATGGATCCTATAGACATCTAAAGAAACCATAAGATCTTTAGATTCAATTAAGCATTAAAATGGTAATCCATTGATGAACACAAAACTTACAATGAATTATCTCCAGGCTGTAGCCTGTACATAACTGCTCATCCGAATTCCAATATATACCAAAAACCTATTACAAATTGAAATAAAACTAACCTAGCTGCTTACAAGGGGGTTAGCCAGCAAGTGTTGGGCTAAGAGAGAAGAAAAATAAGAAAAAGAGATGATCAAACCCTAACCCTAGCCTGTTGGAGTTCTCAGCCAACAGAGGATGAAGGAAATATGAAAATAATAAACTAAGTATAGCTTATATACTCTGTCAAAATGGCATTGGCTCTAAAGAGATTAACCCTAATTTTTCCAGTAGACGTGGCACTATTTCAATCCTTGGATGCTTGGAGATATGTGCCTCAAAATCTGTGCCTCGATAAGTGTGCCCTAGCCTTGGGAAATTCCCAAAAAGTCCTTCAGTTAAAACTGAGAAGTGGAGAGTTCGTGCTTCGCGGGCTGGTATCTGCTTTTAGCTCATTTGCGTAGCTACTTTACCTTCGCAGAGTTGCCCTTTGGCTGGTGGGAAGTGCTTGCTCGTGCGTTAGCTGTTCATTTGATTGTGCAGTTCGCTGGCGCTGCAATGTTGTTGCGAAGATGATCTAGAGTGCCAGGATTTCTCGCTCAGTTGAGCTTTAGAAGCTCTCTCTTGCTAAGTACTCGCGCAGTTATGCTCTTGCGCTCGCATAGTCAATGGTAAGGCTTCAGAGTGTGCGAGATCTGTGCGAAGAGAATTTTGGGCGTCTCTCTCTTCCAGGGCTACGCGAGAACTCCGTGAGGTGACATTTGGTTCAGTGTATATATGGACTCGCTGTGTTCTTCGCGCGGCTGCTTTGAGGTTTGATCTCTACGAGAGCTTCACGACCATAGATTCTGGGGACTTTAACTTGTGAGATCTTTGCGAGGTCATTTCAGTTGTCCTTACTGTGCGGCATATCTGCATGAGGGCCTCTTCCATTACATCTTTAGCTTTGCGAGGAAGCTCCTCAACTCTGCAAGGTCTATCTTTTGCTGCTCTGGTGCATTGCACTTACTGCTATTGCAGTCTCCTCCCTTCTCAGCTAACTTCATTCATCTGCTAGACTTTGGTCAATGGTGATCAGCAACAATGAGTCACCATGATGAGCACTACCAAGGTGTTCCATTAGGCTTTGTCTCAACTGTCATCTTTGAGTGTATTCTCTCTCTCTTTTAGGCCAAAAAGCAAGGAGTTTGTATTAAGCTATACATTTTATTGCTAACTACAAAATACACTTAAAAAATGGTTATTAGTCTGCTTCAAGGTCCAGGAAAGGTAAGTTAAGAGGCGAAAAGTGGTACTTTTCAGTGAATAACAAGCAATTAACCCTTTTTGAGAGAGAGAGAGAGAGATTAATTTACCTCTAACACATGAAGTTGGTATGTCTAGAGGATGTATATTTATGAGAGGCACATCAACTCCCTCTGATTCAAACTGAGCCCCTCTAGAACCTGTCGAGCTACCGACTCACTCGTAGCAAACACCTATAACATATGTACGTAATTTAATATAGAGAGTACTCTACGATCTACAGTGTGCAAAAGTGCATTCAATCGTAAAGACTTTTTCTACCAAGTCATAATCACTTTGACCATATGGATTTACAATTTCATGTGATTTAAAGGCTTAAACCCTAGCAAGTATGATTTGAAGCATCACAGAGTCTTAATCATGTTCTCCAGAATTGTAAATGACAATTCCAGGGAATAGGCGACTCTAGTGATCACTCTTATCGGTTACATTGGAATTCAGACTCATTTAATTCATAGAGAAAGTGGGCACACATAGCATTCAATTTCGCCACTTACCAACTACCCAAGCCTAAAAACCTACTCCTCGACATTTTAACTTGAAGTGACAATTTAAAACTTTTCCCTTCCCTATAAAACTAGACCTTTCCTTTCCAAAAACCCATCTCTTTCGTCTTCCTTCTTCATAACTCTAGTTCTTATGATGGAAGAGAATACCCCAAGAAATTTCAACAAAAGACTTGATAGAATCATAAAGATACACCAAGCCAAACTCCTGGCTGCAATAAAGAAAGCAGAAAATTTGAAGCGCCAGCGACCCGTCCTACATGATGAATCGTCCACCAAAACTACCCTTTACCCTAAACCTATCCCAAATCCAAAACTATATTCCAAGAACCCATTTTCCCCCACTTCCCAACCTTTACACCATCACAACCCACCCTGAATGCGAGTTCCTTTATAATGATTATGGGTTGAGCCGTCCCTCGCCACCCCTCTCCCTTGCTTATACTCTTCACTGCATTTTCTTAATTCTCTTCGTAGAATCTTCGCAAGGGAGTAGTATAGGTGAAGGGTGATCTGGAGATGTGTTCACTTCCCCACTCTTCAAAGCACTCCCACAGTGGCATTGCATTTCTTCTAAGAAAGATCTGTGATATGCTCTCTTTGGGGGAGATAAAGAAGGGCAGAAGGAAGTGTTCTGATGGCTCTTGGAATAGCGACCCTACCAAGGTGTGGATACTCCTTTGGTCAAAAAGAATGAGAGACTCTGATTGAAGGTGGTTAGACACTGAGGGCTGATCTTTATCGAAGACATCTTCTCTCGGATGTTGTTGCCAGTGTCGTAGATAGTGTGTGTCTAGATTTTTCCTAAGTTCATACCCTTCATGTAATTAGTTTTAAATTTTTTAGTACTTTCTATCTATAGTTTTCTTTCCATATCATTGTAATATAAAATTTTCCTTTGACTAACTTTCTAATGTTGTTACTGTTTCTAATTTTTCTTTCCCATTTTTGTTACTTATGATCTGAGATTAAGTCGGATGTTTTTTTCCTCAAGTTTGGGGGAAATTCTTACGACAAGATTTTTCCTCCCGGTGCAATATCAGCAATTTTAAGTAATTTACGATAAAATTTTGACAATATCCCTTGTTTTTATGCTAATGAGGGCATTGTCCAGTTGAAGTTTGGGGGGGAGAAGCAGTTGGAGGTTTGGGAACTACCTGAGTTGGGCCATGGTTATGACCACAAGCTTCTCCTTTTTGAAATGTTGGGTAGATTTTATACCTACCAGAAATTAAATTTTTGCTTTCCAAAGCTTCAGCCTCGGAAGACATTTCATCATTGACTTTAATTTATATAATCTTCCTTGCCTAGGAGGTGTATTCCTTAAAGTCTTCGAATCAACCTCACTCGGTGTGTGGTATTGCACCGGTTCCTCACTAAGGGTCTCAAAGAGTTCCCAAGCATCCTCTACAGTCAATGTACGGAACATTCCTCTACAGGCCACATCAATCATATGTCGGGTTGCATCATTAAGGCCTACATAGAAAGTGAGCATAATTTGCCAGTGTGTGACCCTGTGGTGAGGGCACTTGTGCAAAACATCCTTAAGACGGTTCCAACATTCCTGAAGAGATTCATCCGAGAATTGATGAAATGTTATAATAAGATGCTGAATTTTATTCATTCCACAAATTGAAAAGAATTTTGTAAGAAATATGCGTTCCAGTTCTTTCCAATTAGCAATCGAACTACAAGGCAAAGAGTGTATCCACTACTTTGCCTCATCTCTAAGAGAATATGAGAACAGCCTCAAACGAGTCAATGCTTCCAACAAATTCTTAATTCTAATGATAGTGCATCTTCTAGAAGCTTACGTAAATGCATATAAGGGTCTTCATCCATTAGCCCACAAAAAATAGAAAGTATTTGAAGCACATTGGGTGTAATTTCGAAAGTCCCGTTATCGGCTGCAGGGGGCACTTGAATGCATGGGGGAGGTGTAAGAGGTGACAGTGAGTCATACTCCCCCAATGTATTAGCCAAAAATTGGTCTTTACCTGCCATTCTGAATGGAATTCAAAATAAAGCAGGTTAGCTAGAACGATTATTACAAATATCTATATATATATTTTTTGGTTTATATGATTTTTATTTTAAAAAGCAAGGAGAGAAACAAATCTAAGCCTCTAGCTTCTCTAGTCAGGGGAAGTTGAAACCTTGATTCGCTAGCTCCAAATAAACCTGCAAAAGCTTAAGAAGTGATCAAGAAAATAAAAATATAAAGAAAAATTAAAATAGAAAGATAAATATTTCTAAATAAAATTATAAAATAAAATCCGCTTCTCCGGCAACAGTGCCAAAAACTTGATGTGCACTCTATGTTGTTCTAATTAAGTCTTAACCTATTACAAACGCACAATGGAAATTGTAATGCTAGTATAGGATCATTCTCACAAGGAAGTGATTGATTTCATATTTTGCTTTTAAAAACTTATATTTATCTTTAAGGTTCTAAACTACTTGAGAAATATGAATAAAAGAATAGTTTCTTAAACTAAAGTGCAAGAAAATAAATCCTAATCTTCAAACTTCTGGATTCTGGTCGTCAATCAGTCTCTTTCTATTCTCAGATATATATGAAATTAAAATACCATTACACTATATATCAAGTCTCCTAGAATTTGGGCGTCAATCAAATAACAAAAATCCTTCAACACAGATTTAATCTAATCAACAATCTCCTAAAACTTGGGCGTCAATCAAATTCGAGAAAATTGAAGATGGAAAAGTAAAACTGTTACACCAATCTGCAAATCTCAACCTAAGTCATCAATTCAAATCAAAACTTGAAGATGTTTACAAAGCAGTAAATTGCAATAAAAATAAATCCAAACTAGAAAGCAAAGTAAAAATATATCTTTCATCCCTCAGCCGCAAGCGTCAATTGCTTCTGAGAAAATACGGATATCTACACTAATCTTTTAGCTCTCAATATCAGTCATCAATTATGATCGAGGAACCTTAGATATCTAAACTACTCTAAACTATTTTTTATCAGAAGAAAACCCAACCTCAGTTGTCAATTGATTTTGAGAATTCCTTCGATGAAATAATTCCTATGCCAAGCCCTCTTATTTATAGATCATAAGGAGTCAATTTACAGTGTTCTAATCCTAATAAAAGACACTACTAACAACAAAAGATTCCTAATATAACTCTAATTCCTAATTTTATCTTCCTTGCTTTCAGTGGTTGATGTGCCTCTGGACTTTTCCCCTTAATTTCAGCAACCAAGATCGTTAGGAGTCTTTCATCATCAATCTTCTCAGATCTGTGATTTGCCAAACTTCTAATTCAAGAGTTCTTCTATTTCCGTGCACGGTGGTGTAGAGGTGGCATGATCTGCAACAATGAGAAGCTTTTATTTGTAAAATCATAAATCACGATTTCTCTCTTCTCTTACAGCTTTCTCTCTGAACGATTTTATATTACGATTGATAGCTTTCTTTCTGTATCACCTTTTTCTTTGAACGTCTTCTGAAGAACCGTAAATTATGATTTCTTATTTCATTAGCTTCATTCAATAGTAAAGTATGATTTCTTAGCTTTCAGCAGCGTTGAATTGTCTTTCACATTTAATCATTTTTCTTATTGCTTTATGAGTTCATTTCAACTAAGATTAACACTTTGGTTCTCTTTTACTGATTTTTCTTATATCTGCACATCATTAGCTTGTTAGTAGCAAACTAGGGTCTAGCAACATTAAGTTAAGGGTGATAAAATAATATATTCTATGACTGATCAATAACCCAAGATCTGCCAAAGAAGAAATGAACCACCACTGTCCCATCACAGCATCAAAACAAACATAAGGACATCTTATCGCGTGAATACAATGTCCCATCTCATCTACCACGACACACAGCCAGAGAGGAAGCTTAACCAATGTGCCATCGCAAAGAGCCGAACCCCCCAAACATCCCATCGCGACAATCAACAAGCCCCATCACGAGCAAGACAAAGATCTCTCGCCAGTGATGAATTAGGTAAGTATCACTGCCCTTCACTCGATATTTTGTATAAATATAAATATATCTAGTATTAAGTCAAACGTTTTCAAAACCCAACTCTCCTGATTTGTGAATCACTATAGTCCTCCCATAAGAGACCATCATCAGTATATATGAGAAGGTTAGACGGAGTACCCGGCATACCGAATGTCATCTTGACAACCAAACAAAGCTCGGGTCCCCAAATCCTGTACCGATGGATCTGCTCAGTGACAATTAGGAAGCCACATTTTTCAAAGTTTTTATTAAATTTATCTTAAGTTAAAACCTGAATTTTCAAAACCCCTATCTATCAAAATTCTATCTCTCATATTCCCAATATGTTCTTTCCCCTAGGAGATCGAACATCGAGTTTACTCAACTTTGAGAAATCACAAATGTCCAATGAAAAGGGACCCCTGACACTCTGCTGGTGTGAGCAATGGCATGCTCGGTCTAACATGACTTACGAAAGCCTTTCCCATCATATTACATCATATTATCTGGTCACTTGACTTTATTCCTGGATATTCGTATGATGCCACCTGTACCTCGTTTGTGTCAATTTCTCTTTATTTGACTACGATATATAGCAAGTTGCGATATGTGATGGGATGCATTATGCACCGCACCCGCAGTTGAGGATACACCTCTCGACAGCTACAATATGGCCCACGAATGCCTCCTTATCTAGCTTGCGCCAATAGATAAGAAAGTCAAGCATTTCATGTAAACTCCTCGATTTACACTTGTGATCTCTCAAAGAAATGAGAAGACACCCTGAAAGGGGGGTGTCTACTTCTTTGATGCATTCATTCTCCATAAGAATGCATTAAAGAGGGGCATCTATAGACACCCTATTTTTGCCCTCTCGGACTATATAAACATGTTCGATTAACCTTTGACCTTGCCCGTGAGTTATGGAAAGGGTCGACCTTCTCCAAAGGTCCTAGAACCCTTAAAACCCCACATTCGGGACTCGTACACCACAATACTAGTGTACAAGGGAGTCCTGGGCTGAGATATCAACCCACGGACCAAGACCCAATTCTGCTCGATAGGCTCTCGAGTTATGCACCTGCACTCCCGCGCGTAATTCGATTGCACTCATGGACACATGTGTGCAATCAGTCCAAGTCAGACTGGGGCATAGCCTTCTGTTCACCGCCTGTAATCCCTGATTACATGCATATACTCATGAGCTTAATTCGATTGCACGTGTTAACACACACACGCAATTGGCCCAACTTGGACCAGGACTCTAACTTCTATGACCACCCGAATTCCCTGGTTACGCGCATGACTCGATGCGCATAATTGGATTATGCACATGGATCCATGTGCGTAATTAGTTCCAAGCGAAATGGATCTAGGACACCGGCTAAGCCAGTTAGCCGATCATTCTCGAGTCAGTGACCAACTCAAATTGAATTAAGCGTTGTGGATTATGCGCGTAATTCCATTACATGCATGGTTCCATGCCCGCAATTGGCCAATTACGCACACTCCCCCACGAGCGTAACCAACCTGATACTTGTAAATAGATCCCCCACCTAGCAATGAAACTCACCTAATTAACTAGTTTTTTTTTTCTTCTCTTTCTGAGGCTTCTCTCTTTTAGAAAATTTGAGGTTCTCTCTGAGGTTTCCAATGAAAGGGGTTGGGCTGCACTCTAGACTTCTAGAACTGCAGACTCTTCTCTAGAAGCCTCAGAAAGTTAGGCTAGCGGTACTGGCCAGGTAGCCCTGACTCTCGAAGGAGTATCAAAGGAGAAGAGCTTAACCTTAGATCCCTTAGGAAACCCTTGCCCAAATTCTTAGCTTAGAGCCAATTAGATCCCTAACATTCTCTTATTTTTAGCCCTAACCACCTGATTTGCCCAAGGGAGCTTACAGAGGGTACCCAGGAATGGGGTAGATCCTCCTTAGAATAGCAAGCCACCACTAATCAGTCACAGAATATTTCTTAGTGATGCTAGACCCCTGTTTACTCCTAACAATATAATGATGTGCAGATATTAAGAACAGACAGCAAACAAGAGCCAAAGTATTAATCTTCATCAAAATGAGCTCCAAAAATTAGTAAGAAAGATGATCGAGCACAGAAGATGATTCAAATCACACTTGGAAACCAGTAAAGTAAGAAATCATAAAAGATGAATTAACAAAGCTGAAGAGAACAAGAAATCATAATTTACGATTCTTCGAAAGATGTTTCAAGAAGAATGCGATACAAGAGGATTGCGATCATTCGTACTGGAAAATTGTATAGAGAGAGAGCTGCACAGAAAAGAGAAAATCGTATTTACAATTTTGCAAGAATGAAAGCTCCTGTTGATGTTGATCACATGAGAACTACACGGCCATGCATAGAATTAGAAGATCTCTTGAATTAGAAGTCCAGTAATCCATGGATCTAAGAAGATTGACGAAAGACTCTTGAAAAAACTCTGTTGCTGAAATAGAAGAAAAATCCTACGCCCATCTACCAATCAAAGCAAGGAAGAATTAGGTTAGAAGTAGAGTTATATTAGGAATCATTTATTCTTAGTAGTTTTCTTTTCTTAGTATTTGAATAATGTAAACCAACTCCTTATGATCTATAAATAAGAGAGCTCGGCATAGGAGTAGAGTTATCGAAGGAACACTCAGCATCAATTGATGACTGAGGTTGGGTTTTCTTTCGATCAACTTTAGTTTAGAATAGTTTTGCTATCCAAGGTTTCTCGAGAGCAATTGACGTCTGCAATTGGGAGCTGGAAGATTAGAGTAGAGTATCCGTAATTTCTTAGAAGCAATTAATGCCTGTGACTGAGGGATTATAGATCTTTTTATTTTTTTCTAGTTTAGATTTATTTTCATGCACTTTTCTTCTTTGTAAACATCTAAAAGTTTTTTATTTGAATTGACGACTCAGATTGAAAATTTGCAGATTAGTGTAATGGTTTCATCTTCAATTTTTTTGAGTTTGAATGACGCCCAAATTTTAGGAAAATTATTGATTAGTATAAATATGTGTTAAGGAATTCTAGTTTTTGATTGATGCTCAAATTCTAGAGGACTGAGATACAGTGTAATGGTATTCTATTTTATAAGTATCCGAGAACTAAAGGATTGTGATTGACAACCATAATCTGGAAGGAGGATTTATTTTTATTTTCTACAATTAGTTTTAAATAAACCATTCTTTTATTTATATTTCTCCAGTAGTTTAGGATCTCAAAAGAAAAATATAAGTTTTTAAATAAATGAAAAATACATTAGAATAATCACCTTCCTCATGGAAACGATCCTATACTAGTGTTGCAATTTCTATTGTGTGCTTGCAATAGGTTAAGGCTTTAGTACAATTATAGCCACATCATGTTTTTGGCACCGCTGTCGAGGAAGCGGATCGTATTCTTTATTTATTTTATTATTTTGAAAAGTAATATTTGTGTTTCTCTTTTTATTTGTCTTTATATTTTTACTTTCTTTGATCACTTCTTATTCTTTTGCAGGTTTACTCGGAGTAGCGAATCACAGGTTTCAACACTTCCCCTTATCAGAGAAGCGAAAGGCTCAAATTTGTTTTATCTCCTTGCTTTCTAAAATAAAAATTAGATAAACTGAAAACAAAAATAGACATTTATAATAATCATTTTAGCCAACTTGCCTTGCTTCTAATTCTATTCATTATAGCAAGTAAAGACCAATTTGTGGCAAAGATGTTGGGAGAGTATTATGCATTGACACCTCTTACTCCTCCCTCATGTATTCTATTACCCCTTGTGGTCAATGACGGAACCTTCGAAATGAAATCCAGCGTATTTCAATTCCTACCTATCTTTTATGGGTTTGGTGAAGAGGATTCGTATATGCACATAATGAGTTTTCTAGAAATCTGTACAATTGTTAAAATTAAAAACTTGTCGGAAGAGGGCACTCGTTTGAGGCTCTTCCAATTTTCCCTCAAAGAGAGGGCAAATGTGACAACCCGGATTTCCTTACCCAGATATCCATGCCATCAGATCGTAGGGCACAATTTAGTTTATGATGCTGACCTGATATCAGGGTCCTTTAGTGCTCAATCTTCTCCAACTTCGATGAGTGAGAAGGTCGAGCCGTCGGTATCTGATAATTCCAATAAGCATAGCACAGGAATAATTCCCATGTCAAAAGAAATGTTTTGTCACATGAACCTATACAAAAGCTATTCAACCACTAGTGACGGCCAACCGTCACCCAAATAGCGATTGAAAATATACAAAACATATATACAAATACAAGAGTTTTCTCCACAAAAAGAGCTCTACCAAGTTTTAACAAAAAGTACTTGCACTATCTCAAACAAGAATCTCCACTAATTGAACTTTTCAGGTGGCAGCTCCTCATCCTCCTCTGGGTTGTAATCAGGGTCAGCTGCTAATTCGGGGTCAATTTCATGGTCTAAGCTCGGGTTAACTCTTGTACCTGTGACGTATAGTCAAATGGAATGAGCTACAGTCCAAGCTCCGTAGATAAAATATCAGTGCTAATGTACATTTAATTCTAAGAACATGTGAATTACATGGCCAGATTCAAAAACATAGCGTATTGAACATGGTTCCAAACATAAATCTCACCAGATGCTTAACGCAATAATTCAAGACTTAAAAGGAACTTTTACTCATGTCCAAGACTATGCAATTAAAAGCAATCGAAAATTTAAGTGAAACTCATTATACGATATGATATTAAATTTAACTTAAATGATCTCCTATGCAGATATAGCATAAGGAGACGAAGTGTTTACCGAGGGGAATCCTCACCTAACCACCGTTGTTCAATGAACACTTTCAGATGTGTCCGTGTCAGACCGATGGTAAGTAGAACCGTGTTGGTTCATAGACAAGTGCACGAATATCCTGCTGTGCCGGTCACGGATATCCTGCTGTGTCGATCACGGATAACCCGCCGCGTCAGTGGGGGATTCGTTCATATGAACCTTAAACCAATGAACACTAATACATAGAGGGTGGCATGCATGCATAATTCATAACATTTCCAAAATGGAGGTCAAATTTCATAATCAATTTCACATTCAAAGTGCGGAGGAGTCACATTAAGATTCAATTTCATATTCACAAAATAACTTCAGAGTTCGTGATTAGTATTCATATGCATGCTCGAAATTCTATGAATCAGATGTAAATTCAGAAGCTAGGAAATCACAAGTAAAATTATGCTTATAGCTGATGCAGTTGATTCTATCATGGAAATTAACGATTCAGTTTCAAGTACTAGTGGCAGTGAATTTTCTCTACCTCAATATTGGCAATGTACTTATCTAGGTACAAAAAGTCCCACATTCAATCCTAATTCACAGTAGATTCGATGTTAGTTGTCATAGCCGAAATCGTCATGTACGCAAAGCTCCCCAAAACCTTCCCCCCTTGGTCAAGGACTAACGTAAGGCATGCAAGTAAACTTGCCCTAGCAAGAATAGAAAGTCACCTCGGCAGGCCTCATCAGGTTTTACATGGCACCTAAAGTCACTTGGGCGACTTTATCCAGAACAAATTGGCCTGTGAAACTTGCTCGAGCGAGTTCACTGAATCACTTAAACTCACGCGCTCAAGTCAACTCGCCCTGGCGAGTTGAAAATATCGCTCGGGCTGGTCCTTCAGAAATCATATGGCACCAAAACTCACCCACGTGAGTTCTCCAAGCCTTCTTTGTTCACGATCTGAAGCCATCTCGCTCAGGCGAGCTCCAGTAAGCCCAGGCGAGTCTGATGCTTCAGAGCTCAGTTTTCCCTTTCTTCTTCACATCGAACTTCTCTAATTTTTTCTTATCATTTCATCTAAAACCTCCCTGATTTCGTAGCATGTTACCACTAACCTCATCAAAATCAAACCTATGCCCATCCTATCATATCAGATCTGTAATCTTGCCATAAGATTACAAGGATGCAACCCCATTTCAGCAATGGATCATCGGAGTTGCCGATCCTTGCGTTCCTCATGCGTCCACTCACTGAACCAATTGCATTGAATCTAAACATTAACCATTTAAGGCTCTAATTCCTATATTCCATGATCTCATAATTGATTTCGATGTGTACCTTCTCTCTTGCCAACACCACGATCGGTGTCAAGGAGGGTAGGCCCTAAAGGTTATCCTCCACATGAGGCCTTGATCACCAATCCAGCAGTATCATACTGGTTGGATTAACGAATGCCGCTTGCTGCTTGATCGATTCCTAGTGACCGATTTTAAGAGAGAGCAAAGAAGATTAAAAGGTTCTCTACTCCTTTCACCTCTCCACAAACTCATGCATGGTACTATGTATGAGACTTGGATTTTTAATACTAAGGGGTTGCTTCTATGTGTAGCCAGTACACACAAGAGTGGCATACGGCTCAAGGTCTGATTCAGTGTTGTGCGGGTATACTACAATAGATGTTGGTTCTCAAGTGGTCCATTCACATTCCTCTAAGATCTAGCTCCAACCAGACCACCACTTGATTACTGCCTTACCTGGCTAGTTCTATTATATAGCTGGCATAATAAGGCAAGTGTGCGGGTCTAATCAAGGTCTCTAATTGGCTCATGTGTACTCATCCGCCTAATGTGTAACTCACCCTCTTTTAGACAGACTAATCGAACCTACGTGGTATACAGCACACCCGATACCGAATAACAACACGATATACAATTTCTTGATGTCGGGGTTTTACATCCTCCCCCCCCCCCCCTTCAAGGATTTTCATCCTCAAAATTTTTATTACATGTCTGTAGGCGTGTGTGCAAGTGTCTGTCGTCAGCAGTGCTCCGGAGTTCATGCTCTAATGCCATCTTTCTAATGTGGGGCTTCGAAGTCTACCTCACACCTGACCATTTGAAGGTTGTCTGATTCTAAGTGCCTATGACTAGCAAAATCTTGGGTGATTATTATTTATAAAGTGATTGGATAGTGTTCATAACAATAGTAAATGATTATATGAATAAGATCATGCTCTAAAATTTTTGTTCATTTAACATTTCCTTATCGAAACATTTAACTTTCTGATGGAAGTAGAAATCAGCTTGGCTCTCAAGGTATATAATCATCTTGTCAGGGTTACAAAACTAACTCTAATGTTAACTATCATTCATGTGTACACAATTCAAACTAATTTAAGATCATAAATTTTGAGGTTGTTCTAAGATCCACAACAGCACATAGTCTTAGCATTTTTATAACTAATGAATGTAGAGTGTATCACAACATCAACACTCATAACTTGTGTAGCAATTATAATCAAAAGGACGGACAATTTACCCTTTTTTTTTGGATCGTCACTGAACTGGTTGCTCAACTGGCGGATCAATAGTCGGCTCCTCACTGTATCCAAGCACTGAAGTAGATGGCCCAACTTATGAACCAACTGCCTTCCTCATGTACACCGAGGTGAATTCTCATGCCTGGGCTACGTATGGGGGGTAGGTAGTCGGATATGCTTTCTCCATATGTCTTGTGAGTATCTCATCTTGAAAATCAATCCACTGGTGTATCCCAAGGTTTCCTGGATGCAGAGCCGCCAACTGACTAAGGGTTTGTTGGTGTTGGATCTCCGCCAGTCGAACGAACTCTATCGGTGTGAGGAAGTCTCCGAGTGGTACAGGTTACTGTTGAGGCTGGTCGGGTGCTTACTGAGCTAAGGGTGGTTGTTGTTGTTCTTGGACACCTCGTGCCACTTGCTGGTGGTGTCGTGCTCTCAAACTCTTCTTCAAACTTTGTAAATCAATCTCCAATCATCTAGATTATATCTCTTCGAATTATCCATCAAACGCAGCTCATCAGATGGTATCTTAAACTCATTATCGATAGCATCGTACTATTCTATCATTCGTGATATGAGGTGTGTGTAGGGCATTAATTTCGATTGTTTCATCTTTATTGGTAACATTTTCATGTGTGCATTTTTCAACCCTTCGTACACGACTTCTGGTGCACTAAACCAATGGCTGCCAAAGGCGGCATACAATGCCTGCTAAATTATCTCGCGTCGCTCACGGTCATGCCCCACGGGATAAAGATTACCCCAGAAAACCACATCTAACACCCACATGTCATGAGGCAGGTGTGCCCTTCTTATCCAATAACCCTACCCATGCTCACCCTGAGTCAAATTCACCACTATATCATGGAAGGGTACCTCATTGATGGGTGGTGCTAGTCCTCCTGCCTGAACAAATTCTATCGAGGCACGCATGGCCTTGGCAATGTGGTGTACGTCAAATTCAAACAGCTGGTTGTCTATCTCAGTGCAAAGTGCGGATGTGTTGGCACTAACGTGGAAATTTTGGTAAAATAATCTAACGATCCTAGGGTAATAGTTATCATGAAAAGGTCTGAGGATGGTCTGTAGGCGGGATTTCTCGATATAATTGGCTGCCCACATAGTCGTTGGTTGATGATCAAAGAGACTCCCCTCGAATGACCATTCGAGCTCAAACAACTTGGTGGCCCACCACTCTGAAGGTTGTTCTCTCTGTGGTATTAGTGGTGGGTCATCCATAGGGCATTTTGATGTCGAGGCTTTGGCCTTGGTGGTTGGGACACATACCCGAGGTGGTCTTTGGGCGGATTGCTTCTTCGAAGCCATGCAAATGGGTGGTCTATTTATATGAAATATATCCAAAAATTCGTGAGAAAGGTGAGGAAGATTAACCTTGTTGTGTCCTAGCTAAGGAAGAGACGACCCTAGAAAAAGCACTAATTTGAGGCGACCAAATCAACCACAACAATGGCATACTTTGTCGTCGGAAAGAAACTCCGGCAGAGGAGACAATGAAAATCCTAAAATCCCAAATAGATTCACACTGAAATGAGAAAGAAGGGTTTCGAAACCCTTATATACTACCAAACTTGCCCTGGCGATGCCTAAAAGTCGCCCAGGCAAATTTCATTAACTCAGTGGCGCTTTAAAAGTCACTCGGGCCTACTCTTAGCCCAATTTTGTCTTCTGAGTGCTTTTGAAAGTCTCACCTGGGTTAGTTCTGAAGCTTTGCAACTTAGTTGATTGTGTTTTGTGCCAAACACTACAGGTCCAACCTATAGGATCGGTCACCTGCAATAATGTGTGAACATATTCCTGCAATTTGGAGATCTATATAGTGCCCCAATTGTTCTGATCATTGCCCTAGCTCATATATTATCAACCATCGATAAGAGTTCATAAGCTTTAAACATTTGTATAATACCATGCCAATGATTCTTTGATGCTCCAATGTGTGTTTCAAAATCTGAAGATGAACTCTCCCTCTTACCAGTTCCACTCATGCATGACGATAGATGAAAATTTAGTGAAACTCCTATCTAGGACGCAACACTTTAGCATTTGTTCCCACGATTTGTTCTTATTTACCTACTCTTATCCATTAACAATTTTCACTCAAAAAGGTGTGGGTACCGATCGTGAATCTCCGCTTTGCGCTCCCATGTGACCTCCACGGTCGAGTGATTTTTCCACCTAATTAGGACTAGTGGAATTTTCTTTGTCCGCAACATTTGCTCTTTCTGATCTAAAACTTGGATAGGTTCTTCTGGCAAGGTGAGGTCCTCTTGGATTTCAATGGGCTGATAATCCATGATGTGTGTCAGATCTTGCACGTACTTCCATACCATGGATATGTTGAACACATCGTGGATGTTTAACAGCTGCAGCGGTAAGGCGATTCTATAAGCTACTTCTCCAACCCGGCCCACAATTTCATAAGGTCTAATGTAACATGGGCTGAGCTTTCCATGTCGTCCAAATCGCATGACGCCCTTGGTTGGAGAGATCTTGATGAAGACGTGGTCCCCACTCTGAAAGGAAATGAGTGTTAGTGTTGTACGAATGTGACTAAAATAACATAATCAATTTCAATCGAGTTCACCTGGAATTCGACATTGGATCGTTTTAGATCAGCATAACTTTTCTAATGGCTCTGAGCGACTTTAGTCTCTCGGGAATAGTCGAATTGCATCATTGGTGCTCTGAATCAGTCTTGGGCCTAGCAGTACATGCTCTCCCACTTCCTCCTAGTTGCCAGGAGACTTGCACCGACGTCCGTGAAGTGCCACGGCAGGTGCCATTTCGATGCTTGTCTGATAACTATTATTATATACAAATTTGATGAATGGCAAGTATTTATCCCATGATCCCTGAAAATCCAGCATACAGGCCCTTAGCGCATCTTCAATTACTTAGTTCATCCTTTCGGTTTGTCCATCGGTTTGCGGGTGGAAAGCCATGCTAAACTCTAGTTTAGAGCCCATTCCCTCTTGGAAACGTTGCTACAATTGCGACGTGTACAACGGGTCCCTATTTGACACTGTGCTGGCTGGTATGCCATGTAATCAAACTATCTCCTTAAGGTACAATTCTACGAGCTTATCTATCGTGTATCGTGCATTATAGGGTAGGAAATGTGCGAACTTGGTTAAACGATCCACAATTACCCAAATCGTGTTATAACTTTTCTGCGTTCTCGACAACCCGAGTATGAAGTCCATGGAGATGTTCTCCCATTTCCACTCAGGGATTGGTAATGGTTGCAATAAGCCTGCAGGATAGTGATGGTCAATCTTCACTTGCTGGCACACTAAACATTTCGCTACATATTCAGCAACTTCTCTCTTTAACTCATTCCACCAACAAATTTTCTTGAGGTCTTGATACATTTTAGTACTCCCTGGGTGGATGGCATACTTTGACTTGTGAGCTTCATCCAAGATCTCA
This sequence comes from Chloranthus sessilifolius, assembly GCA_021018995.1. Classification (NCBI taxonomy): domain Eukaryota; kingdom Viridiplantae; phylum Streptophyta; class Magnoliopsida; order Chloranthales; family Chloranthaceae; genus Chloranthus; species Chloranthus sessilifolius. The sequence goes on along the minus strand of CM037588.1, from coordinate 75,325,377 downwards.
TGTCACAGACCGGTGTTGGTTGGTATACACAGTCTGCCCTTGGACACTAATGATCAATCTTCTCTAATGGAAAAGTCAGGTTGTTTACCCTCAATCGTATCTTGTCTAATGGCCATGAGCTCTACATCGGTCAACTACATTTCACGGATCTTGTTGAAGAGTGTTGATTGAATGGAAATGTTGGCCATTAAAGCTCCAGATTCCTTCACTTCAAAGCTTGTGTCAATTAGTTCTAAGTCCTCGGGTAGATGCCATCTTTGAATCCTTGTGACAAGAAGTGACAAGAGAGTGGATGACTTTCGGCTAAGGGCATCTGCCACCATGTTGGCCTTGCCTGGATGGTACTTAATGGAGCAGTCATAATCTTTAAGAAACTCCATCCATCTCCTCTATCTCAAATTCAGGTCTTTTTAAGTGAATAGATATTTAAGGCTCTTATGGTCCGTGAATATTTCAAAAGTTTCACCGTAGAGATAATGCCTCCATATCTTCATGGCAAATATAATCGTTGCTAGCTCGAGATCATGACTGGGGTAGTTCTTTTCATGGTCTTGCAACTGTCGTGACCCACAGGCATGACTTTATTGTTCTAATTCAATACACATCCGAATCCACTATGGGACGCGTCGCTGAATACTACAAAACCTCCACTACCCGATGGTATGGCGAGCATTGGTGCGAATGTTATTCTATTGAGGTCATGAAATCTCTATTCACATGCCTCGGTCCACTCAAATTTGGCACTCTTCCTAGTGAGTTGTGTGAGTGGCCCGACGATCTTGGAGAAACCTTGCATGAATCTCCTATAATATCCAGCTAATCATAGGAAGCTATGGATCTCTGTCACGATTTTCGGCTACTCCCACTTCACGACGATCTCTATCTTGGCTGGATCCACTGCTATGCCTACATGTGAAACAACATGCCCCAAAAAGCTCACTTGCTCTAGCCAAAATTCACACTTGCTTAGCTTTGCATAGAGCTGGTGATCTCGGAGTGTTTGGAGAGCTAAGCATAAGTGATGTTCGTGTTCTTCTCTCCTCTTTGAGTAAATAAGAATATTGTCCACAAATACCACTACACATTGTCTAGATAGGGTTTAAAAACCTTGTTCACCAAGTCCATGAAAGACGCTGGGGAATTTGTCAGCCTTAATGGCATCACTAGGAATTCATAGTGGCCATACATCTGCGAAAGGCTGTTTTAGGTATATCCTCAGCTTTCACCCTCAATTGGTGATAACCCGACCTCAAGTCTATTTTGGAGAAGAACTTTGCTCCCTGTAGTTGATCGAAGAGATCATCGATTCTCGAAAGTGGATATCCATTCTTTATAATGAGCTTGTTCAACTGCTGATAGTCGATACAGAGTCGCATAGATCCATCTTTCTTTTTGACAAAAAGCACTGGTGCTCCCCATGGCGAGACACTTAGCCTGATGAACCCCTTGTCAAGAAGTTCTTGTAGTTGTTCCTTGAGTTCTTTTAGCTTTGCAAGTGTCATACGATATGGTGCTTTTGATATTGGTTCTATACCCGGAGCTAAGTCCACTGCGAACTAGACTTCTCTGTATGGTGGTAAACCCGACAACTCTTTCGAAAACACTTCTAGAAAGTCACACACTATAGGGATATCAAAAAGGTTAGTTTTTTCCTCCTTCCCTTCTTGTAGGAAAACCAAATACCCACTACCTCCCTTGTTTAGTAGTCGTTCGGCTCGGATGGTAGATATTAATGGTGTGACACTTGGTTGGTTACCGTAGAACTTGAAAGATTTCCCTCTCTTGGGCCGAAAAGTGATAATTTTTCGAAGATAATTGACATTAGCATGGTGCATGGATAACCAATCCATGCCAAGGATTACATCAAATCCTTTCATATCCAGTAAAATCAGATCTACCTTGGTCTCATAGTCTTAAATAAGGGCGACTACCGATCGACACACGGTATCTGTCCTCATAGAATCCCCGGTTGGAACTAAAACCTTCAGAATGAATTCCAAGAGTTTCGACTCGATGCACAATTCCGCTGTGAATTGAGGGGTTACAAAAGAGTGGGTACACCCCTGGTCTATCAACACTCGAGCGCTGTGAGAATAGATATCCATCGCAGTATCACTCTTTAAAAACATTTGTATAGTACCTGAGTTTCATGCATATATGTAAGCATTTCGGCGATGAGTACCCAAGCGTTTGAGCATCATCAGAAAATGGAATAGCAAGGATTATTTTACCTAATGCACCTTCATCTAAAATAAATTTTAAATAGATAATCCACAATTTACATACCTTAGATTATGTCCTTGCTAGTTTGGGCACCATGTGCCGTAACAGCATACGCCCAGCCTTATACAGTAGGTCGTAGAGACCTTTGAGGAGGTGCTTTCGCCATTGCGTCCTCCTTCATATCTGGGCATTCCTTAATCCGATGTCCCATTTTACCGCATCTAAAACACCCTCTGATGTTTCTTCAACACTATTCAGTTATATTCTACTTTCTGCATGTCAAACACGTCTCTTTAGGTGCTGATGGGGCGTTACGAGAGGTCTGCTGAAATCTTGGCACACCTGTGGTTGTAGTGTTTGGGGTGCCAAATGATCTCGTAGAAGTAGGGGTGGGTGGCTTTGAAGATGCCGATTGGATAGTGTGGGAGGGTGGTGGCATTAGAAATCTTAGCATTTTACTGGCCTACTCCGACTGGTGGGTTTGGATTTTACTTCTACTTTGGTTCTGTTCTTCTCTCCTTTTGTACATATCTTCGACGTCCCTTTCCGCTATGAAGGCTAGTTGTACCACTTGTTCATACATTGTTGCCTCAAACAGGGATATCCTCTCCTTAATGACCAGTTTTAGACCATACTCAAACTTTTGCATCTTCATCAGCTCAATGGCCACTAGCGTTGGTGCAAATTGAGAGATCTGGGTGAATTGGGTAAAAAAGGGGACCATAATGGGCATGGCAAAAACCCATCTTGAGCGTTGTGAGTAAAAGAAAAGAGAAGAGAAAAAGAAAGAAGAAAATCTTCAGTTACTCCCTTGGTTACGTTCTCGATTATCTGGTTGGCAACTGGGTCGGTCATGTTTGCTCAAAACCGGTCTTGATTAGGTAGATCCTTTAGACCACACCGTCAAACGCATGACCCAAGGTAAGGATACAAGGTTGATTCAATCTAAAGGGATGGATATTCTGACCTTGGTAAAGGTTCTGAACCTCACTCAGGTCTGATGATAAATGGGTTCGACTATGCTCAAAATGAGACCTTTACTTCACCTCATATTCAAGGCATCAAACAAAAAAAGAGAGTGAGATAGAAGAAAAGATACTTATATAAGATAAAAGACTCCTTTTTCCTTTTTTATACATGTAAAGAAAACAAGAAAAAAGATAATAGATTTCCTTTTTCCATTTTCATCTTTACACTTTACTCGCACCACATCTCAAAAAGATAATCGGTGTGGTACCCAACTCTTTACCTTTACAAAAAGAGAGAATGAAAAGAGAGACAAAAAATATATATATACCAAAAAGATATCTATTAGGGGTTCTTATGCCCCTTCCTATGGTGTTTTGATCGATGCAAAAAGTATGTGTAGGACCAGGTCAATGACCCAACTCACGCTTCAAGACACGATTCTCTACACGTAAAGCATCCTCGCGAGCATTCTGATCAGTCATCCAGCGACCATGAAGGCCCCTATATCACTTTCGAGAAGTATCAGTAGCACCAAGAGCATCACTCAGAGCTCCTTCCAGATGAAGGACCTCACACTCTGCAACACCGACTCTCGTCTCTACAACTTCAGCTCTGACCAGCTCTTTCTCTAGTCGCTCGTGCAAGACTCGCTTCTCATCTATCAGCAACTCAATCTGGGACTGAAGCACTGACTCATTCCTCGGCCAAGGCCCCCTCTACATCATTGCTCTCCACCTGGTCCAAGCAACGATTAGAAGTTCTCTCAGATAGTAGCCAAGCCTCATACTCTAATGAAGTCAAAATCAGATTCCCTTGCTTCAGATTGCACATGTCCATCGATTGATGCATTTCCCAAAGAGCGGCTATCTTATCTAGATCCCCAGAGGACCCCCGAGAGAAAATCCAGGTGTATAGGGGTGTCTTGGTTACACAGGGAACCTGCTTAGTATAACCAAACTAGCACAGCACTCTAGATGGGAAGTAATAAGTACTGCCAGTGAAGCCAAGAAGGGTGATACCCACGTGGTCTCTAGATCGAACTGTCGGGGAGGTCCTATCAAGCCATGGAAGTCTCCATACCAACTCGGCCTCAGTCAGCCAAAGGCATAGCTCATGTATATTCCCGGTGACCACTTGGAGCATCAACCCAAAAAAGTAGCGAGCCACCTCTCCCCGGACAACATAAAAGTGGGGCACGGACCCCAAGATGGCAAGATGCTCTCCAAGCTAGACCTGAAGTATAAAAGGGCATCCCCAGAAGCACTCCACCTTGCCCAAGGCAAAGGCGTCAAGACAGCGGTAAAGCTCAGCCAATACCAAATGCATCACGGAGTGCCCCCTTCAAGCTCCACCAGTACGTCACAGAGCGCGAGAGAGAAGCTTTCTCCCCCGATGTAAAAAAGGACCTCTAAGAGAAGGCAAAGAGCGAAAGCTTTCACGTTATGAATATTTTTTACCTAAAATTTTCGTAAACTTTCATCACCAAAAAGTTCTCTCCAGAATTTCACCGAACAGCTGGTGGCCCACCAGTAAGGCTTTTCTCATAATCATCCTTTTTCAAGCCTAAAGTCGTGTGGACGACCTTTGAATAACCCAACTTTGGTACTGCCTTAGCAAGGCCTCGATGCAGCCTTAAACTCGATAAAAGGGAGAGTTCTTCTAGTGTTGGAGTTAGCTCACAGGTCCCAAAGCGGAAGACATGGTCTTCCACATCCCAATGCGAAACTGCCACATGAATGAGCTCCCAAAATAGAGGAACATCATGTGAAGACGAGAGACGGGCCAACTCGAGTGGATCCAAACCCGCAAGTTCACTTTCATTCATGCTGTCAAGCCATCTCTTCATAAAACTAAGCCCCACACCCAAAGAGGGAAGTATAGAGGTCCTGGACCCACCAGGAGGGGCGGGGTCATGAAGCGGGTCCATGGTCATATAAAGCCGTTTACAGGAATCATGATTCAATGTAGGACAATGGACCCACCTTCGGGAAGAAAGGGAAAAAAAGTTGGAGAAATATCCAAAACCCAACTTAGAATAAGGAAAAAGGAGGGCTCTCTCGAGCCTTATAGGCCCGCCATCGCCTAGAAATGCCTACCATGTGTAATAAACGCGCTAGTTCAAAATGCCCTAGAAAATGCCTAGCGTGTCTTTTACACATGCTAGGCCAAAAATCCAAAATAAATGTCTAGCGTGTCTATTAGACACGCTAGGCCAAAAAAGGCACAGAAATGCCTAGCGTGTGTAATAGACATGCTAGACCAAAAAGAAGGAAGAAGAAGAAAAAAAGAGGGGGAAAAAGTGGAAGATTTGTCTTCCCATCCCCTAGGACCAATCTACCTGCATACAAAAGACCAACTTATCTTTTATGGCACCCCAGGCCACGAGCTGAGACCCTTGAGTTTACCATTTAACCTGTTTTACACTCTCCTTTTACAGGAACCACACTCGTAACAAACGAAAGAGAAGGGCATGGACCCTGGCCATTTTAGCCGATGCATAAATCAAGGGGCATTCCCCCATTTTTACCAAACTCATGGCTATCCTGCAGAAGAGTACAAGGCATAATTACAGTTTCACAAATCCATCTAACCTATCTTTCATGTTTTAGGCAAGCAGGTCACATCCCAAACAAGAAATAGCGATCAAGGAAATTCAAAATTCAAAATAACTGTAAAAATCCAGAGTGCACCAAGCAGTCATAGTGCTATTACGAATTATTACAAATACGCAAAGGTCAAAAATTCATAGAAAGAAAAAAGCAACAGAGGTGGCCTCCAATCATGCTCTAGGTCCTTGAGAGTCCCTCTTTCGCGAACGCTTAGTCCTTTAAAATGTTCGGGTATCACCCACACGGGACCACACCTGAGACAATCGGCTAAATAGTGAACATGACTCCTCTCGAGCACACTGAAAGCATCACATCAGAAGGATCAGTCAGGGGAAAGCATAAACCTACAAAATGTAAAATGGACAACCCAACATCATACTCACCACTTTAGCCTCCCGAAGGTCATTGATGTGACGGTAGTAATCCGCCTACTGAACGGCTAACTCATAAACCTATAAAGGGGGAAGAATGGAGAAATCAGCAAACTAAAAAAAGACAGAGGAGGGCATGCATACCCCTAAAAAGGGGGAACTCACCCCTGGGATCAACTTGGGGGAGGTACTCTAACTACCTCATTAGAAAGGCAGGCACGCTCAGCCATGTCAGCACACAACCCAGAGAAAAATGCTTCATCCATACTCCTAAAATCACTTAGGGTCCCTGCGGTAGATGTCCCTAAAGGCCCTGCACCAGAAGTACCCGAGGGTCTTGCACCTGCCCCCTCCGAAGGTCCCTCCTCTGCACCCTCGTCGAGTCCCGCTACCTCCTCAAACTGAAAAAGGAAAAGAGAGGAAGAAAACCGATCAGCAAAGCAATACCCTAGCGAATCAAGAAGATGAACCAACAAGTAAAGAAGGGTAAGAGAAAGTAACTGCCTCCATGGCCTAAAAAATGCCAAAAAGTTGGCAACTGGAATGAAGCGTGGAAGGAGGGTCCGATAAGGGAGAGACTCGTACCACTGCTGGTACCCCCCATACTGAAAAAGGTCGTCGACAGGAATCCCATGATGGATGAGTCTCCCCAGGGGAGCTCCTCGACCGTACTCCCTGGTGCCATCCTCGAGAGGACCCAACGACACAGTGAAGAAATCTCGATACTGGTGCACGACCCTCTTCCCTAGATAGTAGACTTGAACACAAGCACTGTAGAAAAAGACAACACGACAGTCTATGAACAACCGTGATTGCCCTACAATAGCGCAGTCTAGAAAAGGGGAGCCAACGTACGGGTCAAATACAATTTGCGCAAAAGAGAAAGTCCATCGATCAATCAAATGCAATCATAAACTCTAAAGTATAATCGATAAAAAAAAGAGAGATTCAAGCCTGCTCAGGGATCATCAAATCAAACTGAGACCTTAGGCCCAGTTCCAAGTGCTTCGTCCCTAACTCCTGGCGACAGGCAGTGTGCCAGCAGCTCATGAGGGGGTAGGTGTACTCATTAGAAAAGAGTAGGGGGCGGGCAGGTTGGAAGGGTCGGTGCCCCCAAATCTGAAAAGATGGACATGCAAGGAACATATATAAAAAAAATGAATGAATGAAAGTCATAAATGACAAACCAAGAGGGGCAAAACCAAATGGGTTACCTCAACCACGGGCTAAAAATAGAGGATGGAGGCAACCTTCCCAACCGAGGCTCTGGCTAGGCTACCCATCATCACCGCATACCCAGCACCGCCCCAATCAAAGTGATACACATCCGCCTAATTCTCCATCAGACAAAGGAGAGACAGCGTGACATGACTGCCGCTAGCATTGGCAAGAATGGTCTTACCCAGAACATAAAGAAGGGAGATGTGAGCCAGCATCAGGGCGCGCTTAGGCACGATGATGACATCCATATCGGACTGGTGCGGATCAACCAGCTCGTCAACCTCAAACAAAATCTCTAACCAGCATAACTTGACCTCAGAGCCGGTCATGCTGTTGGAGGAAGGGTAGGCCCCATTCAGTCGAGTCACCTCCTCACTATCAGGGACGTGAGGACAAATCACTGGCATCCCTCCTATTGCAATCCCCATAATCCTAGACCAATCCATGGGAGTGATGGTCATCTCAGCTACAGACATATAAAGGTCATCGTCTCTAGACGAAACCTCTCCACCAAGGCGTTCACGTAGGTTGAGTCACCCTGCATGGCGGGGCAGAATAGGAATTCTCCAAAACCGACCTGGGCCAGGAGAAATCTCACAGCATAAGGGAGGTGGGCATAAAAGTGTTGAAGGTGAAACCACCCCCCACGGAACATGATCTGGGGTAGGGGCTGCAGCAAAATAGTGGAGGATGTTAGATCCTAAAACAAAGGAGCATGAAAAAAAAAAAAAAGAACAAAGGGAAGCAACCAAAGAACTCTTCTCTTTACCTGGCTAGCAATCCCGAAATTTGAAATGTGGGTGTATTGCTAATGGAGCAACCCACTACAGGCCGCCTCGCCCTGCATCTCTTACCAGACACGAGAAGAGCGTTGCACCGGGATAAGGCGCTCACCTCGAATACCAAAGATCACATCAGGGCTACCCCCATGAGCCTGGTCCTCATCACTTGATTGGTCATGCACCATCCTGAAAAGAGATACCCCACCAAATGTTAAGGGATGATGAGCAAGAGGAAATCGAATGCTTGTCTAGGAAACATGAAACCAAACTAAGGTAAGTATGTGTTGAGGTATTTTAGGTGCTTGCTACTGACTTTATTGGAGACAGTGATAAGAATGGGGTTAGTGAAAATAAACCAAAGGTGGATTGAAAACTACAGAGCAGCAAGCCTAAAAATACACAGTCCTGCATGATACAGGGCCTGTTGTAGCAAGTTTTAATAAGTAAGAGTTTATCCCACAGGGAAAGTTGATCTAAAGCTCCAAGGGAGCTATCTTTAGTAGGCCCTCCAGATCTGGCACTCCTAAATGGAAGGGGATTTAAGGTCACTATTATCTAAATCCTAAGGTAACCTAATGCCTAAACTACAGAAAGGGTTGAGAAGAATGATGGAGTGTGAGAAAATAAATATAAAAGGGTGAGAAGTAAGCTATTAGGTATAGATCTGATGAGTCTTATAACTCAGACTCAGATCTACTGCTATAGAAATCCTGTCCATGGCTACATTATCACCAAAAAGGAGAAAGGATCAAACTCACCCCTGTGCCATGATCCAATCCCTTATGGCTATAACCTATCCACTAAATTAGTCACAGACTATCCAATAGGGGAACCACAATCCAGAGATGGGTCAGAACAAGTTTATCATTGTAGGCACTACTTCATCCAGGCTACCAGCTCAATAATCCATAGGAACCTCAACCTCTAAAGTTCTGTGTGTGGGGCTAGGCCTGCAATGTGCACTAACCTGGACACACAGAACCAGCAAGAGTTTTAGTACTAGCTTTTAAACTTAGTTGTTCACTACTTTAGAAAGACAGCAGTGATCCAGTCACAAGCCTACAATCTCTACAGCCATATCAGATCTGCCATCTGATGGTGGGTCTATACAAATATAGGGGAGTCTGTCTCTGCACAATCTCTCACCAGGCTACAAGCACAAGTGCAGAGAAGAAGGATCTATCTTAGATCTGTGGATTGGCCTCACCCTAGGGCTATAACCTGTCCACTTGAATGGTCACAGACTATCCACAGAGGTTATCCTCCTCACAGAGGTCTAAGACAGAAAGAGAACATTACTGCCGCCACCATGTTCACAAGGCTACTAGCACAAGCTCCCATGGAGATTCAGATTTAGTGGATCCTGTGGTGGGGCTAGGCCTGCAATGTGCCTAACCTGGACACACAGGTCACTTGGATCTAAATAAACCTTAAAAACAATCCTCCATTGCTTACAATGAAACATAGCAATGGAGGATCTCAAGGCAACAACCTTGTACAGAACAACTCTCAAAACACCGGTCCCATACATGCATAAAATTGTATTATAAAATCCATTAGAACTATTCCATATAGACATACAAAGGCATAGCCAGCAAGTGCTGGACTATGGAGAGAAGAAAAAGGGAGAAAGAAACTACCTAAACCCTAACCTTAGCCTACTGCAATTCTACAGTTGGTTTCAAGAAGGAGTACAGAAGATCCATCCTCTAAACCTAAACTAGGCTTAGGCTTATATAGAAGTCAACTCTCTAAGAATTAGGGTTAGAAAAACCCTAATTTATCAATGCTATCGTAGCCCATTTCTGTTCCTTGGATGCCTCGGGGCGTGTGCATGGAGATTAGAGCATTGGAGTGCATGCCCTAGTTGCTAGAAGTTCCCAGATTACCCCTACAGAAGTGGGGAGAAGTTAAGAACCCGAGCCTCGCTAGGTAGAAAGGCTTTCCAGGTCTTATTGCGTGATAGAATTGGCATCGTGGGGTTGATTTGACTTGAAGCTCTTGTAGTCACGGGATTGGTACTTTGGTCATCACGGGGATGCTCTGGTCGTCACGGGATTGCTCTTTCCATTTGAATGGCGCGAGAATTGCGCGCATGGCTCGTTCCCTAATGAATCCCGCGGTGATCCTCGCGAAGAAACAATGTGCATGGGCTTCTAGATCACGCGAGTAGTTCCTTGAAAGTTTATATCTCGTGGCAACTGCGCGACAGTTACACGCAGGAGTGCCTGAAGCTCTCTCTCTTCAGTGAATCATGCGAAAATTGAAGACTCATTTCTTGAGCTGCGTGAGATTACGCGAGCGCTTATGACTAAGACTCATGAGAGCTACGCAAAGTATGTTTTTTACTCCCTGCTGACATCCATCTGCGTGCAAACGGTGCGAAGACTGCGCAACCAGTTGGTGTGCTCCCTTCAGAAGCCCGCGACAACTGCGCGAAGCATTCTTTCTGGTTTAATTGAGCCCTGTGACATCTGCGCGAGGCATTCTTCTTGACTTGTTTCTGCTTTGCTATGCCTATGCTGTAGCTAATTCTCTGTCTAGGTTCAACCTTCTTTCTTCTGAGGAACTTCTGGGGCAACAGTAGGCTTCATGGCATGGTTAGGAGCTTATTTGCAGCTTCTGCTTATTACCTACAAAATTGTCTTAACAGTCATTTATTAAATGACTAAGGGTCTAACGGAGATTAAGTTAAGGGGTGAAAAGTGGTACTTTTTAGGTCTTAACACACCCCCAAACTTAATCTTTGCTAGTCCCTTAGCAAAGCTTTAATGAATTAAATACCACTTTCGTAGGGATCACGAGTACATTTAGCATATGCACCAAGCCTTTTAAACCCCTAGGTGATCCCTAGTGGAGGAGTGAAGTCTCCTGAGGGTTTTCAGTGAAGATACCCACAAACTTCACCATTAGAACAGTTAAATATAGTGCTGTTTAATGACAACACAAATTTCAATGTATAAAGCTTCATTCCACACCCATTCTTTAACACTTAGAGGGAACTGCAACAGTAATGCAGGCCATTCAAAACTCAAAATTTAGCAAGTGCTTGCATCACCACCATTCATTTTACATTAGAAATTCAATGTGTAAAAATCAGTACCCAGCTTGCCTTAAATTCCAAAAATCAAGTTGGATACAACCCCAATGAGGTTAAAATTTAGACCCAATTCTTACCAGGATTGTCTCTCAACATTGCCCATCTGAGGGTGTTCACATTCAAAATAGCTCAAGAGTAGTTACAGACCCCAAATGGGTCTGCAAGCATGAGCATAGGCAAAGCTTCTAATTTCTGACATCCTCATGACTTTTCACCATAGATTGGACAACTCCTCATCTCCACATGACAGCTCATTTTACTTTGGATCTACAAGGTCTTTTTGAATGGGTTGTAATGTGGCTTATGGGTGAGGGATGTAAAGAATCAAGGGGTAAAAAGGGAATCAAAATGAAGAAATCAGCAAGGTAAGGAATGATTCATGACTTCGCAACCTTCATTTCAGCAAAACTTCATCTTTCATGATATATTCCAAAATCAAAGTGGCCATCTTTTCCTCTTCTTTTCAATTTTCAGATGATGCTCTTCTCTAGACTTCTCTTTCTTTCCTCTTTTTATTTTTATTCAATCTTTTTATGATTTTTTTTTATGATGAACTACCACACAAATACCATTAATACACTGCTATTCATAAGTTGCTTTTCTTCCCTTCCACGGAATGTTGGACCATTCTCACTATCTTTAACTCCTCCTTTACCTTCTGAATTCTCAGAGTGAGGGTGAGGTTGAATCAGGTCATGAGGTTAAGGTGCAAGTATTATGGTGTTTGTGAAAGAAAAGTAGGATTTTTAAGGCTCAACTAGTATATGCAAAAGGGCAGCTTTTAAAAGGTTGGATTTTTAGGCTCAAACTGTCCAAATGAAGGCCCTGGATCATTTCCTTAGTATCATGAGTGCTATCAATCAGTTTTGATCTGGAGATGCCTAACTTCTAGTGAAAAGGTCTTAACTCAATCAATCCTTAGAGCATCAATAATGCCAAAAAAAAAATACTCTTCAAAAGAAAATGATGGGCCAAATCTCACTATGTATGGTCCTCAAATTAACCCATGGGGTATATTTTCATCTGTTTCTCTCCTCTTAGGTTCACTAAGTACTAACTGAAAAAAAATTCTGATGTTAGCTTCATGATGGTGTCAAGATTTTACCATTTTCAGTTTCAAAAAGTCTGTAAAAATATTTTAATTTTTTCACAAATTTCCTCATTGTATCAAGTTAGGTGAAAATTGACTTTATGCATCCCAGTTATACCACCATTACTGCACTAAAATTAACTATTCTATTGGCAGACCTACCCTGCCACACCCCGAAAGCATGAGGAGTAGCGTCCTCACTGGTTCAAAGGTGAGAAAGTGCAGTAGATTCCATACAAAACAAATAAACACACAAGAAGACAAACAAAAATACATCAGTGCAGCGAAAGAGAACTAAGCAAAGATGGAAAACTGAACAGTATAGAACAAAAAGAAAAATTCATTAGAATTAAAAAAGATTACAAAAAGATTTACAAAAAGAGAAAAAATAAAAGCCTAAGACAGACAAAATAGGGGGGGGGGAAACAGGGATCAAGGGGGATTCGGTGGTGGAGGGTTTGAGGAAGATGGTGGGGGAGATGCAGGGGGTTCAATTTTTTTCTTCTTCTTCTCTCTCTTCTCCTTTTTTTTCTCCTCCTTGGCCAGGATCCTCTGGACTTCTTCATACTCATCCCAAAGAAATTGTAATGGGTCTGGCTCCTTAGGCGGTGGGGGGTCCAACTACATAGGATAGAATTTGTTTGGGAACTCGTTGGGTTTGTCATTCACCATGGTTATGAGGAGGGCCGAACTGCTAGGGTTAGAAGAGAAAGGATGAGATGAGGATGAAGTAACTTCGTATTTAAAATACTTGGACGGTGGAAAATGAATCGGCATATTAAAGTATTTTCTCTTTCCAAGCATGGCAATAAATTGTGATTGTTTGGGGAATGATAAATCGCACAACTGATGGTCCAATTTTAGCCTTGGTAATTAAAGTGATCCCGTGTATCGCGTAGCTGCACACTGGAAGATGTGTAATTCTGCTTTGCGCGCGCTCAGGACTCCGTGAGCAAGCTCTGACATGGCCCATGATTATGAAAATGAGGCCATTTTAACCCCTTGATCGAGATCAACAGTTGACCTCTATGCACCATTTGTGCTGAGACCTGTACTTGCACAATGTCATGCATCCACTCTGTTGCCATCGACATCTACCCTTCACTTGGATTCCTATTTCAAATGAGAATAGCCTCCCTAAATTCGTCTCCCATGTTACTGACAAAAGTGAACAATATGAAGACTGATGTAAAAGAAAAAAATAAATCAACAAGCACACAGAACAGATATGGCATATAAATCAATATACAAAAAGAAGAAAAATTCTATTAACTTGAAAAAACATGTACAATTGTAATTACAATAACTAAAAAAGAAGTGCAAAGGCACGAAAAGCCTAATCTACAATCTAGGTTCTAAGAGGAGGAGGAATCTGAATCTAAATTTGTGAACCAGTCCCAACCCATCTGTTTCACATGTTTCCTCATTTCAGCTTTGCTCTCAGAACTGGGCTTGGACTTGGTTCTATCTGATGGAGCTTTGGTCTTTTTCTTCCTGAATTTCTTCTCAGTTGGGCTCTTTTTTGTCTACTACCTTGGTTGCTTTGGCTATGGGGGTTTCTTCATGGTTGGAGCCTTTGGTGCCCTCACCCTCATCTTTCTGGTTTTGGGTTCAGGGGGGGGGCATAGGGGATTTGCCTTTGTCTTCCTCAGTGGGGGCTACTGGGGACCTCCCTTTTGCTTTGGGCTCAGGCTGGCTAGGGGGTTTTGCCTCCTCAGACTGGACAGCTGGCTCTTTGCCAATTTAATAGAGGTTGTTGTGTAAGCAGTTCTCTTAGTAGTGACTTTCCTTTATTTAGGATAAGTTTCCTCTGTAGTAGGTGCAGCAGGGGTCTTGGTAGCTGGCGGCTGCTCTGTAGGAGTTGATGAAGGAGGGCCAGCAGGGGCCTTATCCTTGCCCCTTTTCTTTGGGGCGCTCTTAGGGGCCATTACAACTTCTACCTTGAAAGATGAGAAAGGGAGATTGAGATCTGAGTGCCTACCCTAAAATCCTAGGGTTTAGTTTGATCTGTCGCACAGGGCACCGCAAGATCTCTGAGCAGAGGGTAATAGATGGGGGTGATGCTAGGAACAAATCTGTAGATTCCCAGTGTGGATGATAGGTTGTAGAGTGTATGCTGGAGGAGAGAGGTAGAAGAGCGCCGGAAGCTAGGGTTTCGTAGGGTGAAGAAGGAAGAGAGTATTGGAAATGAAGACAAGAGCTAGCTTAAAATACTTATCGTGAAGCTTGGCGCGCTTTGGAAAAATCTGGTCCTGGGATTGGAAATGAACCTAGCGAAGGTGCTATTCAACTTGGATTGCGCGACAATCTCCTAGGTAGACCTTGGAGCGCACGACAGTATGTGAAGAATTCTATGTGAATTGTGCGAGAGGCTCCCAGGTCACCATTTGGATTGTACGAAAAGCTTTGAGGTTCACTTTAAATCTCGCGATAGCCTTTGAATCTTGCAGCAACTAATGAAGTATTCTTTTTGAATTGCGCGAGTCTCCCAGGTTTCCTGCTGAACCTCACGACAGCTAGTGAAATGCTCTATTTGGAACGCGCGAGAGGTTCTCAGGTGTACTTGAATCTCGTGACAGCTATTGAATGGTTCTATGTGAACTGTGCGAGAGTCTCTCAGGCCTCCATTTGAACCCAGCGACAGCAAAGTAGTAAACATAGAGCATGTGCTCTCAGTTCTGCCATTTCCATTTGTGTTGTGGCTAGATCCTAGGCATGACTCTCACCATGGGTACCTCCAGACACATTAAAATCAACCATTCAAGCAAAGACAACAAAAATCACCCTCCCACATTATGCATTCAATCAAAAACAATCAATCCAAGAGCAGTAATCATCAAACCAGCCAAAAAAAATTAAACCAGACAGGTCCAGATTCAAGTGGGGCCACTAAAATTTCTTAGAGAATTTGAACAAAAGAAAGCAAGACAAATCTAACAAAACCAAAGTACATATGATACAATATTGACACACCTGCGGATCAGTTTAATGAAGGATCTCCTTGAAAGTGAATGGTGTCCATGGGTTCAGCAGGTTTTTCAAAACAAGGCTTAAGCCTCTGACCATTCACCTTCAAGGTTTTCCCAGACCTAGGATCCTTGATTTCCACAGCACCAGATGGGGAAACACTCATGACAATGTAGGGACCTTCCCATCTGGATTTTAATTTGTCAGGAAAAAATTTAAGTTTGGAGTTAAACAACCAAACCTTGTCACCAGCTATGAAGCTCTTTCTCAATAGACCCTTGTCAAAGAAAGCTTTAGACCTTTCCTTGTAGATCCGGGCATTGGCATACGCATCCATCCTTAGCTCATCCAATTCTGACAGCTGCAGTAACCTGTGATGACCAGCAGAAGTTAGGTCTAGATTTAAATGTTTAATGGCCCAATAGGCCCTGTGTTCTAACTCTACTGGGAGATGACAAGCCTTGCCATAAACCAGTCTGAAAGGGGACATACCAATGGGAGTCTTATAGGCAGTCCTATAAGCCCACAGTGCATCATTAAGCTTTTCAGCCCAGTCCTTGTCAGTCCTCATAGTCTTCTCAAGGATGTGCTTGATCTCCCTATTAGAAATTTTAACTTGCCCACTGGTTTATGGGTGGTAGGGAGTAGCAATCCTATGGTTGACAGAATATTTCTTGAGCAAGCTCTCAAAATTTCTGTTGCAGAAATGGCTACCCCCATCACTAATAATGGCTCTAGGGGTGCCAAATCTTGAGAAGATATTCTGCTTTATAAACTTGAGGACAACCTGATTATCATTAGTTCTTGTGGCAATGGCTTCTACCCATTTTAAAACATAATCCACTGCCACTAAGATGAAATGATAACCATTAGAAGGAGGAAAGGGGCCCATGAAGTCAATACCCTAGACATCAAATAGTTCCACAATAAGGATGGGCTGCAAAGGCATTGAGTTTCTTTTGGACAGCCCTCCTAATTTTTGACATCTTTCACAGGTCCTGCAGTGTGTATTGGCATCTCTGAATAAAGAAGGCCAATAGAACCCACACTGCAAGACTTTGTCAGCTATTTTTCTTCCACTAAAGTGGCCTCCACAGGCATTTTCATGGCACATGGCCAGAATACTAGGGACATCACTTTCTGGAACACATTTTCGGATGATTTGGTCTGCACAATACTTGTATAAGCAAGGTTCCTCCCAGAAAAAGAACTTGACCTATGAGAAAAATAGTTCTTTGTCCATTTTAGTCCAATGGGCAGGAATCTTATCTATAACTAGATAATTGACTATGCGTGCATACCACGGAACCAAGGATTGGATGGCAAACAATTGCTCATCCGGGAAGAAATCATTTGTAGGATCATCAATACATTTCTCCAACACAATTCTGGACAAGTGGTCAGCCACCACATTTTCTACACCCTTTTTGTCCTTGATTTCAATGTCAAACTCCTGTAACAAGAGTATCCATCTAATCAGCCTGGGCTTAGCATCCTTCTTGGACAGTAGGTACTTCAATGTTGAGTGATCTCTGAAAATTATAGTTTTAGACCCAAGTAGGTAAGGTCTAAATTTGTCCACAGCAAAAACCACTGCCAGAAGCTCTTTCTCAGTTGTGGTGTAATTCAGCTGAGCTTCAGCAAGTGAATTGCTGAGATAGGCAATGGCCACAGACAGCTTATCTTTTCTCTGACCCAAAACAACACCTATTAATAAGTCGAATGCATCAGACATCAACTCAAAGGGCAGTGTATAGTCAGGTGTTTAGAGTACAGGGGTAGAGGTGAGGCAAATTTTCAAAGTTTCAAAAGCCTCAAGACTGTTGGCGGATTTTTGAGTGTGTGCTTGCTTTATTGGTTTGTGGTAAAAGAAATTTAAAAATCAAAGAAAGAGTAAAACAGGGGATGGAATCAGCACAACTAAGAAATCCTAAACCTACAAGATACAGGGTCCATTGTGGCAAGTTTTGATAAGAGTTTGTCCCACAGGGAAAGGTGATCTACAGCTCCAAGGGAGCCATCTCTAGTAGTCCCTCCAAATCTAACTACAGATCTGGCAGTCCTAAAAAGGAGGGGAGTTTAAGGTCACTTATTCTAGGTATTCTAAGGTAACCTAATGTCTAAACTACAGAAAGGGTTGAGAGGATGGATGGAGTGTGGAAAATAAATATAAAGGGTGAGAAGTATGTTATTGAGCCTAGATCAGAGGAGCTTTGTAACTCAGATTCAGATCTGATGTTATAGAAATCCTGTCCAATGGCTACGTTATCACCACTAAGGAGAAAGGATCCAACCCATCTCTCTACCATGATTCAATCCCTTAAGGTTATAACCTGTCCACTCAAATGGTCACAGACTATCCCATAGGGGAACCACAATCCAGGGATGGGTCAAAACAAGTTAATTATCAATCCAGGGATGGGTCAAAACAAGTTAATCATTGTAGGCACTATTTCATCCAGGCTACCAGCTCAAGAATCCATAGGGAACCTCAACCTCTAAAGCTCTATGTGTGGGGCTAAGGCTGTATAGGGCCATGATAGCCCAGACACATAGAACCAATAAGAGATTGAGTACAACCTTCGATCTAGCTGTCCATTGCTTGAGTGGGGCTACAATGGTCCAGTCACAAGCCTATAATCTCTATAACCAGATCAAATCTAACATCTGATAGTGAATCTATACAAATATAAGGGAGTCTGCCTCTGTACAATCTCCCACCAGGCTTCTACAAGCTCAGGTGTAAAGAAGAAAGATCCATCATGGATCGGTGGATTAGAATCACCCTAAGGCTATAACCTGTCCACTTGAATGGTCACAGACTATCCCAGAGGCAATCCTCCTCACGGAGCCCAAGACAAAACAAGAATATCGCTGCCATCACCATGGTCACAAGGCTACCAGCTCAAGCTCCCATGGGGATTTCAAATCTAGTGGGTCCTGTGGTGGGGCTAAGGTTGTATATGACCATGATAGCCCAGACACACAGGTCACTTGGATCTGAGTAGCCCTTAGAATCAGTCCTCCATTGCTTTGAATCACCGCCAAAGCAATGGCGGATCACAAGGCAGCAGCCTTGCACAGAGCATCTCACATTCAAACACAAATCCCATAGAGTACAAATCCTATTACAAAACTTCCATTGATCTAGTTCAAAAAGCATACAAAGACATAGCCAGTAAGTGTTGGACTATGGAGAGAAGGAAAAAGAAAAAGAAAACTACTTACAGCTACAAAAAAGGAAAAGAAAAATGATCTCAGATCAAGTCTCCAAGAAATGAAATGTGTTCCCAACTACTCCAGGCTCTCTAAACCTAAGCTAAGTATGGGTTT
Source organism: Chloranthus sessilifolius (assembly GCA_021018995.1). Classification (NCBI taxonomy): domain Eukaryota; kingdom Viridiplantae; phylum Streptophyta; class Magnoliopsida; order Chloranthales; family Chloranthaceae; genus Chloranthus; species Chloranthus sessilifolius. The sequence continues at coordinate 75,306,712 of CM037588.1, read as the reverse complement.
ATATAGCAGTGGTGTGGCAGTCCATTAGGGTTAGGAAACCCTAATTTTAATGATGCCACGTGGCTGAATAGTGATCCTCGAATGCCTTGGGGCACGTGCACAGAGATTTGAGCATTGGAGTGCGTGCCCTAATCGCTGGAAATTCTCAGAAGGCCCTCTATTGAAGAGATGGAAGTTGAAGTTCAGAGCTTCCCTAGGTAGCCCTTTGTTTCCCAGACTTGTCGTGTGGTAGCTGTTTGCTCTTCGTGAGGATGATTTGATATTGAAGCTTCAACCGTCGCGAGGTTGCCTTGGCTTGCTCTTCAGGCAGTCGCGAGGTTGAGTAGACATCAAAGCCTCAGATGTCACGGGGTTGGAGTTTGAGCAGTCGCGAGGTAGCTGCGCGATCGCTGGGTTGATCTTCGCGAGGACAAATTTGAATAGTGTGAGAACTTCGCGAGCACTTCTCTTCAATGGACTTCGCGAGTTTCCTCGTGAGGCTTTAATGAGTTCTGAACTGTGTGACGTTTCATGTATTAATTGATCTTCGCGAGGATGGCTCAGTCTTCGCGAGGATGCTTTCTTCTTGAATGGCGGGAGAACTGTGCGAGGAGTTCTCTTCTGATAATTGCATCCCCCGGCCATCAGTAACGCATGAGGAGTCTCTGAAGCTTTTCTCTCAAATTGCTCGAAAGCGAATCAGCGAGATCGACAATGTGTTCTACTCATGAGCTTCACGAGAGCTGCACGAGTAGTTGTTGTAAAGTCTTGGGAAGCTCAGTTGGACTGCACGAGGCTCATTCCCGGTCTGAATTCAGAGTCCATCCTTCTGAGGGACTTCTGGTGCCAAAACAGGCTCCTTAATAGGATTCCTGGCATTGTTTCACTACTGATTATTACCTACGTAAAACACTTAATAAGAACTTATTAGATGGCTATGGGTCTAATCAAAGGTTAAGTTAAGGGGTGAAAAGTGGTACTTTTCAGGTCTTAACACACCCCCAAACCTAATCTTTGCTAGTCCCTTAGCAAAGCTACATTAAATCTACTATAAAAATTAAATGTCACTTTCGTAGGGAGCACGGATACATTTAGCATATCTACCAAGCCTTTTAAACCCCTAGGTGATCCCTAGTGGAGGAGTGAAGTCTCCTGAGGGTTTTCAGTGAAGACACCCACAAACTTCTCAATGAAACAGTTAACAAAAATGCAATATCATCAAGTGAGCAGTCAAGGAGCAGACTTAGTTTACTCTTGAATCAGTGATCATAAAAGAAATTTAATCCATTGGTTGCACAGTAATTTAAACAGCATAAACTTCTCAAGAATGCACAACATTTCCAATCAGTTTACAACCACAAAAAACTGCACAAGTGTGTGCCAACACTGAGCTCATCATCAGATTAAAAATTAGGATAAAGGTCATACATAATGCATTCATGTTCAGACCCAAAAACTTTTTAGGGCATTCTCTCATAAGGGTCTTGTTGAGGGGTTCATTTTCTCTCAGGCTCAAGAGCAGTTACATCCCTCAAATGGGTCTGTAAGCATGAGCATAGGCATAGCTCTTAGGTGCTGACATCATTGACACATCATCATCATAGATTGGATAACTCTTTATCTCCACATGACAGCTCACTCAACTTTAGATCACAAGGGCTTTTAACTGGGCCGGAATGTGGCTTATGGAGTGGGGTTAAAAGAATGGAAGATTGAAAAGGGGTTCAAAATTGAGAAATCAGTAAGTGAAGGAGGTGGTTCATGACTTCACCTTCTTGAATTCAGCTCCTTTCTTCTTCTTTGAGATTTTCATATTTGAAGTGATCTGTTTCTCTTCTTGATTTTGATTCTCCAATGAAAGTTCCTCTTGACTCCTCCATTACTCCTCTTCATTATTGTTTTTGTTTCTTTTTTATGGAATTTTCTTCTTTTTATTTTTGTTTTTGCTTTTCTGAAATGCCACCATGTTCTCAGTTACCATACTGCCAGAATTTTGAGATACTTCATTTCCATTCACCTAATGTTGACCATAGCTAGTCCATCTTCAACTTTTTCTCCTTTACCTTCTTAATTCTCAGAGTGAGGGTAAGCTGAATCAGGTTCATAGGTTCAGGTATAAGTACTTGGGTGCATATTGAAGAAATTTAGGATTTAAAGCTCAAAGGGGGTATGGACAAGGGCTGTTGCTTTTAGGGTTGGTCTTTTTAGGCTCAAACTGTCCAAGAGAAGGCCTTGATCCTTTCCTAAGTTTCATGAGTTCTGTCAATTGTTTCAACTTGGAGTTGCCTAACTTCTAGTGAGCACAGTGACTCAGCCAGTCCTTAGAACTAGAAGAAATTGCCTTAGTTACTCCTCAAAGGATGGAAAAAAATTTTATAGGCCCAATTCTCACTGGTTATGGTCTTCCTTTAAACTTTTAAGTATGTCCTCACCTTTTTCTCTCTCTAATGATTCACCTAGTGCTGATACAAGTGAGTTTCCTTGGTGATCGCATCATGGAAATGTGAAAAATTAAAAGTTTATAATGTCTAAAGCTTGCAAAAATTTTAAATTTCTTATTGTTCATGACTCTTAAGTGATCATAGATCCATTTCCATATTACTCACATGACTCTGCTGCACTTAGGTTAACTATTCCATTAGCAGGGTCTGCCTGCCACACCCTCAAACCTATGAGGAGCAGTGTCCTCACTGGTTCAAAGGTGTGTGCAGCAGTTTCATTATTTACAAACAGGAAGGGAAAGAACATGGAGCAAAACACACAACAAACAAAGCAAAATAGAAATGACAAAAGAAGAAAATCTATTAAAAATGAGAAATGTAAAAATGAAAAGAAAACAAAATCAAAAGATTACAGAAATAGAAAAAATCCTAGGTACAATCTAATCAGAGTCTGGATTAAAACTTGTCCCAACCCATCTTCTTGGCATGCTCTTGAAGGTAAGCCTCCTCCTCTTTTTTCTTTCGTTCCCTCTCTTCCTTCCGTTGGGCCGCCGTTTTAGGTATGGTTGGTGTCCGGACCCTCATTTTTCTAGTCTTTGGCTTAGGAGGAATCGCGGAAGCTTTGTCGGTGGGTGGCTCGGGGGGTTTGGTGGGAGATTTTCCTTTGGGGCTTTTACCTTTTGAGCTCGTCCCTTTGGAGGCTTGCCCTTGTTGAGTCGGAGGGGGGATAAGAGGGGATTGGGCTTGTGCTGGCTAAGGAGGGACAACAGGGGATTTATCTTTTTCTTGCACCTGAGGCAGGAGAGGACTTTTCCCTTTTCCAAACTGAGGGGGAGCCACAGAAGACTTATCTTGTTCCTTTCGAATGGCGGCTCTTCCCTTCATCGGGCTCATTGGTGGTGCCTCCTCGATCAAGTGCACTTGGCTTTTCCAATTTTCAAAGAGGCAGTTGGGTGAGTAGTCCTCTTAGCAGTAACCTTCCTTCGCTGAGGATAAGTTTGTTCAGCAGGGCTTGATGAAGGAGCAGCAGCAGGATTCTTAGCACTGGGATCCATAGGTGGGGCAGAATCAGAGTCTGAGTCAGAAGGAAAAAGCGCAGTGGGATCCAATCCAAGGGTAGCAGCGACCTGTCTGCGTTCCTCTTTGGAAAGTAGGCGACCATGGGGATCATCCTAAGCAGAAGCTCTGGTGTCCTTTGGAGGTGGGGATAGAGGGGCTGGTCTTTTTCCTTTTTGGGCTGCAGTGGCTCTTTTGGAGGTGGGAGGCTTCTTGGAAGGAGTCTGTTTTCTTTTAGGGGCAGGAGATGGAACAGGGGGAGGCACAGAGACAAGAGCAAGAGCTGGAGTAGGGACTTTAGCAGGAGCAGGAGCTTGAGTAGGAGCAAGAGGAGGTACCGGAGTTGGGGTTGTAGGAGGTGAGGGAGCAGGTTGTGTAGGTGTAGGGGCTGGGGGAGTGGAAGAAGATGGGCCTGGTTGGGTGGAAGAAGATGGGGCCTCAGGGGGTGCTGTGGCGAGAGGGGTGGCCTGAATTGGTTAGGATAGGAGGAAGGCAACCCTCTGTTCCAAAATCCCAATTTTCTTGGTAGCCCACAGGAAATTGGTATCGGAAAGTTCCTTACTGAGTTTGTTGATCTCCTGAGCGTTGTTCAGTTTCCTTTCTAACAACCTGGCTTGCTTTTTTGCCCTTTCTGCATTGGCTTTTTCCATTTCCGTAGTCATTCTGTAGTAAGTTGTCGCAGCCTTATTCGTATTGAGTGTCTCCAAAGTTGCCTCCCAACCCCTTGGAAATATCTCACAGCTTCTCGCGGTGAGCAAGCTTCAAGTCACTCATTTTCTACAGCAAGGGGTACTCGATGGCTTGACGAAGTTGGGCCATGCCATTGAGAACATCCCGCTTGATATAGGCATTGTCCCTCATGGCATGGAGGAGGGTGAAGTAGGGAGGGGTGTAATAGGAGTGTCTGGGTAAGATTGGTAGAAATGGAGTGGACGAAGTAGAAGGTGATTGATCCCGGGGGTAAAGTAATGAGTGATGAAGTCTAGAGGTGGGGTAGAAGTTGTTGGGGCAGTCTGTGTGGAATGGTCAGTGAATTGAGGAGGGGGTAGGATAAGGGGTGGAATGGAAGGCATGGGTAGAAAAGTAAATGAAGGATGGTCAGTGGAGATGGATGGTTCTAGGTAAGGGAAAAATGGAATGGTGAAGGGTCGAAATGGAAGTGGTGGGGTTACAAATATGTGGGGTTGAATGGGAAAGGTGGATGGGAAAGGAATGGGGTCTGTTCGGGTAGAAGTGTTGGTAAATTATGATGGAGGTAATATTAGTGGGGGAAGGATAGTTAGAGTGGGGAAGGAGTGGTGGGGTATGGTGTCTTAGAGGGTTAAGGGTGTAGTTAAGTCAATTGGGGTGAGGTCTGGTGGCACTGTAGAGTCAGAGGTGGAAGGGGGTTGGATCAGTGAGGTGGGAGGAGGTTGTGTAGAGATGGGTGGGTTTGTCAATGCTTGAAGGGTGGATTGTAGGTTGGTGATGTCAGTCTACATTTGGGCTTGGATGTGGGTTGTGGTGGATAGCTGGGTCTGGATGTCATGTATGAGGGAAAGGATATGGGTAAGGGTATCTGAGGTTGGGTGGGGTGGAGTATGAGAATAGGAGGGAACAGGTTGGAAAGGGGAAGTGAGGGCATGATGTAAAGTTGTACGGGGAGAAGATGAAAGGTCTGGTGAGTGATGTGAGGAAGGGTGTGGGGAATCTGGGAGAGGGATATCATGGGTTGATAGGGTGTCAAGCAAGGTAGTCATGAAGGCTTGATACCCTGAAGTGGTGGCTAGGTTAAAGTCAAGATCTTGGAGTGGAGATGTAGTTGGGAAGGGTTGGACTGAGGGTTGGTCAATATGTGGTGTGTCTGTGGGAGTGATAGGGGTGGTGGAAGTAGGTAAAGATAAGGCAGGGGTTGTGTGAGAGGTTTTCTTTTTAAGGTAGGTTATCAAGGGAGGGCTGTCAGGGGTTCGTTAAGATGAGGTTGGAGTTTCTGGGGCTGTGTATTGAGGTAAGGTGGGTGAAGGGGGAGTGTTGTCATGGGGTTCAACACTTTCCACCCAGGAACAAATCACAGGGGGAGGTGGAATGGAAAAAGGGGATAAGAGAGAGAAAGGGGGAGATGGAATAGGTAAAGAAGCTGATGGAGGGGCAAGTGTGGTGGATGGATGTATTACTGCCGAAGCAGAGGTGACAGAAGCTTGCACCACCTTCTTTACAGCAGGGGCTTTAGCCTTCTTTGTGGGGGCAGGGGTGGCCTTTGCCACAGCAGTTCTCTCACCTAGCTCAGATACAATCTGAGCTTCAGCCTTCTTCTTCTTCTTCTGGGGATCCATCAGACTCCTACTGATCCCCCATTATCTTTTGGCAAAAGTGGTGGGAGTGAGGTCAGCAGATAACTCCCCCACTGGTATCTTGTATCCTCCCCTCAGAAGTAATTTAGTGATGAGTCTTCCATAGGGGAGAGTGTGGATCTTCTTTTGCAGCCCGAACTTCACCATCATATCCTTCATGGCCTCAAAGATCAACCATGCAGCATTAAATCCATGGCCCAGAGAGAAGGAATAGAGAGCATCAGCAATTGGTGTCCTCCTCTCTTACTGATGGTCGGAGTAATAGATATTCTTCCTCAGCACTTGATCAATGAACAGCAATTTGGGATCCAAATCTCTTCTTCTAATGGAGTCCCCTGTGGCCTTCAAACCTCTGGTAATAAGTGCAATGGTATCAATGGGGGCACTCACAAGGGAACCATAACCATAGTTGGGATAAAAAATGGCAGGGATTCCCATGACTTCAGCAATCAATGCTGGGCTGAGTACCATCTCAAAATTGTCAACTAGCACAAGGAGGCCTGGCTGCCCATGTGTGTCTGGTCTGACCCTAAGGTGCTGGTAAAAGAGTTGCACTAACCTAGGATAGGCTAGTGCAGGAATCATTTGCATCAAGGGGAACAAACCAGCCTTGCGTAAGAACTCAATGGCAGGTGTTGACAACGGCTCAAATTGGAAGAAAGATAAATCAAAAATGGCTTCAAGCTCTAAAGGAATGGAAATGAGGAGCTCAGAGGGTGTAGAGTAGTCAGGTATTTGTTCAGCCACCTCAGGAACCACCTCCTTCCTTTTTTTTTGTGCCATAGAGGACTTGGCTTTCTTTGGGGCAGGCTCCACGGTGGCCTGATCCCTGGCTCTCTTCACAGGTGCACTTTTAGGAGCCATTAAGATTCTCCTTGGTGAGTGTGTAGTTGAAATTTTGAAAAAAATAAATAAAGAGCTGAGTTTTACCCTAAAAGTTAAGGATCTGTTCAATTTGATGCACAGTAGACCGCAAGAGCTCCTAGCAGGGGGCAACTGTTGATGGAAGCTTTAAGAACAAAAATCTAGAATTTCAAAGTGAGTGATGAACTGTAGACAGGATGCTGGAGGAGAGAGATTGAGAGGAGTAGGAGCTAGGGTTTCACTGGCAGGAGAGGAAAGAGAAAGCAGTGAAGAAACGCAGCGAGGGGTTGGATTTTAAATATCACGAGGCTCGGCGCGCTTCAAAAATATATGCTCGCTGGATAGGCTGAATGGGTCGCGAGATTGGATGTTCATTTAAACTGTGCGAGGAAGCCCACACAACTACATTTGAAACTCACGACAGCAAAGCAAAGTAATTCTTTATGAACTGCGTGAGAGGAAACCAAACCAAATTTTTACAACCTCGCGATGGCTTAAGCGAGTCAGAATTCACACACCCACTAGTCAGCCTTTTGACCTTTATTTTGTGGGTGGATTCTCTCACAGGCTCTCTTCCAGGGACACCCATAAGCATTACAAAATATTTAAAAATTCTCATACTCTCAAAGCATTAAATTCACACATCATGAAAAACATTCAAATAATACCATCATCATACAATCAGTTGAAATTAGCAAACAAGGGGAATAGGAATAAAAGTAGGCATAACGCACTAAACTCATTCTCCAACAAGATCACTACAAATTCCTCTAAACTGTAAAGTACATATCGTACAAAGTGCACAGTTCTTAACATCAATTCAATGAAAGATCCCCTTCAGGGTTTGAGGATCCTTCACCAATCAAAAATTGGCCCTTGGGATTAACCACTGGTTGACTGGGCAACCTTCCCTCTTCTCTTTTGGCTAAGGTATTCGCTAGTTGCCCAATCTGCTCTTCCATCTTCTTGATGCTCTGACCTTGAGAGTTCACAGTCTGAGCCAAGGAACCCAGGTTTTACAGTGAGGTCAAGACCTGGTCCTCGAAAGAAGTATTTTTGGGTTGAGATGGGGGTAAGACCAATTGATTTTGTTGCTGATGGGGCTGCTGATGGTGCTGGAAGTTAGACCTAGGGGCATTCCCTTAATTGAACTGCTGTTGTGGCCTTTGTGGTAAGGCCAACATCTGCTGGGGCTACATGTAGTTGTCTTGCCTCCACCTCAGATTTGGGTGGTCTCTCCATTGGTAACCAGCATTTTTGTGCTGGTATCCATATGGCTGTCTGTTGTAGCCTCCAGATCATTGATGGCCATAAGATTGAGCAGCAGCAGCATGTTCCAAAACCAATTCAGGAAATTGCCCTGCAGATGGACATTCCTCCACTGTGTGCTGTGGGGATTGGCATATCAGACATGCCTCCGCCACATGAGCAGCCCTTCCGGGTTGCATCACAGTCAATAATTTATCAAACTTCCTAGAGAGGTTTGCCATCTGCAGCTGCAGGTCATTGTTCCATGACACCTCATAAACTTTTCCTCCTGATCCAGCAACAGGCCTCACCTTTGACTCAGATTCCTGACTAGTTCTTGCCAGGGATGACTTTTGAAAAGCATTCTCACTAATCACCTCAAACAATTACCATGCCTCCTCAGCAGTCTTGTGCATGTAGGATTCACCACAAGAGGCATCGACCATATCTCTATTTTTCTCATCAATCCCATTGTAGAAGCTTTGTACAAGCTGCCACTCTGGGATCTTGTGGTGGGGGCATTGTTTGAGCATTTCTTTAAACCTATCCCAGGCTTGGTTAAAATCCTCAGTTGGGGATTGAGCAAAAGTAAGAATCTCTTTCCTCACTGGCTAGTTTTGGTCTCAGGGAAGAACTTGGTCAGGAACTTGGTCTACAGGTCTTTCCATGAAGCAATGCTATTGTTGGGAAGAGTGGTCAACCGGGTACTGTCCCTATCCTTCAGAGAGAAGGGAAAGAGTCTGAGCCTAGTAGCCTCAGGTCCCAAACCAGTGATATTAAAAGTGTGCACAAGGCCAAGAACTAGTCAATATGCTTGTAAGGGTCCTCCTTCCTAAGCCCATGGAAAGAGGGTAGCATCTGGATGATTGAAGTTTTTATTTCATAATTTCCCTGAACGTCAGGGAATTGAATGCTAAAAGGGGAGTTATAGTCATCCAGAGCATTCAACTCCTTGAGAGTTTTGGGTTGTTCTTCACTCATAGTTGTTGTCACAGATTCTCTTGGGGGCTCTCCGGTGGTGTGCCTGTCTCTTCTAAGTCTCCTTTCCCTTTCTAACTCAGGGTTAAGAGGCTCTAAAGTAGGGCTGAGAGATCTCCTCCCTAGCATACAAGCACACCAACAGCAAGGATAGCTTCTTGCAGGCACATTGCAAATGAATAACTTTACAATTAACAAATTTATCTAACTAATTTACAGCTATTCAAAGAATACATTTATAACTATCCTAGATACTGCTAGAGAATTTTCAAGAAAGATACACAGAGTTTTAAAAGTTAGAGAGTTTGCAAACAGAGGTAGCTAAGCTCCAATTGCAGTCCAACTTTCCTTCACTGCTTCTGTCTAGATCTGCAAGAAAGGTACAAATTATATCAGCAGTATCAATTATTCACAATTGCAAAGAATACTAAGAATACAAAAACTAAGGGTCTACTAATAGATCATCTCTCCCCGGCAACGGCGCCAAAATCTTGTTGGCGGATTTCTGAGTGTGTGCTTGCTTTATTGGTTTGTGGTAAAAGAAATTTAATAATCAAAGAAAGAGTAAAACAGGGGATGGAATCAGTACAACTAAGAAATCCTAGACCTGCAAGATATAGGGTCCATTGTGGCAAGTTTTAATAAGTAAGAGTTTGTCCCATAGGGAAAGGTGATCTACAGCTCCAAGGGAGCCATCTCTAGTAGTCCCTCCATATCTGACTACAGATCTGGCAGTCCTAAAAAGGAGGGGAGTTTAAGGTCACTTATTCTAGGTATTCTAAGGTAACTTAATGTCTAAACTACAGAAAGGGTTGAGAGGATGGATGGAGTGTGGAAAATAAATATAAAAGGGTGAGAAGTATGTTATTGAGCCTAGATCAGAGGAGAAAGGATCCAACCCATCTCTCTGCCATGATTTAATCCCTTAAGGTTATAACATGTCCACTCAAATGGTCAGCGACTATCCCATAGGGGAACCACAATCCAGGAATGGGTCAAAACAAGTTAATCATTGTAGGCACTATTTCATCCAGGCTATCAGCTCAAGAATCCATAGGAAACCTCAACCTCTAAAGCTCTATGTGTGGGGCTAAGGCTGTATAGGACCATGATAGCCCAGACACATAGAACCAATAAGAGATTGAGTACAACCTTCGATCTAGCTGTCCATTGCTTGAGTGGGGTTACAATGGTCCAGTCACAAGCCTACAATCTCTATAACCAGATCAGATCTAACATCTGATAGCGGATCTATACAAATATAGGGGAGTCTGCCTCTGTACAATCTCCCACCAGGCTTCTATAAGCTCAGGTGTAAAGAAGAAAGATCCATCTTCGATCGGTGGATTAGAACTACCCTAAGGCTATAACCTGTCCACTTGAATGGTCACAGACTATCCCAGAGGCTATCCTCCTCATGGAGCCTAAGACAAAATAAGAATATCGCTGCCACAACCATAGACACAAGGCTACCAGCTCAAGCTCCCATGGGGATTTCAGATCTAGTGGGTCCTGTGGTGGGGCTAAGGCTGTATATGACCATGATAGCCTAGACACACAGGTCACTTGGATCTGAGTAGCCCTTAGAATCAGTCCTCCATTGCTTTGAATCACTGCCAAAGCAATGGCGGATCACAAGGCAGTAGCCTTGCATAGAGCATCTCACATTCAAACACAAATCCCACAGAGTACAAATCCTATTACAAAACTTCCATTGATCTAGTTCAGAAAGCATACAAAGACATAGCCAGCAAGTGCTGAACTATGGGAAGAAGGAAAAAGAAAAAGAAAACTACTTACAGCTATAAAAAAGGAAAAGAAAAATGATCTCAAATCAAGTCTCCAAGAAATGAGATGTGTTCTCAGCTACTCCAGGCTCTCTAAACCTAAGCTAAGTATGGGTTTATATAACAGTGGTGTGGCGGTGCATTAGGGTTAGGAAACCCTAATTTTAACAATGCCACATGGCTAAATAGTGATCCTCGGATGCCTTGCGGCACGTGCACGGAGATTTGAGCGTGGGAGTGCGTGCCCTAATCGCTGGAAATTCTCAAAAGGCTCTCTGCTGAAGAGATGGAAGTTGAAGTTCAGAGCTTCGCTAGGTAGCCCTTTGTTTCCCAGACTTGTCGTGTGGTAGCTGTTTGCTCTTCACGAGGATGATTTGATATTGAAGCTTCAACCATCGCGAGGTTGCCTTGGTTTGCTCTTCAGGCAGTCGCGAGGTTGAGTAGACATCAAAGCCTCAAATGTATCGGGGTTGGAGTTTGAGCAGTCGCGAGGTAGCTGCACGATCGCTGGGTTGATCTTCGCGAGGACAGAATTAAATAGCACGAGAACTTCGCGAGCACTTCTTTTTAATGGACTTCGTGAATTTCCTCGCAAGTCTTTAATGAGTTCTGAACTACATGAGGTTTCATGTATTGATTGATCTTCGCAAGGATGGCTCCGTCTTCGCGAGGATGCTTTCTTCTTGAATGGCGGGAGAACTGCGCGAGGAGTTCTCTTCTGATAATTGCAACCCGCGGCCACTGCGGGATAGCTGTGTGAGGAGTCTCCTGAAGCTCTCTCTCCTCAGCCGCTCTGAGCGAACTGTGCGAGACTGCGCGATTTGTTCTACTCATGAGCTTCACGAGAGCTGTGCGAGTAGTTGTTGTATTGTCTTGGGAAGCTCAGTTGGACTACGCGAGGCCCATTCCAGGTCTGGATTCAGAGTCCATCCTTCTGAGGGACTTCTGGTGCCAAAACAGGCTCCTTAGCAGGATTCCTGGCCTTATTTCACTGCTGATTATTACCTACATAAAACACTTAACAAGAACTTATTAGATGGCTAAGGGTTTAATCAAAGGTTAAGTTAAGGGGTGAAAAGTGGTACTTTTCAGGTCTTAACACACCCCCAAACCTAATCTTTGCTAGTCCCTTAGCAAAGCTACATTAAATCTACTATAAAAATTAAATGCCACTTTCGTAGGGAGCACGGATACATTTAGCATATGTACCAAGCCGTTTAAACCCCTAGGGGATCCCTAGTGGAGGAGTGAAGTCTCCTGAGGGTTTTCAGTGAAGACACCCACAAACTTCTCAATGAAAAAGTTAACAAAAATGCAATATCATCAAGTGAGCAGTCAAGGAGCAGACTTAGTTTACTCTTGAATCAGTGATAATAAAAGAAATTTAATCCATTGGTTGCACAGTAATTTAAACAGCATAAACTTCTCAAGAATGCACAACATTTCCAATGAGTTTACAACCACAGAAAACTGCACAAGTGTGTGCAAGCACTGAGCTCATCATCAGATTAAAAATTAGGATAATGGTCATACATAATGCATTCAAGTTCTGACCCAAAAACTTTTCAGGGCATACTCTTATAAGGGTCTTGTTGAGGGGTTCATTTTCTCTCAGGCTCAAGAGCAGTTACATCCCCCAAATGGGTCTGTAAGCATGAGCATAGGCATAGCTCTTAGGTGCTGACATCATTGACACATCCTTACCATAGATTGGATAACTCTTTATCTCCACATGACAGCTCACTCAACTTTGGATCACAAGGGCTTTTAACTGGGCCGGAATGTGGCTTATGGAGTGGGGTTAAAAGAATGGAAGATTGAAAAGGGGTTCAAAATTGAGAAATCAGTAAGTGAAGGAGGTGGTTCATGACTTCACCTTCTTGAATTCAGCTCCTTTCTTCTTCTTTGAGATTTTCATATTTGAAGTGATCTGTTTCTCTTCTTGATTTTGATTCTCCAATGAAAGTTCCTCTTGACTCCTCCATTACTCCTCTTCATTATTGTTTTTGTTTCTTTTTTATGGAATTTTCTTCTTTTTATTTTTGTTTTTGCTTTTCTGAAATGCCACCATGTTCTCAGTTATCATACTGCAAGAATTTTGAGATACTTCTTCTCCATTCACCTAATGTTGACCATAGCTAATCCATCTTCAACTTTTTCTCCTTTACCTTCTTAATTCTCAGAGTGAGGGTAGGCTGAATCAGGTTCATAGGTTCAGGTATAAGTACTTGGGTGCATATTGAAGAAATTTAGGATTTAAAGCTCAAAGGGGATATGGACAAGGGCAGTTGCTTTTAGGGTTGGTCTTTTTAGGCTCAAACTGTCCAAGATAAGGCCTTGATCCTTTCCTAAGTTTCATGAGTTCTGTCAGTTGTTTCAACTTGGAGTTGCCTAACTTCTAGTGAGCACAGTGACTCAGCCAGTCTTTAGAACTAGAAGAAATTGCCTTAGTTATTGTTCATGATTCTTAAGTGATCATAGATCCATTTCCATATTACTCACATGACTCTGCTGCACTTAGGTTAACTATTCCATTGGCAGGGTCTGCCTGCCACACCCTCAAACCTATGAGGAGCAGTGTCCTCACTGGTTCAAAGGTTTGTGCAGCAGTTTCATTATTTGCAAACAGGAAGGGAAAGAACATGGAGCAAAACATACAACAAACAAAGCAAAATAGAAATGACAAAGGAAGAAAATCTATTAAAAATGAGAAATGTACAAACGAAAAGAAAATAGAATCAAAAGATTACAGAAATAGAAAAAATCCTAGGTACAATCTAATCAGAGTCTGGATTAAAACTTGTCCCAACCCATCTTCTTGGCATGCTCTTGAAGGTAAGCCTCCTCCTCTTTTTTCTTTCGTTCCCTCTCTTCCTTCCGTTGGGCCGCCGTTTTGGGTATGGTTGGTGTCCGACCCTCATTTTTCTGGTCTTTGGCTCAGGAGGAATCGCGAAAGCTTTGTCGGAGGGTTGCTCGGGGGGTTTGGTGGGAGATTTTCCTTTGGGGCTTTTACCTTTTGAGCTCGTCCCATTGGAGGCTTGCCCTTGTTGAGTCGAAGGGGGGAAAAGAGGGGATTGGGCTTGTGCTGGCTCAGGAGGGACAACAGGGGATTTATTTTTTTCTTGCACCTGAGGCAGGAGAGGACTTTTCCCTTTTCCAAACTGAGGGGGAGCCACAGAAGACTTGTCTTGTTCCTTTGCTGCAGGAATGGCAGGGCTCTTCCCCTTCACTTGCTGGCTCATTGGTGGTGCCTCCTCAGACTAGGCAGACTTGGCTTTTCCAATTTTCAAAGAGGCAGTTGGGTGAGTAGTCCTCTTAGCAATAGCCTTCCTTCGCAAAGGATAAGTTTGTTCAGCAGGGCTTGATGAAGGAGCAGCAGCAGGATTCTTAGCACTGGGATCCATAGGTGGGGCAGAATCAGAGTCTGAGTCAGAAGGAAAAAACGCAGTGGGATCCAATCCAAGGGCAACAGCGGCCTGTCTGCATTCCTCTTTGGAAAGTAGGTGACCATGGGGATCATCTGGAGCAGAAGCTCTGGTGACCTTTGGAGGTGGGGATAGAGGGGCTGGTCTTTTTCCTTTTTGGGTTGCAGTGGCTCTTTTGGAGGTGGGAGGTTTCTTGGAAGGAGTCTATTTTCTTTTAGGGGCAGGAGATGGAATAGGGGGAGGCACAGAGACAAGAGTAGGAGCTGGTGTAGGGACTTTAGCAGGAGCAGGAACTTGAGTAGGAGCAGGAGGAGGTACTGGAGTTGGGGCTGTTGGAGGTGAGGGAGCAGGTTGTGTAGGTGTAGGGACAGGGGGAGTGGAAGAAGATGGGCCTGGTTGGGTGGAAGAAGATGGGGCCTCAGGGGGTGCTGTGGCGAGAGGGGTGGCCTGAATTGGTTGGGATAGGAGGAAGGCAACCTCTGTTCCAAAATCTCAATTTTCTTGGTAGCCCACAGGAAATTGGTATCGAAAAGTTCCTTACTGAGTTTGTTGATCTCCTGAGCGTTGTTCAGTTTCCTTTCTAACAACCTGGCTTGCTTTTTTGCCCTTTCTGCATTGGCTTTTTCCATTTCCGTAGTCATTCTGTAGTAAGTTGCCGCAGCCTTATTCGCATTGAGTGTCTCCAAAATTGCCTCCCAACCCCTTGGAAATATCTCGCAGCTTCTCGCGGTGAGCAAGCTTCAAGTCACTCATTTTTTGCAGCACGTGGTACTCGATGGCTTGACGAAGTTGGGCCATGCCATTGAGAACATCCCGCTTGATATAGGCATTGTCCCTCATGGCATGGAGGAGGGTGAAGTAGGGAGGGGTGTAATAGGAGTGTCTGGGTAAGATTGGTAGAAATGGAGTGGACAAAGTAGAAGGTGATTGATGAAGTCTGGAGGTGGGGTAGAAGTTGCTGGGGCAGTCTGTGTGGAATGGTCAGTGAATTGAGGAGGGGGTAGGATAAGGGGTGGAATGGAAGGCATGGGTAGAAAGGTAAATGAAGGATGGTCAGTGGAGATGGATGGTTCTAGGTAAGGGAAAAATGGAATGGTGAAGGGTCGAAATGGAAGTGGTGGGGTTACAAATATGTGGGGTTGAATGGGAAAGATGGATGGGAAAGGAATGGGGTCTGTTTGGGTAGAAGTGTTGGTAAATTGTGATGGAGGTAATATTAGTGGGGGAAGGATAGTTAGAGTGGGGAAGGAGTGGTGGGGTATGGTGTCTTGGAGGGTTAAGGGTGTAGTTAAGTCAATTGGGGTGAGGTCTTGTGGCACTGTAGAGTTAGAGGTGGAAGGGGGTTGGATCAGTGAGGTGGGAGGAGGTTGTGTAGAGATGGGTGGGTTTGTCAATGCTTGAAGGGTGGATTGTATGCTGGTGATGTCAGTCTACATTTGGGCTTGGGTGTGGGTGTTGGTGGATAGCTGGGTCTGGATGTCATGTTTGAGGGAAAGGATATGGGTAAGGGTATAAAGGTTGGGTGGGGTGGAGTATGAGAATAGGAGGGAACAGGTTGAAAAGTGGAAGTGGGGGCATGATGGAAAGTTGTAGGGGGAGAAGATGAAAGGGCTGGTGAGTGATGTGGGGAAGGGAGTGGAGAATCTGGGAGAGGGATATCATGGGTTGGCAGGGTGTCAAGCAAGGTAGTCATGAAGGCTTGATACCCTGAAGTGGTGGCTAGGTGAAAGTCAAGATCTTGGAGTGGAGATGTAGTTGGGAGGGGTTGGACTGAGGGTTGGTCAATATGTGGTGTGTCTGTGGGAGTGATAGGGGTGGTGGAAGTAGGTAAAGATAAGGCAGGGGTTGTGTGAGAGGTTTTCTTTTTAAGGTAGGCTATCAAGGGAGGGCTGTCAGGGGTTCGTTCAGATGAGGATCAAGATTCTGGGGCTGTATATTAAGAGGTAAGGTGGGTGAAGGGGGAGTGTTGTCATGGGGTTCAATACTTTCCACCCAGGAATGAATCACAGGGGGAGATGGAATGGAAAAGGGGGATAAGAGAGAGAAAGTGGGAGATGGAATAGGTAAAGAAGCTAATGGAGGGGCGAGTGTAGTGGATGGAGGTATTGCTGTAGAAGCAGAGGTGACAGAAGCTTGCACCACCTTCTTTGCAGCAGGGGCTTTAGCCTTCTTTTTGGGGGCAGGGGTGGCCTTTGCCACAATAGTTCTCTCACCTTGCTCGGAAACAATCTGAGCTTCAGCCTTCTTCTTCTACATCTGGGGATCCATCAGACTCCTGCTGATCCCCCATTGTCTTTTGGTAAAAGTGGTGGGAGTGAGGTCAGCAGATAACTCCCCCACTGGTATCTTGTATCCTCCCCTCAGAAGTAATTTCATGATGAGTCTTCCATAGGGGAGAGTGTGGATCTTCTTTTGCAGCCTGAGCTTCACCATCATATCCTTCATGGCCTCAAAGATCAACCATGCAGTATTAAATTCATGGCCCAGAGAGAAGGAATAGAGAGCATCAGCAATTGGTGTCCTCCTCTCTTGTTGATGGCCGGAGCAATAGATATTCTTCCTCAGCACTTGATCAATGAACAGCAATTTGGGATCCAAATCTCTTCTTCTGATGGAGTCCCCTGTGGCCTTCAAACCTCTGGTAATAGCCTGTGCAATGGTATCAATGGGGGCACTCACAGGGGAACCATAACCATAGTTGGGATCAAAAATGGCAGGGATTCCCATGACTTCAGCAATCAATGATGGGCTGAGTAGCATCTCAAAATTGTCAACTTGCACAAGGAGGCCTGGCTGCTTATGTGTGTCTGGTCTGACCCTAAGGTGCTGGTAAAAGAGTTGCACTAACCTAGGATAGGCTAGTGCAGGAATCATTTGCATCAAGGGGAACAAACCAGCCTTGCGCAAGAACTCAATGGCAGGTGTGGACAACGGCTCAGATTGAAAGAAAGATATATCAAAAATGACTTCAGGCTCTAAAGGAATGGAAATGAGGAGCTCAAAGGGTGTAGAGTAGTCAGGTATTTGTTCAGCCACCTCCGGAACCACCTCCTTCCCTTTTTGTTGTGCCGTAGAGGACTTGGCTTTCTTAGGGGCAGGCTCCACGGTGGCCTAATCCCTGGCTCTCTTCACAGGTGCACTTTTAGGAGCCATTATGATTCTCCTTAGTGAGTGTGCAGTTGAAATTTTGAAAGAAAAAAATCAAGAGCTGTGTCTTACCCTAAAAGTTAAGGTTCTGTTCAATTTGATGCACAGTAGACTGCAGGAGCTCCTAGCAGGGGGCAACTGTTGATGGAAGCTTTAAGAATAAAAATCCAGAATTTTAAAATGAGTGATGAACTGTAGACAAGATGCTGGAGGAGAGAGATTGAGAGGAATGGGAGCTAGGGTTTCGCTGGCAGCAAAGGAAAGAGAAAGCAGTGAAGAAACGCAGTGCGGGGTTGAATTTTAAATATCGCGAGGCTCGGCGCGCTTCAAAAATATCTGCTCGCTGGATAGGCTGAATGGGTCGCGAGATTGGATGTTCATTTAAACTGCGTGAGGAAGCCCACACAACTACATCTGAAACTCGCGACAGCAAAGCAAAGTAATTCTTTATGAACTGCGCGAGTGGAAACCAAACCAAATTTTTACAACCTCGCGATGGCTTAACAGAGTCAGAATTCACACACCCACTAGTCAGCCTTTTGACCTTTATTTTGTAGGTGGATTCTCTCACAGGCTCTCTTTCAGGGGCACCCATAAGCATTACAAAACATTTAAAAATTCTCATATTCTAAAAGCATTAAATTCGCACATCATGAAAAGCATTCAAATAAAACCATCATGATACAATCACTTGAAATTAGCAAATAAGGGGAACAGGAATAAAAGTAGGCATAAAGCACTAAACTCACACTCCAACAAGATCACTACAAATTCCTCTAAACTGTAAAGTACATATCATACAAAGTGCACAGTTCTTAACATCAATTCAATGAAAGATCCCCTTCAGGGTTTGAGGATCCTTCACCAATCAAAAATTGGCCCTTGGGATTAACCACTGGTTGACTGGGCAACTTCCCTCTTCTCTTTTGGCTAAGGTATTCACTAATTGGCCAATCTGCTCTTCCATCTTCTTGATGCTTTAACCATGAGAGTTCACAGTCTGAGCCAAGGAACCCAAGTTTTGCAGTGAGGTCAAGACCTGGTCCTCGAATAAAGTATTTTTGGGTTGAGATGGGGGTAAGACCAATTGATTTTGTTGCTGATGGGGCTGCTGATGGTGCTGGAAGTTAGACCTAGAGGCATTCCCTTGATTGAACTGCTGCTGTGGCCTTTGTGGTAAGGCCAACATCTGCTGGGGCTACATGTAGTTGTCTTGCCTCCACCTCAGATTTGGGTGGTCTCTCCATTGGTAACCAGCATTTTGGTGCTGGTATCCATATGGCTGCCTATTGTAGCCCCCAGATTATTACTGGCCATAAAATTCAGCAGCAGCAGCATGTTCCAAAACCAATTCAGGAAATTGCCCTGCAGATGGACATTCCTCCACTATGTGCTGTGGGGATTGGCATATCAGACATGCCTCCGCCACATGAGCAGCCCTTCTGGGTTGCATCACAGTCAATAATTTGTCAAACTTCATAGAGAGGTTTGCCATCTGTAGCTGCAAGTCATTGTTCCCAGACACCTCATAAACTTTTCCTCTTGATCCAGCAACAGGCCCCACCTTTGACTCAGATTCCTGACTAGTTCTTGCCAGGGATGGCTTTCGAAAAGCATTCTCACTAATCACCTCAAACAATTCCCATGCCTCCTCAGCAGTCTTGTGCATGTAGGATTCACCACAAGAGGCATCAACCATATCTCTATTTTTCTCATCAATCCCATTGTAGAAGCTTTGTACAAGCTGCCACTCTGGGATCTTGTGGTGGGGGCATTGTTTGAGAATTTCTTTAAACCTATCCCAGGCTTGGTTAAAATCGTCAGTTGGGGATTGAGCAAAAGCAAGAACTGGTCAATATGCTTTTAAGGGTTCTCCTTGCTAAGCCCATGGAAAGAGGGCAGCATCTGGATGATTGAAGTTTTTATTTCATAATTCCCCTGAACGTCAGGGAATTGAATGCTAAAAGGGGAGTTATAGTCATCCGGAGCATTCAACTCCTTGAGAGTTCTGGGTTGTTCTTCACCCATAGTTGCTGTCACAGATTCTCTTGGGGGCTCTCCGGTGGTGTGCCTGTCTCTTCTAAGTCTCCTTCCCCTTTCTAACTCAGGGTTAAGAGGCTTTAAAGTAGGGCTGAGAGATCTCCTCCCTAGCATACAAGCACACCAACTGTAAGGATAGCTTCTTACAGGCACATTGCAAATGAATAACTTTACAATTAACAAATTTATCTAACTAATTTACAACTATTCAAAGAATACATTTACAACTATCCTAGATACTGCTAGAGAATTTTCAAGAAAGATAGACAAAGTTTTAAAAGTTAGAGAGTTTGCAAACAGAGGTAGCCAAGCTCCAATTGCAATCCAACTGTCCTTCACTGCTTCTGTCTAGATCTGCAAGAAAGGTTCAAAATTATATCAGCTATATCAATTATTCACAATTGCAAAGAATACTAAGAATATAAAAACTAACGGTCTACTAATAGATCATCTCTCCCCGACAACAGCGCCAAAAACTTGTTGGCAGATTTCTGAGTGTGTGCTTGCTTTATTGGTTTGTGGTAAAAGATATTTAAAAATCAAAGAAAGAGTAAAACAGGGGATGAAATCAACACAACTAAGAAATCCTAGACCTACAAGATACAGGGCCCATTGTGGCAAGTTTTGATAAGTAAGAGTTTGTCCCACAGGGAATGGTGATCTACAGCTCCAAGGGAGCCATCTCTAGTAGTCCCTCCAGATCTGACTACAGATCTCGAAGTCCTAAAAAGGAGGGGAGTTTAAGGTCACTTATTCTAGGTATTCTAAGGTAAGCTAATGTCTAAACTATAGAAAGGGTTGAGAGGATGGATGGAGTGTGAAAAATTAATATAAAAGGGTGAGAAGTATGTTATTGAGCCTAGATCAGAGGAGCTTTGTAACTCAGATTCAGATCTGATGTTATAGAAATGTTGTCCAATGGCTACGTTATCATCACTAAGGAGAATGGATCCAACCCATCTCTCTGCCATGATTCAATCCCTTAAGGTTATAACCTGTCCACTCAAATGGTCACAGACTATCCCATAGGGGAACCACAATCCAGGGATAGATCAAAACAAGTTAATCATTGTAGGCACTATTTCATCCAGGCTACCAGCTCAAGAATCCATAGGGAACCTCAACCTCTAAAGCTCTATGTGTGGGGCTAAGGCTGTATAGGACCATGATAGCCCAAACACATAGAACCAATAAGAGATTGTGTACAACCTTCGATCTAGTTGTTCATTGCTTGAGTGGGGCTACAATGGTCCAGTCACAAGCCTACAATCTCTATAACCAGATCAGATCTAACATCTGATAGTGGATCTATACAGATATAGTGTAGTCTACCTCTGTACAATCTCCCACCAGCCTTCTACAAGCTCAGGTGTAAAGAAGAAAGATCCATCTTGGATCGGTGGATTAGAATCACCCTAAGGCTATAACCTGTCCACTTGAATGGTCACAGACTATCCCAGAGGCTATCCTCCTCACAGAGCCCAAGACAAAACAAGAATATCACTGCCACCACCATGGTCACAAGGCTACCAGCTCAAGCTCCCTTGGGGATTTCAGATCTAGTGGGTCCTATGGTGGGGCTAAGGCTGTATATGACCAAGATAGCCCAGACACATAGGTCACTTGGATCTGAGTAGCCCTTAGAATCAGTCCTCCATTGCTTTGAATCACAACCAAAGCAATGGCTGATCACAAGGTAGCAGCCTTGCACAGAGTATCTCACATTCAAACACAAATCCCATAAAGTATAAATCCTATTACAAAACTTCCATTGATCTAGTTCAAAAAGCATATAAAGACATAGCCTGCAAGTTCTGAACTATGGAGAGAGGGAAAAAGAAAAAGAAAACTACTTACAGCTACAAAAAAGGAAAAGAAAAATGATCTTAGATCAAGTCTCCAAGAAATGAGATGTATTCCTAGCTACTCCAGGCTCTCTAAACCTAAGCTAAGTATGGGTTTATATAACAGTGGTGTGGTGGCACATTAGGGTTAGGAAACCCTAATTTTAACGATGCCTCATGGTCGAATAGTGATCCTCGGATGCCTTGGGGCACATGCACGGAGATTTGAGCGTGGGAGTGCGTGCCCTGATCATTGGAAATTCCCAGAAGGCCCTCTGCTGAAGAGATGGAAGTTGATGTTTAGAGCTTCACTAGGTAGCCCTTTATTTCCCAAACTTGTCATGTGGTGGCTGTTTGCTCTTCGCGAGGATGATTTGATATTGATGCTTCAACCGTCATGAGGTTGCCTTGGTTTGCTCTTCAGGCAGTCGCGAGGTTGAGTAGACATCAAAGCCTCAGATGTCGCGGGGTTGGAGTTTGAGCAGTCGCGAGGTACCAGCGCGATCGCTGGGTTGATCTTCGCGAGGACAGATTTGAATAGCGCGAGAACTTCGTGAGCACTTCTCTTCAATGGACTTCGCGAGTTTCCTCACGAGGCTTTAATGAGTTCTAAACTGCGTGAGGTTTCATGTATTGATTGATCTTCGCGAGGATGGCTCCGTCTTCGCGAGGATGCTTTCTTCTTGAATGGCGGGAGAAGTACACGAGGAGTTCTCTTCTAATAATTGCATCTTGTGGCCACTGCATGACAGCTGCCCGAGGAGTCTCCTGAAGCTCTCTCTCCTCAGCGGTTCTGCGTGAGACTGCGCGATGTGTTCTACTCATGAGCTTCGCGAGAGCTGCGCGAGTAGCTATTGTAAAGTCTTGGGAAGCTTAGTTGGACTGCGCGAGGCTCATTCCAGGTCTGGATTCAGAGTTCATCCTTCTTAGGGACTTCTGGTGCCAAAACAGGCTCCTTAGCAGGATTCCTGGCCTTATTTCACTACTGATTATTACCTACATAAAATACTTAACAAGAACATATTAGATGGCTAAGGGTCTAATCAAAGGTTAAGTTAAGGGGTGAAAAGTGGTACTTTTCAGGTCTTAATAAAGACATTCAGCAGAAAAGTCAAAGGGCACATCCTAGTAGAGCAGGTGGCACAATAGTTTAGCAATTTTGCTGAAGTCTTTAATGAACCTCCTGTAGAATCCAGCATGTCCAAAGAAAGATCTGATTTGTTTTACTGTTCTTGGAGGGAGCAAATTTGCAATGAGGTCAACTTTGGCCTTGTCTACCTCAATTCCATCTTTAGAGACTACATGGCCCAACACAATACCTTGTGTTACCATGAAGTGGCTCTTTTCCTAAATTAAGACCAAATTGGTCTCCTCACATCTTTGCAAAACCAGGTGGAGGTGTTGCAGACATTGGCCAAAACTGTCCCCATAAACAGAAAAATCATCCATAAAAATTTTCAAGAATTTGTCAATCATATCAGAAAATATGACATACATACACCTCTGAAAGGTGGTTGGGGCATTACACAGCCCAAAAGGCACCCTTCTATAAGCAAAGGTGCCAAAAGGACAAGTAAATGTAGTTTTCTCTTAATCAAGAGGGTGTACAAGGATCTGGTTGTACCCTGAGTACCCATCAAGAAAACAGTAAAAAGCTTTCTCAGCCAACTTATCCAAAATTTGATCAGTAAAGGGGAGAGGGAAGTGGTCTTTTCTGGTCTTGGAGTTGAGCTTTCGATAATCGATACAAACTCTCCAGCCAGTGGTCTCCCTGGCTGGTCTCAGCTCTCCAGACTCATTTGTGATAGCTGTTATGCCAGATTTCTTGGGTACCACCTGGATAGGTGCCACCCATTCAGAATCAGAAATGGGGTAAATTACCCCCGCATCCAGCAATTTAATGATTTATTTTAAGACCACTTCCTACATGTGAGGATTCAATTTCCTCTGCATTTTCCTGGAGGGTGTTGAGCCCTCCTCTAGATGGATCCTTTGCATACAGATTGATGCATCTATCCCTCCTAGATCTGCAATGGTCCAGCCAATTGCCTTTTTATGCTTCCTCAAGACTGTTAGTAATTCCTCCTCTTGCTCATTGGTAAGAGAAGAGGAGATAATTATAAGAAGTTTTTCATCTTTCTTCAGGAATGCATATTTCAATGTTTCTGGAAGCTTCTTGAGCTCCAGATCAGGAGCTTGTTGGATGAATGGCAGGATTGGTGCTTTGTTGGTTTGAGGAAGGGGCAGCAATGTAGGTTTCCAAATGGAATGTTGCACTAAGCCCACAAAAGACTTCAATGTGGTCATATCTTCTTGCATTACAGCTGGTCTTCCTTCCTCTACCATGTTCCAAACTTCAGTTAAACTTGTGACAATGTTGCCCCACTCCAGCAGAGTGGGCAATTCCTCTTCAACAACTTCTTCTAGTACATCCACTACAAAGCATTCCTCATTATCCAGCTGAGGGTACTTTGCATTGTTGTACACATTAAGCTCAACCTTCATATGACTAAAAGTTACCTCCATGATCCCAGACCTGCATTGGATGCATGCATTGGCAGTGGCTAAGAATGGCCTGCCCAAAATAACAGGTATAGGGGATGTACTCTTGTTGCATCCCATGTTCAAAACAAGGAAGTTTGCAGGGTAGAAGAACTTGTCTACCCCTACTAAGACATCCTCGACCACTCCCATGGGTCTCCTTTCAGACCTATCAGCCATTAACAGCACAATGGGGGTGGGTTTTAGCTCCCCCAAACCTAGCTGCTGATACACACTGTATGGCAGAAGGTTAATACTGGCTCCAAGGTCTAGAAGGGCCCTTCCAATTGTGTGAGCTCCAATTATGTAGGGAATAGTGGGTATCCCTGGGTCTTGCAACTTTTCAGGCATTGTCATATTTAATACAAAATTAACCGTATCAGTTGCAAAGACCTTTTTGGACAAATGGCCTCTAGCTTTCCTTTTCTGAGTACAAAGGTCTTTCAAAAATTTTACATAGGCTGGGACCTGTCAAATTGCATCAAGCAGGGGCAAATTGATTTTTGCCTGCTTAAAGATCTCCATCATTTCCTCTATCTGTGCATTCCCCTTATCAAAAAGAGTAGGGCCACTCAAAGCCTGAGGAAATGGCAACTGAGGTACTGTTGGTTCGTCAGCTGCAAGCCTATGATTGAACTTTTATTTTTTTCTTTTTTCATCTTTTATTTCCTGCTGAGGCTCAACTACAGCCTCTTTATTTTTCCCATGTTGCAGGGTAGCAGGCAACTCTTGACTCTGTGCTCTAACAAAGTCCATTTCACTTTCACTCGACAGTTCTTTGGGAATAACCTCTCCTTATTCCTTTCCCACCTGGTTGTCTACCAGCTTGCCAGAACTTAGGGTTGTGATGACATTAGCTCCCTCAAAACTTGAGGAGCCTTCTCTAATCGAATATTGGCCCTTAGGGTTGGCCACTGGCTAGCTTGGCAACCTGCCCTCTTCTCTTTTGGCCAAGGCATTGGCTATTTGGCCTAGCTGCTCTTCTATTTTCTTTATGTTTTGACTGTGAGAAGTTACAGTCTGAGTCAAGGGTCCAAGGCTTTGCAATGAGGTTAAAACTTGATCCTCAAAAGAAGCATTTCGGGGCTGAGGTGGAAGAACTACCAACTGATTTTGCTGTTGGGGCTGCTGCTGATGTTGGAAATTTGACCTTGGGGCATATCCCTGGTTAAACTGCTGCTGTGGCCTTTGTGGTAAGGCCAACATCTATTGTGGCTGCATATAATTGTCTTGTCTCCACCTCAAATTTGGGTGGTCTCTCCACTGGTAATCAGCATTTTGGTGCTGGTATCCATATGGTTGTTTGTTATAGCTACCAGATTATTGTTGGCCAAATGATTGGGCAACAGCACCTTGTTCCATCACATACTCAGGATATTGCCCTGCAGATGGACACTCTTCCACTGTGTGTTGTGGAGATTGGCATATCAAATATGCCTCCATCACTTGTGCAGCCAATTTGGGCTGTACCACAGTTAAAAGTTTATCAAACTTATCAGAAAGATTGGCCATCTGCATTCTCAGGTCATCATTTCCCCTAACTTCATACATCTTTCCTTTGGAAGTTTCAACAATCCCCAGCTTAAGAGAAGGCTCTTGAACAGTTCTAGATGAGGACACCTTTTGGAAAGCATTCTCACTGATGACCTCGAACAAGTCTCATGCCTCATCAGCTGTTTTATGCATGTACGTTCCACCACAAGAGGCATCTACCATGTCTCTACTTTTCTCATCAATCCCATTATAGAAGCTCTGGACGAGCTACCAGTCAGGGATCTTGTGGTGGGGACATTGTTTGAGCATCTCCTTAAATCTGTCCCATGATTGATTAAAATCCTCAGTTGGGGATTGGGCAAAAGCAAGTATTGCTTTCCTCAACTGGCTGGTTTTGGTCTCTAGGAAGAATTTGGTCAGAAATCTTGTCTGGAGGTCTTTCCAAGAAGTGATGCTGTTGTTTGGGAGAGTAGCTAACCAGGTGTTGGCCCTATCCTTTAAGGAGAAAGGAAAGAGCCTTAATCTAGTGGCTTCTGGTCCCAAACCAGCGATGGAGAATGTAGTGCATAGGGCCAAGAATTGGTCAATGTATTTGTAAGGGTCTTCCTTGCTAAGCCCATGGAAAGAGGGAAGCATTTGGATGATGGAGGTTTTAATCTCATAGTTCCCCTGAACATCTGGGAATTGAATGCTGAATGGAGAATTATAATCATCAGGAGCATTCAATTCCTTCAATGTTCTGGGTTGCTCTTCACCCATATCTGTTGTCTCAGTTTCAGTAGGGGGCTCAACTGTGGAGTGTCTGGGCCTTCTTGGTCTTCTACCCCTTTCTATCTCAGGGTTAGGAGGCTCTAATGTGGGACTGAGAGATCTCCTTCCTAACATGCACATACACCAACAGCAGAGAAGACTACTTGCAGACACATTCCACTTAACAAAATTACAACTATCCTAATCAACTGCTATAGAATTTTCAAAGGAGAAATAGACTGAGTTTTTGAGGGTTAGAGAAGTGCAAACAGAGGTAGCTAGACTCCCAGTGCAAGTCTACTCTCCTTCTCTGCTACTATCTAGATCTGTAAGAAAATTTCCAAATGTAAATCAGCAATATCAATTATT
This sequence comes from Chloranthus sessilifolius, assembly GCA_021018995.1. Taxonomy (NCBI): domain Eukaryota; kingdom Viridiplantae; phylum Streptophyta; class Magnoliopsida; order Chloranthales; family Chloranthaceae; genus Chloranthus; species Chloranthus sessilifolius. Next base: position 75,280,419 of record CM037588.1, on the reverse strand, counting down.
CACAAGCACAGCTACCAAAGAATAAAGAATACAAAAATCTAGGGTCTACTAATAGATCAAGATTCCATGACAACGGTGCCAAAAACTTGTTGAGGTATTTTAGGTGCTTACTACTGACATTATTGGAGACAGTGATAAGAATGGGGTTAGTGAAAATAAACCAAAGGTGGATTGAAAACTACAGAGCAGCAAGCCTAAAAATACACAGTCCTGCAAGATACAGGGCCTGTTGTAGCAAGTTTTAATAAGTAAGAGTTTGTCCCACAGGGAAAGTTGATCTAAAGCTCCAAGGGAGCTATCTGGCTACAGATTTGGCAGTCCTAAGTGGAAGGGGATTTAAGGTCACTATTATCTAAATCCTAAGGTAACCTAATGCCTAAACTATAGAAAGGGTTGAGAAGAATGATGGAGTGTGAGAAAATAAATATAAAAGGGTGAGAAGTAAGCTATTAGGTATAGATCTGATGGGTCTTATAACTCAAACTCAGATCTGCTGCTATAGAAATCCTGTCCAATGGCTACATTATCACCAAAGAGGAGAAAGGATGCAACTCACACCTGTGCCATGATCCAATCCCTTATGGCTATAACCTATCCACTTAAATGGTCACAAACTATCCAATAGGGGAACCACAATCCAGAGATGGGTCAGAAAAGGTTTATCATTGTAGGCACTACTTCATCCAGGCTACCAGCTCAAGAATCCATAGGAACCTCAACCTCTAAAGTTCTGTGTGTGGGGCTAGGCCTGTAATGTGCACTAACCTGGACACACAGAACCAGCAAGAGTTTGAGTACTAGCTTTTAAGCTTAGCTGTTCACTACTTTAGAAAGACAGCAGTGATCCAGTCATAAGCCTACAATCTCTACAGCCAGATCAGATCTGCCATCTGATGGTGGGTCTATACAAATATAGGGAGTCTGTCTCTGTACAATCTTTCACAAGGCTACAAGCACAAGTGCAGAGAAGAAGGATCTGTCTTAGATCTGTAGATTGGCCTCACCCTAGGGCTATAACCTGTCCACTTGAATGGTCACAGACTATCCACAGAGGCTATCCTCCTCACAGAGGTCTAAGACAAAACAAGAGCATCGCTGCCGCCACCATGTTCACAAGGCTACCAGCACAAGCTCCGATGGGGATTCAGATTTAGTGGATCCTGTGGTGGGGCTAGGCCTGCAATGTGCCTAACCTGGACACACAGGTCACTTAGATCTAAATAAACCTTAAAAATAATCCTCCATTGCTTACAATGAAGCATAGCAATGGAGGATCTCAAGGCAACAGCCTTGTACAGAACAACTCTCAAAACACCAATCCCATACATGCATAAAATCCTATTGTAAAATCCATTAGAACTATTCTATATAGACATACAAAGGCATAGCCAGGAAGTGCTGGACTATGGAGAGAAAAAAAAGGGAAAAAGAAACTGCCTAAACCCTAACCTTGGGCTACTACAATTCTACAGTTGGTTTCAAGGAGTACAGAAGATCCGTCCTCTAAACCGAAACTAGGCATAGGCTTATATAGCAGTCAGCTCTCTGAGAATTAGGGTTAGGAAAACCTTAATTTATCAATACTATCATAGCCCATTTCTGTTCCTTGGATGCTTCGGGGTGTGTGCACAAAGATTGGAGCATTGGAGTGCATGCCCTAGTTGCTGGAAGTTCCCAGATTACCCCTACAGAAGTGGGGAGAAGTTAAGAACTCGAGCCTCGCTAGGTAGAAAGGCTTTCCAGGTCTTATCGCATGATAGAATTGGCATTGCGAGATTGATTTGACTTGAAGCTCTTGCAGTCACAGGATTGGTACTTTGGTTGGGATGCTCTGGTCGTCATGGGATTGCTCTTTCCATTTGAATGGCGCGAGAATTGCGGGCGTGGCTCATTCCCTGATGAATCCTGCGGTGATCCTCGTGAAGAAATAATGTGCATGGACTTCTGGATCGCGCGAGCAGTTCCTTGAATGTTTGTATCCCACGGCAACTGCGCGACAGCTGCGCGCAGGAGATCTTGGAGCTCTCTCTCTTCAGTGAATCGCATGAAAATTGAAGACTCATTTCTTAAGTCAGCGCTTAAGCTTGATGACTCGTGAGAGCTACGCGGCATGCTTTTACTCCTGCGACATCCATCTCTGAACGACGCCAAGATCAAGGCTGGCTTGGTGTGCTCCTTGGCTTCGCGACAATTGCACGAAGCATTCTTTCTGGTTTAATTGAGCCCTGTGACATCTGCACGAGGCATTCTTCTTGACTTATTTCTGCTCTGCTATGCCTATGTTGCAGCTAATTCTCTGTCTAGGTTCAACCTTCTTTCTTCTGAGGAACTTCTGGGGCAACAGTAGGCTTCATGTCATGGTTAGGAGCTTATTTGCAGCTTCTGCTTATTACCTACAAAATTGTCTTAACAATCATTTATTAAATGACTAAGGGTCTAATAGAGATTAAGTTAAGGGGTGAAAAGTGACACTTTTCATGTCTTAACAGTATGCCTTATGCATGCCAAGATGTCCAAGAAAAATTAAAAAAGAAGGGGGATATGTCCCGTCATTTCAAAAAAGAAAAAAAAAAACAACAAAAACAAAAATGATAATAATAATCTCACTTTCCTGAGAAAAATCAGTGATTTTTGGCCACATACACTTTTTCAAAAAGTGGCCACCATTTATCAAAAAGAAAGAGGGGGAACGGGCATGAATCAACCAAGTCTTTTTGAAATCCATCCCAAACATCACTAAATCAATCAAAAGCATTTGCTTTCACGAGAAAATCCATTTTTTCCCTAGATACATAGGCCTTAATGCATTGATAAAATAAAGATAAAAAAAAAAATCCAAAAAAGGGGGGCATACATCACCCATGTTTTCACCCAAATCCCCACTGAAATACACACAAAAGCACCATGGGGATCACAAAAGATCCCATTTGCAAGAAATAAACACCCCTTTTATCATCTAGATGCAAGAACCCTAACCACATTGGCATAAAATCAAAAGAGTTTCAAAAGAAAAGGGTTTTTTAAATGATTAACTTGGTGAAGATTGGAACCCTAGATCTGGCATGGAATACACGTTCGATCGGTGATAACACATCGACGTGATGCCGAGGTTTGGATCGGATCTTTGGGACACAAGGTAGGGCTCCCGTTTCAATTTGGAGAGAGGGAGAGAAGAGAGGTTTGAATTATGAGCCTTTTCGGGTCTCTGGTCGTGCTCAGCCATTTTTAAAACATAAAATGGCCAAGCGTGTCTAATGGACACGCTAGACATAAATTCTCCAGATTTGGCCTAGTGTGTCTAACAGACATGTTAGGCATAAATTCCCCAATTTTGTCCTAGCATAAATTCTCCAGATTTCACCTAGCGTGTCTAACAGACATGTTAGGCATAAATTCCCCATCTCGGTCATGCCCAGTAATGTTGCTAAGCGCTTGGGGACCGATAGCCTTGAGGAACAGACATTTTTTTCGAACATACAGGACCTCCGTATACTCATCATGTTACCATCTGATGTTTGAGGTTCACTTTAATTACGGCGGACCCATTAGCGAGCCTTAGGCCTCTTCAAACGTCCCTTTCTTTGGCATGCGATCATTAGTGAATTCCAAAGAGGGGCATCTATAAACACCCAAATATGGCCTAATGCCCGATTAACTTACACTTCGAGAAGGGCATACCCTCCGAGCTTTCGCAAGCACTTCCTAAACCCTTAGAACTTAACCCAAACCCTTAGAAGCCTATCCCCGACCCTTAGGAATCAACCCTAACCTATAAAACCCCCTCCCAAACTAGTTTTAAACCCTCCTGAGCAGTGGTTGGAAAGAGGAGTGTCAAAGTTTACACAAACCTCTACGATGGCTGAAACCTATCCCATTGGAAGGAGGATGTTCTCAGCTTTCCAACGAGCCTAGAATCGCCTCAATCTGAGTTATATACCGAAAGAGGTGACGATTTGAAAATCAGGCAAAATTGTGAGAAATTTGCCTAGCATGTCTAATAGATACGCTAGGCCAATTTTAGTAGATTTTGGCCTAGTGTGTCTAAAAGACACGCTTGGCAAAAAAGGGTTTATGTGGACCCCACGGCGGGTTATGAACCTCCAGGATTCTTAGGGAACATTGTTTCTATACCTAGCGTGTCTAATACATGCGCTAGGTTTAGGAACAGTAACTTTTGGGAATTTTGCCATAATTCGAAATTGGAGTTTGACTTGTTGACCACCCCATCCATTGGGGTTGGTTTGGTAAGACTGTTGCTCCCCCACTAACCTTCTTTTTTACTCTATTACCATTTAGAAACCTACCCTATCATCTACCATTGAAACCCATTTCCTACCTATCTACGTTCCTACAACCCTAGAAAACCTTAGAATGAGATTACCTAATTGTTAAGCCCCATTAGCCCTTGAGTGTCCCCTTAACCACCCCTTTCTCTATAAATAGAGAGCCCCCGCCCCCCCCTTGATTAAGGGCTTGAAAATTTTTCCAAAAGAGAGAAAAGATTAGTGAGTTTCCCTCTTCATTTTCTTACACCAAAACTAGAAATTTCCAGAACTTTAGTTTGCCTTTTAGCTCCCATTTTCCTCCATCAATCCCTAAGCTTTAACTAGAACAAGGCCTTAGGCTTCTTCTCCTACCTCCTAGATCCCAAGCCTTAGAAGTTAGAACAATTCTCTATCCCTAGAGTGCCAGCAAAATTTCACCGAAATGCAGCTACGTGAAGGTCCACAGCTCTGCTACAAGGGCCCAATAGCTCCGGCTCTCCCCTCTATTCCTCTACCTTCTTTGCTTTTCCTCTATCCTAGAATTTGAACCGTTATGCTGTCAAAATTACGGTGATTGCAGTGGGCTTAAATAGGATCGGAGTGCCTTCGGGTAAGAGGAACTATTGTTTTATATTTTATTTTTCTTTTCATTTGGCCGTAAGTAGAGACCGCTTACGAGCAGGTTGATCGGGTGCCTAACACCTTCCCGATCGATAACCAAAACCCCTACCCAAGAGCCTTTGGCTTGATTTGGTAAATCAAAGTCATATTTGGCACTTCGGTGCTTTGAATATTGATTTGGGTTTCCCGAGACACCAAAAGCTCCAGGTGGTGACTCTATATTTTTTCACACGAGCGCATCGTTACGACGGATCGATACAAATCCACAGTTGCACACAGAGGTATTTGTAGTTGGTGCCTTAGTGGTGGTGGTGCTCGGGACGCAACTCCAATGGTTGAGCCTTGATGGGTGAGACAAGGTGGTGTTGGATGGTTACACTGGAAGATGGTGATGCTCGGACTGCGTTCTTACAGAGAAAGGAGAACGAAAGATTGAAAGACGGATTTAAGAGAAAGAGAGTCCGAGAAATAATTTTGAGAATTATTTCTCTCAAGACTGGTACGTGTATATATATATATATATGAGGCCCGGGGATATGTGCTCGAGCGTAGAGATATCTCTGCGCATATTGATAGGAGCTCGACACATAGCGCCTCTGTCGCTAATGCCACAGTCCCTCCTTTTCCTAATTTCATTGCGCATTAACCATGGTTACCACTAACATTGACAAAATTAAAAAGGCAAAATTAGAAAGGCAAAATGTGGTGAGGCGCTAGGAGTCCGTGCCTAACATCATGATTTTTTTATAAATATATTCGAAAAGACATAAGAGAAAACCACCTTATTCAAACCGCTTACATTTGTGTGAAGGAGGCGATTGTGCTTCCTATATGACACGTTATAGCGATGTCTGATGTAATATCATTAATTAAAAGTAGTGCATGATATCATGGTTTTCAATGGTGGTCATTATATTTTAAAATTACGCTTCGGTACAAAGCGAAAATGCTTCCTAGCGAAGCATTTACACTTCAAAATGAAGCAAAGCATTTGCACTTCAAAATGAAGCGTTTGCGCTCTCTTTGTGAAATGAAAGATGACTTCCTTCTAACACATAATGCGTCCGACCTTACTTTATTTATTACCATCGTCAAAACATTAAATAAGAAGCGGAGCATGACTTTGTGGTTCTCAATGGTAATCATTACCATTTGAATTGACTATTTGAGATACCCCTTCGGGCACCCCTTAGGGGAGTCCATTAATTGGCAGAATGTTTAGCATTTATTGGCTGAATGTTGAACATTAATGGTCCTTCTATCAGAGGAAGCTTCGCTCTCCATTAGAAGCACTGGCACTTAGGTAAGAAGCGTTGGCGCTATCTTCTATTAGCACATACACTACGATAAGGAAGCGTTAGCGCTACGTACATGATACGAAGCACCCCAAAATTTGGCACGTTGCACCATTTTGTGCGAAGCAACCCCCAAACATATTTCATTTATTACCATTGTCAGACCATTAAATAAAGAGTGGGGTGAGGTCGACGAGATTACGGCGCCTGACTCTGTAGTGTACAATGGCGATTATTCTCATTCGAGAATAATATTTAAGGCGGCAATTTTGTGAATTACAAATTCACAAATTACTTTTCACCTTTGCCCTCTACATTTTCATCTTCTTAGAGCGCAGTAAAAGACAATAAAGTGGCGAAACCCTTTTCCTACATCTAGTAATAAGGTCAGTGTACTTTTATTTTTATTCCGCTTTAAAAATACCAAATAGAAGCGTCATCCCTTCCATAGATAAAGCGTCGGCGCTCTAACATTTATGGGCGGGGCGCCTCCCCACTGTAGCTATTGGAGCATCGGTGCTCCAACATTTGAGGCTCTTGAGCCTGTACATGGAAGCGACACCTCTCCTATTATTAGTATCTTCTTCTCTAAACTTCTCCTTTTTCTGTGTCACATATTTTGAAGATGGCTCTCAAAACCTCAATGACTAAGTGCACCATCGCAAAGTGTCGAGACATTTATGCTGCGACATCTGAGGGGAGGAAAAATATGCTCAATCATTCGGTTTTTCATGTTTTCTTTATAGCTCCAAAGGGTGTGGAAAGCATCAACAGCCTCCTAGACGTAATCATCAAGTTTTGGGACCATGGCAACGTCTGAAATTTTGGGACTGCCAAGTCTGGCATTATCAGATTTCGGGCCCTTGATTTTACCTTGATAACTGGTCTTCGAATGACCGAGCCTGCCATTTACCCTCTGAGGTTGGAGATTCCTGAAGAACGAACCATTAGATATAGGTTTTTCAAGGGCCTCCAAGTGGTTAAAAGGGCACACATCGAAGCGGCGATTATGAGAGTCAACCAGGATGCTGATGACAACTTTCTAAAATTATGTCTATTGTTCATCCTCGCCACTGTCCTCTTTCCAAACTAACATTACACCCTCGACAACTCTCACCTCCACCTCGTTGATGATCTCCTCAATTTCAACTTATATCCATGGGGTCATCATGCGTACACTCAACTTTTAGGGTTCGTGGAGAAAGCAAAGACGATGAGGGGTAGAGCTAAGAAAGCAAAGGCACAGCAGGAATACAATATTTACGGTTGCACTATTGCCCTACAGGTAAAGGTCGTCTCTCAGAGAATGTCATGTTTTATTTCCTATAAAGAGCTGACGATTACGAAAGTCATCTAATATTTATTTTATTTTTCTCAGATCTGGGCGTATGAGATTAATGACAGGTGCGCCCCACACAAGGTTGCTGGCACCGTCAGCTTCCCAAGGCTGCTGACATGGGAAGCAAACGACCAAATGAGGCATTCCTATATTGCGGACTGCGAGTATAAGGTAAATTCGATACAAGGCGATATTACATCTAAATATAGGCATTATCGCCACAATGTAGAAGCGCAAACGCTTCCAAATGAAATGAGGGAACCTCTAACAGGAGCACAATCGCTACAAAATGAAGTGATGGCGCCTCTAATACGAGTGCAATCGCTACTAAATGAAGCGATGCCTCTATAACGAGCGCAATCTCTTCTTAAGGAAGTGGTCATGCATTTTAAAAATTTTAATCAGTTAAAAATAATGTGGAATATCCATCATCTTGTAGGCCACCCGCATCTAGCAACTAGACCCATCACTAGAAGAAAGCGCCCTCCCTATGGTAGAAGCCGCACTGAGAGTAGGGCAGAGACCTGGGAAATCAAGTGAAGGAAAACCGGTCCCTCCCATTACTATGCGGAGGAAGAAATTAGGCATTGATGTTATTAGCTTGTCCGATGAGGAAGAGGCAGAGGAGGTAGAGGAGGAAGAAGAAGAAGAAGAAGAAGAAGAACCCAAATCTAGTAAGTCCATGAAACTGCTGATTGATGAAAATTGAAAGCAGTCTGCCGATTCAAGAATTGCAGACTGTGAGAGGTCAATCGACGGCGTTCATTTCAAGGTTGTTCAATTGGAACAGGAGAACCAACAATTGAAAGTAAAGATTTTTTAGCTAGAAAAAGAGAACAGCAATTGAAGGTATGATTCTAAACTATGTTGGATAAATGTTGAGCTTACAAAAATCCAACAAAAAAGCAATGACGCTTCCCTATGAAGTGTCGACGCTTTTCTATGAAGCGTCGATCCTCCATATCTAGCGCTGACTTTTCTACAGGAGGCGATGACGCTTCTCTATGATGCCTTGATGCTTCGGATATGATTTGTGAATGCTTTTACATGTTAACTACTTATAAACATTACCTGACATTCTTATCACATTGAAGGCCCGCAGTGTGTCGGGAAGTCTGTTGGGCCTGGCTAGGGATAATTAGACATATGTCTCCCAACACCATAGGTCTGTCTCCACCCAAACCCTAGCCCCAACCCCAACCCCACCCACAGCCTGATCTCAAGCCCAAGCCTAAGCCCAATCCTAAGTCTAAGTCCAAGTCCAAGTAGAAGCCCCAGCCCAAGCCCCAGCCCAAAGTCTAGCCCAAACCCCAGCCCAAGACCTAACCCAAGCCCCAGCCCAAACCCCAGCCCAAGGCCCAGCCCAAACCCCAACCCAAGCCTCAGCATAAGACAAAGCCCAAGCCCCAGCCCAAACCCCAACCCAAGACCTAGCCCAAGGCCCAGCCCAAGCCTCAGCACAAGCCAAAGCCCAAGCCCTAGCCCCAAACCTAGCCCAAGACCCAGTCCAAGCCCCATCCCAAGCCTCATCACAAGCCGAAGCCCAAGCCCCAGCCCTAACCACATTCAAACTCTGCACCCCACCCAAACCCCATATTATTGGTGAGAACTATGTTTTGACAAAATTTTTATTATAAAATGGGTGGTTAAAAATCTGACAGGAAATAAAGGTGAATGATATGGAACAAAATACAAAGCACAGTCCTGCAAGATTCAGGGCCTGTTGTAGCAAGTTTTGAAAGTAAGTTTGTCCCATAGGGAATGATGATCTAGAGCCACAAGGGTTATTTAGTAGGCCTTTAGATCTGACTACAGATTTGGTAATCCTAAAGAAAGAAAGTTTTTAGGGTTGTCACAACTAAACTAAAACTAAGAAATAAAATGCAGTCCTACACTATAGAAAGGGCTTTAAAGAAGGTGTTGATGGTGTGATGAAATAAATTTAAAATGATGAGAAGTATGCAGCTAAGATTAAGTCAGTTGTGCAACTCAGACCTAGAGGTGACTCTACAGTGATCCTTCAGATGACTTTAAGGTAGAGGAATCCAAATCAACCCCTGTGAATTAGACTGCTCTCTTAAGGCTATAATCTGTCCACTTAAATGGTCATAGACTATCCTAGGGAGATGATCAAATCACATGGATTAAACTCAGAAAACTAACCTAATCCAAGGGAATGGATTAATCTTAAGGCTATAGCCTATCCACTTAAATGGCCACAGACTATCCTAGGGATTTCCTCCAACCAATGAATTAAATCAGAACATGAATATCATTACAGACACTATAGTTGTAAGGCTACAACCTCATGCATTCTTAGGAGTAAACAACCCTTGAAAATCTAATGAAAACTACAGATAATCAGAGGTTGAATGGGGACTTAGACTTAGCTGGTCATTTCTACAAAAGGCCTGTAATGACCTAACTCACAAGTCTGCAATCTCTACAGAATATCAGATCTAAAATCTAAAATGCCATTACAACACAAAGGAGAGTTTGGATCTGCAACTATCTCTCACTTGGCTACAAGCTCAAGTGTAGAGAAGAAGAATCTATCTCAGATCTGTAATTTCGACCAGCCTCAGGGCTATAGTCTGTCCACTTAAATGGTCACAAGCTATCCCAAAGGCTATCTTCCTCACAGATGATGAAATAGAACAGGATAACTGCTACTGCCACCATGGTTACAGGGCTACAAGCTCAACCAGCCATGGGTGCATCAAATCCATAAAAATTCATGTGCAAAATATAGAAAATATATAGATTCAATTAAGCTATAAGAATGGCATTGCATTGATAAAAAGGAAACTTACAATGTCTGCCCTCAAAGCAACAGCCAGTGCAGAAGCTCAAATCAACCCCCAAGTTCATACAAAACCCATTGCAAACTGAAATAAACTATCTACTTGCAAAATATCTTAGCCAGCAAATGTTGAGCTAAGGAAGAAAAATAGAAAAATAGATGACTAACCCCAACCCTAATGCCCTAAGCACTCTCGAGCTCACAGCCAATTTAGGTTAAAGATCAAACGAGTTTCTATTGATTTGCTTACCTTACAATTATTAAAGGGTTAAAACAGCCAATCAAGAGGTAAAATCACAGAGAGATGGGATCAAGGTAAGTAACCAGTCCTGCAAGAACAAGGGTTGTTGCAGCAAGCTTTAAGGGGTAAGTCAGGGTATGTCTACAGAGAAATGTGCTTTAAACTATGGTAAATCTCCATATCTATACCAGATTTGGCACTCTATCCTAAACTAATGCAAGGAAAGGAAAGAGGAGAGGTTTCTAGGAGTTGTCACTTTATAGAAGATACAAAAATCAAATACAAATGATCCAGAACTGATTAAAACTCATATTTAAGGGAATAAGAAAAGGATTAAAATCAAATGGTGGAGCGCAGTAGCTAGGAATTTTTTGTCTTTACTGAAAATTAATTGGATCAAAGACAATGCATAGGACTAATATACAACAATCCTTTATCTGGCTACAAGCTCAGATGCAAGGTATAAGAATCTAATCTAGACCAAAGAATTGGAGAAATCCTAAGGCTATGATCTGTCCACTTGAATGGTCACAAATCATCCTAGAGATTCTTCTAATTCAAAGACCTTGATTAGAAAAGGTAAGCTATTACAGATGATGTGGATGCAAGGCTACAAGCTCAAGCAAGCACAGGGGGATTTAATCTAGGGAAATCAAATGCAAACAAGAGATTTATAGATCAAAATCAACTTTAAAATCCACAATTACTGAATCAATTACAACTTACAGTCCAATTGTGCTCAGATCTGCAATCTGTGTAGCATACAATCCATTTACAAAGCCTTAAAACTCTCAATTTACAGCTCTCAACCTTACCCTAGCTACTAAAGGGGTTTAGCCAACCACAATTGGCTAAGGAGAGAATGGGGGAAGAAGAAAGAGGAAAGGGATTTTGGAGGGAAGAGTAAAATTTGAATTTGGCTCTGATTCTCTCAATTTCTGGATGCTTTTTAGTGCAATATCTCTTCTATTTATACTCTTTCCTTTTGTCCACAAATCTGTTTTAGCCAATCAGAGCTCAAGGGCATCTTTCAATTATTCTGAGCTGCTGATGTGGCTGATTTCTCTTCTATAAGCTCTCCCCCAATTGGTCCAAACTGATAAGTACATGTGATGTAGTTAAAGAGTTCCCATTCGTCAACATTTGTGTTCTAAAAATACCCCCAAGGGTCATTAACATGCCTTAGAACTCATGCACAGACCTTTGAAGCAGGCAATAGGTGTGGCTGGAACTGAAAAGTTCCCAAATCGAGTGTCGAGAGGTTCAAGGAACCTCTCAACAAGTTCTGAGTCTATTTGGTGTCCATTTTGACAGGTTGAGATAGGCTTTCGATAGGTTCCTTGACTTCTCGACAGGTTCATCTGAACTAGTCGACAAGATTGACACAATTCTCATCTTCTATCTAGTCTCCATTCATTCTCTCGACTGGTTATACAACATCCTGTCGACTTCTTTCTTTGCTTCAGGTACCTTCTCGATAGGTTGCCCTCTGCTTTTCGACAAGTTGATTCAACCTCGCACCAATGAGTGCAGGTTCAGGAAAGTTATCGATAGGTTGCCTTGCACTGCTCGATAGGTTCAGTTGAACCTCTCGATATGTAGCTAGAAACTCTCTAGCTCCCCTGCATCTCCAGGTGTTTCTTTGATAGGTTGTAGCCTGCTGCTCGACATGTTCTTCCAACCTCTCGAGATCTTCACTTTTCCACCTCTAGACCACTTGACAGCTTGGGATACACCTCCAGAACCTCTCGATGGGTTGCTTCCTTCAGTCTCAACTACTCGACAGGTACTGGGAACCTCTCGACAACTTGGAGTGACCTCTCAACAAGTCCTATCCTTTGTTTCCACAACTGGCACACCTCCTTGAGGTGTTGTCCTTCATCTGTCAGCCCACAGTAGCTTCTTGGTGGGTTCAATCCTCATCAGATGCAGTTGGTCTTTCTCCCATGTGTGCCCATGTGGACACATGTCATTGCCATGGAGCTCTGAGGCTCTGTGAATGCTTAATTGGCTGGCCTTTGGGCTGCATGAGAACATGCTGAGCAGTAGATTGCTTCTTTGGCATTTTTAGATGGATGTCTACACTAAGGCTATAATTTATTACTTATCTATAAAATACATTCAAAATACATTATTAGTCAACTCAAAGGTCCATCAAAGGTCAGGTTAGGAGGTGAAAAATGGTATTTTTCACTGCTTAACACACCCCCAAACCTAAGCTTTGCTAGTCCCTGAGCAAAGGAGAATATAAAACAAGTATTGAAAATGAAAAATGCCACTTCTGTAGGGAGCACATATGCATTTAGTATATGCATCAAGCCTTTTAAACCCCTAGGTGATCCCTAGTGGAGTGAAGCCTCCTAAGGGTTTTCAGTGAAGGTACCCACAAACTTCTCCAATGACTCAGTTAATATCAATGCAACATGTTAAAATAAAATTTAAGCAAAATAAAATTCATTCCACACCTTGTTCATTCAATTTTTAGAGGATTCTCAATCGAAAAAAAAAATTGAAATTCTGCTGTAATTCCTTCACAATCAATCAGCTCATATCAAGGCATATTGTATAAAAATTAATGCAGAGCTTACCATCAAATTGAGAATTCTATTTTGATAATGCCCCCAACAAATTATATGTCAGACCCAAGTCTTACCAGGGTTGTCACTCAAAATAATCATGAAGGGTGCATCATTTCACACAGCTTAAGAGCAATTGCAGTCCTCAAATAGGACTGCAAGCATGAGCATAGGCATTGCTCTAATTTCTAAAGTCCTCTAACTCTTTTCACCATAGATTAAACACATCCTCATCTCTACATGACAGCTCAATCCATTTCAGATCAGTAGGGTCTTTTTATTGGGTTGTAATGTGGCTTATGGGTGAGGTTTATAAAGAATGAAAGCATGGAATAGGATCCAAAAATGAGAAATCAGTAAGGTAGGGAGGTAGTGCACACACCTTCTTCATTTCAGCACAATTCCATCTACTTCTTGAATTTTCAGAATTGAAGTGATCAGTTTCTAATCCTCTTTTCAATCTTTTAATGAAATGACTTCTCTCTCTCATTCTTTTGTTTTTACTTTTCTATTTTTCTCTTCTTTTTCTTTTTGTATGCTTTGCTATTGTATTTTTCCAAATTTTTCTTTTCTTATGAGCTGGAATGCCACAGCTATACATTTGACACACAATTGTCTTCAAGTGGTGCTTTCTTCTCCTTCAACCAAATGTCAAACCAGCTCTGCCTTCTTCAACTCCTTCACCTTTACCTTCTAAAATCTCAGGGTAAGGGTTAGGTTGTATCAAGTCACTGAGTTTTGGGTCCAAATTTTCTCGTTTTTATCAAAGAAAACTTAGACTTTTAAGGCTCAAATGGTGTGTATCAAGGGCAGTTCACAGGGTAAGGATTTTTAAGCTCAAACTATCCAAAGGATGGCCTTACATCATGTCCTCAATGTCATGAATGCTGTCAAGCTGTTTCAACTTGGATTTGCCTAACTTCTAGTGAGCAAGAATAGGTTCAATCAGTCCTTAGAGCAGAAAAATTGCCAAAACACTCTTCAAAGGATTCAGGCCCAAATCTCACTGGGTATGGTCTTCCATCAAATTCTTGTGGTATATCCTCACAATTTTCTCTCTTTTCAAGTTCACTAAGCATCAATTTTTTAAAAAATTCTTGACATTTGCCTCATGAGAATGTTAGAGCTATAACAAATTTCAATTTAAAATTTTTTTTTTTTTTTATTTCCTCTTTTGCAAAAAAAAATCAGGTGGGAATTTACTTTATTTTCACAAATTTTGTTCAACCCTGCTGCACTAGCATTAACTATTTCATTGGCACACCTTCCATACCCTCAAACCTATGAGGAGCAGTGTCCTCACTATGGCAAAAAAAAGAATCAGCAGGGTAGGCATAGGAAAAGTAACTAATTAAGCAGAAAGAACATTCTAGACAAATTCATACACAAAGGAAAGAAAAAAGAACACAAACTGGCAAAACAAAAATCAATGGACAGCAAGTAGCCACAAAGTATAATAGAAATAGAAAATTTTTATATTGAACAAAAAGTATGTACAGCAACATGCAAAAATAGACTAATTATAAACAAATCCTAAGTACAAGCTACTCCTAATCAAACTCTGAGTCAGTGCTTGATAAAGACATTGGCTCCCATCTTTGTTGTGCAGCTAGCTTGTCATAATCCTCCTTGACTTGCATTCTCCTTTTTAGTCTCTTAGCACTGACAACACCCTCCTTAGTCCTGTTGATAGCTGCCTTCCGAGGCTTGGAGCTGCTCTGGGGCATAGTGGGCTCATTTATGGACACCCCAGCTACTGAGGGTGGCATCCCTCCTAGTAGGGTGGCCTGCAGGGTGTTAGCTAGATTGGCTAGCATCTCAGATTTTTACTTCTCTGCATCATATAAGGTGAGGGCTTGCTTGCACAATCCCTCCCAATGAAGCTTCTCCCACTTATGCTCCATCTTCAACCGATCAATCTTAGCTACCAAGGGCTGCTTCACCCAAGTTTTCATCACAGCCATCCCTTGTTGGACATCTCTCTAGATGTAGGGATTTTCACCCATGGCTCTGTAAAGAGTGGAAAATGGGGGTGTAGGGAGGAGGTATTTAGGGACAATGGCCCTCTCATTGGGGTCAGCAAACAAATGGTAGGAAGTGGATGAAGAGGATGGAAGAGAAGGGGAAAGTGGGATGGTTGATGTCAACACCTCTACCTCAACCACAAGCTCAGGTGGGGTGGAAGGACAGGTAAAAGGTGTAGAGGGTGTGACCTCTTCCAAGGGTCAGTCTGGGTTGAAGAGTCTTAGGTGGAAGGTTTAGGGAGTGGTTCCTCCACCTCAGCAGTGGAAACCACTGCTAAAGGAGATGGAGGTGGAGTGGGTAGAGGAGTAGGTGTAGGAGTACGGATCGGAAGAGATTGGGAGGTTGGGGTAACAGGGATTAAGGTGGATTGAATGGCCTGAAGGCAAGTGGCCATAGCAGCTTAGTTAGCTGTGTTGGTTTGGAGCTGGGCTAGGATGGTGGTGAACAGGGAAAGGATTTGGGTGGAGGCCTCAGGAAGGACTTGGACCTGGGTAGTAGGTGGAATGGGTATAATGGGCTGGAAGGGAGAAGTGGGGGCATGCTGAAAAGGTGGGGTGGGAGTAGGCTGAAATTGGGTAGGCTGTGGAGAGGTGGGTTGTGGAGAGTTAGATAAGGGGGAGTATTCATGCCCAGTATTGTCCACAATGGACTTTATCAGGGATGAATACCCCTCGGTGGTCAAATGGTTATGGTCTTAGGTCTGTGGAGGTGAGATGGAAAAGGTGGGGTCAATATCAAAGGGTATGGATGGTGGTGAAGAAATGGTTGGGTCAGCTGATGTAGATGGTGCAGGGCTCAAGGGCTCAACAACTGAGATGGATGGGCTAGCTGGAGGGGTTGGCTTTGATTTTCTTTAGTAAGTGGATGTGATGGGAAGTGAAAGTGAGGTAGCGATGGGGTCTGTGGTAGGAGCTAACAAAGGTGTGGATGTGGTGATGGTGGAAAGGGCTGCTGAACTACTGAGAGGTATGGAGACTACAATGGAGGGTATGGAAATGCTGACAATCTCAGAGCTAAAATTAGGCAAAGACATAGCAGTAGAGGGAATGACTATGGGTGAAAAGGACATAGGTGGGGGCTCTAAACTATGACCAACAGAGGTGGGTGGAAGCTCAGATCTGGCTGAAGTAGAGGTCTCAGCTACAGCTACTGAGCTAGCCACCTGAGGGGCTTCTTTGTCAGGACTCTTAATAGATTTCTTCTTGCTCTTCCCAATCAATGTCCTACTAGCAGACCAGGCCCTCTTCCCAAACACTTTTGGAGTTACTTTTTCCATAGGCTCATTTTTTAAAACACAAATTTCCCTCTTCTCAATAGAGCAGTGATGAGTCTGTTGTAGGGTAACCCTGGCAAGGCTTGTACTTTTCTGATTTTTTCATGCACATCTACCATTGCCTCCAATACTAGCTGAGAGGCATTCATAAACTAGCCCTAGGAGAAAAAATATAGGGCATCCACTATGGGGGTTCTCCTCTCCTGCTGGTGTCCACTGACATATATATTTTTTCTCAAGATTGAATCAATAAACAGTAGGCTGGAGTCTAAATCTCTTCTCATCAATGACTCCCTAGACCCCACAATGCCTTGGGTCAAATGTCTGACCATTGCTCTAAAGGATACACTCTCAGGTGCTGGTTGACCATAAGCTGTATCAAAAACAGATGAGACCCCTAATGCTAACCCAATATCATTGTAATCCACTGACAACTCCCAATATCATTGTAATCCACTAACAACTCTCAATTATCAATCAACACCACAAGTATAGGCTCAGTTGACCCAGGCTTCATTTTCTTTATGATGTTCTAATACCACGGTTTGACTAACCTAGGGTAAGATTTTTTTTGCAATGGGGTCAACAAGGGTGTCAGGCCTGCCTTAACCAAATAGTCCAATGTGTCCTTACACTCCTCTTCCTTAGAAAAATAAGGTAGGTCAAAACTAGTCTCAGGGATCAGGCCTAAAGCATCCACAAATTCATTGGGGGTTGATAGGTTCACAGGGACTTCAGGTTCAGCCTCTGGGTTAGGTTCAGGCACCAAGTTAGGCTCAAGCATAGGGTTATCTTCAGGAATTTCTTCAGTGCTTTCCTCAACAATTTTAGCCTTCTTAGCTTTCTTTACTTCTTAGGTTTCTCAGACTTATCCATTATGAGCTTCCTCTTAGTAGGTGGGTTCTCCTTGGGCTGGGTGGCTAGCCTACTGGACTGTCTAGTGGATTTCTGGGTAGATTTGGAAGGGGCCTTGAACAGATCAGCTAATGTATCCTCAAGGTCAGCCATTGGTCACAAAATCCACACAATAAACTCTTGACAATTCACAGTAGTCTCCTTGTGCCCAATCAAATTACCACACAACTTGAAAATGGAAGTACAAAGCTTAAAAATCACTGAGCGGAGTTAAAGAAGAGCTTACCCACATAAACCCTAGGGTTTCTCAGATCTTGCAGTACACGGCACCAAACCCATCTCAAATAGGTGCAAAATGTAGCCCTTATAAAATTAAAGCACTTGGAGCAACGGCAAGGTGAGTGTGGTTGGACCCAGTGAGGTGGAGGAAGAAGAAGGAAATTGGAAATCGGCAGACAGAGGAACAGGCTTGGAACATAAGCTATCGAATGGTTAGAATGAGTTGTCGATAGGTTTAAAATAATGAAAATCGCATTTTAACAGGATTGGAGAGGAGGTTTTGATAGGTTGCGTCAACCTGTCAAAGAGTTAAAATCATCTGGGATGGCAGGGATGGCAGGTTGAAGGTCTCGAGAGGTTCACTCAATCTTGTCGACAAGTTCAAGGCTTCAGAAAAAATCAATTCGAGAGGTTCATGGAATCTCTCGACAGGTACTCTGAACCTGTCGAAAATGTCCCCAAAATCCTTTAGAACTTGTCGACTTTCTTGCTCAATATCTTGATAGGTTCATAGATCCTGTCGAAAATCATATTTACACCTTCAAAACCTGTCAAGAATAAACTCAAACCTCTCAACAGGTCCCAGACTTGTTGGCATGCACATTAGGAACCTTCAGAACTTGTCAAACATCAATTCAAACCTCTTGACAGGTTTATTTTGCATTCTTAACCTATTTCTCAGCAGTTCCCTTGTCTCCATTCACACAAATTTCTCAATTCTGCTTTGTTCCCATTGGATTTCTCATGCCTTTGGTGTCGTTCCTAACTAAATCAAGGTGGACTTAGTAACCTACATGAAACACCTAAACAAAATATGGCAACCTATATAGAAAGCTAGACAGTTTTAAAAACAGAAACAGTAATAAAATTGACAAAAATAAACAGTTATGGTACATAGTCTACATTGTTGAAAGTCAATCACACTTGGGAGGTTCTTGAAGGTGAATGGTCACCATGGGCTCTACTATATTTTTAACAAAGAGTTTGAGCCTTTGACCATTAACTTTCATGATCCTACCATCTTTTGGATCCATGATTTCAACAACTCCAAATGGGGATACATGCACTACATTGTAAGGTCCCTCCCATTTGGATCTCAACTTACTTGGGAAAATTTTCAATTTACAATTGAACAGCCATACCTTGTTGCCAGCAGTGAACTCCTTTCTCAGCAAATGCTTGTCATAAAAAGCTTTAGTTTTCTCCTTATAGATTCTATCATTGGAGTAGGCTTTCAATCTCAGTTCTTCCAGCTCTGACAGCTGGAGTTTCTTGTACATGCCAGCAGAAGTTAGATCAATATTCAATGATTTAATAGCCCAGTAGGCCTTATGCTCAAGCTCTACTGGTAAATGGTAGGCCTTTCCATACACCTGCCTAAAGGGAGACATCCCTATTGGGATCTTATAAAGAGTTCTATAAGCCCAAAGAGCATCAGTCAACCTCAAGGACCAGTCCTTCCTATCTCCCCTCATAGTTTTCTCTAAAATGTGTTTGATTTCTCTATTAGAAATTTCCACCTGCCCACTGGTCTGTGGGTGGTATGGGGTGCAACTCTATGGGTCACAGAGTTCTTTCTAAGTAAGTTCTCAAATTGTTTACTACAGAAATGGATTCCCCCATCACTAATGATAGCTCTGAGGGTGCCAAACCTAGAGAAAATGTTGTCCTTCAAGAAGTTGGGGAGAACTTTGTGATTATTGGTTCTTGTGGTTATGGCCTCAACCCATTTGGACACCCAGTCCACAGCCATAAGAATGAAATTGTATTCAAAGGAAGGGGGGAAAGGACCCATGAAGTTAACCTCCCAAATGTCAAAGAGCTCAACAACAAGTATAGGTTGTAAAGGCATGGAGTTTCTTTTGGAGATACTTCCCATTTTTTGACATCTTTCACAAGCTTTACAATGCTGCCATTCATCCTTGAAGAGAGTGGGCCAATTAAATCTACTTTGGAGCACCTTCACAGCAATCTTGTTCCCACTGAAATGGCCTCCACAAGCCTGCTCATGATACATGGTTAGTATGTTATGGAATTCATCATTAGGGACACACCTCCTCACCACTTGGTCTGCATAATGCTTGAACAGGTATGGATCCTCCCACATGTAATGTCTGATCTGTGAAAAGAATAGCTCCTTGCCCAATTTGTTCTAATGTGGGGGAATCCTACCCACATCTAAATAGTTCACTATGTTTGCAAACCAAGGTGCAGCAGTGTTGACAGTAAATAGTTGTTCATCAGGAAAAAAATTATTGATAGGCAACCTATCAAACTCATTAGCTACGATCCTGGATAAGTGGTCTGCAACCACATTTTTAACCCCTTTCTTATCCTTAATCTCAAGATCAAACTCATGTAATAGGAGGATCCATCTGATTAATCTTGACTTGGAATCCTTTCTAGACAAAAGGTACTTCAGGACTAAGTGGTCTGCGAAGACCACTATCCTAGATCCCAACACATAAGACCTGAATTTTTCTAAAGCATAGACAATTACCAATAATTCCTTCTCAATTGTAGTGTAATTTAACTAAGCATCAATTATTGTCTTGCTTGCATAAGGAGTCACACAAGGTGCTTTGTCTTTTCTTTGCCCCAAAATTGCACCAATAGCAAAATCTGATGCATCACATATCAACTCAAATGGTAAAGAAAAATCAGGTGCTTGGAGGATAGGTGCAGAGGTTAAACAGCCTTTCAAAAGCTCAAAAGCAATAAGACATTCATCATTAAATTCAAAAGGAACCTCTTGGCACAACAGGTGACAAAGAGGTTTTGAGATTTTACTGAAATCTGTGAAGAATCTCCTATAAAAACTAGCAAGCCTCAAGAAAGATCTAACTTGTTTCACAGTTTTAGGTGGGGGCAAATGTACATTTAAATCAATTTTAGCCTGGTCTACTTCAATGCCTCTGCTGGAAACAACATGGCCAAGGACAATGCCTTGATTAAACATAAAATGACTCTTTTCCTAGCTCAAAACCAAGTTGGTTTCGTCACATCTCTGCAATACAAGGCTGAGATGGTGTAGACATTGGCTAAAACTGTCCCCAAAGACAGAAATCATCCATAAATATTTTTAAAAACAGATCAATCATGTCAGAAAAAATAGCATACATACACCTCTGGAGAGTTGCAGGGGCATTGCACAATCCAAATGGCATCCTTCTCTAGGCAAAGGTGCCAAATGGACATATAAAAGTTGTCTTTTCTTGATCTTGTGGATAAACAGAGATTTGGTTATATCCAAAATATCCATCAAGAAAGCAATAGAAAGCCTTGCCTACCAACTTATCTAAAACCTGGTCTATGAAGGGCAAAGGAAAGTGGTCTTTTCTGGTTTTCAAATTGAGCTTCGATAATCAATACACCCTCCAACCTATGGTTTTCCTAGTTGGAATCAGCTCCCCGGAATTAGTTTTCACCATAGTAATTCAAGATTTCTTACGTACCACCTGAGTAGGCGCCACCCATTCAGAATCAGAAATAGGATAGATGACTCCTGCATCTAATAATTTGACCACCTCCTTCATCACCACTTCTTGCATGTGGGGATTTAACTTTCTCTGCATCTCCCTAGAGGGTTTGGAACCCTCTTCCAAGTGGTTTTATGCATACACACAGCAAGGCTGATGCCCCCAAGATCAGCAATAGTCCAAGCTATTGCTCTCTTGTATTTTTTCAACACACTCAATAGCTCCTCTTCTTGCTCATCAGTGAGTGAGGAAGAAATTATCACTGGCAACTTCTGGTTTGCCCCTAAAAAAGCATATTTTAAGATCTTAGGCAGCTGTTTCAACTCTACATTAGGTAAACTTATGAGTGAAGGCAACAAAGGTGCCTTTGATAGTGGTGGAAGAGGCAACACAACTGGTTTCCAAGGAGGATACCTTATTGCTAGCCCCACTTTAGAAATTAAGGCTTTCACCTCTTGAACCATAGGTGTGGGGGCCTTCTCTTCCATAATTTTGCTCCACACATTCTCAAAAAAATCACAAAAAACATCACAATGCAGCAGCTTGGGCAAAGTCTCTTCCACAAGCTCATCCAACACATCAATTAAAAAGCAATCCTCACTATCCAAGTGAGGCTGACTTGCTGCATTATTAATATTCAATTTAACTTTCATGTTGTCAAAAGACACCTCTATTACACCTAATCTACACTGAATACAAGCATTAGAAGTGGCCAAGAAAGGCCTGCCCAAAATTACAGGAATGGAAGTGGTGCACTTGCTGGGCTCCATGTCAAGAACCAGAAAATCTGATGGATAGAAAAACTTGTCAATCCCAACTAACATATCTTCTATCATTCCCACAGGTTTCCTTTTAGATCTGTCAGCCAGCTGTAGTACCACATGTGTGGGCTTCAATTCTCCCAAATCTAACTTCTTATAAACTGAATATGGAAGTAGGTTTACACTAGCTCCCAGATCTAACAAGGCCTTCTCAATGGTGTGATCCCCAATGATATAAGGGATTGTGAGAATTCTAGGGTCTTGGAGCTTTGTTGGGGTTGCAATGGATAGCACTTGGTTCACTTTCTCAGTACAAAAGACCTTCTTGGATAGGAGTATCCTATATTATCTTTTGTGGGTACACAAATCTTTCAAAAAAATTTTATAGGCTAGAACTTGCTTGATAGAATCAAGTAAAGGCAACTTGATCTTTACTTATTTGAATGTTTTCATCATCTCCTCAACTTTAGCATTCCCCTTATCAAAAGGAGAAGGTGATTGAAGTACATTAGGAAATGGCAAATGGGGGACTGATCTCCCATTTGCTGCCTTAGCAAGCTCATCAGATTTCTTTTTATTTTTGTTTTTAGTTTTCTGTTGGGGCACATCAACACTCCCCTTATTTCTTATATGCTGCTCCTGCTGCATATCAACATGGGTTGTTCTTTCATTTCTTGTACTTTCTCATCAGGCTCCATACCAACTTTTTTGTCAGCCAGCCTTCCACTTCTCAAAGTGGTGACAGATTTGGCTTCTTCATGTGAAGAAGTCTCACCCACCATATAATGCCCTTTTGGGTTGTTCATGGGCTGACTAGGTAGTCTTCCCTCCTCTCTCCTAGGCAAAGTATTGGATAGCTCACCAAGGTGGTTTTCTATCTTCTTAATACATTAGCTATGGGAGTTAACAGTTTGTGACAAAGAGCCTAAATTCTGCAGTGAAGGCAGAACTTACTCTTCAAATGTGAGGGATCTAGAGAGTGTTGAGGCTGGGGCATTTTGATGCACAGGTTGTGCCCTTGGCTGGGCCATAGGCTGCTGGTATTAGGGACTTGAAAAGTAGTTCTGCTAGTATGGCTGAGCATTCCTATAAGGCATGGACTGCTGTTGTGGCTGTTGTTGCTGCTGGATTTGAAAGGTATCTTGTCTCCACCTCAAGTTGGGGTAGTTTCTCCAATGATAACCAGCAGTAGGCTGTTGTCTAAAGGATTGAGCAGCATTCACATGTTCCATAACAAGGCCTTGAAATTGGGCAGCAGATGGACATTCCTCAAGAGAGTGAGTGGGGGACTGGCATATCACACATGCCTCCTCTACTTTGGTAGCCATTAGAGATTGCATTGCACCCATGAGCTTATCAAATTTTTGAGTCAAACTATCCACTTTCCTTCCCAAATTAATATATCCACTAACCTCATACATTTTTTCTCTTGTAGTAGTCTCTCTTACCAATCTAACAAGGGTCTCAATGTCCCTTGAAAAAGTCTCCCTTTCCATGGAGTTTTCACTAATGATAGCAAACAACTCCTAAGCCTCATCTGCTGTCTTGTGGAGGTAAGTACCACCACATGAGGCATCAACTATATCCCTGCTCTTGGAATCAATTCCTTGATAGAAATTTTAAACAAGTTGCCATTTAGGAATTTGGTGATGGGGATATTGCTTCATGAGCTCCTTAAATATCTCCCATGCTTGGTGAAAGTCTTCAGTTGGGGCTTGAGCAACTGAAATTATGCTCTTCCTCAGCTGACTTGGTTTGGACATGGGGAAAAACTTGGCTAAAAATTGACATTGAAGGTCATTGCAAGACTGAATACTATTAGTTGGGAGCATTGATAGCCAAGTTATGGGCCTATCCTTTAATGAAAAAGGAAAGAGTCTCAACCTGGTTGCTTCCTCCCCCAAACCTACAATATTAAAAGTAGTGTATAGTCCTAGAAATTCATCAATGTGCTTGTAGGGGTCTTCCTTACTTAGCCCATCATATGAGAGTAGCATCTGTATGATGGACGATTTAATCTTATAGTTCCCTTGGACAGTAGAGAATTGAATGCAAAAGGGGGAATTGTTTACCCCTAGTACATTAAATTCTTTCAATGTCCTAGGTTGCTCACCCATTACAGAAATCTCATAATTAACCACAGGTGTGTGTAGGGACTGCCTTGGTCTGAAAAGCCTCTCAACTTCAAGATTTATAGGAATAATCTCAAGATTAAGAGATCTTCTACCAAGCATACACACAGCAGAAACCAAGTACAACACAAAAAATTATAGCATAGATTTCAGCAAAACAATTACACAAACACACAACTATTGCTGCAGATCTAAAAAAATTACAGATCTAGAAATATAAAAGAGGCAGGAAATACAAACTTTAGCACAGATTGCTCCTCCAATTAGCACAATGCTCCTCTCAGAACCACATATCCAGATCTGAAACACAAAATTAAACTATAAAAAACTACAGTAGCAATTAGTCAAACGCAAAACAAGCAATTATAAATCTAAATTTAAAATAAGAAAAACTTAGAGCTACCAATTTAAAAATACAGATCCCCGACAACGATGCCAAAAACTTGTTGATTGCTTCCCTTAAAATTATTACAGGGTTAAAACAGCCAATTGAAAGGAAAAATCACAGAGAGATGGGATCAAGGTAAGCAACCAGTCCTGCAAGAACTAGGGCTGCTGCAGCAAGCTTTAAGGGTAAGTCAGGGTATGTCCACAGGGAAATGTGCTTTAAACTATGGTAAATCTCCAGATCTATACCAGATCTGGCACTCTATCCCAAACCAATGCAAGGAAAGGAAAGAGGAGAGGTTTCTAAGAGTTATCACTTTGTAGAAGATACAAAAATCAAATGCAAATGATCCAGAACTAATTAAAACTCAGATTTAAAGGAATGGGAAAAGGATTAAAATCAAATGATGGAGGGTAGCAGCTAGGGATTTTTGGTCTTTACTGAAAATCAATTGGATTAAAGGCAATGCATAAGACTGATTTGCAATAATCCTTCATCTGGATATAAGCTCAAATGCAAGGTATAAGAATCTAATCTAGACCAAAGAATTAGAGCAATTCTAAGGCTATGATCTGTCCACTTGAATGGTCACAAATCATCCTAGAGATTCCTCTAATTTAAGGATCTTGATTGGAACAGGTAAGCTATTACAGATGTTGTGGATGAAAGGCTAAAAGCTCAAGCATCCACAGGGGGATTTAATCTAAGGAAATCAAATGCAAACAAGAGATTTATAGATCAAATCCAATTATGCACAGATCTGTAATTTGTGCAACATACAATCCATTTACAAAGCCTTGAACTCTCAATTTACAGCTCTCAACCTCACCCTAGCTACTAAAGGGGTTTAGCCAACTATAATTGGCTAAGGAGAGAACGAAGGAAGAAGAAAGAGGAAAGGGATTTTTAAGGGAAGAGCGAAATTCGAATTTGGCTCTGGTTCTCTCAATTTTTGGATGCTTTTTAGTGCAATTTCTCTTCTATTTATACTCTTCCCTTCTGTCCTCAGATCTATTTCAGCCAATCATAGCTCAAGGGCATATTTCATTTATCCTGAGCTATTGATGTGGCTGATTTCTCTTCTAGAAGCTCTCCCCCAATTGGTCCAAACTGGTAAGTACATGTGATGTGGTTAAAGAGTTCTCATTTGTCAACATTTATGTTTCAAAAATACCCCTAAGGGTCATTAACATGCCTTAGAACTCGTGCACAGAACTCTAAAGTAGGCAGCAGCTGTGGCTAGAACTGAGAAGTTCCCAATTCGAGTGTCGAGAGGTTCAAGGAACCTCTCGACAGGTTCTGAGTCTATTTGGTGTCCTTGACTTCTTTACAGGTTTAGCTGAACTAGTCAACAGGATTAACACAATTCTCATCTTCTATCCAGTCTCCATTCATCCTCTTGACTAGTTATACAACATCCTATCGACTTCTTTCATTGCTTCAGGTACCTTCTCGACAGGTTTCTCTCTGCTTTTCAACAAGTTGTTTCAACCTCATGCCAATGAGTGCAGCTTTAGGTAAGTTATCGATAGGTTGCCTTGCACTGCTCGATAGGTTCAGTTAAACCCCTCGACATGTAGCTAGAACCTCTCGAGCTCCCCTGCATCTCCAGGTGTTTCTTCAATAGGTTGGAGCCTGCTGCTCGACATGTTCTTCCAACCTCTTGAGATCTTCACTTTTCCACCTCTAGACCTCTCGACCGCTTGGGATACACCTCCAGAACCTCTTGACAGGTTGCTTCCTTCAGTCTTAACTACTCGACAGATACTAGGAACCTCTCGACAGCTTAGAGTGACCTCTCGACAGGTCCTATCCTTTGTTTCCACAGCTGGCACACCTCCTTGAGGTGTTGTCCTTCATCTGTCAACCCACAGTAGCTTCTTGGTGGGTTCCATCCTCATCAAATGCAGCTGGTCTTTCTCCCATGTGTGCCCATGTGGACACATGTCATTGCCATGGAGCTCTAAGGCTCTGTGAATGCTTGATTGGCTAGCCTTTGAGCTACATGAGCACATGCTGAGCAGCAGATTACTTCTTTGGCATTTTTAAATGGATGTCTGCACTAAGACTGCAATTTATTGCTTAACTATAAAATACACTCAAAACACATTATTAGTCAACTCAAAGGTCCATCAAATGTCATGTTAGGAGGTGGAAAATAGTATTTTTCACTACTTAACAGTTTCTGCTAAAACATTACAGCTTAAATATAAAGTCTCTCACTGCCTTGGCTAATAGGAGCACAAATGAGAAAAACTCTAATTGCTGCTTGAAGACATGGCCCAATTGTGACAGTTGGATGCCTCAAGAAGTGGGAAATAGGTTAGAACCTTGAGATGTGTGCCCTAGAAGTGGGGAAATCCCCAAAGTGTCCCTGTCTATGGACTGAGAAGTGGGGATCCCAAGCTTTGAGAGGACGAGTGCTGCATTTTAGCCTCTCGCGAAGCTATCACATGGATGAACTTGCAATTGAATGGCCCTTGCGAGGTCCCTTTTATATTGAGTAGCTGAGCTCGCGCAGATGGTTCTCCTTGTGTCTCAAGTCGCGAGGACCTAGCTGGGCTGAATTATGTCTCGCCAGGCTGTCACGAGGATCTTTTAAGCTGCGCGGGGTTGATCCCCAGGATGGAATGTACATCTCACATGGCTGGACTACTCTTTGAAGCATGCGAGGTCTGTGCGAGAGCTTCAGGAGAATATTTTTTGGGGCTCTCTCTCCTTTTGAGCTGCGAGAGATGTGTGTGAGTTTTAAGTCTGTTGTAGTGCACTGTGCGAGATCTATGCAAGCTCTTTTACTATTGTGAGCTTGAGCTAAGTGAGGGGGCTTTTAGGCCAAATTGAACTGCGCGAGCTCAACATTTCTCTTCTCTATTGCAGTGTACATGCTACTATAGCAGTGTTCTCTGCTTGGCCCATCTTTTTTTCATCCATCTAACTTCTAAGGCCCACCTCAACAGGCAAAATAGTCACCATGGTGTGTACCACCCTGGTGTATCCTTTGTTCTTCTATCAACTGCAGCCCTTGGCTTTAAATCTATCTCTTCTTGGCCTCCAAAACATGACTGTTGTACTAAGCTATAAATTTATTCTTAACTACAAAACAAACTCAAAAGAGGATTATTAAATGGCTCCAAGGATTAGTAAAGGCTAGGTTAAGAGGTGAAAATAGTGTTTTTCAGTGCTTAACACACCCCAAACTTAATCTTTGCTAGTCCTCGAGCAAAGTAAAATTTAAACAACTACTCTAAAAGTTAAAATGCCACTTTCATAAGGAGCACGGATGCATTTAGCTTATGCATCAAACCCCTAGGTGATCCCTATTAAGCAGTGAAAAATAACATTTTTCACCTCCTAACCTGACCTTTGATGGACCCTTGAGCTGACTAATAATGTATTTTGAGTGTATTTTGTAGATAAGCAATAAATTATTGTCTTAGTGCAGACATTCACCTAAAATCGCCAAAGAAGTAGACTACTACTCCTCATGTGCTCAAATAACCCAAAGCCAGCCAAGCAGTCCACAGAGCTTTAGAAGTTCATGAGAAGGTCATGGGCCCAACTGGGCGTGCTTGGGACTAAGTGCAATTGCAAGGAATAAAGTTTGAACAAATGAAGAACATCACACCAAAGATGTGTACCAGCTGTGGAAGCACAAAGTAGAACCTATCAAGAGGCTCTAATGCTCAAAATCCAACATATTGAGAGGTTCCAGATACTTGTCGTGAGGTTCTAGAAGCATAGGCCAACCTGTCGAGAGCCATTGAGTTGAAAATATGAAGATCTCACGAGGTTCCAGTACCTATCGAGAGGTTGGAGGTATAATTGTGGATCCTGTCGAGAGGATACCAAGAGGTGCAGGGGAAGTCGAGAGGTTCCAGATACTTATCGCAAGCTTCAACTGAACCTATCGAGCAGTGCGTGATAACCTATCGACAACTTACCTGAAGCTACACCCATTCTCATGAGTATTGAAGCAACCTGTCGAGCACTTAAATAGAACTGTATAACTACTCGACATGATGCTTTATAACCTGTCGAGAGGATAAATGTAGTTAGGACAGCAGATAAGATTTTGGCTATCAATCCTATCGATGAGTTCACCAGAACCTATCGAGAAGTCAAGCAACCTATCGAGAGCCTTCAGCAACCTGTCGACCAGTTCACATGAACCTATCGAGATGTCTCCAAATCTATCGAAAGCCACTTCAACCTATCGATGAGAACACCAAGCTGATTCAGAACCTGTCGAGAGGTTCAGTCGAATTAGGAACTTCTCAGTTCCTTTCACAGCAGTTGCCAACTTTAGAATTTTGTGCACAAGTTTCAAGGCATGTTAATGACCCTTGGGGGTATTTTTGGAACACCGCTGAGCACTAATGGGAACCCTAACCACATCACATGGGCCTACCTATTTTGGACCAATGGGGAAAGAGCTTCTAGAAGAGAAATTAGCCACATCAGCAACTTAGAATAATAAAATTATTCTCTTGAGCTCTGATTGGCTGAAACAGATCTGAGAAGAGAGGAGAAGAGTATAAAAGCTAGGAGAATGTACAAAGCTACCATCCAAAAATTGGGAGAACTAGAACCAAATTCGATTTCCCTCCAAAAATTCCCTCTTTTCTCTTCCTTCTTCTCCCATTCTCCTCTTAGCCAATTATGGTTGGCTAAACCTCTTTGGTAGCTAGGGTGAGGTTGAGAGCTATAAATTGAGAGGTTCAAAGCTTTATAGGAGGATTAGGTGTTGCACAAATTGCAAATCTAAGCATAATTGACTATAAGTTGTATTGATTCAGTAATTGTTGAATGTAAAGTTAATTTAAATCTATAAATTTCTTGATTGCCATTTGATTTCCCTAGATCTAATATCCCTGTGGATGCCTGAGCTTGTAGCCTTGCATCCATAGCATCTGTAATGATTTAATTATTCCAATTAAGATCCCTGAATTAGAATAATCTCTGGGATGATCTATGACCATTCGAGTGGATAGATCATAGCCTTAGGATTGCTTCAATTCTCTAGTTGAGAGTGGATTCTTATACCTTGCATCTGAGCTTGTTGCTAGATGAAGAATTATTGTAAACCACTTCCCTGCACTGCCTTTAGAACCAAACAATTTTCAGTAAAGACTAAAATCCCTAGCTGCTATTCTCCACCTCTTGATTTTAATCTTTTCTCCATTTTCCTATAACTTTGTATTTAATCAAATCTGGACCATTTGCATTTGATTTTTTTATAATTTTTAGTGACAAACCCTAGAAACCTCTCCTCTTTCTTATTTTAATTTAGTTGAATTTAGGATAGAGTGCCAGATCTACTATAGATCAGGAGATTTACTATAGTTTAAATCACATTTCCTTGTGGACATACCCTGACTTACCTATTAAAACTTGCTGTAATGGCCCTGGTTCTTATAGGACTGCTTGATTACCTTGATTCCTCATCTCTGTAATTTTACCTTTTAATTAGTTGTTTTAACCATTTAATAATTGTAAGGTGAGCAAGACAATAAGTTTTTGGCATCGCTGTCGGGGATCTGTATTCTAAAAGTGGTAGATCTAAGTTTTTCCCATTTTAGATTTAGATTTTTTATTGCCTATTTTGTGTTTGACTAATTGCTGCTGTAGTTTTTTGTAGTTTAATTTTGCGAGTGCAGATCTGGAATTATTGTTTTGAAAGGAGCATTATGCCAACTTGAGGAGCAAGCTCTGCTTAATTTTGTATCTCTTAACTCTGTTTATATTTCTAGATCTATAGTTTTTAGATCTGTAGCATTAGTTGAGTATCTATGTACCTATTTTGCTTAATTATGTGTTGTGATTTTCTGTGTTGTACTTAATTTCTACTATGTATGCTTGGTAGGAGATCTCTTAATCCTGAGATTGCTCCTCCCTTAGATCCTGAAGTTGAGAGGCTTCTCAGACCTAAGCAACCCATACACACACCTATGGTTGATTCTGATAGCTCTGCAATGGGTGAGCAACCTAGGACATTGAAGGAATTCAATGCACCAGGGGTTTACAATTCTCCCTTCTGCATTTAATTCCCTGCTATCCAAGGAAACTATGAGATCAAATCTTCCATCATACAAATGCTACCCTCATACCATAGCCTGAGTTAAGAAGATCCATATAAGCACACTGATGAATTTTTAGGACTGTGCACTACCTTCAACATTGTAGGTTTGGGAGAGGAAGCAACCAGGTTGAGACTCTTTCCTTTTTCACTAAAGGATAGAGCCAGAACATGGTTGTCAATGCTCTCAACCAATAGTATTCAGCCCTGGAATGACCTTCAATGTCAATTTTTGGCCAAGTTTTTCCCCATGTCCAAAACAAGTCAGTTGAGGAAGAGTATAATCTCTTTTGCTCAAGCCCCAACTGAAGACTTTCACCAAGCATGGGAGAGGTTTAAGGAACTCTTAAAGCATTATCCCCATCACCAAATTCCTTAATGGCAACTTGTTCAAAGTTTCTATCAAGGAATTGATCCCAAGAGCAGGGATATGGTTGGTGCCTCATGTGGTGGTACATAGCTCCACAAGACAACGGATGAGGCTTGGGAGTTGTTTGATATCATTAGTGAAAACTCCATGCAAAGGGAGACCTGGTCAAGAGATTTTGAAACTCCTAGATTGGTGAGAGAAAAATACTACTAGAGGAAAAATGTATGAGATGAGTGGATACAATAATTTGGAAAGGAAAGTGGACAGCTTGACTCAAAAGTTTGATACGCTCATGGAAGCAATGCAGCCTCCAATGGCTGCTAAAGTGGAGGAGGCATGTGATATGCCAGTCTCCCACTCACTCCCTTGAGGAATGTCCCTCTGCTGCCTAATTTCTAGACCTTCTGATGGAACATGTGAATGCTGCTCAGTCCTATGGACAACAGCCTACTACTGGTTATCATTGGAGAAACCATCACAACTTGAGGTGGAGATAAAATACCTTCCAAAATCAGCAATAACAATCACAACAATAATCCATACCTTACAATAATTCCCAGCCATACCAGCAGAATTACTTTCCAAGGCCCCAATACCAACAGCCTATGGCTCAACCAATGGCTCAACCTATGCATCAAAGTACACTAGCCCTAGCACCCCCTAGATCCCTCACATTTGAAGAGCAAGTTCTAGCTTTAATGCAGAATTTAGACTCTTTGTCATAAACTGCCAACTCCCATAGCCAAAGTATCAAGAAGATAGAGGACCACCTTGATCAGCTATCTAATACTTTGACTAGGAGAGAGGAGGGAAGACTGCGTAGTCAGCCCATGAACAATCCAATGGGGCAGTACATGGTGGGTGAGACTTCTTTCCATGAAAAAGTCAAATTTGTCACCACCTTGAGAAATGGAAGGCTGGTTGATAACCAAGTTGGTGTTAAGCCTGATGAGGAAAGTGTAGAAAATGAAGGGTCAACCCATGATGATATGTAGTAGGAACAACATATAAAAAATAAGGGGGGTGTTGATATACCCCAACAGAAAACTGAAAACAAAAATAAAGAAAAATCTGATGAGCTTGCTAAGACAGCAAATGGGAGGTCAGTCCCCCATTTACCATTTTCCAATGCAATGAAAGTACCTTCTCCTTTTGATAAGGGGAATGCTAAAGTAGAGGAAATTATGGAAATATTCAAATAAGTAAAGATCAACTTGCCTTTACTTGATGCTATGAAGCAAGTTCCAACCTATGTAAAATTTTTAAAAGATTTGTGCACCCACAAAAGAAAATCTAGGATACATCTATCCAAGAAGGTATTTTATGCTGAAAAAAGGAATCAAGTGCTCGCCATTGCAATCCCAACCAAGCTTTAAGACCCTAAAGTTTCCACAATCCCTTGCATCATTGGGGATCATACTATTGAGAAGGCTTTAATAGATCTGGGAGTTAGTATAAACCTACTTCCATATTCAGTTTATGAGAAGTTAGGCTTAGGAGAATTGAAGCCCACACATATGGTGCTACAACTAGCTGACAGATCTAAAAGGAGGCCTGTGGGAATGATAGAGGATGTGTTAGTTGGGGTTGATAAGTTTTTCTACCCAGCAGACTTTCTGGTGCTTGACATGGAGCCAAGCAAGTACACCACCTCCATTCCTGTGATTTTGGGTAGGCCTTTCTTGGCCACTGCCAATGCTTGTATTCAGTGTAGATCAAGATTAATAGAGGTATCTTTTAACAACATGAAAGTGAAAATGAATGTGTATGATGCAGCCAATCAGCCTCACTTGGATAGTGAGGATTGCTTTTTAATTGACGTATTTGATGAGCATATGGAAGAGACTTTGCCCAAGCTGCTGTATGGTGATGATTTTTGTGATGTTTTTGAAAATGTGTGGAGTGAGATTGTGGAAGAGAAGGCCCCCACACCCATGGTACAAGAGGTGAAAGCCTTAAATTCTTATATGGGGCCAGCAATAAGGTATCCACCATGGAAACCTGCTATGTTGTCTCTTCCACCATCATCAAAGGCACCTTTGTTTCCTTCTCTCATATGTCCCCCTGATGTGGAGTTGAAATAGCTGCCTAAGACCTTAAAGTATACTTTTTTGGGGGCAAACAAGAAGTTGCCAGTGATCATTTCTTCCTCTCTCACTGATGAGTAAGAGGAAGGACTATTGTGTGTTTTAAAGAAGCATAAGAGAGCAATAGGTTGGACCATTACTGACCTTGGGGGCATCAGCCCTACTGTATGCATGCATAAAATTCTCTTGGAAGAGGGTTCCAAACCCTCTAGAGAAATATAGAGAAAATTGAACCCCCACATGCAAGAAGTGATAATGAAAGAAGTGGTCAAATTGGTAGATGCTGGAGTCATCTATCCAATTTCAGATTCCGAATGGGTGGCACCTACTCAGGTGGTCCCTAAGAAATCTGAAATTACTGTGATTAAAATTGATTCTGGTGAGCTTGTTCCAACTAGGAAAATCACAGGTTGGAGGGTGTATATAGACTATCGGAAGCTCAATTTGAAAACCAGAAAAGACCACTTCCCTTTGCCCTTCATTGACCAAATTTTGGATAAGTTGGCAGGCAAGGCTTTCTATTATTTTCTTGATGGATATTCGGGGTATAACCAAATCCCTATTTATGCACAAGATCAAGAAAAGACAACTTTCACATACCCATTTGGCACCTTTGCTTATAGGAGGATGCCATTTGGATTGTACAATGCCCCTGCAACTTTCCAAAGGTGCATGTATGCTATATTTTCTGACATGATTGATCAATTTTTAGAGATATTCATGGATGATTTCTCTATCTTTAGAGACAATTTTAGCTAATGTCTACATCATCTTAGCCTTGTGTTGCAGAGATGTGAGGAAACCAACTTGGTGTTGAGTTGGAAAAAGGCATTTTATGATCAATCAAGGCATTGTCCTTGGCCATGTGGTTTCCCACAGAGTCATTGAGGTAGACAAGGCTAAAATTGATCTAATTGCATATTTTCCTCCACCAAAAACTATGAAACAAGTCAGATCTTTCTTGAGGCATGTTGGGTTCTATAGGAGATTCATCAAGGATTTTAGCAAGATCTCAAAACCTCTTAGTCACCTATTGTGCCATGAGGTTCCCTTTGAGTTTGATGATGAATGTCTTATGGATTTAGAGCTTTTAAAAGGTTGTTTAACCTCTACACCTACGCTTCAAGCACCTAATTTTTCTTTGTCATTCGAGCTGATGTGTGATGCATCAGATTTTGCTATTGGTACAGTCTTGGGACAAAGGAAGGATAAGGCCCCTTGTGTGATTGCTTATGCAAGCAAAACCATGATTGATGCTCAGTTAAATTACACCACAACTGAGAAGGAATTATTGGCAATTGTCTATACTTTAGAGAAATTCAGGTCTTATGTTTTGGGATCTAGGATAGTGGTGTTCACAGACCACTCAGCCCTAAATTACCTTTTGTCAAAAAAGGATGCAAAGCTAAGATTAATCAGATGGATCCTCCTATTACAGGAGTTTGATCTTGAGATTAAGGATAAAAAAAGGGTTGAAAATGTGGTTGTAGACCACTTATCCAGGATCCTAGTTGAGGAGTTTGATAGGCTGCCTGTCAATGATTCTTTCCCTGATGAACAAATGTTTATTTTAGCACCTCTACACCTTGGTTTGCAAACATTGTGAACTACTTGGCTGTGGGTAGGATTCCCCCACATTGGAACAAAATAGATAGGGAGTTGTTCTTTTCATAGATCATACATTACATGGGGGAGGATCCTTACCTATTTAAGCATTATGCAGACCAAGTGGTGAGGAGATGTGTCCCTGATGAGGAATTCTGCAACATACTATGTGTCATGAACAGGCTTGTGGAGGCCATTTTAGTGAGAACAAGACTACTGCTAAGGTTCTCCAAAGCAGATTTTATTGGCCCACTCTCTTCAAGGATGCATGGCATCACTGTAAAACTTGTGAAAGATATGAAAAGATGGGAAGTATCTCCAAACAAAACTCCATGCCTTTACAGCCTATACTTGTGGTTGAACTTTTTAATATCTGGGGAATAGATTTGGTGGGCCCTTTTCCTTCTTCATATGGGTATAGTTTTATCCTTGTGGCAGTGGACTATGTATCCAAATGGGTTGAAGCCATTGCCATAAGGACTAATGACCATAAGGTTATCTTAAAATTTATCAAAGAAAATATCTTCTCAAGATTTGGCTCCCTTAGAGCCATCATCAGTGATGGGGCCAGCCATTTCTGTAATAGAAATTTTAAGAACTTGCTCAAGAAATATTCTGTTACACATAGATTGCAACTCCCTACCACCCCCAGACTAGTGGCCAGGTTGAAATCTCAAATAGGGAGATAAAGCACATCCTAGAGAAGACAGTTAGGCAGATAGGAAGGACTGGGCCATGAAGCTTAATGATGCACTGTGGGCTTATAGGACTGTGTATACGACCCCAATTGGCATGTCCCCTTTTAGATTGGTGTATGTTAAGGCATGTCACTTCCCAGTAGAGTTAGAACATAGAGCATATTGGGTTGTTAAAGCATTGAACATTGATCTAACTTTTGCTGGCATGCACAGGAGGCTCCAGCTATCAGAGCTGGAAGAGATAAGATTGGAAGCATACTCCAATGCTAGGATCTACAAAGAGAGAACCAAACCCTTCTATGACAAGCATCTGCTGAGGAAAGAGTTTACAGCTGACAGTAAGGTATGGTTGTTCACTCTAAATTGAAATTTATCCCAGGTAAGTTGAGATCCAGATGGGAGGGACGTTACATGGTAGAGCATGTATCCCCATCTGGAGCTATTGAAATCAAGGATCCCAAAAATGGTAGGATAATGAAGGTCAATGGTCAAAGGCTCAAACTTTTTGTTGATAATGTGGTGGAGCCTGTGGTGACCATCCACCTCCAAGAACACCCAAAATGTGATTGAGTCTCAACAATGTATACTATATATCATAGCTGTTGTGTTTGTCAGTATGTGTTGCTATTTTTGTTTTAAATCTGATTGGCATTATAAATATGGTTGTTAATTGCGCTTGATGGTTGCATTTACAAATCATGTGTCAGTAGTCAGTATGTTTGAAGCATGTCTCATCAACTCCATGGCAGGAGAAATGAATGGGAGTTGAGGAGATTTGATAAATTTCGGTGCCAGATGGACTAGGAGCTGAGTAGAAATCTGTTTAAACTAAGAAACTACCTATCGAGAGGAATGGAGAACATTTCGATAGGTTCTAAAGGCTCCCAGTATGCATTTTGACAAGATATGGGACCTGTCGAGAGGTTTGAGTCAATTCTCGACAGGTTCTGAAGATGTAAAAATGATTATCGATAGTATCTATGAACTCGTCGATAGGTTCTGAAGGTTTTTGAGTGCCTTATCGACAGGTTCAGAGTACCTGTCGAGAGGTTTTGTGAACCTCTCAAAGTGAATTCTTTTTTAGGCTTGGAACCTGTCGAGAGGATTAAATGTTGAGTTCAAAATACCTGCCGAGAGGTTCTGTTAACCTCTCGAAATGAATTGTGCTGAAGTCTTGAACCTGTCAATAAGATTGAGTGAACCTCTCGAGAGGTTCAGCTGCTTTTCATTCTTCGACAGGTTGTATCACCCTGTCGACAAATTTCCCCCAATCCTGCCAGAGCTCAATTTTCATCCTTTTAAACCTATCGACAACTCAATCTAGCCATTCGACAGCTTATCTCTGAGATTTATTTTCTCTCTGCCGATTTCCATTTTCTTTCTTCTTCCTTTCCCTCACTGGTTCCAACTCCATTCACTGTGCCCTTGCTCCAAGTGCTTCAATTCCTCAAAAGCTACATTTTGCACCTATTGGAGACTGATTTGGTACCATGCACATCAAGATCTGAGAACCTAGGTTTCTTTTGGTAAGTCCTCCTTCACCATTCACTCTGTGATTTCCTTGCTTAGTACTTTCATTGGTAATTTTTGTGGTGATTTGTTGCTACCCCAGCTGTGCTTTCTTTATTTGTTTATGGTAAAAGAAATTTAAAATCAAAATAACACAGGGGATGAAATCAGCACAATTGGGGAGTCTTAGACCTACAAGATACAGGGTCCATTGTGGAAAGTTTTGAGAAATAAGAGTTTGTCCCACAGGGAAAGATGATCTACAGCTCCAAGGGAGCCATCTCTAGTAGTCCCTCCAGATCTGACTACAGATCTGGCAGTCCTTAAGGGAAGGGAGTTTAAGGTCACTTAGTTTACAGATCCTAAGATAGCCTAATGTCTGAACTTCAGAAAAGGTTGAGAGGATGGATGGAGTGTGGAAAATAAATATAAAGGGGTCAGAAGTATGTTATTGAGCCTTGATCATGTGAGTTTTGTAACTCATATTCAGATCTGATGTTATAGAAATCATGTCCAATGGCTACGTTATCACCACTGAGGAGAAAGGATCCAACCCATCTCTCTGCCATGATTCAATCCCTTAAGGTTATAACCTGTCCACTCAAATGGTCACAGACTATCCCATAGGGGAACCACAATTCAGGGATGGGTCAAAACAAGTTAATCATTGTAGGCACTATTTCATCCAGGCTACCAGCTCAAGAATCCATAGGGAACCTCAACCTCTAAAGCTCTATGTGTGGGGCTAAGGCTGTATAGGACCATGATAGCCCAGACACATAGAACCAGCAAGAGATGGAGTACAATCTTCGATCTAGCTGTCCATTGCTTGAGTGAGGCTACAATGGTCCAGTCACAAGCCTACAATCTCTATAACCAGATTAGATCTAACATCTGATAGCGGATCTATACAAATATAGGGGAGTCTGCCTCTGTACAATCTCCCACCAGGCTAATACAAGCTCAGATGCAAAGAAGAAGGATCCATCTTGGATCGGTGGATTAGAATCACCCTAAGGCTATAACCTATCAACTTGAATGGTCACAGACTATCCCAGAGGCTATCCTCCTCATGAAGCCCAAGACAAAATAAGAATATCGCTGCCACCACCATGGTCACATGGCTACCAGCTTAAGCTCTCATAGGGATTTCAGATCTAGTGGGTCCTGTGGTGGGGCTAAGGCTGTATATGGCCATGATAGCCCAGACACATAGGTCACTTAGATCTGAGTGGCCCTTAGAATCAGTCCTTCATTGCTTTGAATCACAGCCAAAGCAATGGCGGATCACGAGGCAGCAGCCTTGCACAAAGTAGATCACATTCAAACACAAATCCTAAGTACAAATCCTATTATAAAACT
The DNA here is from genome assembly GCA_021018995.1 of Chloranthus sessilifolius. NCBI lineage: Eukaryota > Viridiplantae > Streptophyta > Magnoliopsida > Chloranthales > Chloranthaceae > Chloranthus > Chloranthus sessilifolius. Next base: position 75,242,380 of record CM037588.1, on the reverse strand, counting down.
TCCATTAAACTAGTTCAAAATGCATACAAAGACATAGCCAGCAAGTGCTGGACTATGGAGAGAAAGAAAAAGAAAAAGAAAACTACTTACACCTACAAAAGAAAAGAAAAATGATCTCAGATCAAATCTCCAAGAGATGAGACGTGTTCTAAGATTTTTAAGATTTTCCAGGATGTCTAAACCTAAGCTAAGTATGGGTTTATATAGCAGTGGTGTGGCGGCGCATTAGGGTTAGGAAACCCTAATTTTAACGATGCCACGTGGCCTAATAGTGATCCTTGGATGCCTCGGGGCACGTGCACAGAGATTTAAGCATGGGAGTGTGTGCCCTAATCGCTGGAAATTCCCAGAAGGTCCTCTGCTGAAGAGATGGAAGTTGAAGTTCAGAGCTTCGCTAGGTAGCTATTGTTTCCTAGACTTGTCGCGTGGTAGCTCTTGCTCTTCGTGAGGATGGTTTGACATTGAAGCTTCAACCGTCGTGAGGTTGCCTTGGTTTGCTCTTCAGACAGTCGCGCGGTAGAGAATTGTGCTCTCACTGGATTGGGCTTCACGAGGTTGAGTAGACATCAAAGCCTCAGATGTCGCGGGGTTGGAGTTCACGCAGTCGCGAGGTAGCTGCGCATTCTCTGGGTTGATCTTTGCGAGGATGGATTTGAATAGCGCGAGAACTTTGAGAGCACTTCTCTTTAATGGACTTTACGAGTTTCCTCGCGAGGTTCTAATGAGTTCTGAACTGCGAGAGGTTCATGTCTTAATTGATCTTCTCAAGGATGGCTCTGTCTTCGCGAGGATGCTTTCTTCTTGAATGGCGTGAGAACTGCACGAGGAGTTCTCTTCTGATAATTACATCCCGCGGCGACTGTGCGACAGCTGCACGAGGAGTCTTCTGAAGCTCTCTCTCCTCAGCCATTCTAAGCGAACTGCGTGAGGTTGAGGGAGGTCTACTTTGAACTGCGCGAGACTACACAATGTGTTCTACTCTTGAGCTTCGCGAGAGCTGCGCGAGTTTGTGCTTCTGAAGCTCTTCAGTTACTCAGTTGCACGAGAAGTTGTTGTAAAGTCTTGGGAAGCTCAGTTGGACTGCGCGAGGCATATTTCTCCTGAATCCTCTAAAACTTGGGTCAGCTGCGCGCGGCTCATTTCAGGTCTGAATTCAGAGTTCATCCTTCTGAGGGACTTCTGGTGCCAAAACAAGCTCCTTAGCAGGATTCCTGGCCTTATTTCACTACTGATTATTACCTACATAAAACACTTAATAAGAACTTATTAGATGGCTAAGGGTCTAATCAAAGGTTAAGTTAGGGGGTGAAAAGTGATACTTTTCAGGTCTTAACACACCCCCAAACCTAATCTTTGCTAGTCCCTTAGCAAAGCTACATTAAATCTACTACAATAATTAAATGCCACTTTTGTAGGGAGCACGGATACATTTAGCATATGTACCAAGCCTTTTAAACCCCTAGGTGATCCCTAGGGGAGGAGTGAAGTCTCCTGAGGGTTTTCAGTGAAGACACTCACAAACTTCTCAATGAAACAGTTAACAAAAGTGCAATATCATCAAGTGAGCAGTCAAGGAGCAGACTTAGTTTACTCTTGAATCAGTAATCATAAAGAAATTTAATCCATTGGTTGCACAGTAATTTAAACAACATAAACTTCTCATGAATGCATAGCATTTCCAATCAGTTTGTAACCACAGAAAATTGCACAAGTGTGTGCCAGCACTGAGCTCATCATCAGATTAAAAATTAGGTTATAGGTCATACATAACTTAGCTCAAATGTCAATCTTCTGGGCTTTTTTCCAATACGTGCTCCAGAAAAAAGAGTAAGTTGTCTCTTCTATACTTCTATCCAGTACGTGCTATAGAAAAATAGAGAAATTTGTCTCTTATGTACTTCTATCCAGTACGTGCTCCAGAAAATAGAGAAACTTGTCTCTTATGTGCTTCTATCCAGTACGTGTTCCAGAAAAATAGAGAAACTTGTCTCTTTTGCACTTCTATCCAGTACAAGCTCTAAAAAAATAGAGAAACTTGTCTCTTATGTGCTTCTATTCAATGCAAGCTCCAGATTTTCGTGAAAGTTGCCTCTTCTGTGCTTCTATCCAGTATGTCCCTCCAGGAAAAAGGATAAAGTTGTCTTTTTGAACTTTTATCCAATCAAATCTCCAAAAAAAATGAGAAAGTTGCAAGCCAAAGAGAGGAAATAAAATAATAGAGATAATGAACCTGAATAAGGAGGAAAAAAGAAAGACCCTGTATCAATTTTTGAATTATTTTACCGCCATCACATTCGACAAGACCTTTCCATTGGGAACAACACTCAGTCCCTCCCATTGTCTGATAGTAGCCTCCAGTATTCCTCTACTGCCTACTTTACTTACCACTGGCACTAAGAAATTCCCATTGTGGCTAACCCAGGTTAGTGCAAAAGCACTTTCCATGTGTTCGCTTCCCATTGGGGGGAGCGTAAAAAAATCTCTATCCCCGAGCGCATTTTCCCTTTTCCCTTTTCCCTATATATATATATATATATATATATATATATATATATATATATATAAGAGATAAGTAGAAAGAAGGTTAAATTGGCAAGCTACTTGCCAATATGGTAAGAGTCCTTTAAGGACTCTAATTGATTGTTAAGCAATCCCAAATATTATGGGATTTAATTGTAGTTTGCTTATGGCAATAGATCTCTTGAGATTCGGTTACTAGTTTTTGTGTAAACAGAATCTTATTTTAGAAATTTCTTAATTTAATTGTGTGGATTATGATAAAGTGTGCACATATACCGATCTTAGTGATCACCTATCTATTACCATCAAATTGGGTGAAAAGGGTCCCGGGTCATAATAGTCATGGACTTTTTATGGTGTTTACCCCTCCCTGAACCACCCGCCAATCAGAATCGATTCAGGAGTCGCCCCTATGTCCGAAGGCAGATCTGACGAATCCCAATGCGTCGCTTTCTGAATTTGTTTTATGGTGTTTTTGGGTGGTGGCTCAGCCTGATGGCCTCTATCGATTGTTTAAGCTGGTAGGAAATGATCATCAACAGTAATCGTTTGTTTAAGCTATAGGAAATGATCATCAACAGTTACGCTGAACCAAGTTCCTTCCACCAGCAGAGAGACTTGGAGAGGCGGAATGGGGTTTCCCGGAACCCTAACCTTGATAAACACCTCCTGTAGAAAGTTCAGGGAATCGCTATGAAATTCACAACCAAGGAGCTCACAGACTCAACTATAGCAATGAAAGTATGTGAAGACTAGGCGTGGGATTCGTATAAGGTGTTTGGTGAAGATGAAGTTTCTCAGTGGGTCCCACACCTACGACATATCCAGTCACCAGCTCTAAGTTCCAAGTCCAGTTGCTTTTGGAGGAGAGGCTAATAATGGGTGGGATTTGTGACGTCAAAATTGAATTGAGCTAAGAGCATCTCCAACAGGCGCAGCAAATCAGCTCCACTCGCTATTTTAGCGTGCGATTCTCCAAATACGAAGCTCCAGCAAACTCGCCATCCCACCCACCAAAATAGCGACCTGCTACAGTGCTCGCTATAGATAGCGATTACTGTAGCAGCAGCTATATATTGTCTTAATCATATACCAGGTTTTTGCTCCCCCTCTCCCGCCAATCCTCTTGGTTTCGCTTGCCCTCTCCCGCCAATCCTCTCTACTACACCTCCCTTCTTCTTCCTAGTGATGAGTAAATTTTTTTTGCCTATATTTTTTAGGGTTTAGGGTATTTTTCTTGTGGGTTTGTTGTTGTATAAAATCCAGCTTCTTCTCTATTCTCTTTTATATAATTTTTTTTGTTTTTAAAGGCAATGTAATTTTTGGGTTGTTTTTTATTTTTCTTAGGTGATATATCTTTTTGTGGGTTTGTTGTTGTATAAATCCATCGTTTATATATTTTTTTTCTGATTAATTTAGGGTATCTAAGTTGCCTACCTTATGTTTGATGGAATGCCTCATAGAACACAATAAAATGTTTAATCTCTTCTATACGGTAGATAGGTAGAGTTATGATTTTTTATATATTTTTCTCAGGTGTTATAATCCGAGACATTGGAGAATTTCATACATTTGAAATCTCCTAAACCATTATACCCAATACAACCCCCCTATTGGATGATGAAGCCATTTTTATTCAACTGCAAGCAAGGTTTCTGTTCTAGTGTCCTAATATGATCAAAATTGATGAATTTAACCCTAACAAGTGTATTTGCAAGTTGGAAAGAGTAGCCTTAATCCCCTTAGCTAATAATGCCCATTTCCAGTTGCCCAGCGTCTTATCAAATCTTTCTATCATTGGATCCCATTGACTTATCTTTGGTTTTTTAATACATGAGGAAAGCCCCAAATAAAGGCACTCTAATCTGGTGAAATGATCTTTCTTGTGATTGTTCCTAATTAATTCACTAGCACTTCTGCCATGATCTTGTACATGCTTCCCAACTAACATTGTGGACTAAATTTTTTTATCCTTTCCACACTACCCTTCTTTAGGTAAATTTAATGAAATTTGCACCTGTGCACTTCCCTACCTTACTTTCATAAAAAATTCCAAAGGAAGTTCGATTATTCCTCCTTCAACCACTCCCAGCAAGGATTGCCTTCTTTATCTATCGTCCTCAAACCCCTCTCCAATCTCTCCTTACCCTCCCTATCAATCAGACTAAACCCAATCCCATCAATTGTTAGACGATCCCACTCTTCATCAGTAAACAGCTCCTAATAGTACTCCACCAAAGCTTTCTCAATTCTTTACTTTCAATCCTATATTCTCCACTACTAAAAGTTGGATAGTGTTGACTCTTCTTTGAACACTAACCATTCCATGAATAAATTTTGTATTACTATCTCCTTCAACCATTTGACTCTTGACCTCTGACCCCAAAGGATTTCCTCCTCTTTTGCCTTTTTCCCATATTCCTTTTATAATCCTAGAGGATTTTTTACTGTCCCGATGTTATTAAATTAATGCCAAATGTCGTGGTATGAACTCTGTTGGCGTGCTTCAAAGTTGGAAGTAAATTGTCCACTAGTGACTACACGAGAGTGAGAGTGAGAGAGAGAGAGAGAGAGGTTCTTCCTACTACAGGCTATGGGGTTAGGAAAATAACATGCTATATATAGTGTGCATAAATGGTATTTTTAACTTTATATTAGTAAAATGCATGTGTGATGCATATGACACCAAACACCAAAAACTGACTTCCATAAAATCTATTGAATTTGTAATAATTAGGGGTGGTCACATAAAACCTGATGAATGTTTAGGAGATCACATGAGCATAGTTAGTAAAGTTCTTGATGAATCAAATGGGTGTTCTAGTAATTAAAAAATAGCAAATATTATACTAAAAAACACGTTTGAATCGAATGATCATGTAGTCAAATCAGTTGTAATTTTGTAGCATGCAATAAATAACAAATCAATGACTATTAGTAGTTCTTTTAATTGAATTATCGGGAACTAACCTTACCGGATTGAACAACCAAGCAAAGATCTTGGAAAATCTTAATGTCGGGTCTCAAAGGATACTTGAACATGATATGCCGAAATTCAATGTTGCCCTTTACCTCTTCTAATGTTGTTCCAGAATCATTGCTTGGATCTATCTTAGACTTTTGGTCTAGAATTGAAAATATTGAAGCAGTACAAGCCTTGGTTTTGGTGGCATCGGGTGCCAAGGAGCTCGATTGAGAAACACCAATGGCTGCCTTATTGAGAACAAAGAAAACCTTCAAACCAGGCAACAGCCAACAAATTCAATATGATCAGAAATACGAGCAAATTTTATGTCACAAACAACCAGATGGGAGGGTGTCAACATCTATTTTCTAGCAACTCAGAAGCTTAAATTCAATTATCAAATACTTCACGTACCCGGAAAACCTTTGTGAATGTTGCCTTTCCATCTTCAACGAGCCTGGCTCCGGCATAAAAACTGCATGCATAGACACAAAACAACAGGAAAATGGAGAACCCGAAACCAATTCCACTTATCAAACCTTGTTTCATTCCCGTCTTCACTAGACCTTCACATTTCTTCTCATAAAGTTTCATCACCTTCTCTTCAGCACAGAAAGAAGCAACAGTTCTTATACCCCCAACTGCATCGTTAGCTACTTGATTTGCTTCCTCATACATCATCTGACAACCATTTTCAGATTCCATCTCCATAAAAAAAATTGATAAACATGGCACTTACAGTTTGTCATAAATGTTGAACTTGTATTTAGAGCTGCTATTAGGCAGAGTCACCAAGTCGGAGTTTGGCAATAATTTGGCAAGGTTAAAATTCGGAAAATCCGGCAAAATTCGGTGAGTTCAGGGGAAAAAGTAAAAAAATAAGATTAAAAAGTACAATTTTTTTGTTCAAATGATCAAGCTTCAAGAGTAGCACTGCTATATATGGGCACACAAACTCTTCACTGATTTGGTGCTCAAAAACACCAGTGCAATAACCAAGGTTGTTGATTTGAGATTTACCTGAGTGTTGCCGCTGGTACTCAGGTCGAGTACCTCATACTAAGTCTTCATTTTTGTCACCTTCACTACTTTTTTTGACCTATTGAAAGAAAATTATTTGAGGCATTAGACCTATATATAATAATTTCTTCATTTATAGAAACAAACCTTTGCATCTGCACTGAATCCTCTCATGAACTTCATTTGGATCCATCCATTGAGGCCAATGAGAGGCATCAAAGCTAATATTATCAGAGCCAGTTGCCAGCATGCTTCAAAAGCAATTGCTTGACCAGCGATCACTGCTGTCGCATGTTGAACCATCAAAGCAAGCTTATCACCAACCAGACCGCGGACGGTGGCTGCATCAGCTGATATTTTTCCTCCAATTGCTCCGCTCGAGTGATTGGAATCATCAAACCATCCGATCTCCATGTGTACCACCTGTTGAGAGAAGAGGGACCATTTCATTCTACTTGTTCTATGCATTCTCATGTACATATAATTATATTTTTAATTTTATACTTAATCATATATTATATTGCCGTATTATAATTATCACCTTATCAAAGAACATTGATCATATCCATTTGAACAATAGTATTGTAATATAGCCCCATTAATGCTTGAAGAGAACATGCTATATATAGTGTGCATAAATGGTATTTTTAACTTTATATTAGTAAAATGCGTGTGTGATGCACATGACACCAAAACTAACTTCCATAAAATTTATTGAATTTCTAATAATTAAGGGTGGTCACATAAAACCTGAAGAATGTTTAGGAGATCGCATGAGCATAGTGAGTGGTGCCATGATATTGACATCATATGAACAAAGTGTATGAACCTTTTTCATTGAAACATCAATTGATAGTAATCCAATATCGACATACAAGTTCAAGATACAATCGAGCTATCACACTAAGAATCACGGTAAGTGATTCTTGACATAAGACTACATATCTCTTTCTTGCAAGAAATCAAAGTCATCTATTATGTAAATTTTAATACATGTAAAGCAGGTATTTTGTGCTAGAAGCATGATTTATTGGTATAATGATATCGTTAATTCTTATTGGTTCACCTGCGGAAAAAATAAAATAAAATATGTTGTTGATCCTATGCTAGTTTTCTGTGATAATGATTTTCTTTAATTCTTTTTGTTTCCCTTTTTGGCAATTGATTGTTGGCAAAATAGATTGATACTCATTGGTTCCTTGGTAAATAGATATGTTATCTAGTTCAGATCCTTGAGAGATTACTTTAATTTACCTGTTTTCTTGTCTCCTTGTTTGGATCCTTGGTAAATTAATTTAAATTTTTTTTTTTTTTATACTAGATCACTCGTTCAATGGAATCACAAATGGAAGAGAACTTGTCTTTTACCAATCTCTTAAACGAAGGGTCCTATGCTGCCGATGAATCAATGAGATCTCCATACCGAAACAATATTGCCGATGAATCAATGAGATCTCTATACCGAAACGATGGTCCGTCTGACCCTCAAGTTGAACAACAAGCTAGCACAAAGAAAACACGAACTAGAAATTTCAGCATGGAAGATCTACTCTTGGTAGATGCATGGGTAAATACTTCTACAAGCATTATACGCGGAACTAAGCAATCAAAAAGTGCATATTGGTCTAGAATTTATTCTAACTACCACGCTAATAAGGTCTTTAATACTTCACGCAATCAAGTATCACTAAGTAATCGTTAGTCTACAATTTAGAAGGCGGTCAATAGGTTGTGAATGTTTGGCTCATATTGAATCAGTGCGTCAAAGTGAGTTGACTCAAGCAGACAAGGTAAAATCTCTATTGGCTCTTGGGTTGGATTTCATATTTTGTGTATCTAAATTTGCATCACTTGTTATTTTGTATATTTAATGCATACCTTTTAATTACACAGATTACTCAAACAAAAGAGTTGCATAAGGCAAAGAATAAAGCCTCTTTTCAGTTCGAACATTGTTGGACGATTTTAAAGGAAATGCCCAAAGTGAGTGGAAGAGAGGAAAATTTCGGGTAGAAAATCAGTTCCAATACCGTCTTCGGAGTTTGCTGAACCCGCGATCAATCTAGAGGAGGACAATATCTCTACCAGCAACTTTGTAGAATTGGAAATACCTATAGGGAGGAAGGCTGCAAAAGCACAAATGACTAAACGAAAGAGCACAGATGGGCATGATAAAGAAAGTCTTATGCGATTACTAATAGAGACGAAAGAAAGCGTGGATACTGTAAGGAAGGAAAACTAGAACTTTTGTGAAAAGCGGTTACTCGAGAGGAAACAAGACTTGAAATTCAACAAGGTAAACTATGTATCAAGGAAGATAAAATTATGATGATTGATACAAGTGGATTGTCGGATATCCAAAAAGAATACTTTCGTATCCGACAAATGAAAATCATTGAAAAGAATCAAAGATGAATAGTCTGGCTTAACTGATTTTGTCTAGATCTAATAGTTTGCCCTAGGGCCTTTTTGTTTGTTTAAAACAATCACCAAGTTAACTTTCTATGTTGTATTTGATTTTTTTATATAAGACAATTGGTGAGTTTCATATCCTAATTTATGCTATGATTGAGGATTATGAAGTAGTAAGATATCCTTTGATAGTCGTCATCTTTTAAAGAGATGATATATTTGAAAAAAAAAACTAGTACATAAATGAACATTAAAGTAAAAATATTGTTATAGAAAGGTTAAACGTCGAATATTGAACATTAAACTTTCAAAGGTAGAAAAAAAGAGATACAACAATTGTAGCATATTATTTCTTCAGTTTTAACCATGTAGTTGCCATAGGTGCTCGATAAGATTCAATTCTAGCTGAGAATGAGTTTCACTATCTCGAATATTCAAATGCCTTTGAATAAATTCCGTTAATTTAACAGTACACATACATGAAACTTCTACATTGGGAGTGTCATCGACTTATTCATAGTCAAAGTCAACGACATCATCACTATTTCGCTCGTCTTCGATGATCATGTTATGTAATATTATGTACATTTTCATAATTAATTTTAGTGTTTAACGGTTCCATCCACGTACAAGTCCACGAACTATTGCAAAATGTGCTTGAAGTACACCGAATGCGTGTTCAATATCCTTTCTTCCTGACTCTTGTGTTACAGCAAAATATTTTACCTTCCTTCCTTGTGGACGAGAAATTATCTTTATAAAGGTCGACCACTGTGGATATATACCGTCAGCGAGGTAGTATCCTATAGTATAGTCATGACCATTTATTAAGTAATTGGCAGGAGGAGCACGCCATTTAGCAAGCGCAGAAAACACAAAAGATCGCTCTAATACATTGATGTCATTATGTGAATTGGGTAGCCCAAAAAAGGTATGTCATATCCATAGATCATATGAAATCACTGCTTTCAAAATAATCGTTGGTTCACGAGAATGGCCAGAAAATTGCCCCTTCCACCCAGCTAGGCAATTCTTTCACTTCCAATGCATACAATCAATGCTACCTAGCATCTCTGAAAAGCCACGTTGTTCACCAACTTCTAGCAATTTAGTGACGTCATTGCTATTTGGTGACCTTAAATACATGTCTGAAAAAATTGTAACAACCGCTATAACAAAATGTTCCAGGGACTCAATTGTGGTTGATTCTCCAATCCTCACATACTCATCAACGTAGTCAGCCGCAACTCCATAAGCTAGCATTCTAAGTACGGCTGTCATCTTTTGAAGGGAAGATATGCCGATAGTTCCAATACAATTTTTTTTTTTGATAAAGTATGGATCATAAGCTTCTACTGCAGATAGAATACAAAGGAAAAGAAAGTGATTCATCCGAAACCGCCTTCGAAATCATTTCAGAGGATATACTGGTGAATCAGTAAAATAATCCTGAAAAAGTCTTTGGTGGCCTTGCATAGTATCACGATCGATGAACACACGCTTTGAAATAAAATCATGATATGCTCTGCTCTCTCCCTCTCCATGAAAAAATTCATGTGCCGTAACAATTACGATAGTTAATACCAACTCATCATCGGAGTCGGAATCTTCAAGTAGCATTTGATATATAAAATCCTGAAACATTTGAGCGAAAGCAAAAAATAAATAATGTAGAGAATTAGTATACAAACTTGTGAAAAAAGAGATAAAATTTTGTTATATGGAACACTAGAATAGATTGACATATTTATAGACCAATCTGATTTCTATTAAAAGAATATGACCGTTGAAAAAATATAGCCATTATAAGAGAATATGACCGTTAGAAAAATATAGCCGTTATAAGAGAATATGACCGTTGAAAAAATATAGCAGTTATAAGAAAATATGACCGTTTGAAAATATGACCGTTGGGAAAAACCGTTATAGAAAATTATGACCGTTGGAAAAATATAGCCGTTACAGAAAAATATTACTGTTTGAATAAAAAAAAATATATTATTATAAATAATTGGCTGATACGTATCAGTATCGGCCGATTCGTATCGGCCCTGACATACTGATACTCGAGACCGATAGCGATTTGACACCTTGTGTTCAAAAATATGACCGTTGTAAAAATATAGTTGTTAGAGAATTTGAATTTTTTTTAAATGAATGTTGGTAGTAAAATATATTAAAGCAAGAATAAAAAATAATATTTTAAAGAATAGAGTAGCTAAAATAGGGTGTCTGCTGGAGTGAGTTTTACTGTAGCAGTAGCAAAAACACTATAGTAGTAGCTAAATTAGTGTTTAGCTACTCAAATTTAGCTCTCCTTGCTGGAAATACTTTAAGGCCAAACCCCGCAAATCTAACCTAAAAACATGTTGGTAAGAGGATTTGAGACTAGAAAGCAATAAACAACAAAATATGTGTTTCTGTTGAACCACATTATCTGCAGGTGGTCTAGTGAGGTTCACAAGCCCATGTGGGTAGAGGTGTGGAAAATAAAAATTCAAAAAACCAAAAACCGATGAAACTGAATATTAAAAAACCGACCCTAAATCAAACTTGGTTTCGAGTTTGGGTCCTGGAAACCAAATTCCTGCAGAGCAGGGAAAGAAAACCGACCCTAAAACCAAAAACAAATCAAAACAAAACCGAAAAACCAAAAAAAAATAATAATAAATAAATCACTTTCCAAAAAATAAAATTGAAAACCAAATTGGACCGACCAAAACCAAACCTGGATCGCTTCGGCTCGATTTTTGTTCAAGGGGGTGGGGAGCTCGGTTAACTGAAACATTTCGATTCAGGTTCGATTTTAGGTGAAGACACCTAAACTGAAGTTTCGGTTTGGTTAACCAAACTTCCACCCCTACCTGAAATGCAAGGATTATTATAGTGAAAGGATAAGGGAATTTTGAAATTTTGGACTCGATAGTTCCGACCGTAGCTGTATCCGAGTCTTCTCTCTCAATAAGAAATGGTATAAATGCTTTAAAATCAGATATATTAAGGTTAGCCTTTTCACTTTTTCTGAAGTTTAACTGCCAATTCTAAACTGCAATTTTTAGTCGCCAGAATCTCAACTTGCAATATAGTTAGAGAGGTAAGGAACATTTCTTTTTTTTTGAGAAAAGAGAGGTAAGGAACATTTTGGCATTTAAGTTACTGCATAATATACAGTTTTGTGATAGTTTCTGCTCAAGATGTCAATTAGAAGATGGGATCGATCTAATATGTAATTTTTAATTCGATATGGAGTCGCTTGATATATCTGATTTCATATTGAATCGTGTGATTTGATATGGAATCAAAAGATTCAGTACCGAAATCGTCCTACTCCATATCAAATTGATCGATGAGATATTCAATTGTTCCGACCTTATATAGAATTGATCGAATCGTTCGACCCCATATGAAACGGGGCGATTTGATATCATACAACAATTCTGTAGTTTTATCTTTATTCCTATCATTCTTATGTGAGTCTCTTTTTTAAGTTGTAGGGTTATAAGGATACCCCCCATTGATAGCCCTACCTACAAATGCGCGGTGGTTTTCGTAACCGCGAACATATAAATGGCTTATGAAACAGATTTACTATGGAGGGCCTATAAAAAAACCGGCCAGGCATGTTGACGGCCCTATTTGTAAGGACTTTCAAAATATTTAAAATTTTAGGTAAAAATATAAATTGCATTTAGATGGGAAGCAAATTATTTATAAAAAAAATTAATTAAAAAAATAGTAACAGGTTTTTTGCTTAACAGCAACCACAACCTCAAATTTTCAGCTGTTTTCATAGAAGAAAAAGTAAAAAGAAAACAACAACTACACATTCCATTCACATGTTCCAAATATACAAAATAGTTAACTGGTCTCTGATGGGGTTTAAGCTCATATTTTTCCCTTGGCATGTCAAGTAATGGTCAAACAATGGATCATTTATTTGATTATGGTTCTGCTTCTGAATTCGAACGCAAGCAAAAAAAGGCCGTTAGAATTCACTGCCAAGCACTGAGATCCCACCATGCAACAAGAGCATCTGCATCATTAGATTCAAGATTTTTTGAATTAATACTTGAAATGGGAGAGCAAAAAATCTCAAATGGGCAGAGAGCAAATCAGAATAGTATGATGTGCATGTCAAATAGACATGAGTTAAATTTACCTGCCAATCTGTTTAAGTTATACCCATTAGCAACATGTAATCCATTGTCAGTTTTATTTGTTAAAAATTGCTTAAAAATGGAAAAAGAAATGCCAAAAATTAGGGAAATTCTGCAGAGTTTCCAATCGATTAGGTTCCTTTGTAGGGAATCCATTAGAGGGATTAAAGCTTCGGTAAAGTTGCCAATCCAAAAAATGGGATTTTCCAACCCATTAGGTTCTCCTTTGTAGGGAATCCATTAGAGGGATTAAAGCTTCGGCAAAGTTGCCAATCCAAAAAAGGGTATGGTCCAATAAGGACTTAAAAGTTGTGTTTCTCAGTGAATGAGATTTCCTATTCTTTTTTATTTAGTTAAGTGTAGATGGATAATTATTAACATGGACACTATACACAGCACAAATGGGTATTGTTATTGGTCCTAATAAACTCGATAATTGTGCATTGGCCAATTTTTATCAGCTTCTATACTGTAATTACTTAACCCAAAGGCAGCACTAACTAAATAAAAAATTAGGTGTACACTATACACAGCACTAAAACCAATCACAGAGCTTCAATTACTTTTAAACTCAGTTACCACTGCTTATTTTATTTCCCTTTAACCAAGGTAGTTTTCAGAAGTACCTGTAAAAAGATTGATCTTTCACCCTTGGAGAACCCTTCGAGGATCCAATTGCCCACTATAATAACTGGAAGGAACGGCTGAGATCTCCTGTCTTCCTCTCCATTCTTCGCCGGGTTTCAGAGTGATGGGCTTCTCAACAGCTGCAGCTTCCACACATAACATGTGTTTGTACTCATCATCCCCAAAATCTGGCATCGCCTTTGCCTTCTTATCCCAAGGATTCCAAACCACTGCAGAAAGAGCAAAAAATGCATCGAGCAGTCCATACGCCAAAATCAAACACTACCAAATTAGGCATAGTATTTAATGGTATTTTTGGGAACAATATGGGATTTTTCTTTTCTACAGTTCTAATTTTTATATAGCTGTCTAAATCAAGAAATCATTTGTAAGAGTTCTGATTGATTACAGTTACTTCATACTCATGGCCGGGTGGGTTTTCGCTGTACCCTGATAGAACAACCACAAGTTATCAAAACTGAAGAAACTTGGTGAAAAATGGCTGAGAACTACATAAAATGTAAATAAATACATTTTGATTTCCAATTCTCCAGTTCTAGTTTTTCCACTATTTCATCCTCTGACATTTGTTTGATTTCATAAAACTGTGAGCATAAGATGAAGCTGATATCAATTGTTGAACCTTCATAGAAAATTTGAATGTGGACGCTATTTTCAATTTGCAAATAGTTTGGGTTATAGGTTGTATGCAGTAATTTCATGGAAAAACCTTGCCACTCTTACCGTAAGAGGTTTTTGTTTACCCAGACTAAAATTCCAAAAAAAATCAAAGAAAACAACTAAATGGGAGCAAGTGGGCATAGCCAAACTCACCAGCGTCTGGAAGTCCATCTTTCCGCAAAACAAATGTCCTCTTCTTTTCATGGTCCAGAATTGCAATTTTGGTAGGTGTGCTGAGATATATTTTGTCCACCTTTTACACATAATAGTGTTAGTATCAAATTGGAACAAACAAGATAATAGAACATATAAACTCATACTCACTTCTGATTCAAATGTAACAGCATCTGCTTGTTCTGTGAATCGTTCCCTATCTTGTAGGTTGTCTAGATAATCCAGAGTCTCCAATCCTTCCACCCGGACTTCACTGAACAAATGTAACTGAAGTTATTGTTCAAATACCACAATTGCTCATTTATATCTATCAAAAAAGGATCTGCGAGCATGGTGTGTGGATTAAAATCAGAAACACAAGTCAAGAAACACTTTCAAGAAAATGGGCTTCTCCTTGGAAAATGGAAAGTGAAGCACATTTCATCAATGCTTTATGTTCCCAAAGGAATTTCTTGACCCATTTTCCCACATCATCAAATATGAGCTAAAAACTTAGTGGTCTCGAACAGCCAACCCATTCTCGATATGAAAATTTGAATAAAATAGAATATTTAAATTCATTAATTTGGAAAATGCATAATTAAAGAAATTCCCATACAGGCATACACGCATTAATCCTTATTAATAGAAAGTAGTCAAGAACCGATGAATGCATTCACTGCAGTATAGAATCACCAGATCTCAAGTTTCTCAGGCATAATCCATATAGTTTAACTATTGCTTAAGAATGAAAATTCATGGAGCAACTTTCATTATGAATAAACTATATGATGCATTCATGATGTACCGTTTTACAAATACATGCAAAATATCACTTCAGACATTTCCAACGTTACTAATTCTAGTTATGCTAGCAAAATAACTCGTATCAAAGGATCCTATAATTATCTTATTAAGGCAACAACTATTAATCACCAGCAAGCGCAAGGCAAGTTTACAACATATTGATTGACATACCTAATATCAGAAACAGAGAAATAAGTATGATATGCAAATGTGAAGGTGAATGGCTTTCCATCAGTACTTGTATTTCTGATGCGGGATGTCAGCATCAGATCTCCTCCAGGTCCTAGAGTTACTCTTAGACGGAACTCATAACTGAAATTGACAGCAAAAAAGTATATTGACTCAGCCAAATAAGAAAATAACTTCAATATGCCTTTTAGTAGCATCTACCTTTTCATGAGGTTATGTAAGCAAAGACAAACTTGACACCTGTCCAGACATAACAATATTATGAATAAAAGAAGCTACGATGTCCATTTGCTAGGCTTTGTACCAGTGAGGCCAGATCTTTCCGTCATCTTCAGATGGCTTAAGGATTAAATCAACAAAAGCCTTATTGGAGGTGTTTGTTGGAAAAGGTGGTGGATCGTTGTCAATACTCCAAATCTTGTTCCTTGCAAATCCATGCTGTTCAAGAGATCCATGACTTGAAAACTGCTCATGCAAGATGAATGAAGACAGAATTAGCAAAAGGGAATGGGAAAAAACAAAAAAGGGGGTACATTTAACCAGAACATACTTGAGGAAAGCATATTGGGATCCCTCCACGTATAGCCTTTGGAGGCTTGAAAATAGCCTACAAAAGCAAGAAAATGACCATATAATAATCATGTGAACAAGTTAGGACGACTACAACAATGAAGAAAGCAATGATGCAACATTAGCGTTGAAGATCATTACTAAAGTGTTCTGTAGGGATTCTAGATATCAACATGAAGAAAGATAGCAGATATATGATTGGGTCAGAGGATTAAAAATGTAGCTTCCATAGGTACTGTGCACAAACCTTCTGAGTTGGAAAACCTAGAAAACACAACCAGACAATTGCCTCATAAAATGTAGCATTAAATAAGCATCTGCAGGTGACAAAGCTTTTAGAACGTTACAATACATAAATCCAATTACGTCAGGACGATATCCGACTATCAAATGCACGAAAAGGCAATTCATCTGATAGCTTAAGCACCTTTACTGGTCCACTTACATCCTATCCGAAAGTAGTAGTAATAATAATAATAAGGGAGTCATTACTTGCACATGAGAAGATGGCCCTTGCCCATAGATTAAAAGAAAGACTTAGTATTATGGGAAGTTGTGCCATGTAAAACACCATCTAAGTTGTCTTATTTGAAGGACATAATTTAAGAATTTACGGGGCAAAAGATTGGATCAAAACTTCATCTCTATCATATGATTCAACACAGTAAACTATTGAATCAGAAAATGGCCTTTGACTGCATTGAATCATATTATAAAGATCATGTCTGGTGCCAATATTTTTCACCTAAGATTTTTCGATCCTGAACTTAAAATCAGACGGCTTAGATGGTGTATTCACATGGCACAAGTGACAAGCCCCCAAAATACCAAATCTTTCTTTTAAACCATGTGCAAGAGCCAATTTCTCATGTGCAAGTAATGGCTCCCTTATAAAAAAAAAAATAATAATAATAATAATAATAATTTAATAATAATAACAATAATATAATAACACTATTTGCATGGTGAACAGCTTCAATTTTGCAGGTCATTGTCCTCATCTTCTTCATTTCTACTCTTTCAGTAACCCATATTCCAAACCAAAAATTTCATCACGTACGCACTGAAAACGAAAATTTCAAACATTTCATCTCAGAGATTAATTGACTGCAGCTCTCAAGCTACACATCTCAAAATGCATGCAGACCCCAAAAAGACCAGTGTAAAAGAATAAAACACGTTAACAGGCCAAAGAATCCACCCCAAGATCAAAGAAATATCAAAGGAGTATCAATTATAGCTTCGAAGGTTATTTTTTAAGATTAGATATGTTAATTTTAAGATTTTACTAACATTTATTTTGGACAACCCATTAATTCAGTACAGAAACAAGATTTGAGCATACGAGCTATTAAATAATCCAATTGTATGATGAATAATTGAAGAAGGGTGGAACCCAATATGGGATCACGTTTATTAACAGAAAGCAAGCAAAGTAGCCCCAGGATTCAAAATCAGTATACTAATTGGAATTAGACTAAGATGAAGCCGAGGAAAGCGCCACCCTTATAGAGGGCATTAGGATTTTATCCATGAAGATTGTGTGCTTCTTTTCATCTCCTACTTGGCCTCAAAAGGGCGAAACTAAATATAATGGAAACCCATATAGAAAACATGCCTCTTAAATGTGTTCGCTACATGGGCTCTAGTGAAAGGATTTGATAACATGTCTGCCTAAAGGCATTGTCCATAATTACCGATTGAAAAAAAAAAAGAGAGCCTATTGTCCCAAAGAAATTCTCCCCTACCCAGCGTGTCTGTAACAAAGTGGCACTTCAAAATGTAATAGCATTTTGAAGGCTATTACCTGTCAAATGTGGAAATTTACAAATTTCAGTGCCCCTGAAAGCTATACATGTCAGCTTTTATCGGTGAGAGATCGACTTCGATAGATCTAGATCTATTGAAGTCAGTGATAACCCATTAACCTAAAAACTAAGATGCATCGCCAACTGTATTGCTGAAGAGTCGTCACAAAACAACTTACTAGGTTCGAAGCCTAGTTGCCAAGAGTTGGTACGGGACACCGGTACTGGTACTAGTACGTTTAGGTGAAAAAAGTTTCGAGTACGTTATTGATGCGTTTTTGGTACGACATTGGAACACCATAGAGACCAATAGATACGTTATACCTACGAAAATAGAAATGAAATCGATGCGTTAGAGGCACGAAATAGATACGATACTGGTACGATTTAGACACAAGACGGATTCGTCATAGAACGTTATTGGTGCAATATGAGAAATAAATATTTTGGATAGTGTATGATATTGGTGTAACATTGGTACCTTTTTGGTAACTATATATGATGATTATATTTATATGGAAGGATTAATATTTATATTTTTTGAAGATAATGTTTTCATTTTACTCCCAACTTAACGATGGAGGTGCTAAACACCAACATAACTAGTTGACTACAACCATACTTCCATTCAATGTGCCTAAAAATCCGCCAACATTAGATTTTGACATAATCTAATGGATCTACAACAGAAATTATAGAGAAGAGAGAGATTCAACAAAGAATTAAAAGTACTGATTAAAGGAGAAACTAGTTTCTTTTATAATAGAAATGGGTTTCTATATAAATTGAAACAAGTTTCAACAAAGATAGAAACCCGTTTCTACTTCTAAAGCAACCCGTTGCTAATTTTAAAGAAACCTGTTTCTATTTCTAAGGAAACCCGTTTCTATTGCTCATAGAAACGCGATCTATAACCAATTCCGAAATATTTTGGAAACATTTCGTACCAGTCCCGGGTACTGGTACGTATGGGGACTGGTACGATAGGGTAAAACAGATTTTTGCATAACTATGGTTCAAACACCCTGTCCAAAAGTGGCACTTGTAGAAGAGGATAATTAGTAAGACGTCGCTAACCAATCCAAACGCAATTAGATCAACTAACACAACTCTGATTGAATCAAGAAGCATTCGTCTGTCAGAGCTTGCTATCCTCATATCAAATCTCAAGCATATGTAATGATCTATGACCAGATCATGGTTCAACCAGTGGTAATGTTTCTAAACAACTCCTTGCAAAAGATCAACAGTTAAGTTGTACGGTAAGGTAAGGGTGATGTATGGTAAGGGTGATACCTTAGTTGCACGAAGTGGGAGCAGGAGCGGTGAAGCGCCAAGTTTTAAAAACATAGGAAGCGGGAGTGCATATATATATATATAGAGGGCCGGGGATATGTGCCTGGGCGTAGAGATATCTCTACGGCAACTGATATGAGAGCGACACGTAGCGCTACTTTTGTGAAGTGACGAGTAGCATGGGGCCCACTATACTAACTAGGGTTACACTTTTAAAAGTTAAATACCCTTTCAGCCGTTATTATTGACTTTTTTAAAGTCCCTTTCTTTTCTCTATTTTTCCAAGAAACTGTCAGAATTACTTTTTCATACATATTTTACTCAAAAAATGTGGTGCTCGATAGCAAAGTACTAGCACCTCGGGAGCGAAGCGCCAATACCCCAAAACAAAGTGTCGACGCCCCTAAAACGAAGCATCGGCGCCCCTAAAAC